>OY787640.1:5439666-6651094 GCA_963678965.1 Cruciata laevipes
TTTTTAATATAATATTTTTTACTTAAGTTTACTTTGATTATGTTCAATTCAATTAAATTCAAACCAACCAAAAAATAAGCTCATGAGAACATAGGCAATGTCGAGTATTTGTATAACTTTAGCATTTTACATTACAATTTTTAAAATTTGTAAAAATTCAACTAATATGATGCATTTAAATGTCAAAAAAACACACTTTCTCCATATGTACCAGTTAGATTTGCACTATTTTTAGTCAACTTTGTCAGAAAATATTTGGCAGTTAATAACTTTATCTTCATGTATTAATTGGGTCTAAATTTTTTATAATTTAGAAATATAACGTATTGTGTAACAATATCTCGTGTAATTGAAAATTACGGTCAAATATAATTTAACAAAGTTGACTAAAATTAGTTCGGATCTAGATCTAGCTGGTATTGGTAATGAGGGAGCGGTAAAAAGTAAAATTAAACTTTCTGTGATTAGGGAAGACTTTCTAAGATTAAGGAAGCTGAAAGTGGACCCCACTGTCGTTAGTAGGGCTTTAAATTTTGGTGGGAACAAATCAATCAAAATTATGAGTATATCTAACTCAGAAGCCCCACCGGCACGTAGGGAAAAAAATTATTTAATGCAAATGCGCCGTGATACGCGTACTACAGCAGAAAACATCGAAAAAAAAAAAAAAAAACACATCAGATTACTGTCCCTGAAATTTGAGCTGGGATACAGATAATACTTGTATATATATTGTGACTAAGATCTTTGCTATACCATTCAATATTCAGACAAGAAGTTGAAATTTCAGACAAAAATTCAGATTAGAGGGATCCCAGAAGCCGAAAGGGTCCGGTCAACAAGATGAAGTTCGGGAAAGAATTTGTTTCCCAAATGATCCCAGAATGGCAGACTGCGTACATGGATTACAATGGTCTGAAAACCATACTCAAAGAAGTAATGAAGAAAAAGGCGCGTGCTTTTGCATCGAACCCAGATAATTACCGGACGAAAACGTTGAAGAGGAGGCTGTCTTTGTACAGGGCGTTTAGCGGTCTGCAGGCTAGTTTCAGCCGGAAATCGCCCCCAAATGCCGAGGACGAGGTGATTCTTGTTAGCGAGGTACAACCTGCGGCGGAGAACGATGAGGAGTCGGGTGGGGTCTACCAGACGGAGTTCCTTATGTCCTCCTCGGATGATGGCGGCGGCGAGGACGCCGAGGTTTTGTTCTTCAGGCAGCTGGATGCTGAGTTTAACAAGGTTGTTAAGTTCTATAAGGAGAAGATGAACGAGGTGAACACTGAGGCAGCGGAGCTGACCAAGCAGATGGATGCTCTCATTGCTCTCAGGGTCAGAGTTGACTATCCTTTGCTCGAGTTTGTGAATGATTCAACTCCAACTCCTACGCCAAGAGCAACTAGAAAAAGTGAGTTCTTTTTCTTCTGTTTTCGATTTTTTACATTAAATTTGTGTGTTTATGTTTCATTATTGTGTGTTTACATTCATTTGCTGCTTGATTGTTGCTGTTAATGATACTATGATCTAATCAAAGGTAGGAAATTGTGTGTTGCTTAGCCTTAGATGATTTTGTCTGAATATTTTGAAGGCTCGGTTCATATGGATGCAATTGAGGAAGGTGATGTTGAGGATAGTAGTAGAGGAGAAGATTCGGCGAGTGGAGGGGAACAAGAGACAGAAAGCAGAAGGCAGCGATTTAGACCTTCCCCATTGCATGTGTTGGATCAAGTTAAGATCAATGTCGATCCAGAAACTCCTGGTTCAACTCTGAAGAAAGTCTTTGATGGCCCAAGACCTGATCTTTCATTCAGCAAAGCAGAGTTGAATAAAGCACAGGAAAAACTAAAGCAGGTCTTTGTTGAATTCCACCGAAAACTTAAGCTCCTCAAGACTTACAGGTACACACCATTTCTTCACAAAAACTACTATATGTATGGTGTTCTTGTTTCTTGTGACTTATATTGCTGTATATGATCTGATCGTGCCAGTTTCTTGAACGTTTTGGCCTTCTTTAAGATCATGAAGAAGTATGATAAGGTATTGTACTCTTTTACTAAATGCATCTGATAAGAAATTCAGATGTTAGTACTTAGTATAATTCTTTTGGTGATGTTTGTGCAGATTACATCAACTAATGCTTCTAAATCGTATATGCAAATGGTTGAGAACTCGGTTATTGGCAACTCTGACGAGGTATGTAGTTTAATTGTACTGTCTGATTCATCTAAATAAGATTGGTAGATAAGTTTCACAAAATAATAGTGGGTTTTTTTTCCTCAATTCTCTGACTCCTCAGCTCATTAGAATAACAAATAGAGTAGAGGCTACCATAGTAAAGCATTTCTCAGACGGCAAAGGGATGAAAATTTTGAGGCCAGAAAGCAATAGAGAGAGGCATAGAGTGACATTTTTCTTGGGGCTGTTTTTTGGGAGCTCGGTTGCACTCGTAGTAGGTATCCTTATCTCTATCCATGCAAAACGTATTCTTGATGACAACAAAGGAACTACAGAAGAGCGCGATAAATACATGAAAACCATTTTCCCACTTTACAGGTATGCTTAGGCTATATATGTGTTGTGTGTGTGTGTGTTTTTCATTATTTGATTAGGCATTATTAATGTGCAGTTTGTTTGGCTACATATGTCTACACCTGGCCTTATATTCGGGTGATATATTCGTGTGGAGGCATTTCCGTGTAAACTACCCCTTTATATTTGGTTTCAATGAGAGAAAAAGATCGATGGGGTTTAGGCAGGTTTTACTAGTTGCCTTTGGCCTTTCAGTGGCTGCCTTGGCTGGCGTCATTTCCAACCTTGATATGGAAATGAACCCCGACACAGAAAGCTATTCGGCACTAACAGAATCAGTCCCATTAGCCCTCCTTATGGTAAGTCAAGTGTTTCAGAACTGGAATATATTAAGACCATTGAATTAGAATTTGCAATTTTGACTCTGATAATCTGCAGGTAGTGTTTATTGTACTGATTTGTCCTTTCAATATCTTGTATCGGTCATCTCGAGTCTTTCTCCTTCGCGGTGCATGGCATTGTCTCTGTGCTCCTTTCTATAAGGTAATTAACTAGGTTGCCTTCCCATGATTGCATCTTCGTAAAATGTAAAGCTAGGCTGATGTTTTTTCTGGGAATTCGTAGGTTAGTCTGCCAGACTTTTTCTTGGCAGATCAGTTAACCAGCCAATTTCAAGCTTTCAGATGTCTGCTATTTTATGTGTTTTATTATGGTTGGGAATACTTCAGAACTAGATCAAACAGGTTCGAGGAAAAAACAGTGTACGAGGTCTTATACATCGTCGTTGCAATCATTCCCTTCTGGTCTCGCTTTCTGCAGGTGAATACTTCATTTTCACTTTTTGACACACAACATTCATAGTAAACAACGTTTGAAACAACATCTGAAAGTCTTACTCTTGTCTAGTGCCTCCGACGGTGGGTTGAAGAGAAAGATAATTTTCAATTGGTCAACAGCTTCAAATACTTCTCAACGATTTTTGCTCTTGTAATGAGGACAATTTATGGACAGAATAGATTAAGCAGCATAAACCAGACATTGAAAATCATCAGCATGGCTAGTGGAATATTCACTACAGTTTTCAACACATATTGGGACATTGTCATAGACTGGGGCCTGTTGCAGAGGAACTCCAGAAACCCCTGGCTCAGAGACAAGCTCCTCGTACCGAACAAACTCGTGTACTTTGTAGCCATGGTGAGTTCTGAGTTCTTGACATTAAACTCTTGCCATTCTGTTAGGTTTTCCAAATGCTGATGATTCTGACTGCAGGTGGTGAATGTGCTGCTGAGGCTAGTGTGGATGCAGATGGTTTACGATTTCCAGGTGTCGTTTCTCCACAGGACAGGCATGACTGCTGTAATCGCCTGCCTGGAAATCCTTCGTCGTGGAATCTGGAACTTCTTCAGGTATTTCTTTAACTACTTTCCTGAAAAAAACCAGTAATTGAACTCAGTTATGTGTGTACATTTGTTCCTGTTCCTTAAAGTTGTCTGTTTTTTCAGACTGGAAAATGAGCACCTGAACAACGTAGGCAAGTACCGGGCTTTCAAAGCAGTGCCACTGCCATTTTTCTACGAGGAGGAAAAGGATATATGAAGAAAGTGTTTATGATGTGAACAACTTTGTAGTTATAGTATATATATAATATGATTATGATGATGTAAAGAAAAGCAATCCAATTACGTCCATTTTTGAAACATGTCTAAGTCTAAAACATTACATTTAAGTCTCTTTATTTTTTTGACAATAAAACATGTCTAAGTCTAAAACCCTATTTGAAAAGAAATCCAATTGCTTTCTCAATTGACAAAATCACGGAACATAAGCTAAAACAGTGAATTTTATACAATCTCCTAACTGTAAGAAAATAAATACAATTGACATAATCATAATATGATTATGATGATGTAAAGAAAAACAATCCAATTACGTCCATTTTTCAAACATGTCTAAGTTTAAAACCCTATTCGAAAAGAAATCCAATTGCTTTCTCAATTGACAAAATCACGGAACTTAAGCTAAAACAGTGAATTTTATACAATCTCCTAACTGTAAGAAAATAAATACTTTGACCCCTATAAAAAATATGTCATTTTAATACTAACTTTCATTTTTTAAATTTAAAACACCCCACTATGTTAACTTGGCTGTTAACCCAAACTTCCATCCAATTTTTAAAGGGTACAATTGTATTTTCAAATTATGAACACTATTCCTTTCTAATTTTCAAATTATGAACACTATTCTTAATTGTATTTTAATTAATATTAATACTATGTAAACTTTAAAATAGCATTAATTAAACTTTATGATTTTAAAATATAAGATCTAAATCCACAATCCAATATTCTAAGTACACATTCCATTTAATGCTATACTAAATCATCCTTCATTAAATTTTAGGTTAAGTCACCATTTGCTCAGTTCGGATCCTCTACGCAAATATTCTACGCCAAGTTTACACCAAAACGACATGGTTTATGTTTGTGCAGTAAATTGGTCGAATTAAATATTTTACATACGTATATTTACCATGAGTCAATATTTGTGCATTGAATTAGTTGAGTTAAATATTTTACGTATGATATTTACCCTAAGTTTTTTTTGACTGTTTATATTTTAAATTAGTCGAGTTAAATATTTTACATACGTAAAATTAACGTTAAATCTGAATTTGTCATGTTTACATTAAATATTAGTGTCGAAAATTATATTATAAAAATATTATAAAATATTAAATAATATCTTAAACTCATTTATATATATTTAAGTTAATATGTAAGTTCGTCATCATTCATATTTTTATAAATAAACAAATTTAAAATGTTATATAAATTATTTAAATTATATTTAAATAACTTCATTTACATTAATATGTTTCAAAATAAAAATTTCTTCAACCAATAAAATGGTATAAAATATTTAAAACATATACTTTCATCTGCATATAAAATGGTATAAAATATTTAAAACATATACTTTCATCTGCATATATAGTTTATGTATGTTTTGTTGTCTTGTTTACTTCTTAGTAACACTGGAATTTATGATCTGCCCATTTTAATACCAAACTTAGCCGTTTTTATAAAATTTGTACTCAACCTTTTTATTATAAAAACACAGTATGAGATGGTTGGGTATATGAAAGAATGGAAAGAGAAAATTAAAGAATGAGACGAGTAAACCCAACGTCGTTGTGGAAGAAGAAAGGTCGGTCATTAAATCAAAGTAAATTAAAAGATGAATTTACTAGAGAAAGATAAAGAATTAATTTTGCTTAATATTGGCGTAGAATCTTTTGCTTAGAAGATCTCATCGCCATTTGCTATTTCATAAGAAACCCTTAAAGTTTGAATAATAAATTTTAGGTTCAACTTTTTGTTATATATAATTATCGGCCCCAAGATATACTTCTCTTAATTAAGACCTTGTTTGCCTAGGCTTATTTTACGCTGAACTGAACTTAACTAAAATAAACTGAACTGAAATAAATTTTGAAATATGTCATATATCATTGTAATCTAAAGTTTAAAAAATGTAAAATGAACTGAACTGAACTGAAAGAAAATATATATCTATTTAACTGAAAGAAAATATAAATCTATTTAATTGAACTAAACTAAACTAAACAAAACTGAACTAAACAAAACTGAACTAAGATATTACGGGCTTGTAAACAAAATTGATAAAATTAGTTTATACTATTTATAAAGAGTGGGGTGCATTTCATGAATTAGAGTTTGATTAGGACTAAAATTTAGAATTCTAGCTCAATTAAAACTAAAATTTAATAAGGAATATTTTAGTAAAATTTACCATAAATGGGATGTGGATTTAGAATATTGGGATGTGTAAATAGCATCCCCTTTTAAAAACACTAGATAATGCCCGGGCCTCATGCCCGAATTCATATTAATTTTTTTACCAATGATAATTTTATATATTTTAAATTTCAAGGTTTCAACAAAAAAGTATAAATATATGTACAAACGTTAATCTTTAAAATAGTATTATTAGTCCATCAAATCGACACACGAAATTTTATTATACTCTATAAATTTCATTTTTTTTTTTGAAAAATTCATTCATGGTACTAGGTAAACGCCCAGTAACGATTACAAGTGGAACCAACATCTAATCAACTAGCCTATTACAAGGCTAACTAAATCATATGCTAACCATCTGTACTATTACAAATTGAGAGATCCAATAAAAAACTGTAATACCGCCCTCATGGATATTATTTTGCAACCGCGAACACAACAACCGCTTGGCAGAGAGGAGCGTCTCCCGCATCAATCACCGCGCCAATCGGAAATCTACTACAACCGCAACACCACTAGATCCAAACCATGATCTATGTTCTTCAAACTGTGAACACCTTGAAAATCATAGATCACGAACGGGAACACGATCCACGAGCTGTACAAACAGATCAAGAACTATAAACAAAAGTCTAAACCACGACCTGTCCAATCAGATCATGAACAAAAATATCGACGAACAATTAAATCATGGATTCAGCCGATCAAATCGAGAACAATTTCATTGTGTGAATCAAACTTATTCAATGTAATAAAGAATCAATAAACGGAAAAACAATTGTTCCCCATCTCCCCATGATGGGTAAAAGATTGAAGAAGAGGGCGTTTGTTTTTTGGGGCGGTAGGGTATAGGAAACTGACAATTCAAGCAACCTTATAAATTTCATATATTTGGATTAGGTGGAAATTTGTTATTTTAAATAAATTAACATTAAAAAACTTATTCAGAAAATTCAAACGTATTAAGGAAAGAGAAAGATTGTAGAGGAAGTTATTTTAAATTCAAACGTATTAAGGAAAGAGAAAGTTTGCAGGGGAAATTCAAACGCATTAAGGAAATTTTTTATTTAAAAAAAAATTAACATTAAAAAACTTATTCAGAAAATTCAAACGTATAAAGGAAAGAGAAAGATTGCTGGGGAAGTTTTTGCTCCAACAAAAAAAAAATAAATTCTCCACGTTTAATCTATACATATTTTTAAAAACTTGAAAATTAATCTCTACACTTTTGTTGAAGAACACAAACAATTATACAGTGAAACCTCTATAAATTAATAATGTTGGGACTGAGATACTCATTTTATTAATTTAGCGAAATATTATTATATCGATAAATTAATAATTTATTAATTTAAAGCGGTTTGACGTATAACTTTTAATTTTCCAAGTCCAATGTACTGAATACAATGTATATTAGTTAGATATGAAAAACAAATTACAAAAACAAGTTCTAAGATACCAAAATTAATTGAATTTATCAAGTTTATTATTTTTATTTAAGTAAGAAGTTAGTTCAATGATGCCCAAAAGTTGGTCCATGTTACCAAAGTATTTAATGGTTAGAAACTAATTAATATAAAATGTCAATTGACAAATTTTAAAATCACATGCATCAAATATGACTCCAAGTGCAATGAGGATATTTAAAGATGAATTCAATATATATTTGAATTTCATTAAAAAAAAAGTGATTATAGATTATTTTTTAATAGATAATATTTGAATTTTGAAATGTATATGTGCACTCATTAAGTAATTATTAATTTATACTTTCATTGAGACCAATATATATACACTGAGATTTCTAAAAATTTATTATCTTATTATTTTATCGATTGAGGTCCAATTTTGTACTGGTCCCAAGTTGGGACCGGACAAATTATTAATTTTATCGAGATTATTAATTTATTGAGTATTAATTTATAGAGATTTCACTGTACAGTGATTTTATCATACTGGATATAGATGATTTTATCACTACATTTTAAAACTATTTTGTCGATAAAGATGTAACCTTTAAATTTAAAACATTTTGGTCGATAAAGATGTAACCTTTAAATTTAAAACATTTTTGTCGATAAATATTTAAACTTTAAATTTAAAATATCTTTACCAGATTTAAGTTTTAAACTTAAAATGTTTATTTACCAAGTATATGAAACTTAGAGCAAGTCCAACAGCTTCCCTAAGTTGGAGAATTTCAATAAATTTAGGGAATTTGAGTCATTTTTTAGCTCCAACAGTTTTCCTATCTCATTCCCCAACTTTTGGATTTTGATGAAATCTCCATGTTTCTTCCCCAAATCTGTAGAGAGAGAAAAAATATTTGGGGAAGTAAAATTTAATGTTTTTGCATTTATGACCTGGTTATTTTCCTATTCATATGTTTGTCTTTATTTTTTAACAAATTAAATATACATTTCAAATGCAAATATCTTTAGTTATACACAACAAAAAAATTATAAAAAAATTATATTCTTAATTTTCATATTATAACGAACGTAACAAAATTTTACATGATTATGTTCGCATGCATAGATAAATTTGAATATTATCATGTGAGATCTTATTATGTTCGTTGTAATGTGTATTTTAATAATATATATTTTTCACATTTTTCACTATACGTAATTTAAAATATTAAAATTTCAAAATATAGTTAAACACTGAAAAAACAAAAATAAAGAGATAAAATACTGAAATTTAATGCACATGCATTAAATTCTAATCCTCACATTAGGGAAACTGTTGGAGTTGAAGCAAAAAAAGATAGGGATTATGGGGATGTGGTACTATATGTTGGAGAATCTTGTAGGGAAGCTGTTGGACTTGGGCCCTGTTTACTAGAGCTTATTTCTTGATGGTACTGAATTGAACTGAATTGAACTGAATTGAACTGAATTGAACTGAACTGAACTGAAGTAAAATTGATGTATTGAAAAATGGAATCAGCATGACTGAATTAACCTGAATTTCATCAAATTACATTTCACTGAACTGAATTGAACTGAATTGAACTGAACTGAACTAATCTACAGATAAGCTCTGGTAAACAGGACCTTGCTCTTAGAGCATCTCCAATGCAAGCATCAAATAGGAAAACTTCATTAAGCATGTCATACTAAATACTCTCAATTCAAAAAAAATCTCCAATGCAACTTTTTTTTTTTTTTGAAACCTTTAATCCCAGAGGCGGACGTAGCATTAGGCAAAGGTGGCAGCTGCCACCCAAAAATTAGTTTTTTTCATATTTTTGTGTGTTAAATTTTAGAAATTTAATATTTTGCCCCTCTATTTCTAAAAAATCATTTGTAATATTTAAAAAATTGTGATTTTGCCCTACCACTTTGGTATTTCTAGATCCGCCTCTGTTTAATCCTATGTGTCAACATTAATTATTAACACCCTCAATTAGACTATCTCAAAATAGAGGCTCATATTGAGGATTTCAATATGTAATTTACCATATATAAACATTTAATGCATTTATAACAATTAATTTTGTACAAATATATCATGATGAAGATTGATTCATGATGCTTGCATTGGAGAACAAATGTTCATTTTCAATGTCTCTTTATCCATGTCATAGAAAATCCCAATAAAAATTTGCCAAATGACTCCTATAAACTTGGATGAGCCTTTTTGCATTGGAGATGCTCTTAACAATTTAATGGCCCCGTTTGGTGATGAGAGTTTTGAAGAGCGTTTAGATTTTTGGGTTAAATATGGACAGTTGACTGGTCAATCAGCTCTTCTTGGTGTTTGGTGAAAAGCTTTTTCTAATTAGCTGTTTTGATGAAACCTCTCGTTTCTAAAACGCTAGAAAGAGTTGCGTTTACAAAAAATTAAACAAAACAATATATCAAAATATCTTTTTTATCCTTATTCTCATAAAATTTTCTTAAAACTAATAATTTATATATATGTATAATTCAACATTGCAAAAAATTTCATATGTACACAATATATTTAAGATATTTTCGTACGTCCATACATTTTTCAATATTTTAATTTATTTTTAAGTATTATAAATATTTAAATTAAAATGGCACATGCTAAATATATATCAAAATAAATTTTTTATGTAATGTAATTCTGAAAATAATATTTTTAATAAACGTAGATATATTATAATAAAGAATAATAATTTAAATAATAAAAATAAATGAACATATAAGTGATAATTATTTTCGATAAACAAGCAAAACACTAAAACAATAATTAATAATAAATTGTACTAATGTCTATTTCAGTCATTTAACGCATTGAAACAGCTATCAGCTAATTGTTATTTACCAAACACTAATGTACAAAACGCTAGCCAAACCGCTAGTCAAAACAGTTAATAAAATCCGCTAATAGCTAATAAAATCCACTAACAACTAACAGGTAACAGCTAAACGCTGATTGCCAAACGAGGCCAATCTCTGAGCGACTGTAATATTTTTCAACCAAAAATATTTTGTAAACTTACTTACCAAAAGATTTTGTAAACTTAAATTATTATTTTTTGATAGGCATGAAAACAAAGCGTGAACAAAAAGGTTGCATAAGCTAGGCGTGCACGAAGTAGAGAAAAGTGCTCATATAACCCTCAGTTTTGGGTTAAGTGCACATATAACCACGAGTTTTTGAAAAGTGCAATTATAACCCTCATTATAATTCCGGTGATTTTCAGGCATTTAAAATCTGGTGGTACATGAAAAAGACAAAAATGCCCTTGATATTAAATTAAATAAAAAACCTTAAGAAAAAAACAAAATGAGCCCCTTGTCTCTCTCCCACTCTCCTGCACAAAGCACATCTGGCCTCTTTCTTATCTCCATCCACCGCCCAAATTCTGAGCCCCCGACTTCCCGCCGTCGCCACCATCCCGTTCTACCCTCAACATTCCTCGACTTCCAAAATATCCATGACAACCTTCCCGTCTCGACGTACTTCAGATCCCGACCGTCACTACCCGCGCACTCGCCGGATTCCGCCGCCATCGCCGCCTGGAATCGCTCGGCAGACCACACCTGCATCAACCGCAACCCAATTCCTTCCCAAATACCTCTGATTATTCCCATATGAAAAACCCCCACATCCCTCAAAACCTTGAACCATAATTATGCCCCAATTCGGATAAATTAATGAAAACTTATTGAAGGGTTCTTCACCACTTTCCTGTATCAATTTCCGTTGACTCCGGTGAGTTAATGGACATGACGGCTTACATCGTCTAGGCGTTGCCATGAGTGTTCTTGACCACACTTTACGAAGTTATTTAATCTTGGGGATTCTGGGCTCTTGGTCATCCGAGATGAGGTAATAAATGCAGTATACAAAATGTGTGGACAACAGAGCAAGTTCAATTGTCTGTTACAGTTGGGTGTTCCCACTTTGCAAACTCCGATTCATGCCGATGAGATTGTGGCTGCCACCGATAGCCTATCGGTAGTAATGATTTTGACGAGTTGCGGTTTGACATAAATAGGGGTATTTTTGTGTACAAAATTCTATATCAAATTTAAAGGGTATTTTTGTCTTTAGACACATAATATATGCCGGAATTAGACTAGTAAAAGCCGATCAGCAGATTTAGGGTCATGTTTACACAATATTGGTCAATCAAGGGTTATGATTGCACTTTTCTAAAACTGGAGGTTATATATGCACTTTACCAAGAACTGAGGGTCATATAAGCATTTTGTCCAAAGGAGTAATTTAATATAGGCGCATTAGATGAGATTGCATGAGAAGAAACCTTTGTGAGCAAGATTTGGAACTTCAAAGTGGCATATAAACCAAATATGGACGAGCAAACAAAATGTCCACAAGGTTCACACCTGAATAAAATTGTGATGTAAACTAATTCAGGACTCAACTTATGCATCTCCCCGTCACAAGCAAATCTGATGGCTTGTTGGGGAACTCTCAAAGCAGCAACCAGAGTTTCATCCCATTATGTTGACTTGCTTACGACCTCGTCCATTAAATGGCCAACACTCTATTATCACGAGTCAGCGCCTCAGGAGAATTGGAGCTTGGAGGGGAACACATATAAATTCTCGTCTACTCCATTTTCCCACCCTCAAGTAGCTAGTAGTATTAAGTTCATGCTATCTTCTGTATGTTTTTATATTATCGCTTTGTTGGTTTGTATGACCATAGTCCTAGGTGATGTAATATTTCCCCCTAATTAATATATAATAGTATTATTTTCAAAAAAAAGATTGCATGAGAAAAAATTTCATAATTTTCCTTTTAAGAAAATTCAGAGAGAGCGGCACGTGCCTCTCTCATATGCTCTCAAAATGAAACAATTTTATATATAGTATAGATGGAATCTACGGTCTTATGTAGTTGTTTGTACGATTAAACACTTAAAACATTAATTAAAAAAAGGAAAAAAATGAAAGAGAAAGGAAAAATAGAAAGGGAAAAGAAAATGGAAAGTGTTCTTTTTTTTTTGACGAAATGGAAAGTGTTCATAGTTTGAAAATATAATATCCCCACTTAAAAATGCATGAAAAATTGGGTTTAACATTCAAATGGGGGTTTTTGAATAAAAATATAAAGGTTAGGGAGTTACAGTGATATATTTTTTAATAGGGGTCAAAGTGTCTTTTTCCATAAGATTAGAGGTTCGTACAAAATTCACTCTCCAATATATATATTGGCAATTCCTTTTAACTGAAATAAAAAATAAAAAATTCAAGGGTCATTTATTGGGCTTCTATGGAAGGACTGTAGAATTTGGCATTTCCTTTATCATTTTTAGAGCAAGTCCAACGGATTCCTTATTATAGAGATTTTAATTTGGTAGTATTTAGGGATTTTGCTTGTAAATTGCTCCCACAACAGCTCCTCCTATATACATGCGTCAAGGTTGGCATCGCCAAGTACAGTGAGATTTGGCTCACTAGGTTGAGTTTTATATAATCGACATTGAGGTTTGAGCCGCTAGAATTGATATTAGGCGCTGACCATGAGATATGGTTGCAATGATGACATGACAACAATGTGAAAATAATGTGGGAGATATAACATATAAGAGAATAAAAGAGAAATATAAAGTATTTTGCAAGAAAGTTCTTATGTACTATGCTCAAAACATTGAATAATATGTTTTGTCGTATACTGTGAGAGACAACAGTTCCCCAACTGGAAATTGAGTCAAATAATTTATAGTCGCTAAGTTAAATTTAATGGTGAGAATAAGTTCAAATGTTAAATAGAGATAAAGTTTAAATTCAATTCATACTAAAAATAGATAAAGTTATAGGGTACAATAAATTGTTGCATGACTAAACACTAATAAATCAATTGAAAGCGGTCTCCACTCTCTAGTAAAACTGTCATTATTGAGATATGTGGGCAAATGTATAATCTTCTCACTTTTAACTCTGAACTTTTACTTTTAAACTTAAGCATGATCATTCAGTGTATCACTATTGATTGGAAATTGTCCAATGAAAAAAATGAAGAATTAGAAACTTCACTTATTACTTACCTCACTATGTAGGTTATCTTCCTAGAGAACTTTTCTTATTTAAGAGATAATTAAAATAATATCCAATTCTTATCTCAATCTACATGGGTAATTATCCTACTCATTTTGACCCTAAAGAAGTGAAAGAAAACCATTATCACCGCCAACATTAATCCTTATCCTCTTACAAGTTTTGATCTTCTGAAAAGTTCTAGTTTTGATCTGTTAGTACTTAGTAGCTTCGTAGCCAATTGAAAATTAGAGTCGTACGTGTGTGTGAATGATTCCATAATTATTATGTTTTAGAATGATTCCAAATGGTTCGACACTTCGACGGAGATTTTTCTTCTTTAACTCAAAATAATTAAGTGAAACTGAGTAAACACACACCGTATTGTTTGGAGCTCTTTAATTATATTTTTGGGTCAATAATCAATATCAACAATAATATCTACTTATATTTTAATATGCAGAATAAAATAATTGAATTAAATTGTATTTTTTATTTATGATAATTCACCACGTATTGCAAAATTATACTTATAAAATTATTAGTTGAAGTTAGATTTTTTTGACTCAGTACATTAACAAATAGTCAAATACTTCGTTTTTAACTAAGCATTGAAAAGTGATCCTTTGGCCCCGTTTGGTGATGAGAGTTTTGAAGAGCGTTTAGCTTTTTGGGATAAATATGGATAGTTGACTGGTCAATTAGCTCTTCTTGGTGTTTGGTGAAAAGCTTTTTCTAATTAGCTGTTTTGGTGAAACCTCTCGTTTCTGAAACGCTAGAAAGAGCAGCGTTTGCAAAAAATTAATCAAAACAATATTACAAAATATCTTTTATATTTGGGGGAAAAATATAGTATTAGATATAAATTTTGTTCATGTAATGTTAAGAGTGCAATAACTAAGAAATAAATCAGTTACCCATACATGATTTTTGTAATTTGTCCATCATGAACCTAGTTCGTCAAAAGTGCATGCATCGTTTTTTTGGACATTTTTGTTGACTTTGAACTCTCGAAATTAAAGAAAATGCAAACAAAAAGCAAAGAATTTTTTTTTTTGAAAATTAAAGAATATCTACTATAAGTTGAATACGTGCTAAGTTTCTCCCATGGGCCTGTTTTAGGACAGTACCCGGTTCACTTCACGTTCCAAACAATTACTCCTTGCTCTTTCTTTTTCTTTTCTCCTTCGCAATATTACCTCCTCTGCCAGTTTCCAATTTTCCATCTGCCTGATCATTTTGACCATAGAATAATGACGCTGCTGCCTGCTTCATTCATTCTACCGCAACTCACCGCCACGTATCAAGCTTAGGAATTTTATGTGTAAGTTCTATAAACTTCCTCTCCTATATTCCCATGATCTCAATCTTCCTTCTTCCCTCTTCCCTCTTCCCTCTTCCCTCTTCCCTGGGTTTACATTCTTCTGATTCGATTTTCGTTTATTCTTTTTGTTTCCTGCATTTGGATTTCGTACGTTTATCTGTCTCAAAACTGTATTTGGATTTAGTATGTTTATCTTCCTCAGATTCTATAAACTCGTCTTTACTGTTAATCCATGCCCACCAGGTGTTTGATATATTGCCAACATGTGTATCCCATCGTTTCTTTCTGTCTGTATTGCTGTTACTAATATATGTGTGCTCTAGCATCAATCTGTCTGTATTTGTCTTTGAAGCAATTAAGTTTCCCTTTTTAATTAAGCAATTAGGCTGCTTTTGTTCTTTTCTTTGTTTTTAACCGGGAAAAATTAGGCCTCAAAGCTCATTTCCTGAGATAATCCTCTCCAAGTAATCGTTTTTCCCTGCTGATTTTTTGCTCTTAATATTATGTTTGTGGAAATTGAAAAGATTCATTTTTTAGGTCATGTGATAGAGATAAGCCATGATTTGTGACTCTGATTTTTTTTTGGTGAAAAATTGGAGTTTTGGTGTTTGTGATAATATTTGCTCATGGGAGAATATTAGGTTGCATGTTTGTTCATATAATTATTTGCTTTTGTTTTTTAGCAGCTGGGCTAATCTGTCAAATGAGCTACTGAGGTTGGTGCTGGAAAATTGACCATGAGTCCATATAGGTGCAAGAAAACACATAGCTTCTGTGCAGATAGCGGAAGAAGAAAAAAAGAACTTTAGCATCTTCTTCGGCGGTCAGGGTGCTTCTGGCCTTGTAGCCGGCATTGTTGAGAAGGGTTTCGGAAGGAGAAACAAAGTATGGATTTTTCCAGGTAAGTTCTGCAGTAGTGGCTGGTGCTTCTGATAGATGGAATAATATTTATTGGGCTGATAATATTAAGCAATTGATGATTCCAGTCTGTAATAGAGTAGATGGAATGGACTTGGGTGTAGAGGAGTCCGTGAACTGGTGAAACCGACAGATTCAGACTTGGCAATTGATGGTGGCAATGAGAATAGCAGAATGCATGACTGGTTTTTGAATGAACATGGTGGCACAAGTCTTGAGAGTCAAGTTGACGCTGAAAATCAAGACCTATTAAGGAGAATGTCATTGGATGAGATTGCAGAGACGCATGTTGAGATCATGGCAGAGGTGGACCCTAGATTGATAGAGAGATTGAGAAAGCGAGGCCAAGACAAGTTGAAAAGGAAAAACCGCCCTGCTTCAGATGTGGCCGCAACCAGTGAGGTTGGCCGACAAGTTGAGAGCATGTTAACTGATCCTTCTGTAGAACCTCAAGGTGTGGCTTCAAAGATTTACAGAGTGATATAGGTAATGTTGGTCGTAGCACAATGAGTGGTAGCTTGTTGAATTCTTGGAGCAGAAGAGTTGCAGGTTAGAGATATAAGCTTTTCAGTGGATGCGAATGTTGTGAAATCTGACTTTTCTCATGTAGCAAGCTCTGGTAAGTCCGTCGGAATATTTTTTTTACCTCCATGTATAATGATTCCCTGGACTGACTCTCCCTTGTCTTATTGTAGGTAGTGCATCTGTGAGAAGTGAACATAATGCTGCTGAGCGCGACTTACTTAATCTGAAAGTGACCCACGCGCTAATGGCGACACCATTAAAGAGCTTATAGCCCTCATTAGAAGTGTCGTAAGTTTCATATCTCTGCACTCTGATAAGTGATAATCATATTTTCTCCACTGTCTTTTTGTTACTATAGTTTTATGTTCCCTATCTATCAATTTTTTTTTTTGCTTATAATATCTCAAGGTAGAAGTTGGATGGGTTGGATTTCATATCCCTTACGGGTTTTTTAAATCATGTCTACTGTTAATATTTAATTCAAGACCTTTTCACCCAATACCTTCTCAGTGTTTTTTATTTGTTTTTCTATTGATGTGTGATATTCAGTGTATCATTTATGTGTTTCTTATTGTCAGATTTAAATAATGGTGAAAGTTTATGTGCTTTTTTAGTACAGAACTTCTCTTTTCCTTTTGATATATTTCTGCGAATAGATGGAAGGACAACTTTTGTAGAGAGCAAATTTATTCGATTTCCATATTTTATGTCGCATAATGTATGTATTAGTTAATTTCCACTCTGAGTTCAAGTACTTTATGGATTTAATATACAGAACCTATAATGGCATTCGATTTCTGAATCTTGTATATGCATCTCCAGTGTAGTTCATTTCTTGAAGTGCACAAATATATGCTTGCTGAACTTATCAATATATCCATGGTTATTATGCGAATCTGGACTGACGTACATATGAATATTTTTGGCTGCATTTCACTTTTTGTTTGGGAATTGCTGAATCTCAAAAGTTCTTCAAGATTCTACTTTGAATTTTGAGCGTCTTTTTGAAGGATAAAAAATGTACAACATTTTCAGAAAGTTGCTGTAAATAATTGTTTGATACTAGCATGTAAAAGACGTGAATGAAGATTTGTGTATTTTATTCTCTGAATAGTTTATTTCATGGCATGGTATTTTGATATCCTTTGAAGTTGTTGGTGACATTATATTTTCAAGTGCAAATACCTGTTCCACTTTTGTTTTTTCTTTTAACAAAAAATTACAATAATCCTTTCTTAAATTTAGGGATATTACACCTAAATAAACCTGCCACAGCACTAGGTTCTATCAAATTAATCTGACTCTTGAAGCAAACATTAAATAACCTCATCAAGAACTCATGATCATCAATGTCCTGGCTTTGAATAGTCCACATTCCACAATATACGTAATTTTAGATGCTTTTCTATGAATCTACAACTTTGTGCAGTTACATAAAAGATGAGAGCAACTTCTTCTTGAATCATATAAAGAAATCTTTATGGTCTAAAAGTTTGGAGGAACATTACGTAAAAAATGGGTGTGAATGCCCTTTCAATTTTCTCTCTTATTGTGCTTATTTTCCCACAAACCAGCATTGCGTTAGTGAAAGACAAAAAACGGTGAGAAGTTGTGTTCTGCTACTGAATATAGCTTATTGAATGCAGAATTTTCCCTAAGACCGTAACTCATAAGTCTCCTATTCATGCCTCAGCTACTGTAACTGTCACCTTGCAAAAAGATTGAACATTTGCATAATCACAAACAACCAATATAATAGAGAGTAAAAAACAAATTTTAATAGTTTCCAACATACCATCTGGTGATTTCGAAAATAGATGGTAGCTAAATTTACTACCTCCGAAGACTTTCAGTTGTACAATTAGGTTCAGAACCAATGAGTTTGTGTTTTTGTTATGTTTTACTTTAGATTTGAAGCAAAAAAGAAATGTCCGAATTTATTTACTGCAGGATGTGGAACGAGAATAATTTGGTGAACAGGAAATTGTCATATTATTTTGTTAGCATATACATTATACTCTTAGTGTTCAATTTGACATCTTCACGGCGTTTTTGAACTGTTACTTTTCATACCTTAGGTCAGTGGAGTACTGGTTATCTGTATTTGATGGGAATCTAACTACGATGAAGCAGTTCCAAGGGATAGAGTTGCCTTTGATAGCTTTGTAGACGTAATAAGAATATGGTGCATGTCAGAATGACAAAGATTAAGTTACATTGGAAAGAAGATGGAATTCCAGCCTACAGAAGAAACTTCGTGGCTGTTATAGCAGTATAAGAATGACTTCGTGACTACTTATTAGTTAGTTACACGAGCATGTATCAACCTCAAAATTATTTAACCTTTTCAGTTCCGGCCTCCTCCGTGTATTATTGTTCGTATAAATATTTTTAACAAAATAATCTTTACAGACCGTAAGTAATGTTTTAATTTAGCAAATTTCTTCTTGAATACTGGCTAAAGCCGCACGAAGTGCGGACACCCACCTAGTCACTAAATAATTGAGGAAATAGTTCTATCAAACAGAATAAGGACAAAACTGGTCCAACGTTGACTTAAAAGAAAAGTCCCGATCAAAATAGCAAGGCAAGAATGAATCAGCCATGCGATTTTAGATGCTTCCTATAGTCACGTCTCTTATCAGTCATATGGCGTTTTAAATGCCGTTCCCATTCTCGTTTCCGATCTCCGGCCTCACCAACTTGTATCTAATCTGCTGGCCATCCATTATTGGGTGTACAGGTTTTTCGGTGAGACCCGTCTCAATTTAAGGATAGTTATAAGTGTTGATTTTCTCATTTTTAAACTCGACTTTTGCCTATTAATGATGATCATTTATTATTATTGTTGATGTTTTCATTTGTATGTATAATCTTCTTACTTTTTTTTATATATTTTAAGTATGATCTTTCAATGAGACCAATTAAGACATATCTCAATTGACAATTAGCCAAATGTAATGTATAATATTTCCTCCGTCTCAGTTTAATCTACACAATCGTAATATTTAATATAATAATTTCTTACAATGACAAAATGAATTATTAATATAGTTTAAAATGATATGGAGTGAGTATTTTAAATGATTGTCCTAGTCCAATATTGTCCTAGTCCAATATTATTACATAATCAAAATTTATGTTTCTTCCCCAAATCTGTAGAGAGAGAAAAAATATTTGGGGAAGCAAAATTTAATGTTTTTGCATTTATGACCTGGTTATTTTCCTATTCATATGTTTGTCTTTATTTTTTAACAAATTAAATATACATTTCAAATGCAAATATCTTTAGTTATACACAACAAAAAAATTATAAAAATATTATATTCTTAATTTTCATATTATAACGAACGTAACAAAATTTTACATGATTATGTTCGCATGCATAGATAAATTTGAATATTATCATGTGAGATCTTATTATGTTCGTTGTAATGTGTATTTTAATAATATATATTTTTCACATTTTTTCACTATACGTAATTTAAAATATTAAGATTTCAAAATATATTTAAACACTGAAAAAACAAAAATAAAGAGATAAAATACTGAAATTTAATGCACATGCATTAAATTCTAATCCTCACATTAGGGAAGCTGTTGGAGTTGAAGCAAAAAAAGATAGGGATTATGGGGATGTGGTACTATATGTTGGAGAATCTTGTAGGGAAGCTGTTGGACTTGGGCCCTGTTTACTAGAGCTTATTTCTTGATGGTACTGAACTGAACTGAACTGAATTGAACTGAACTGAACTGAAGTAAAATTGATGTATTGAAAAATGGAATTAGCATGACTGAATTAACCTGAATTTCATCAAATTACATTTCACTGAACTGAACTGAATTGAACTGAATTGAACTGAACTGAACTGATCTACAGATAAGCTCTGGTAAACAGGGCCTTGCTCTTAGAGCATCTCCAATGCAAGCATCAAATAGGAAAACTTCATTAGGCATGTCATACTAAATACTCTCAATTCAAAAAAAATCTCCAATGCAATTTTTTTTTTTTTGAAACCTTTAATCCTATGTGTCAACATTAATTATTGACACCCTCAATTAGACTATTTCAAAATTGAGGCTCATATTGAGGATTTCAATATGTAATTTACCATATATAAACATTTAATGCATTTATAACAATTAATTTTGTACAAATATATCATGATGAAGATTGATTCATGATGCTTGCATTGGAGAACAAATGTTCATTTTCAATGTCTCTTTATCCATGTCATAGAAAATCCCAATAAAAATTTGCCAAATGACTCCTATAAACTTGAATGAGCTTTTTTGCATTGGAGATGCTCTTAACAATTTAATCTCTGAGCGCCTGTAATATTTTTTAACCAAAAATAGTAAACTTACTTACCAAAAGATAGGAAATTTAACTTTAAATTATTATTTTTTGATATGCATGAAAACAAAGCGTGAACAAAAAGGTTGCATAAGCTAGGCGTGCACGAAGTTGAGAATTAAAGGAGTAATTTAATATAGGCGCATTAGATGAGATTGCATGAGAAGAAACCTTTGTGAGCAAGATTTGGAACTTCAAAGTGCCATATAAACCAAATATGGACGAGCAAACAAAATGTCCACAAGGTTCACACCTGAATAAAGTTGTGATGTAAACTAATTCAGGACTCAACTTATGCATCTCCCCGTCACAAGCAAATCTGATGGCTTGTTGGGGAACTCTCAAAGCAGCAACCAGAGTTTCATCCCATTATGTTGACTTGCTTACGACCTCGTCCATTAAATGGCCAACACTCTATTATCACGAGTCAGCGCCTCAGGTGAATTGGAGCTTGGAGGGGAACACATATAAATTCTCGTCTACTCCATTTTCCCACCCTCAAGTAGCTAGTAGTATTAAGTTCATGCTATCTTCTGTATGTTTTTATATTATCGCTTTGTTGGTTTGTATGACCATAGGGCTAGGTGATGTAATGTTGCCCCCTAATTAATATACAATAGTATTATTTTCAAAAAAAAAGATTGCATGAGAAAAATTTTCATAATTTTCCTTTTAAGAAAATTCAGAGAGCGCGGCACGTGCCTCTCTCATATGCTCTCAAAATGAAACAATTTTATATATAGTATAGATGGAATCTACGGTCTTATGTAGTTGTTTGTACGATTAAACACTTAAAACATTAATTAAAAAAAGGAAAAAAATGAAAGAGAAAGGAAAAATAGAAAGGGAAAAGAAAATGTAAAGTGTTCTTTTTTTTTTTTTGACGAAATGGAAAGTGTTCATAGTTTGAAAATATAATATCCCCACTTAAAAATGCATGAAAAATTGGGTTTAACATTCAAATGGGGGTTTTTGAATAAAAATATAAAGGTTAGGGAGTTACAGTGATATATTTTTTAATAGGGGTCAAAGTGTCTTTTTCCATAAGATTAGAGGTTCGTACAAAATTCACTCTCCAATATATATATTGGCAATTCCTTTTAACTGAAATAAAAAATAAAAAATTCAAGGGTCATTTATTGGGCTTCCGTGGAAGGACTGTAGAATTTGGCATTTCTTTTATCAATTTTAGAGCAAGTCCAACGGATTCCCTATTATAGAGATTTTAATTTGGTAGTATTTAGGGATTTTGCTTGTAAATTGCTCCCACAACAGCTCCTCCTATATACATGCGTCAAGGTTGGCATCACCAAGTACATTGAGATTTGGCTCACTAGGTTGAGTTTTAGATAATCGACATTGAGGTTTAAGCATCTAGAATTGATATTAGGCGCTGACCATGAGATATGGTTGCAATGATGACATGACAACAATGTGAAAATAATGTGGGAGATATAACATATAAGAGAATAAAAGAGAAATATAAAGTATTTTGCAAGAAAGTTCTTATGTACTTTGCTCAAAACATTGAATAATATGTTTTGTCGTATACTGTGAGAGACAACAGTTCCCCAACTGGAAATTGAGTCAAATAATTTATAGTCGCTAAGTTAAATTTAATGGTGAGAATAAGTTCAAATGTTAAATAGAGATAAAGTTTAAATTCAATTCTTACTAAAAATAGATAAAGTTATCGGGTACAATAAATTGTTGCATGACTAAACACTAATAAATCAATTGAAAGCGGTCTCCACTCTCTAGTAAAACTGTCATTATTGAGATATGTGGGCAAATGTATAATCTTCTCACTTTTAACTCTGAACTTTTACTCTTAAACTTAAGCATGATCATTCAGTGTATCACTATTGATCTTCTCACTTAATTACCTTTTTAATCCTAATTTTTTACATATCTAACATTATTATTCATTGAGACCAATTAAAACTTGTCTTAATTGGAAATTGTCCAATGAAAAAAATAAAGAATTAGAAATTTCACTTATTACTTACCTCACTATGTAGGTTATCTTCCTAGAGAACTTTTCTTATTTAAGAGATAATTGAAATAATATCCAATTCTTATCTCAATCTACATGGGTAATTATCCTACTCATTTTGACCCTAAAGAAGTGAAAGAAAACCATTATCACCGCCAACATTAATCCTTATCCTCTTACAAGTTTTGATCTCCTGAAAAGTTCTAGTTTTGATCGGTTAGTAGCTTCGTAGCCAATTGAAAATTAGAGTTGTACGTGTGTGTGAATGATTCCATAATTATTACGTTTTAGAATGATTCCAAATGGTCGACACTTCGACGGAGATTTTTCTTCTTTAACTCAAAATAATTAAGTGAAACTGAGTAAACACACACCGTATTGTTTGGAGCTCTTTAATTATATTTTTGGGTCAATAATCAATATCAACAATAATATCTACTTATATTTTAATATGCAGAATAAAATAATTGAATTAAATTGTATTTTTTATTTATGATAATTCGCCACGTATTGCAAAATTATACTTATAAAATTATTAGTTGAAGTTAGATTTTTTTAACAAATAGTCAAATACTTCGTTTTTAACTAAGCATTGAAAAGTGATCCTTTGACTCTCAAACGCTGTCTTTGTACTAGAAACCATTTAACTATGAACATTGATATGTGTTCTATGGGTTGAAATCCGACGTATGATTAGACAGAAAATTGTGAGAAAAATCTTCAAATCTAGTTTCTTCCTCACCGATATTCCAACCAATTCTTGATTCATTCGCTACTAATTTAAAAAGTTGACCATTCAAGATGAGGGACGAATATTCCGTGGAAAAGTCACAGTCAAACATCCAGTTAACTGTACTGTATATTGAATTACGTTGACGCTTCTGTGACCTTTTTTTTCCTCTTTTTAAATTTTTATAATTCTTTTCACAAGTAGGAATTAAAAATATAAAGTATAAAAGAATTGTAAAAGCTAAATAAATCTTAGCTATGTGGTTTACCATCACTACTCATCTCTAAAAACTAAATTTGCAAGGCACAAATATTCATATATACTCCATCCATTTTTTTATTGTGACACCCTCAAATGAGCACAAAGAATACATATTACCATTTATACAAAGTGTCAATATAAAAAGAAGATCCGAACTAAACAAGTGTGCCACAATAAAAAAACGGATGAAGCATTTCTTAAATGTAAACCTCAAGCAAATAGAGAATTATCGACCCGTATATAGACACTTCATTAATTAGAATTAGGAAAATTAAGTCTTATTCACTCCATTCACATTTTTTACCTCTTTTAATTTAGCTCAACTTATTTCACTTTAATTGATTAAGATTTCTTTATAAATTTTAGTTCAATCCAATTTTGTATTGTTTGGCTCGTTAAGTTCATTTAGTTTGACTGCATGCATGCATTTGAATTTTACTTTATCTCACTCGTCAAAAGTTTTAGTTCAATTTGATTCTATTTTATTTAAATTCATTCATTTTTAGTTCAAAATTTGTCTCGACTTAATGAAAGGTTCATATCAGTGATTTTTTAAATTATTTAATTTCATAGTTTTAGAATGCACAATCACTGAAAAAAATTCTCAAATTCACATTATTTAGCACTACGTTATATAACGTGTGATAAAATCATATATTCTAGAAATATATAAATAAAAACCTCACCGAGAGTCTGCAAATTGACTTGTGGTTTGGAGAAGGCAAGATGGAAACATCATCAATAATTGACCAGTCAAATGCTTTCCATCAGGGTGTACGTATGTAAATTAGAAGCTCTACTAGAAAGGGATAAAGGTTGTTTTTATTCATGGCAAATTCTCATTTGAGACCTGTCTCAAACGAGACCAAAAATTATATGAAACTGCTATTGATTGAATTTATCGTTGGTGAGCTTTAAACCCGCCGATTTTCTTGATTGAATTTGTCGTTGGTGAAATTGACCAAGGAAATGATCAAGAAAATTGACCGCAATATCAAGCAAATTGAACGAAAGATCAAATTAACTGAAAAATCAAGGCAAAACAAAAATACTCAAGGACATTGATTGAAAGATCAAACAAACTGACTAAATGATCAAGCGGAAACAGTAAATGCTCATTCCCCTGCTCTTGGTCTCCACAAGGACAGGTCTCACCCAAGACTTTCTCTTTTTTCATTTATAATCTCAACTTTTATATATTAATCATGATTATATGTTATATTTTATTAATTTTTTCACTTTTATATCTTTTATTTTTAATACGGATCTTTTGATTATTCAGCGAAATTAATTGAGACCAATTAGACAGGTGTCAATTAAGAATTTGTACACGTAAGTAATATTCCAGGGGATCAAATGAAAAAATAAAAAATAAAAATATTTATATTTATATTTTAAATTATTATTGATAAATTCTTTTTTGAGTCATCTATAGAAATCTAGTAAATTTTGTTTCCACAAATATTTGGTACAACACTACAGTAAAACTCTAGCGGCATTAGAGAGGGAGTTTTCTACAATAATTGACATAGTATGACATATCTTCCAATTTGAATCCTTTCCCCAATCAGAAAGTTTTGGGTGAAACATGTACTTGTGTAGACCAAAATCCAATGGAATGATCATTTACTGTTTTTGCGTGATCTTTTAGTCAGTTTGATTGATCCCTTGAGCATTCGTTTTTTACCTTGATCTTTCAGTTAATTTGATCTTTCATTCATTTTGCTTGATTTTTCAATCAATTTCCTTGATCATTCCTAATTTTTGGTACATTATTGTTATTTCGTACAAATTCACACTGAAGTTCAGTTTCGAGTCGGTCCATGTGAGACAACTGAGCTCTAGCACCAACAACCTAAAATTTAACAACCGCAACGGAGTTGAATCTCACCAACGACAACTTCAACCGATAACGGTCCCTTATAGTATTTAGTTTCTATAGAGAAAGATCTCAAATGAGAGTTTGTATTCCCGAATTCCCAATTCATGAGGAAGATGACTGTTACAGAAACTGAATTTTAACGCTCTGGCAAAACAGATTTTCATTGCTACGAGCAGTGAGAAATTTTCCAGTGGACGGTTCATGGTTCTTCCATCACACTAGAGAAATTAATTTGACAAGTTATGAACACCGAAAACATTATCCGATTTGAAAAGGTGATATAATATCCACTAGAGAAACTGACGCCTATTAAACGACTGGACATGAGATTGATTGATCCAACAAGCAATGCAGCAAGATCCATCTCCAATTTATGAGTAAGTGAATTTGATAGGTTCCATCGCGCCACAATTTCTTGTTCTATTCCATAGCTCCGACCAAAAATTCAGATCACGACTTTGAGATTTAAAAATCAGTTAAATGTCAAGTTGGCGGATCTAGGAATTGAAATGAATGAACCGGTATTTGAAAAAAACCTGGCTTGGGAATTGAAATGATCGAACCCGTGGATCCATACCACATATTTCGAGTCTATACTCAGGCCATTTTACCAACCTGGCCTGGTTCATGACTTCATGTATACCTCTTCCCAAAACTTAAAGTAACATATTGCAAAACACATTTATATAAAATTTTGGGTTAAAATGTAAATAATTTATTTTTATTTCTATTCCCCCAATTCTTCCATATTATTGCCACATCACGTACTCAATGTCGGTGGTTTAGTGTTCATCTTTGCTTTTCCAAGTCTCACATTCAATGATCTAAACCTCGCATTCAACTTCTATGACCCAAATATCAACATTTGTAACCCAACTAGGCATCATGATCACCGACCCAAAACTCATTATCGACAATCTCAACGCCAACGAAGACCCCCTACCCTGGCAAAATCGTAACCTCATCATCAACAATTGTAAATGCAAACGCACTACATGCAATCACAAACTCAATACTAACAACCCAAACATTACCGATTGCTATCAAACCTTAATGCTAACTACCCAAACGGGCCAAACCTCAATGCCGACGATTCAAATCTTACAGCTGGTAATCTCAACCTCAGTGTGGTCGATTGGAATCACACTATCAGCAATCTAAACCTCAATGCCGATGACCATCGCAACCTCGTCGACACCAAATCGGAGACTCTTTGGTTATAAACAAAAATAAATTTTTGTTGACACAACACTCAAACAATTCTTACCCAATATACATGAGACGAAATAATGGATTAACTGCACAAGTTCGAGATCACTTGCTAGATAACAGATGGGTAATACCATATAACCCCTACTTACTTGCCAAATATGATTGCCACATCAACGTTGAAGTATGTTCTACTATTCAGGCAGTAAAATACCTATATAAATACATCTATAAAGGCCATGACAAGATTCAGTACACCTTGACTGCAAAACAGCCTGATAAAACAATTAATGAAATAAAAAATTCCCAATCTGCAAGATGGGTTTGCGCTCCTGAAGCATTATGGCGCATTTTTAGTTTTGACTTAAACAGAATGAATCCCTTCGTCATGAGTTTGCAAGTTCATATTGAAAATCACCAATCTTTAACTTTTCATGAGAGCCAATCATTACGAAAAATAGTGGACAATAAACATCTCTCAAAAACAATGCTTACAGAATTCTTTTACATGAACGCTACAAGCCCCAAAGCCAAAGAACTAAACTGCCTTTACAAAGAATTCCCAATGAATACTTCACGCGTCCAGTTTACTAGTTTAGCAGAAATAAATTAAATTAGATTATGCTCAGGTTTTTGGACATGACCTAGTTGCAATTCAAACTCTTCTGCTGGCACTTTCGGTAACTATCCAAGTTTGAACCAGTCGTACTCGTACCAATTCATATTCGAATAAAAAATTGAATATTTTGAATTATTTTTTTTTTAAATGGAAAAACAATATACCCGCCTAAATTCGTACAAGTAGCCCACTCTTTTGGAAACAAATGCTACTTATGCTCCACAGTGGTTTAATGACTCTGCAACAGCACCAAAGTGGAATGCTAAAAGATAAATAAAATAAATAAATGCACATGCATAAACAGTAGAAAAGCATTAAAAAAATAGCCATGGAGATTTTTGTCCCTGCATAAATAGATGGGACTGGACAGAGAGATAAGTACTCAGATTGTGATTAACCATATCTTTGCTCTGTCTAAAATACTTAGAACATAAGTTGAAATTTCAGACAACGATTATTAAGATTACAACTTTCAACAAAGATGAAGTTCGGAAAGGCATTTCGTTCCCAGATGATCCAGGAATGGCAAACTGCTTACATGGATTATCAGGGTCTGAAAATCCTGCTCAAAGATTTACTCAAGAAAAATGTGCGTGCAGATCATCACAGAACTAAAATGCTGAGAAAGCTGTCTTTGTACAGATCTTTCAGTGGTCTGCACCGAAAACCGTCGCCGAGGCCGGAGGACGAGGTTATTCTTGTCCGCTCGGTACAACCTACGGAGGAACACGATGTGGAGGCAGGTGGGGTCTACCGGACGGAGTTTCTTAGGTCGGCGGATGAAGACGGCGGTAGCGGCGGCGAGGAGGCCGAGGTTTTGTTCTTCAGGAAGCTGGATGCTGAGTTCAACAAGGTTGTTAAGTTCTACGAGGATAAGATGAGTGAGGTGGAAACTGAGGCGGCGGAGCTGACTAAGCAGATGGATGCTCTCATTGCTCTCAGGGTCAGAGTTGACTATCCGTTGCTCGAGTTCATCAATGATTCGACTCCAACTCCCACGCCAAGAGGGACTCCTAGAAATGGTAAGAATGGTGATTTTATTCTGTTTTTGATTTTCACATTTGTTTATTGTCCAAGATTCCTATTTTGTTTAATTAATGATGTTTGTTCTCACCCCTAACTATTGGTGTATCAAAGTTATAGAGTTGAACTAATATAGTGCTAAAGAGATGTTATTTTGTTGTGTTTTCATCCATTTTCTGCTTGATGATGCTAATTAGAAATGGTGTTTTGCTGTCTGAAAATCTTAGCGGTTCATATGGATGCGATTGAAGAAGGTGATGCGGAGGGTAGTAGCAGAGAAGAATCTGTTCATATTGATGTAGCTGAAGACGGTGATGCTGAAGAGGATTCGACGAATGGCGGGGAACAGGAAAACGAAAGCAGAGGAAAGTACAGTGCGCAGCGTTTTAGGCCTTCGCCGGTACAAGTGCTGAATCAAGTTAAGATCAACACTGATCCAGAAACTCCTGTTTCAACTCTGAAAAAGGTGTTTAATACCTCGAAACCGGAGTTTTCTTACAGCAAAGCGGAGTTGAATAAAGTGCAGGAAAAGCTGAAAAAGGTTTTTGTTGAATTCCACCGAAAACTAAGACTCCTTAAGACTTACAGGTACACACTATTTCTTCAAATTTACCTTAAAACTACTTTGTTTATGATGTATTTGTTGCTTATATTTCTTTATGCGATTGTGGCAGTTTCTTGAATGTCTTGGCTTTCGCTAAGATCTTGAAGAAGTATGATAAGGTATTGTACTCATTTTTTTTTTAAAATGTCGTACTACTATATGCATAAGATACGAAATTCAAATTTGTGAAAGATTGGTTATGTTATGGCTGGTGCAGGTTACTTCAACTCATGCTTCTAAATCGTATATGAAAATGGTGGAAAACTCGATTATTGGGAACTCTGATGAGGTTTGTGTTTTGTCCATCTATTTCATAAGACTGGTGGATAAGATGTTTCACATAATAATGGTGCTTTTTTTCTTCTTCTCTGACTCCTCAGATCACTAGAATTACACATAGAGTAGAGGCTACCATAGTAAAGCATTTCTCAGATGGCAAAGGGATGAAACTTTTGAGGCCAGAAATAAAAAGAGAGAGGCATAGAGTGACATTTTTCTTGGGGGTGTTTTTCGGGAACTCGGTTGCACTCTTAGTAGGCATCCTTATCTCCATTCGTGCAAAACGTGTTCTTGATGATGAGAAAGACATCACGGAAGAACGCGATAAATACATGAAAACCATATTTCCACTTTACAGGTAATGCTTAGGCCACATCATTCATCATTCATCATAAATTATATTTATATTTTATATCTATCTTCGTTATTTGATGATTACGCGTTACTATTGTGCAGTTTGTTTGGGTACATATGTTTGCACTTGGTCTTGTACTCGAGTAACATATTCGCGTGGAGGCATTTCCGCGTAAACTACCCATTTATATTTGGTTTCAATGAGAGAAAAAGATCCATGGGGTTTAGGCAGATTCTACTTGTTGCATTTGGCCTTTCGGTGGCAGCTCTGGCTGGTATCGTTTCCAACCTAGACATGGAGATGAATCCCGACACAGAAAGCTATTCGGCAATCACAGAATCTGTCCCATTAGGCCTCCTTATTGTAAGTATTCATTTCATAGGTAAATTTTTATAATAAGGCCATTTCAGTTTTGCAGTTTTGACTGTGATAATTTGCAGGCAATGGTTGCTGTACTGCTTTGTCCTCTCAACATCTTGTATCGATCATCTCGAGTTTTTCTCCTTCGCCGTGCTTGGCATTGTCTCTGTGTTCCTCTGTACAAGGTAAACTAGGTTGTCCAATGATTGCATCTTTGTAATAATTAAATACACTAAATTGTAAAAACTAGGCTGATATTGTTTTTGGGAATTCTTAGGTTAGCCTGCCAGACTTTTTCTTGGCAGATCAGTTAACCAGCCAAGTTCAAGCTTTCAGATGTCTGCTGTTTTATGTTGTTTATTATGGTTGGGGCTACTTCAAGAACAGATCAAACAGTTTCGAGGAAAAAACACTTTACGAGGTCTTATATATCATTGTCGCAATCATTCCCTTCTGGTCTCGCTTTCTTCAGGTAATCATTTACTTCATTTTCACTTTGTGACACTTGACGTTTGAAGTAAAACAACGTCTGAAAATCTTACTCGTGTCTTAGTGCCTCCGGCGGTGGATTGAGGAAGAAGACAAGGTTCAATTGGTTAACGGCTTCAAATACTTCTCGACGATTTTCGCTCTTGTAATGAGGACACTTTATTCACAGAATAGATTGAGCAACATAAATACAACGTTAAAAGTCATCAGCATGGTCAGTGGGATATCTACCACAGTTTTTAACACCTACTGGGACTTGGTTATGGACTGGGGGCTGTTGCAGAGCAAGTCCAGAAACCCCTGGCTCAGAGACAAGCTCCTCGTCCCAAACAAGCTTGTGTACTTTGCAGCTATGGTGAGTTCTGAGCTCTGAGTTCTGAGTTCTTGACGTTGGATTCTTCTTGTTCTGTTGGCTGATGATGACTTTGATGGCAGGTGGTGAATGTGTTGCTGAGGCTTGTTTGGATGCAGATGATTTTCGATTTTCAGATATCGACTCTCCATAGAACAGGCATGATTGCCATAGTCGCCTGCCTGGAAATCCTTCGCCGTGGAATTTGGAACTTCTTCAGGTCTGTCTTTAACTCCATTAATTCAACTGAAGCAATGTACATTTGTATCACTTTCTTAACGTTGTTTATTCGAGTTTCAGATTGGAGAATGAGCACCTGAACAACGTAGGCAAGTACCGGGCTTTCAAGCAAGTACCACTGCCATTTTTCTACGAGGAAGGAAACGGCATTTGAAGCAAGCATGACCTGATCAACAACTTAGTTTAGTTTAGGACATGTGAAGAGACTGCATATTTTTCTTCGTCATCCAGCTGTAACAATGTTTCTAACAACAATTAATGTATGATGATCGTAGTAACTAGTAATCAAAGACATGGATGTTGATCATCATGAGTTTGTTGGGTACAAAGTTGCAATGGCTTCCAGTCAAGCATTTCGAACAGCCACAAAACCTCGTCCTCGGAATTGACAAAACTACAGTTATGGAAGTCCAGTTCGATGCCGAAAACCTGGAACTTCTGTGAGTCGTTCGTTAGATCATGACCAATCATGGACAGGTTGCCGTTGTGTAAGTAAAGCATGGAGATCCAGGCGACAACATGAGGGGCAAAAGGGTAACTGGGAGAGAAACGAGTGAATTCATATGCTAAAACACGACATTCTGTGTCCTCTAAATACACCAAATCTGCGCAGCTCATGAGACTCGCCACCTTGCCGGAATCTTTTCGCACCACCAGGACGGAGGCGACCATGTGGCCGGCGGCGGTGACTGTGAACGTCGGCTCCACAGGCACGGCCATCTTCAACTTGGGGCCCGCCAAATGAGCTTTGGTCGCGGAGCATACGCCCGGCGGCGGGTTTGGGACCCCCCTGAGGAGAGCAGCTCCGGCGACAACCTCCGAGAAGAGCAGTTCCGGCGCCGTTTTCGGAGCCGGATCGCGGGCTCTAGGCTCTTTGCGTATGTCGATGTAGAATTCCAGGTCGGCGAAGGATAACCTAGGAGGTAAAAGTGGTGAGTTTTTGACGTCGGAGGATTGGTGGCATTTTCGGAACAATTGACGAAAGGTTGGATTATTCTGGGTATCATGGTCTGCAAATCTGTGGCATATTGATGGCCATGCTTGGAGACAGAGAGACTTCCATAAGCGATCGTCTTGAGCGATTTCTTGCCATTTCTTGCAAACCAGCATACATTTAGCTAGATCTGGGCCGTCCAGGAATGGAGAAACGGCCTTCAGTATATCTTCGCCGCCCATTTTCCGTTTCGATAAGATTTGTTACGTTTGGAAGGTGAAAATGGATTGTACTTAAATGAAATATGATTTGTTACGTTTAAAAAACATAAAAGCATAAAAAATGGCAAATTCGTTGGAGAACTTAAAAGGCTGCGAGGGTTTGTAGCCAGTTGAATGGCGTCCATATTTCGCAGGTCCGAGCTGAATGGCCGGCTTCCGTATTCCAACTAAATGGGTATCACGTTACTTCGAGCTGTCAATCCTGACATGAACCCGACAAACCCGATAAAACCGATCCAATTCGATCTAACACGTGATCCGATTGTAACCCGAATTTTTTCAGGTTGAACTCGACCCAACACGATCCGACTTCAACCCGAAAAATAATTTTGACCCGATAAATTCTGATTCGAACCCGACCTAAATCCGACCCTGACCTAACCCGAACTCGACCTAACACAAACCCGAAGATGACCCGAACCCAAACCCAACAAAGATTTTATGGTTGATTATTAAAGTTTAGTTGTTAATTATTGGAAGTTAAGTAATTAAACTATATTTAGTTAGTATTTATAAAAAAGTTGTCTTCAGTGAGACTCGTCGCATTTGAGACTAGGACAAATATTGATCTTCTCACATTCAAACATGATCTTTTATGTATTGAGTGTGATCATTTAGTGTATTATTGTTGATCTTCTCGCTTTCTTATATCAACACTGATCTTTTACGTATTAAGCATGACTATTCAGTGAGACCGATTGAGAATGTGTCTTTATAAAAATTTAAGTAATGTTTAATGTTTTATACTTATTTTAGTTAGTATATGTAGAAATCTGATCAGTTAGTGTCAACTTAGCATGTTCAATCCTCAGTTTTCTCATAATGTTAACTTGTTAATAATTTATTATATATTTTTAACAATAAGATAATAGTGATAATAACTGAATTTTTTACCGAACTAAAATTTTGAAATCAACTCGATCTGAACTCTAGTTTGGTACTGGCTTATTAACCAGTTTTTTTACTAACATTTACCAATTGCCCCGGTAGGTTATTTACTAGCTTATTTACCAACTTCTACGATTGGTTTGTTGATTTGATCATACAGCTAATTTCGCACGAAAAAAATCGTTTGTGATATGAATCTTCTTGTGAAGATCTTGGATATGAACCTCCTTACGAAGATCCTGGTTTTGCAGAATGATTAAGAGCACCCTCCGAAGTGTTGATTGAAAGCACCCCCTTTCAAAGAAGAAGACACACTTCGAGATGAACTTGAAAGACACAACTTTTGAACTTCAGTAACACAAGGTCGAATTCCACACGCCAAGCACTACTTGCACCAACTTGAGATGGACACACCTAGATCTCAAAATCGGGAGTTTCAATCTAACGATTGACCTAATCTAGCGATTAGAGGTTAACCTAACGGTTGAATGAGATAAAACTCAATATAAGATGATTGTTGTATATAATTGTCTTGAATAAATTCGTTCACCACCCTATTTATAAGCTTATAGGGTGATTAAAAAGTGCATAATACAATAAGGTAAGGAATATTACATCTTAACCAAAAAGGAAACACTTAAGGCAGCTTTTGCAAGCTAAAACCTTATATAACTATAATTAAAATTCATCATACCATAACACAAAGGTATGAACGAATTTCTTAAATAAAATCAATAAAATAACCTCAATAATAAAGCGATAAACTGTTGTTGAACCAACCCACTAATTGAAGGCCCAGTCGGTTCTTTTAAGGCACTTCAATAAAACTTCTTCACGACTTCAATCTTCGGAAATGAGAGTAATAACTAGCATATCCCTCATCTTCTTCTAATATTCATCATGAATTTGTTTCATAAGAGTATTGAGAACATTGAACAATTTCTTTCTTCCAGACCTTGGCACAGGAAATAACATAGAAGAATAACCTCTGGATATTCGTATCAGTTTGGTTCAATGGTTTTTTTTACTTGGCTTTCCGCCAAAACCAACACGCTAGTGATACCGGCGTATTTGGTTAGCTTATGGCTTTTTACATTTATAATTACTCTTTTAACCTTTTCATTCCTATATAAATGGCGTAAACCCTACATACCCATCACATCAATCATCTTTTGCCGCCGCTGCATCTGTTCCCTGTTAAATGTACAAAGCATTCAACCACTGTATACACGTAGAGTGGACGGATCATCATTATATCAAGTAATATATATATATATATATATATATAATGTATTTAGTTATCTTGTTCAATATAAATGTTACTGAAGGGGGATCGTAAATGTTTGATTTCTTCACTTGGTTATTGAAAAATTAAAGATATATTTTTGTACGATTTAGAATATATATATATATATATATATATATATATATATGAATGTTATGGTATAAATTTCAAAACCAAATTAAATTATATACGAGTAAGAAATAAATTGAGCTCAATAAAAAGATTTATGCCACCTAATTTATTAAATTGTGTGTTATGTTAAATTTTATTCGTTCATCATTGCAGCAGAAGGCGTACTTTGTTGTTGTTTCTATCACCGTAACCCTATCTACAAACCACATCGAGTATACAAAGAAGTATTTAGTTGTTGTTTCTATCACCGTAACCCTATCTACAAACCACATCGAGTATACAAAGAAGTATTTAATCGATCTCATTCATCATTGAGAAGTTGCATTGAAAGGTTTTTTTTGTGTTCTCAATTCTCGTGGAAGATATTAGACAAAATGCCTTTGTATCTACTTATCTATAAAGGCTTTTTGCCCAGGCCTGTTTTAGGCCATTAACCGGTCACAATGTGCCTTTCCTGACTTGGGCGCCTACATTTTCCATCCTATCTGCTCTAGGGCCGTAAACGAGTCGAGTCGAGCTCGAACAGACCTGTGTTCGAGTTCGAGTTCGAGTTCGTATTGCATGTTCGTGATCGAGTTCGAGCTCGTACGAGTTGAGATATTTTAGTTCGAGCTCGATTCGTGTGAGTTTTAGAAAGTTCGAGCTCGATAAAAAATCGAGTTCGAACTCGAACTCGAGCTAGTTCGAGCTCATTAAAGAATTAATGAATAAAATTTAATTAATTTATATAAAAATTCTATATAAAAATTCTATTCGAGCTGCTCGACGAGCCTATCGAGCTGGCTCTTATGAGTTCGAGTTCGAGCTCGTATATAAACGAACGAGCTCGAGTTCGAGTTCGAACTGGTCAAACCGAGTTCGAAAATGAACTTTGACCGAGTTGTTCGCGAGTTGTTCACGAACGGTTCAGTTCATTTACACCCCTAATCTGCTCTACTATATTTTCCTGCTTCTTCCGGTGACCCATCCACAAATGAGCTCTTTCACCATTTTGCCCCGACCTGTTCAGCCCTGGTTCCGGTCACCCAGTGGCCCACCTTCATAACGCCGGTCCTTGCACATGGCCGAGAACGTCCTGCTACATCTTCCGGTCAAAGAGTTTCACCTGCTTGCTCTATCCCGAATCCCACCCCTACTACCACTCAATTTTCCTGTTTGATACATATTCTGAGGTAATCCCCTTTTAGATCTTGGATTTGTTTCACGATTGTCTCCTTAAGCTTTTTCATCCCTAATTTCGGAAGTAGTTCATGCTTATTTCTCATTCGGTGTATCTGTTGTTTTTATCGCACACAAACTGTTCGATGTTTTGCTTCAGCATAAATGAATGTTAAATTTCAGAAATAATTACTTTTGTCAGATAGAATTCGATATGACTTATTGAATAGTTAAAAATCCCATTACATACCTACGGATTTAGGATGTAATTATTTTCCAGTAAGATGTTTTAAATGAAAGAACAGGTTATTACAAGTTCAGTTTTTGAATAACCTGGCAGCAGAAGCATCTCTCACATACACATCAATGAGGCCTCTAAACTACCTGAATCAAGGAGTCTGAGTCTGCAATATGCTGCTTTGCTTCTTCTGCATCCTTCTCCTGAATGGACCCTCTGAGCTTTCACATTCTGAGCTGCACCATCATGACAATCCAGGGTGCTTCTTTCCTGCTTTCACACTGAGGTGCTTGCTGATACTTGGTCTTTTCCATCGGCTGACTTGAGTCTAAGTTGCCTCGCGCTTCGGATTCTCTAACAAGTAAGTGGAATGACAGACCACTTCTCAAAAAGCCTCTCATCTGGTAGCCTATAGTTTGTATAGAATGAGTTTATCTTTAAGACTATATCATTCTTTTTGGAAGCTTGCTTAGCTTCGTGTAGAGTTTTTGATGAACTCTACACATATGGAAATCTCTAGGATTTCCTTTTTAACTGCTATCTTTTTGATGCAGTTTTTTGTATTCCTTTTATTTCTTGTACCAGTCATTTCAATGGCATGGGGAAGCCTATATACATCCCTCCACCAATGGTGGTTTCTACCAAAAAAATAAAAAAATCTCTCACATACACTTGACTTTCTTAACTGTAATCTACGATTTCTTTATTGTTTTTGGAATTCCAAACTGTTAGGAATGAGTGTTTTTTAAGATAAATATTTGTCCAGATTGATTAATGGTAAAAACTGGCACAATGCATGTCTTTTGTTTTGTGAGAGAAGTAGTTATTGGTGTCGTTATGTTTAAAGCTGGATTTTTGGTGAACCATCGAGCCAATTTCAGGGGGATTTTCAGCTCACCTGTTGCTTGTCATGCGCTGTCTAAGGCTTGAACTAAATATTCCATAATGCCTTCATTCTGAATTTCGGCTGTGCGTTATGTAATAATAACATGCGGTTGTGTTTGGCGTCCCATTCTTGAAAGCTTAAGCCACATGAGGATAAGTCAACCAAAAAAAAGGGAAGAAATGAAGAACAATTAGGGTAAATATTGCTTTATAATTTTTAGATATATGTGATAAATACAATCCATGTGTTTCTCTATACACTGGATCATCTTGTTCATGATTCAAAGTACCTCAGCAAGCTGTGACTTAAAAATATCTTTTGATTGAAATGTTGTAAATGCTACAGATTGAAATGAAATATAGAGTATCTGTTATATAATGGATATATTGCAAACAGATTCTCTCTCTCTTAAAAAAATGCTCTCTGAATTGTATAGTCGGTCGTTGATTCAAATATACGTAATGACTACATGATCAGCCCTTGCCCTTGTTTGTTTTTGGTAACTCTTCTTGCATGTTTCTTTCTCTTATTTTTGGTGTGTGGTTGTATCCTATTTTTTTTGTCCATTTAAAGATGCACTACAACAAGGCTTTTAAGTACTATGAACCTGCTTTGTTTGTTTTCATGCATGTAGATTTCAGCTGAGCAAGTTAAGACTAGAATAGTATCACTTGGTGGTGTTTTGGACTGGCTTGACACTTTAGAGACCATATGCCTAAATACGTTGGATTTTCTTAAGACATTTCTTACAAGATATCTTATTTGAGATCCATTATCCCTTGAAATGAAAATAAATGCCAATTAAAAAAAATTAAGTATCATGTCTTCAACCTCCCTTTTGCTTAATTCTGCTTTGCTCTTCTCCAAATTCTTAAATGTGTTTGTTATTTGATACCTTTGTTCATTTCAATTGGTAACGCATTGTTGTTTATATATTCTCTATCACTGTCATTGTGTTTGATACTCTCCTCGTACCAGGTGGCTACTTGCGTGGAGCAACATCATATACTGTCAACACTGTAAGAATAAGAACGACTTTGGCATTTTAGTATTTTACAGGCTTCTCAATATTTTCCTCACATGATAGAGAACGTAGATAGTTCATCAAATGATTGGCTCAACTATTATTGCATTGGCAGACGATGATGCGATAAGAACAATTTAGAGAGTTGCAGTGGTCACTTGACACTTTAGCGGTTCTGATTTTCCAGATAAATAATAGCATATAATTAAAAATTAAACGAATTAAAAATTAGAAGTTACTAAATAATAGATTATTTGTTTTTAGTAGTTACGGGCTAAACCGCACAACGTACGGCACCCCACCTAGTTCATTTGAAGACCAAAACAAGATTATATTCATGCTTTGCTCTGCACAACTATTAAATTATATGGATCTCAGGGTTCCATCCTAAAACCAATTGGCAATAGGTGCACTAGTGCAAAACAGGTAAATTAAGGCACATTTTTAAGGCGGTTCCTCAGTGCAGGAAGGAACCGCCTTAAATTGAAGCAATTTTCGAACTCGAAAATGTATTTCAGACGGTTGAATTCAGCTGGGGTGGCGGCGAAGATTCTACGGCGGTTGTTCTTTGTATTTACGGCGGTTACCCATTTTCGATATCGGAACACATATTAATATCCAACCGATATCGCTAATTTTATATACTGTGTTTGATATCGCCTGCATGTTAGGGTTTCAAGACACCAATTATGTTGCGATATCGCCGTTAAGATAAAATATTTAGCGATATCGAACAAGAAGTTTGATGCTGCAATGAAACTATAATCGATATCGAGAAAATGTGTCGCCTTTAAGTTTGATATCGAAAACATAGTCGGTTAGATCCCTGTGAAACCCGACGATCTCTAGTTCGATATCGTATAGGCGTAGACATACATTTGCGAAATCAAATTATTGTTTGCTTTGTCTTTTCGAATTCGATAACATGTTCTGGTCAATTTTTAAAAAAAGTTATACCACTTTTTTAATCTTAAATTTCCACCCCAATTTGGCATTGTTGTATTAAAATTGATTATCAAATCATATCAAGACCAATATGTAACAAAAACAATCCATTAAGAATTCAATGTAACAAAACCAAATTGAAATGAATTGTATTTGCTTGAATTCATATTCATTGTATTTGCTTCAAGTTATATGATAGGTCCTAGATATACTCTTATTTTGTAGCATTTGAGAGCTGTTTTAGATAGTATTTTGTAGGGCTGGAATCGGTACGGATACCATGTTTTTTTCTCAATACCATGTACCGTACCAAATATGTTGGTACACGTATTTTAAAACCAATACCAACCATATATGTCGGTATACCAATATGTTGGTAACCAACAAGTTCGGTTGGTACTCGGTATATACCGTTACCGTACCAAGATTATAAAAATGGTAAGAAAATCTTTAAATTTGTTGAAAAAAAATTCTGAACTCAAAAATTAAAAATATATAAGTTGCATCAGTTATCTTAAATATCCAGACAAAACAAAGGCCCTGTTTGCTAGAGCTTATTTCCACCATGTACTGAACTGAACTGAACTGAATTGAATTGAATTGAACTGAACTGAACTGAATTGAACTGAAGCAAAAATGATGTATTGAAAAATGGAATCAGCATAACTGAATTAACCTGAATTTCATCAATTTCATTTTCACTGAACTGAACTGAACTGAATTGAACTGAACTGAACTGATCTACAGATAAGCTCTGGTAAACAGGGCCAAAATATGAAATGAATCAATATGATAGATTAATCTTAAAAAAGTTGCTGCAGAACGTAGCTTGAAGAATAAGAATGGGTGATTACTAATTACTGATTAGTCTTGGAAATGGTAACTTAGTTGACATGTTAAAGAAATTTAATTTGATTGAAAGAGATTAGGAGACTTGGAAATGGAAAGAAATCAATGGTAAAAAAATAATTTAATTAATAATTTAATATATAAGTTGGTACGGTACGGTATTACCGTGGTATTTAACAATTAATACCAATACCATCCCAATACTAAGTCTTGGTACGGTATTACCGTACCAACAATATCGGTAACCAATTTAATTGGTATTTTTCGGTAATGGTACGGTTGGTAAGTCGGTTGGTACGGTTTCTTGGTACAAAATTCCAGCCCTAGTATTTTGTACTTTCATATTAGACTTTTAGACAGAATCATTCATAATGGTTTGAAATTGAAGACGTGCATTTCGATCTTGAATTGCACTTGCGATGGATTTGGATGATTTGAAGACCTTCTATGACCGTCCTGAAGGAATTAGATACATTGAAGAACCGGTCGTAGAAGTGGCGTGAAGGCATACTCTCGCGGGTCGCGAAACCTCGGTCGCAAGCCGCGAGGGTGTGTGCTGCTGTTTTGAAGATGCCAAGTTTCGCGCGGACCGCGAAACTTCGATCGCGAGCCGCGGGCGCCAGAGACGCGCGGTTCGCCGAACTTCTTTCGCGAACCGCGGGCGCCAGAGACGCGCGGTCCGCGGAACTTTGTTCGCGAACCGCGGGAGCCAGAGACGCGCGGTCCGCAAAACTGCAGTCGCGTGCCGCGGGAGCCCGAAACGCGCGGACCGCGAATCCTCGGTCGCGAGCCGCGAGAACCAGTCTCGCGAGCCGCGAAGGATTTCTCGCGGTCCGCGAAAATGCCCTGCAACTTGCATTTTGTTTTGCTTTAATTTTATTTGTTTTGGACTATAAAAAGGACTTATCCTCAATTGTTAGAGGATCGTTTTTTAGACAGAGAATTCCATTTTCCTTCACTTTTCTCTCCATTTTGATCTATGAATTCATCATGGTTTGTTGTATTAATTATGGTTGTGATTATCTAATTATGGTTGTAGGCTAAAACCCACCTTGGGTATATGTGATTGGACTTCTTGTTATGGATTGAGAACATGATTTATGAAGCTTAGAAATGGTGATTTGCTATTGAATGATCATAATTTATATGTGTATTTGATGCTTGAAATGATTAGGAATGATTTCCTAGTGATAGATATGTGTTGGATATGTGTTAGATATTGCTTTTCCATGGTTGGAATGTTATCATTCTTTCTATGTAAGATTAGTAAATTAGGAATCAAATGCATGTTGTTATCAATTGTATTTGTTCTTAAGATCATTCATTAGCATTGTATCTATGTCAAGTTTGTTATCAAATTGCATGGGTAAGTTTGAGAAACATCTAATTTGAAATGATATTGATCAATTGAACTAGTTGTTATCATCTAGTAAAGTTGTCAATTGAAGTTGTGAAGATGCTTTCATCTTTCATAGCTATGGTTAAAGATAGTTTCTCACTACAAACAATCACCATTCTCAAAGCAACATGATAAAGTTTGAGGAAAATTCCATAATAAGAAGTCACCAATCTCATATATCCAAGTTTAGTATTCTCATTAGTTAATCCTTTAGTTGAATCCTTAAATGCTAAACTAGTTGTAACTCTAGAACTCTAGTTACTTTACATAGTAGTGTTTCTTACACAAACTCAACTCAAACCCCTCCCTTTGTTTACATTGCTTTTATATATGTATATGTATATGTATGATACAATATATACGTAGAACTACCCTTTTCTCTGTGGAACGAACCTTACTTGCCACTATATGCTTAGTTGTGTGTAGAGGTAGTGAGTGGATATAAATTGTATATTTGAGAGGTACGACGACGACCTCCCAAATTTTGGCGCCGCTGCCGGGGAATAGGCGTATTTCTGTGTGTTTATTGTAGTTGTATTAACACCCTATCTTTCTTTTACATCTTATTTTTGGTTTGGAACCCTATTGCTCTAGCTCTTGGTGCATGGTTCATACAAGAACCTCGAACCAAGACCCTTTGCAATACGATTCCGAATTAGTTAGGAGTCTTCGTCAACTCAAGCGACAAGTGCAAGAGACACTAGCCGCCAATCCATTTTCCCTTGATAGTGAAGTACCACCTTCCACCATGGCGGAGGAGGACCGAGAAGAGGAGACCGGCCAAAACATCCCCCGAAACCAATTCTACAACCCTTTCCAAAACCCCAACACTTCTCCTACCAACATTTCTATGAGAGAGTACATGTCCCCCAACTATGAGCAACAACAATCAAGCATTGTTTACCCAAACTCTCAATATGAAATCAAAACGGGAGTGATAATTTGCTTCCAACTTTCCATGGTAGAGAAGTGGATGATCCCAATGACTTCCTTGAGGCTTTTCACCGAGTTTGTAGTAGTTTGAAACCTTCCGAGATGAGTGTGGATGAGTTTAAGTTGAAAACATTTACCTTTACCGTGAAGGACAAAGCCGCCAAATGGTTTAGTCGTTTGCCTTCATCATCAATCACTACATGGCCACAATTGAAGAAAAAGTTCCTTGACAAGTACTTTCCTCCCTCTAAATCATCGGTCTTGATACAAGCCATTAGCAACATCACTACGATGATGAGACTTTGTATGAGTATTGGGAAAGATTCCAAACTCTCCTATCAAGTTGCCCGTACCATAGCTTCACCGAAACTCAATTGGTGTGTTTCTATTACAATGGTTTGAATGATAGGGAAACCGAGTTGATAAATCGGTCTTGCTATGGCTCCATTGCTAACCTTGGTTCTTCCGATGCCATGATGCTATTTGAGCAATTAGCCGAGGGATGCAAACCAAAGAGGGACCGGAGACTACGAGTGGGTAACTCCGGTGGGAACAATGATAGAACTCGTCAAGATATCAAGGAGCTTACGGCATTGATGAAAGGTTTCATGATGGGAAATAGCTCCGGAGGGAACTCGGGGAATCAACCAAGGTAACAAGTTATGACGTGTGGGATTTGTGCTTCAAACCATCTCACCGAATCTTGTCCTCAAGCAAACGAGGACTATAGCGAAGAGGTTAATGCCATGGGAGTCTATGGTGGAAACCAAGGTTTTAGAGGTGGCCAAGGATTTCAAGGAGGACGAGGCTACCAAGGTGGTAGGGGTTTTCAAAGTGGACAAGGCCAAAGTGGTGATAGAGGTAACCAAAGGAAGTATGATCCTTTTGCCCAACACTACAACCCCGGGACTAGAGATCACCCCAACTTTCGGTGGAGAGATGAACCAATGGGGCAACAAGGCCAACAAGGAGGATACCAAGGTCAAAGTGGTCAATCTTTTGATAGGTCGAGGGGGCAAAATGACCAAAGCTACGGAGGAGACCAAAGCAACCAAAATCAAGGGTACCAAGGTTACCAAAACCAAGGGTACCAAGATTTTGGCTATCAAGGGTACCAAGATCATCAAAACCCTCAATATCATCCTCAACCCCAACAACACCCAAGAAACCAAGGTCAAGGCCGTTTCAATAATCGTGCCCCTCAAAATGCTTACCCGAGGTTAGAAGATAAATCTCGTGATCAAGGTGAAAGCTCGGGCCAATTCCCACAAGACGCTCGATTCAAAAGCATTGAGGTGCAAATGAGTCAAATGGCCACTGTTTTGGGAAAATTGGAAGCACAAAACTCCGGGAAACTACCCGCACAACCGGAGTTAAATCCAAGGCCTCATGCGAGTGCCATGACCTTGAGGAGTGGTAAACAAGCCATTGAACCCGAAGTGGTTGTGAAAAAGGCACCCAAGAGAGGCCTTGTGAAGAAGAGCTTGACTAATGACGAAGTTGAGGTGACCTTGGCCGACGAAGAAGTAATTCTTGAGGAGCTAGCCAAAGAAAAAGGTGATGCCGAGGTTGAGAAGGAGAAAGAACTAATTGGTGAGGAACATGTAGACACAACCACTCATGTTGAACCAATGTCACCTCCATTCTCACCTCTTCACAAGAAAACTAGGGTAGACACTACCTTTGATGTGGAAGTACCATTTCCCGAGGCTTTGAAGAATACTCGCAAAAAGGAGATGGACAAGGAAGCTTTCGAGGTCCTTCGAAAGTGTGAGGTAAACATTCCTTTGCTCGATGCTATTGATCAAGTTCCTAGATATTCTAAGTTCTTAAAAGAACTATGTGTGAACCATCGTCAACAAAGGTCAAAGCATGTAAAAAATGAAAGAGTCAATGAACATGTGTCGGCTTTGTTTCAAGATAAAATGCCTACTAAATGTGGTGATCCCGGCATGTTTACAATTCCTTGCATCTTAGGGAACACTTATTTTCCAAGAGCCATGCTAGACCTAGGTGCATCCATAAATGTCATTCCATATACATTGTATGAATCGTTAAATCTTGGCACTTTGCATAAAACTGGTGTGGTGATCCAACTTGCCGACCGCTCTAATGCATACCCTAAGGGTATTGTTGAAGATGTCTTGGTGAAAGTCGACAAGTTGGTGTTCCCGGCCGATTTTTACGTTCTTGACATGGAACATGATAAATTTGCTACCCCTGTCTTGTTAGGGCGTCCATTTTTGAAAACGTCAAGAACTATAATCGATGTGCATAGTGGTAGGCTTACCATGGAATTTGATGAGGATAAAATAGAGTTCAACATTTATGGTGCAATGAAATACAATGATGATGAAACTTCTTGCAATGCTATTGATGTGATTGAATCTTTTGTGCAAAAAGTTTATGAAAATGATGGTGATGATCCTTTGTTAAAAGCTTTAGCCAATAGTTTACACACATGTAATGTTCATACATATGCTTTGAGTGCTAACTTGAAGGAAAACATTTTTGAGCTAGATACTTTTGAGGAACTTTCTCTTGATGCACCACTTTTAGACCTCGAGGTATTGAAAGGCTCGGGCAACCGACCATCTCTCAATAAACCTCCGGTGGTGGAATTGAAACCACTACCCGAAAATCTAAAATATGCATTCCTTGGTGATGGTGAAAAATTACCGGTGATCATCTCAAACAAACTCACCAAGGAACAAGAGGAAAGGTTGATGAAAGTGCTACAAGATCATAAAGAGGCCATTGGATGGACTATTGCCGACATCAAAGGTATGAGTCCAAGTACTTGCATGCACCGTATTCTATTGGAGGATGATGCTAAACCCATCCGACAACCTCAAAGGCGATTGAACCCCCCTATGATGGAGGTAGTAAAAGCCGAGGTAATTAAATTGTTGGATGCGGGAATGATCTATCCAATCTCCGATAGTAAATGGGTAAGCCCAACGCAAGTGGTACCAAAGAAGACCGGAGTGACCGTGGTGGAGAATAGCCATGGCGAGTTGATCCCCACTCGTGTTCAAAATGGATGGCGTGTTTGCATTGATTACCGAAGGCTAAATGCGGTAACGAGGAAAGACCATTTCCCTTTACCATTTATTGATCAAATGCTTAACCGGCTCGCAGGCCACTCTTTCTATTATTTTCTTGATGGCTATTCAGGATACTTTCAAGTTGCCATTGCACCATAGGATCAAGAGAAGACCACTTTCACATGTCCCTTTGGCACATTTGCATATCGACGCATGCCTTTTGGCCTTTGCAATGCACCGACCACATTCCAAAGGTGTATGGTTAGCATTTTTTCAGAATATCTTGAAAAGTTTGTAGAGGTTTTTATGGATGACTTTACTGTTCATGGAAACTCTTTTGACAATTGCTTACTTCATTTGTCATTGGTCCTAAAAGCTTGCATTGATAAGAATCTTGTGCTTAATTCTGAAAAATGTCATTTTATGGTTGAAAAAGGCATTGTGTTAGGTCATGAAGTGTCATCTAAGGGTATTGAGGTAGATAAGGAAAAAATTGATACCATACAATCTCTTCCTTACCCTACTTGTGTACGTGATGTGAGATCTTTTCTTGGCCACGAGGGTTTCTACCGCCGTTTTATAAAAGATTTCTCGAAAATTTCTTCCCCTTTATGTAGATTGTTACAAAAGGATGTGGAATTTGTGGTAGATGAAGGTTGTAAGAAGGCATTTGATTGTTTGAAGTCTATTCTAGTGTCGGCCCCTATTATACAACCTCCAAATTGGTCCCTTCCATTTGAGATCATGTGTGATGCAAGTGACTATGCCGTTGGTGCAGTTTTAGGTCAAAGGGTGGGAAAAATTCCCTATGCCATCTATTATGCATCCATGACTCTCAATGATGCTCAAATGAACTATACCACTACCGAGAAAGAATTGCTAGCGGTAGTGTTTTCATTAGAAAAATTTAGGCCATATTTGCTTGGTACAAAGATTATTGTTTTCACTGACCATGCAGCTCTTCGTTACTTGATGACGAAGAAAGAAGTAAAGCCTAGGTTGCTCCGATGGATCTTACTTTTGAGTGAGTTCGACTTGGAGATCAAGGACAAGAAATGAGCTGAGAATCTAGTGGCCGACCATTTGAGCCGTTTGGTGCCCAATGAAGTGTGTGGGACCAAAGCATTGAAGGACCATCTTCACATAGAGTTTCCCGACGAGCAATTGTTTGCTCTTAGTGTTTCTGTTCCATGGTATGCCAACATTGTGAATTTCCTTGTCACAAGTAAGTGCCCTTCTCATTTCACAAAAGCATAAAAGGATAAGTTAAAGTATGATGCTAGGTTTTATGTGTGGGATGATCCCTATGTGTGGAAACATTGTTCCGACCAAGTGATTAGGAGATGCATTCCCAATAATGAAACCAATTCAATCCTTGCTTTTTGCCATTCATATGCATGTGGTGGTCATTTTGGTGCTAGGCGAACTGCTAGAAAAGTGCTAGATTGTGGTTTTTATTGGCCTAGTTTGAATAAGGATGCATACACCTTTTGCAAATCTTGTGATAAATGCCAAAGAGTAGGGAATATCTCTTCTAGGAATGAAATGCCCCAACATTGCCCTCTATATTGTGAACTCTTTGATGTTTGAGGAATCGATTTTATGGGACCTTTCCCTAATTCCTTTGGTTTTAAATATATCTTGCTTGCGGTTGACTATGTTTCTAAGTGGGTAGAAGCAATCCCCACTCGTACTCATGATTCTAAAGTGGTTGCAGAGTTCATCAAATCTCACATCTTCTCTAGGTTCGGGGTACCCCGAACTCTAATCAGTGATCGAGGCACTCACTTTTGCAATAGAACCATTGCCGCATTGTTGAAGAAATATGGGGTAAATCACAAAACTTCTACCGCCTATCACCCACAAACAAATGGACAAGCCAAAGTTTCCAATAGGGAAATCAAGTCCATCCTTGAGAAAACGGTTAGGCCGACTCGCAAGGATTGGAGTACTCGGTTGGATGATGGATTGTGGGCATATAGGACGGCTTATAAGACTCCAATTGGTATGTCTCCATACCGATTAGTCTTTGGAAAGCCGTGTCATTTACCGTTGGAGTTAGCACACAAAGCATATTGGGCAATCACAAGGTTCAACTTGAACTTGGACGAAGCCGGGAATGAAAGGAAGCTTCAATTGCAAGAGCTTGAGGAAATCCGGAATGAGTCCTATGAGAACGCCGCCATTTACAAGGAGAAAACGAAGGCATGGCATGACAAGATGATAATTAGGAAAACCTTTGAGGTAGGTCAAAAGGTTCTCCTATTTCAATCACGCCTTCGTTTATTTCTAGGTAAATTGCGTTCTCGGTGGACTGGACCATTTGTGGTTGTAAGAGTTTTCCCTAATGGTGCGGTGGAGATCCAGAGCGACGAGGATGCCAAAGTCATCAAGGTCAACGGCCAAAGGTTGAAACCATATTACGAGGGGTTCAAATCAGAGATCCTAGAGGACATGTCTCTAGGCAACCCAACCTACGAGTGATCTTTACCATTGAGGTACATCGTGCCGACGATGTTAAATAAACGAGTTTTGATCTTTAAAAGCATTTCGTCGAACAATTTCAATATTTGGAACATTACTTTCTTTCTATTATTATCTATGTACAATTCATTAAGCTTGCAATTCGAACATTACGCTAGTTTTTGTGTTGTTTTCGTAGAAAAAGATGTGAAGAGGAGCAAAAACCAAAAAGGCTGTAGGAGCCATTCCTCGCGGCCCGCGAATTCATCGCGCGGACCGCGACCGAGATTCTCGCAAGCCGCGACAGCGAGCTCGCGAACCGCGACCGTGTCCCGCAGTTCGCGAAAGAAGGCTCGCGACCCGCGAAATCCAGGAATTTTTCGGAAATCCCTAGAACGAAAATGCCGCTTTTCGCGGTTCGCAGCTTGATCGCGCGGGCTGCGGTACTATGCTCGCGGACCGCGATTTCACCGCGTGGACCGCGAAGGTTTTGCGCGCGACCCGCGAAAGAAGACTTGCAACCCGCGAAATCTAGGGATTTTTCGGCAATCCCTGGAACGAAATGGCGTAGTTTCGCGGCCCGCGGAAGGGGGATCGCGGTCCGCGAGGAATCGCGCGACCCGCGGTGGTTTTGTTGCGATCCGCGAAGACACGGACTCCCTAGTTCTCCCATTTTTCTTCTATCTTTTTTCTTCTTCCTCCCAAAATCCTCCCACCCGAATAGTTCCTTTTTTCCGGCCACATCTCAAATTCGTCATTCCGGCGAGTTTTGAACCAATTTCTTCCACCCAAATCAATCCTCCATTCATTCCCAACAAAACCCACCAAAAATCCAAATCAAGAACATCCTCTTTCACCTCCATTGCCCAAATTCCAACCAAAACTTCTACACTCCGATTCGCCGGCCTCCGGCGACTTTTTCCCCAACCCAACTACACAAAAATCTTCCCACCAACCTTAACCTTTTCCCAATCACCAATTCCAAATTCCAATTCCCAATCAAATACCCCCAAATCTCATGAACCCTAATTTTTGGATTCTTTGATTTGGTGGTGTTTTGATCAAATTGGCGATCTAATTGCATTTAATTGTTTATTTAGAATGCTACATTTCAATTTTTGAGTAACTAGGGCTTGCCGCCTCTAGTTTTTCTTGTTGATTTTGATTGGGCTTGCCGCCACTAGTTGCAATTTGCTTGTTGAGTAGGGGGTTGCCGCCTTGTAGCTAGTTTAGTTGTGCTGGACTGTTGTTGAGTAGATTTTGATAATGGCACCGAGGAAAAGATCTCGCCGAGGGGAAGCCTCTTGTTCACATGAGCCCGTGATCCCCGAATCCCCCCCTCGCCAACCTAGCCCTCCCCCTGCAGAAAACCTACCTCCTATTGACCTTATGGGACTGCAAGGTTTGGATGGCGATGCCCAACAATGGTGGAGAAAGTTGATTGGGAATGGGAAGCGAACGATCATGGAGACGAAGTTCCTCTCCTCTGAACTACTTCAGGAGCTAGGTTTGCAGCAGCCTGTGCCATTTTTATTGGATCGCGTTGGCATGAGAGGATTCATTGATCGGTCAGCACCGACCTACATACGCTATACACTTGAGTTCCTATCCACTCTAGCCAAGCACTATGATGAGGAGCATGACGTGCAGTACATCACATTCAGATTAAATGATGTGGACCGCCGGATGACCTATGATGACATCCAGAATGCTTTTGGGTTCGAATATGCGGACGGCTACAAGAATCCGAAAGATAATGCCCCGGACGGATTTGATCTAGCTTTCTTTTGGAATTGCTTGTCTGGATCTCCCAACATCACGGGCGCTACGAAGAACAACCACATCATACATCCAGCTGTTCGTATGGTGCACAAGCTCCTAGTGATGACGATCTTTTGCCAAGGAGAGTTGACGCACATCAACAGGGAGCAAGTCCAATGCCTTTGGACCATGTTTTGGAGGCCGGAGCACCCGTGTTGGGTAGACCTCTTTGTGCAGAAGTGTCTGGAGACCTCCCAGAAGAGCTCAGGGAAGATACCGCAGGGGGGTATGATTTCTCTTCTGGCAGCTTATCTGAACATCCATCTACCTCCAGACATTCAGGCAATAGGCAAGACGGCCGAGAGAGCTCACCAATTCTACTTCATCGCTTCTTTGGAGTCCACTAATGTCTTGGCCATGCACAGATTCCCTCCTCCTAGATTCATCTGGCTAGTGGCCAAGAATCAGCACATGTATCTGCCGAATCTGGAGGCAGTTCAGCTGACTGGGCGCACCCGCATGGAAGAGCTCACCTTGCCCACCCAGATCACAGTCCCTGCACCTACCATCGCCCTTGCCAGGCTAGAGGCACCTCCGGAGCATGGAGATCAGTACGCTCCTCCACATCATGAGGCTCAGTATGTCACTCAGCAGCAGTTTCAGACATTTACTGAGAGGTACAAGGATGATATGGTAGTGATGTTCGCCATGATGGCATCCATGCATCCACAGGGACCAGCAGAATTTGACTATGAGGGTTATCGCAGGTCGCGAGCTCACCGCCGTCGCGACGGTTCCGGCCCCTCACAGTGAGTATGTCCTATACCCTTGCATTTCACCATGATTTTCATTGATATATTTAAACATTGAGGGCAATGTTTAGACTAAGTGTGGGGGAGAAATGTAGGACTGTAATTCTATTTTTGTTGCTGTTTTTGCTGCTATATTTTGCTACTGTAATTTAAAAAAATAAAATAAAATGCCCGGATGGTTCCAAAAATACTAGAGAATCAGGCAAAAATGAGAGGCATAAAAAAACATTTTCTTTTCTCTTGTTAATAGATATGTAAAGCTCTCAAATGTTATGTGCTTAATTATTCAGAGTATGCACTTGGATCTTAATCATTCTTTCTCGAGGACGAGAAAGGTTCAAGTGTGGGAATTTTGATAGGTCCTAGATATACTCTTATTTTGTAGCATTTGAGAGCTGTTTTAGATAGTATTTTGTACTTTTATATTAGACTTTTAGACAGAATCATTCATAATGGTTTGAAATTGAAGACGTGCATTTCGACCTTGAATTGCACTTGCGATGGATTTGGATGATTTGAAGACCTTCTATGACCGTCCTGAAGAAATTAGATACATTGAAGAACCGGTCGTAGAAGTGGCGTGAAGGCACACTCTCGCGGGTCGCGAAACCTTGGTCGCAAGCCGCGAGGGTGTGTGCTGCTGTTTTGAAGATGCCAAGTTTCGCTCGGACCGCGAAACTTCAGTCGCGAGCCGCGGGCGCCAGAGACGCGCGGTCCGCAGAACTTCGTTCGCGAACCGCGGGCGCCAGAGACGCGCGGTCCGCGGAACTTTGTTCGCGAACCGCGGGAGCCAGAGACGCGCGGTCCGCGAAACTGTGGTCGCGTGCAGCAGGAGTCCGAAACGTGCGGACCGCGAATCCTCGGTAGCGAGCCGCGAGAACCAGTCTCGCGAGCCGCGAAGGATTTCTCGCGGTCCGCGAAAATGCCCTGCAACTTGCATTTTGTTTTGCTTTAATTTTATTTGTTTTGGACTATAAAAAGGACTTATCCTCAATTGTTAGAGGATCGTTTTTTAGACAGAGAATTCCAGTTTCCTTCACTTTTCTCTCCATTTTGATCTATGAATTCATCATGGTTTGTTGTATTAATTATGGTTGTGATTATCTAATTATGGTTGTAGGCTAAAACCCACCTTGGGTATATGTGATTGGACTTCTTGTTATGGATTGAGAACATGATTTATGAAGCTTAGAAATGGTGATTTTCTATTGAATGATCATAATTTATATGTGTATTTGATGCTTGAAATGATTAGGAATGATTTCCTAGTGATAGATATGTGTTGGATATGTGTTAGATATTGCTTTTCCATGGTTGGAATGTTATCATTCTTTCTATGTAAGATTAGTAAATTAGGAATCAAATGCATGTTGTTATCAATTGTATTTGTTCTTAAGATCATTCATTAGCATTGTATCTATGTCAAGTTTGTTATCAAATTGCATGGGTAAGTTTGAGAAACATCTAATTTGAAATGATATTGATCAATTGAACTAGTTGTTATCATCTAGTAAAGTTGTCAATTGAAATTGTGAAGATGCTTTCATCTTTCATAGCTATGGTTAAAGATAGTTTCTCACTACAAACAATCACCATTCTCAAAGCAACATGATAAAGTTTGAGGAAAATTCCATAATAAGAAGTCACCAATCTCATATATCCAAGTTTAGTATTCTCATTAGTTAATCCTTTAGTTGAATCCTTAAATGCTAAACTAGTTGTAACTCTAGAACTCTAGTTACTTTACATAGTAGTGTTTCTTACACAAACTCAACTCAAACCCCCCCCTTTGTTTACATTGCTTTTATATATGTATATGTATATGTATGATACAATATATACGTAGAACTACCCTTTTCTCTGTGGAACGAACCTTACTTGCCACTATATGCTTAGTTGTGTGTAGAGGTAGTGAGTGAATATAAATTGTATATTTGAGAGGTACGGCGACGACCTCCCATTATACCACTTGTTGGTTTGCTTGAATTCAGATTCGTTGGATTTGGGAAAGCATCATGGAGAAATCGAAAAGTCAATACATTGAGGAGCACAAAATTCATTCATGTGAAGTTAATGTGTTGAAAACTTTTCATTTTCCCAACATTAATTGAATTGTGTGTATCTAGGTCCTCTTCAACTCTATTTAAAGGGCCAAGATGAAGACCAAAGTCATTCACATCCTTACTTGTCTACAAATTTAGTTTTTCAGATTTCAAATGGCTAACAATGGAGGTCTTTCAGTACAGGCGCAACAACGAAGGGCTACTATGGAACAGGAGGTTGTCACCATGAGAATAACGATGATGGGAGGTAATAAAAATTCGAATTCATCATTTTATTATTGTTGTGACAGTAGAGAAGAAACTCTTTCTAATTTCTAGATTTCCTTGTAGAATGGGAGGAGCGTAAAGCAAGAATGCGCCGGCAGATTGAGAATCAAAGGGATGACTTTGAGTTACAACTACGAAAGTATGGCTGGGCAACTTTTTATCATTTAGATGGAAAGCGCCCAGTAGTCCTTGTTACAAAGACTATGTTTGATGATCGTGTTCTCCGTTGTGAAGTAAGAATTTTGTTTTTTTGTTTGATTCGTTTATATATATTTTCTTTTATCATTTAAGGTCTGGTCCAATATTAACGCAATTTTTGTTTAATTGTGCAGAAAAAAATCAAGAAGATGGAACGTGCTGTTGAGAGAGGGATTAAAAGGGCTGAGAAGGAGATCCGAGAGGATCTTAAATGGTTTGAAAAATAGGTGGCTGAGTATGGTGAGCAGTGTGTTAATCGAACACTAATCCATCGTCCCTTGCATTTCAATTGTGGCAACTTCTTGATGTGCGACATCTCCGACGAAGAATATGATCCTAATGTTTAAGTTTATACATTTATTTAACTCTTAACAATATTTATACCGTCATGTCAAGGGCGGTTTTTTTCCCCTTTCGTTTTGAATGTTTATGACATTTGTTACAGCCATGTCAAGAGCGATTTATTTTTAATATATTAAACTTTTGTTCACGGACATGTATGAAGTTCTTTATTTGCATGGCTTTGCTAGAAGATATTGTTAGTTATGTTCTTGGATTGGATGTTACTAACAAATCAAAACTATTTATCCATTAAATCAATCAACGGCATTGACTCAAGGCGGTTCTAAAAAATAGTGCCTTAAAAACTGGTATTTTTCGAATGAGAAAAGTATTTCCGCTGCTTTGATTTATGTAACAAATGAGAAAAGTATTAGGGTTTCAAGAAAAGTATTTTATTTTTCGAATGAGAAAAGTATGTTTCGATATTGCTACCATATATATACATATTTCGATATCGCCTAGGTGTTGGGGTTTCAAGACGTCTAATACTTCGCGATATCGCAGTTAAGACAAAACATTTTCGCGATATCGAAGGTATAATATATTGACGAACGATATCGAATTAAGTTAATGGGGTAGCAGTAACCAGTTAAGATGCGAACTCGTTAATTTGTTGTCATGTAACTCACATATATTTCGATATCGAAAGACCTGGTTGAATCCATTCGAAATCGAATGTATGGTTCCGATACACATATATAACACTATGATATATGAATATTTGAACTTCAAACTTAAAATAAAAAGAAATGTATCAAATATGAAAAACAAGTGTTCGTAGATCTTGAAGACATGAATAAAAGAAAAAAAAACAAGAGTACGGACAACGTCAAAACAAGACAAAAGGTAGAGTACCAACAAAGCAAAAATAAGAACAATTAGGATCTAAGCTCCTCTGAAATTATCATTCTCCTTCATTGGAGGTTGCATAATGAAGTTGTCTTCATCATCACTGTCGTCTTCCCTTATCCAGCCATAGCAAGGTTTCCTAATCTTTGTCGCCGGGACCAAAGCTTCACATTTGACACCGACGTTGTCAACATCCTTTGTAGCACCTTCTAGTGCTACGGAATTGGATGCCGAACCAATCTTGCTTCCACTTGCGATTGGGACCTCAAGCTTAGCAACCTTGTTTACCACTATGAACAAATCCAATCAAAATCACTATTTAATTTTCGGCGGTCACTATGTGCTTTCATATACAAGATTAATAACTATTTCCAAGCACACCAAAGGTACCAACTACTTTAAAAAACCTATTGCAAGAACAAAAGTATCATTAACTACTGTGAAAAAAAATCGAATCTACACCCTTTTCATAGTATACATGAATATAAGAATGTCATTACCTTGGCGGAATTCCGGTCAATCAAGGTGGTCAACACCAACCCCTCTCTTTGGGTCTCCTTTTGAGAACAAGATTTGCTAGTATCCTTCGACATGTTGAACTTGATGATGGTTTTCTGTAAAGGGATGGGTTTGGGGTTTGTTTGCCTTTGATGGATTGGAGAATTTGTGATAAAAACGTAGATTTTAGTTTTCTCCGTCGGTTGTTTTATATTAGTCAAAATTCTTTCGATATCGTAGATGTCTTGTATTTATGTGCGATATCGAAATGGTTGTCGCCGTCCTAGACAGGGAACTAGGAGACACAACGTTCGATATCGAAAACTAGGAAACTCATTTTACGATATCTCATATATATTTTGATAGGGTTAAGGTCTAAAGATTCGATACCGAAAACTGGTTCTATTGAAAACGCCGATATTGCGATATCGCTAGAATGTCGGGTTTGTCGAAATTTAAGGTTCAAACTAGTCAATGAGTTAGCTTTTAAGCTATTTTCTTGTGTGGGTAGTTTGTTGTTGAATGTGCGATTGGGTTCCCATAGTTGGGCGTTAGTGATATGGAACGAGTTGAAATTATTAGGAGAAATGATAGATTGTCCCTTGAGTATCGTGGTTTGATTGATGAATATATTAATGTTGTGTTTGAGGATACTAAGAGCAAAGAGGTTGAGGGTGTTAGATGTCCATGCAAAGATTGTAAGAACAATGCCTATTATGATGATGATATAGTTTTACGTGAACATTTGATTTGTAGGGGTTTTGACCCTACGTATACTGTATGGATTTGGCATGGTGAAGTTGTAGTTGACAACATTATTCCCGAAAGTGATGTTGCTAGTGAAGATATGGAATATGATGCTTATCTTGGTGAAATGGTGGAAGATGTTGCTAGGGAATTTGTTGATAAGCCTAGTGTTCTAACGGCAATGATGCATGATAAAGAAACACCATTATACAAGGGGTTTAGGCATTGTATAATGGCGGCAACATTTCTGTTGATGAATTTGAAGGCGAAACATGGGATTACCGATAAAGGGATGACGGAGTTGCTTGTTATTGTTAAAGAATTGCTTCCGGTGGATAACTTGTTGCCCGAGAAAGTATATGCCGCAAAAAAGATTTTGTGTCCAATGGGAATGGAATTGGAGAAGATTCATGCATGCCCTAATGATTGTATGTTGTATAGATCGGTGGAGGAGAAAGAGTTGGACAATTGTCTAGTATGAGGGGAGTCTCGATACAAACTCAAGTAGAAAGAATCAATGAAAGTAGGGGATGAAGAGAGCACATTTAGCGATAAGAAAACACCCGCTAAAGTAATGTGGTATCTTCCAATTGTGCCTAGATTGAAAAGGTTGTTTGCCAACCCCGATGATGCAAAACTGTTTACGTGGCATGCAGAGAGGGAGAGAGTGGGTGATGACATCATTAGTCATGCATCGGATGGAGAACAGTGGAAAAATATGGATGAATTATACCCTGATTTTGGTAAAAAACCTCGAAACATTCGGTTCGGGCTATCAACCGATGGTTTCAATCCTTTTGGGAATTTGTCTAGCACTCACAGTTCTTGGCCTGTTATGCTGGTTATTTACAATCTACCATCTTGGTTGATGATGAAAAGGAAATATGTGTTGCTCTCTATGATGATTTCAGGGCCTAAACAACCAGGAAATGACATTGACGTCTACTTAGCTCCACTTATTGAAGATTTGAAGTCTTTGTTCAACTCGGGAGTGTGGATAATCGATGGAAGTCGTGAGGATGAGAAGTTTCAGTTAAAAGGGATGTTGATGTGGACCATAAATGATTTCCCGGCTTTAGGAAATTTAAAAGGTTACTCAGTGAAAGGTCATCTTGCATGTCCCGTGTGTGAGAAAAACACTAGCCATTGTCAACTTAAAAATGGTGGAAAAACTGTGTATCTAGGTCATCGTCGATTCCTTCCTGAAGATCATCCATGGAGGTTTGCCAAAAAATGGTTCAATGGGAAGGTTGAGACCGATCCCGAACCTATCCCTCCAACCGGAGTTGAAATCCTTCGAAACATGAAAGAGTTGGGACACGTCTACGGTAAGAAGGAAAGAGTTGCTAAAACAAGTGGTAGTAGTTGGAAGAAACGATTTATTTTTTTCGACTTGCCATATTGGAAGTACTTAGAGGTAACACACTGTCTAGATGTCATGCACATTGAAAAGAATGTGCATGACTCGTTGGTTGGGACACTTTTGAACACCCTGGGAAAAACCAAGGATGGGTTGAAGTCACGACTAGATTTGGTGAGCCTCGGCATTAGACCTTCTTTGGCACCTGTGGATGATGGGGACAAGACTTACTTGCCACCGGCGTGTTATACAATGTCAACGAAAGAGAAAGAAAGTTGACTGCCACACTTTTGATATCGACAGATTAAGTACAGACTACGCGATATCGAAAGAACATTTCGCCTTTAATTACGATATCGTAATATTAGTCGTTTTAGTCCCTGTGATACAAGACGATCTATATTTCGATATCGAATAAACATATACTTACATTTGCAATATCGAATTGTGTTTGTCCGTGTCTTTTCGAATTTGAAGTATATTTCTAGTAAGGTATTAAAAAAATGCAAAAGACATTTTGAAACTTAAATTTTCACCCCAATTTGGCATTTTTTGTATTATAATTGATTATCAATTCATAGCAACACTAATAATTACAAAAAAATGCATTCATTTTCCAATCAAACAAAACCAAAATAAAATTAATTGTATTTGAGTTACATTATGGTTAATCTAACAGAAAAGGTGTTTTAAAATTTCATCATTTGCAGGATCAACATGTGGAAGAGGTTGAACAGTCTCATCTTCCGGATCTCCGCCATTGGCATTACTTGACTCCGGCTCTCCATTGGCATTTGTGGGTCCTTGATCAACATTGGGAGGTGCTTTTGAAGTCGAAGGCTCAAACGACATGGAACTCTCCTTGCTTGCTATAAAACTTCTCACTATGTTCGTATTGCGCCATATCAGTTGTCGTGAAAGCCTTATCGCCTTTCTGAGCCGTTGTAGGGATGATAACTCCTCTTTGAAAAAACGCTCATCACCATCTACAATCAAACAAGTCACCCAATATATGTTAATTAATATTGCTTACACAAAAATAAAATTCAAGTATATAACACACTAGGAGTGAAAATACCTTCTTCTAGCAAAGTCGCACAGGAGCCTACCGATTTCTCCCACTGCCCATCTACGAGAACCCAATGCTTCTTTGTAAACATGCTGATATCATAGAACTTACAAGGCTCTGGGTCACTTCTTGTTGAAAACTTGAAATTGTCGTTCGTCTTCAAAATCCGGGAGATGAGATTCCCGTAAGGCAAGCTTGTAACTAGCTAGCCATTTTTTGCAACGGTATCCATATGACTCATTATTGTAAATCCTACATTAAAAGGCCTCACCTCCCTTATGTAATAATACATCAACAAGCTACTATAAGTGGCTTCCGATGATTTTCCCCCCTTTGGAACCAAATGTCTACAAACCATATCATAAATAATGCGCGACACCGGGTCTAGGTCAGCTATCTTATAGTCGGTAGCTTGCTTGGCATTGTTAAGTGGCATACCAAAGTACTTATGCCCCATCTCCTTATGGTTGAGTCTAGGAGGTCTTACATCTTTCGGCCAAGCACCACTAGTATACACTCTAGGAGGCAAATGACTCTCATAATTAATATCCAAGATTTTGTTGATCTTACTTGGGTTAATTTCATAAACTAATCCATTAACCTTTGTAGTGAACCCACCATTCTCATCCTCAAGAATATTAGCATAAAATTGACTAGTTTCATCTAAATAAGAATCCACATTCAAAGCAAACAACTCATTCATCTTTTGTTCACTAAACAAAAGCATAATACCATTCAACCCTAAACTTTGCATATGATTGAAATCTAGAACGTAGCTAGTCATTACGGAAGAACCATTCATGAAAGATTTATACTTTTTAAATGATTTCTGACTTACGAATTTCCTCGAATCGAACCGTGAAAGCGGGGGCTTCTTTGCAACGACCTTCCTCTTCATTCCACCGCCGGCCATGGTCCTTTGGTTATGGGTGAATTCCTGGTAATATCGGCGGTGTGATTACAGTGGGTCTTGGCTGCCAAATCGAATCTGGGCTAGATTTAGAGTAGTTTAGGGGTGGGATATTATGAACTCGTAATTTGGGGATTTTATGAGTTCATGACCCGACTTTTTTTTATATACAGTTAGCTACTTTTGATATCGAAATGATAATAACACTAGGCGACAACTATATTTGATATCGCTAACTACAAACAAAATGGTAGCGTTCTAGGAAACTAACATATTTGCGATATCGTACAACACTTAGAGGTTTTAAGTTGGGCTTCTTTAGTGACGTGGCTCAAGAGTTTACGATATCGCGATTATTACCGACCAATTTGATGTTATCGTTAATGTGCACGAAGTCGAGTGCGATACCGTAGGTATGTAAAAGTTTATTGCGATATCGCGTGTAAATTCTCTTGCATCCCTGGAACTCCAGACGATAACGGTTTCGATATCGCAACACTCTAGTCATTGACATTCGCGATATCGCAGTTGTTACTCGTTTGTCTTTTCGATATCGATATCATTTTCTGGTAAGTTTTTTATACATAGTAAGCTACTAATTTTGATGATTCTTTTTCCCTTAGCTCCCAGTCTAGATGTCAATGCGCATTGATTGAAATTGCTTAAATTCAAATAATAAGAAGAGTAATAAGAACAAGCCAAAATAATTCATTAAGTAAACACTAGGAATTCAAACTAGCATACATAAAAGAAAACAAGAGTTTTAATTTCGTAATCCAGACTAATCTCTATACACCACTTCGTACTGGCTAGCATCCTCCTCATTGTCAGCGTTGTCTTCCAAGTTTGGATTTGCTTGCGGCCTATCACCTCCAAGATCATCATCGCCACTGGAAGAGCTAAATTCATCATCACCATCATCACTTTGAGATTCAGGGACTGATCTTCTTTGGCGCTTTGAATGCAGGGGTTCTTCTTCATCTTCCTCACCTGAAGTGTCCTCTTGGTCATCCACGGGATTTTCTTCCTGTGGTTCCTCTTCGGCATCTTCCCCTTCACCCTCAAAGTTCCCACCTTCAGAAAAGTCATCTTCATCACTGTCGGATGGCACAAAACTAGCATTCACATCGAACTCCTCGTCGTCAATGTGGTAAGATGGTTCCCCTTCGAAGCAACTTAGGTCCATTGAAAACCCAAACAAGTCATACATTTTTTTCAATTCACCTTCGAAGACATCTAGCTCCTTATTCTTTTCCTCGGTTTCTTTCTCAAGCAACTCACGATGCATCTGCAAGTGAGATTGCTACCTCCTAATTTGACCTACGCAAAAGAATTGTATATAACATATAAATAACCAATGAAATAAACCATCCCGGGATCAATTAATATTTAGAAACACAAATACTCACCGGGAGTTAAGCGCTTCTTCTTCGGGTCCTTAGGGCCATACATACCATCGTCATTAAGTTTTAGACCTTTCTTGATCAACCATCCATGGTCATAGTACTCCATTGCTAAGGGATAACCTTCAGGTTCAATCCCTGCCTTGCGGATCAAAGCTGTTATCAAACCACCATAAGGATAGGCCGCCTTTGAACTCCTTGCCGCCTTTACCATGTAATGGAGAATGGCATAACCGGGGTTGATTTTGTGCTCCTCCATGATGAAGTAGAAGAGCATGATGCTGTGGACAGTTGATTCACAAGGATGACCACCGGAAGGAAACACATTCATAGCTATAAACTCATACACAAGCCTTTGCTCCGATGTGAGTTCCCCAATTTTGTAATCCGGTTTAGGTTTTCCTAAACCACTACTCCTACGGTGGAAATACTTTGAGGCCATTGTTTTAACAAGAAATAGGAGCTTTATATCAACGTTCTTGGTAAAGCTATGTTGGATATACATATCATAAGGACCATTAGGATTATCCTCACCTCTCAAAAAACTAGAATCAACATAAGGACAACCAATAGCCTCGTTGATGGTAAACTTGCTAACCGTTATGTCTACTCCCCTAACCCTAGTTTTATAGCCATCAACACCATCCTTTCTAAAATTTGCATAAAATTGAAGCACTTCTTCCTTATATGCATATTCTTCCAATTGCAACAAACCATCCAAGTGATGGGGTCTAAACCATTTCAACACATACTCAAACTTCAAGTCACTATCTAATTGGGAGCGTTTGAATACCTTGGTGATGATAATCGGCCTATTTCTCCACTGTTCATACCGCTGCTTAGCTGCCTCGTCGATGAAGGTTTCCTTCACTGTAGGATTGGAACCCTCATTGCTTACCTCTGTATTTCGCCCGCCGATTCCACGCCCACGGCCTCCGACGGGCACATTCTGGTTATGGCCACCACGACTTGACTCCGCTTCATTACCGCCTTGTCCTCGGCCTCTAGGAGCTCTTTGGCGATTATTTTTGGGTGGGGCTTGTGGTGGTACTTGGTTTCGTGATGTGGTTCTCGTCATTTTTTTGGATTTGCAGGAATCGAAGTCGAATTGATTGATGGGATTGATTAGGGTTCGAAGAAAATTTGGGGGAAAGCTATTCCCCCAAAAGGCCCCGTTTTTTTATATATAGTTACCACACTTTCGATATCGACAACATATAGTAAATATTATTCGATATCGTAAGTCGATTCGTATATTGAGACAGGGCCCTGGGCGAGTATTTGTTCGATATCGAATATTATTTTGAGATGCTTTCGATATCGCACTAAAATTCTTTAGAATATACATCCTATGCGACTTCGAACTCTACTTTTTTCAATAAATAAATTTTTAAAGTCAAAAATGAGTCTTCATATTTAGTACAAATTATGGATTCCATTAATATTTAACCCTTTTAATTAAGATGAAGTGTTTTTATGTATTAACACATTAATATATTTATTATTGATTAAATCATATAAATTTAATCGTTTTACTATAATTAAATTTTTTTAAATTTGGTACATAATAATGATTATTATTACAAACAGACTAGTGGTATTAACTAGTGTAAATTCATATATTATAAAAACCAAAAGTATATCACATTTATATCATGTCTTGGTAACCAACCAGTATAACACACACTAATTCACAATACAGTAGTAGTCAATCTATGTACTTCCAACCAATCAACTATATATATGACCTCATTAACCTTTCAATACTTTAAATCATACTTTTATCCGATTATAAAACAAATGGCAGTACAATCAAATTCCACATCATCTCAATTTATCTCAAATAACACAATCCTATTCAATAATTGTTTTTATAACATTAATTAGTAAGGCTTATCTCAATTTATCTTATATTGTAATAATAAAATTTGGTTATAACTTAAGAGAAAGTCTTGGGTGAGACCTGTCCTTGTGGAGACCAAGAGCAGGGGAATGAGCATTTACTGTTTCTGCTTGATCTTTTAGTCAGTTTGTTTGATCTTTCAATCAATGTGCTTGAGTATTTTTGTTTTGCCTTGATTTTTCAGTTAATTTGATATTTCGTTCAATTTGCTTGATCTTTCGGTCAAATTTCCTTGATCATTTCCTTGGTCAATTTCACCAACGACAAATTCAATCAAGGAAATCGACGGGTGAGCTTAATTCAATCAATAGTGGTCTCATATAATCTTTGGTCTCAATGGAGACAGGTCTCAATTGAGAATTAGTAATAACTTAATCATACACACAATTTAAAATATAAGTATATACGCATAATCAAATTTAGTCATTTACAATTCAGTAATAAATATGTATTTTGCCAAATTCAAAATTATATACTTTCGAATTCGAAACTGCTTTCCATTATCGTATCCATATAAAACTACATAAACGATATCGCAAACTAGTTGTCTTTTAGATTGGATCTGAAACTGGAGCCGGGTATTACCTGCTGGATACCCACGTTGACCTCATTGACCTTTAACCCTAAACCCTTAATATGTATGTATTCGATATCGCAAAGTTACAAAATATAACCGAACTAAACTTGCGATATCGAAATACCATTCTCCCAGTGCATTCAATGCGAGTCAAATGTTAGGTGTTCGGGTCAAACAAACCCAAAACACCCCAAAACTCATCCTTCTCTCATTTCTGAGCATTCATTGCAATTCAAACACTAAAATACAACTCTACCCACCATTTTTTCCCTCCAATTTCCTTCTATAACAAGTATCCTTTCAATCCATCACCCAAAGGTTGTTGTATTACTTGGTTTTCTCTCACTATCTTTTCAAGATTGGATGTTTTGTTCATCCATTTCTCCACAAGGTCAACCATATAAGGTTTGGTGAGATCCAAAGGGGTGTGTTAAACCCTTGGGCTTTGGTTGAGAAGGTTGGTTAGTACACCCCAAACATCAAATTCCTACTAAGGGTGAGTATTTCAATATTTCATAATTACCTAGGGTTTGAGTTTTATGCTTGCATTATAGGGTTATGCTTTAATGTGTGTTGTGCTTGATATGATATCTTTAGTTTCTCTTTACACTTACATAAGTTATACATCAATCGATATGCTACTTATTTGATGCATGAATGGGAGGATAAACTTTTTTTTAAGCATGACTACTAGTTCATGGGGAAAATTGGTACTAGTTCTAAATCTAGGTAATTGTTATTGTAGGACTTTGCTATGACTAACAATAAACGTCAAAACGATAGTAAAGATGACCGACCAAACAAGAAATCTAAACAACCTAAAGATAACACAAAGAGTGTAGTCAAAAGTGGAAGGGAGAAACTTAGTGGGAGCAAACTTGCACAAGAGCATTGTCGCATTTTGCAAAGGCGTAGGAATAATGAAATCAAAACTCCTATGAGGTTTGACCGTAATGGTGTGACTATTTCCGACGAGCGGGCATTTTGGTCAAGTTGGTGTGGAAGCAAAGGTAAAACTAGTGTGGACATTAAAAATGAGTCATGGAAGCAAGTGGAGCCTTCAAAAAGGGATTCCCTTTATGAAGAGTGTAAGGTACATCTTTTCCAATACCTTAATTTCATTATCAATGTAAATTTTGTTGTTCTAAGTTTTTAATTTGAAGTTTTTTAATTTTATATATACAAGCAACCCTTTGAGATTGAAGCTTCGGATGAGGAAGCCGTCAAGAAGAAGGCTATGAACATAATGTCTAAGGCAAGCCGAGATTTCAAGTATAGATTGGCCAAGGACTACATATACGAGGGAGGGAAGAGAGTTGGTCAAAATGTTCTCGTAAAACACAATTACATTCTTGAATCTAGTTGGGAAATTTTCAAGAGGAGGACTCTCGAACATGAATCCGATGTTAGTTCATTACTTTAGTTGATTACTTTTGTTATCTTATTATTATCTTGCAATTTTTAACTAATACTAACACCATCATATTTATTGTAGGGCACCCGAGATGTGAAAATAAAATGTGCAAAAGCCAATAAACTCCATCACACTATGAGTAGGTCGGGGTATGTAGGTTTAGGGAAAAAGATTTCTAAGGAGAAACGCATAGTGGAAACAAAATAATTGGTTGATGGGGGGATGACGGAAGAAGAGGCACGCGAGAAGGTGATACCATTGAAGCATGATAACATTCCCCGGCATGAGATGTTTATTAGAGGTAGGATGAAAAGCGATGGCAAATACACAACACCCGAAGTTGAATAAGCCGTTCAAAAAGTGGTAAGATGATTTATTATATTTGTTTTATTAACATTTAATACAAGGGTTGTCAATATATACTCCAAATAATGTATATATTGTTTGTAGGAAGAGGTTGTCGTTCAAGAAAAGGAGGGCCTATTTACACCTGTTGGTAAGTGTGATATATTGGCTAAAGCTGTTGGAAAGGATCATCCCGGGAGAGCAAGGGGTGTAGGTAGCTACTTGAATCAAAGAGAGGCTTTTGGAATTAAGCGAAGTAATGGAAAGTCCAAGCCTTCGGAACTCTACGTTGCCAAGAGGACAATCCGATTGCAAAACGAGATGATTGAGAGGATAAATGTAGATGTTGAGGACTTGCGAACCCAAGTACAATCCATGGCACAACAAATGGGTTACATCCATACCCCCAAAGAAAATGTCGTTGTTGGTGAGCGCCGTCCATCATCAAGGGGATCACATCATTCACCGGTTAACGATGAACTTGAGGTAATCAATGGCAATGTTGACGTAGAGCCAAAACAACCTTTGGAAGGAAAAGGGAAAGAAATCACTTCCAAACCAACCAATCTTAAGGTAATTTCTACACTTACAATGTTAGTTCATTATTTTAATTTTCTATTATTAACTTTTAGATTATATTGTCATTAGATATCGACATACAAGCTATTCATTGATGTTGGTCCCAACGAACCCCCTAGGCATGTTGCAAATGGAACTTTTGATCAACAAATGCGCACACACCATTTCAAAGAGATTCCTTTGGGATTTGGTAGAGTTGGGATAGGAAGGGCAATAGACAAATTGGCACTTTTACCAATGCCCGAAGGGGACGCAACTATGGTAGGGCAAGCCGTAGCAAGGTTTGTTATTTGGCCTCTTTGGTTGATAGTTGATGGAAATTGTAATGATATACCCCATAGGAAAAAGTCTCCCGAGTTGAAGAACCCAACAATACCCAAAAAATACCCCACCACTTATAACCCTAAGCAAGAACTTGAATTCCTAAAGGCACTACCTATGTTCGTTAGAACACTATTTGAATACTTAGACCACCAAGACAAAAATTCGACATATCTATTTTCGTGTAACGAGAATGTGTTCGGAGAGAGAAGGGACTTGAGGGTTCCCTTGGACGATTTCAAGCATTTATGGAATATGGAGCAATTGGACTCCACTATGCTATCACTACATCAAACGTAAGTTTTCTCATTATTATATAACAATAAATATTATGCTAACCTTTACATTCCATACTAATTGTTTACATTTCCTCAATAAGATACATGTGTCACAAGTCAAGGCAAAAGGGAAAAGATTGGATGGGTTTCCTATGTCCCGGTTCCATGACTATATTTGAAGGTAGTCCCCCGACAAGTCAACATGAATATCTTACCAATGCACTTCGTAAGGGGAACAAGAAGATATTCATAGGCCCCTACTTACAAGGGTAATCAACTTTCTATATATACTTCATTACAAAACTTATGTAAATGTCTTATATAATATGATGATCTTAATTTTAACTAGTGCCCATTGGCGTTTTGTTGCTATGGTTCCGGAGCAAAAGTGAGTGTATTGGATTGATTCTCTAAACAATCCACCAACCAAATCCTTCGCCGATCTTCTTGAGGTGGTTATGCATGAGGTGAATGATAACACACTTCAACCTTTTGAACTAATACAAATAACGGTAAGCAATTTCATTTATTTGCATTTTGTGTTGTATCGTGAAAAATCATTGTCTAACTACCATCCTTGTATTTTCAACAAAACAAAGTACAAGAGACAACGATCTAATTGGGAATGCGGCTACTACGCATTCTTATTTGCCGACAAGTGTGTTGAGTCTCTTACATTGGACAATCTAGATCTTCGTCAAGTAGGTTCATTTTCTTCGCCATAATGTATTTCCATCACTCATTTGCTTTGCAATATAAGTTGACATAGATTTATTCCTTCCTTGTTCAATCCACAAACTGCAGATTTTTGAGCATGACCAAACTCCCTACACCCTTGCCGAATTGAATGATGCAAGAAATAAGTTCGCACGCCACCTTGTTATGGTTCGTGGCAGGGTTATAGCAACCCCCCTTGTAGAACCATATGTTTAGGGTAAAGGATAGTTTTAGCTGTGTTGTTGTGATCGTAGATGGCGGTTTACTGGTAGTTATGCAAAGGCCACCTTTTTTGCCTAATGTAGTATTTTTGGAAATGGGCAGAAAGACCTTTCGAATTCGAAATAGGTAGCACTAAGACTTATGCGATACCGCATATGTATATATACTTTTCGATATCGAATACATTTTCAGACATATTAACTGCATATATTCTTTTCGAAATCGAATATATCTACAATATATGTCGATATCGCGATTGCTCTCGGATCTTGACACAGGGGATCAGCCGATTTCCAAAGCGATATCGAACGAAATAACGTTAGGGTTTAATACCTTACGATATCGTATATTATATGTGAGGATATTCGATATCGAGAACACTTGATCAATCAACCCAACGTTGTTGCGAACTTTCGGTACCGAGAATAATAGATTATAGATTCGAAGTCGAAACAAAATTATGGAGATTTTAATTTCTTTAATTTATTACGGTATCGAAACTAACGTTAAACCCTAACGATATCGAAATTGGGAATTATTTTGTTTTCAGAATTCAGATTATTTGCGAATTCGATCTTTCTCGTACTATTCATCAAACTCGAAACTACTGTCGGTCGAATTTGTTTTTCGATATCGCAATGATATTAAACTCTTATCGATACCGAAAATAAGGCACTATAGATTCGAAGTCGAAACAAAATTATGGTGCTTTTAATTGCTTTAATTTATTACGATAGCGAAATCGACCTTAAACCCTAACGATATCGAAAGTGTGATTAATTTGTTTTCAGAAATCATATTATTTGCGAGTTCGATCTTTCTCGGACTCTTCATCGAACTCGAAAATACTGTCGTTCGTATTTTTGTTTCGATATCGCGATCGTCTTAAACCCTTAGTCTGGACGAAATCGATATCGTAAAACGGGGTTAAAGCCTGATGGCTTTGACACTTGCGAAATCGCAAAACAGATCACCGAATGACCTTGCGAGTTCGAAAAACATTTCAAAAGGACGGCGGTTCGGGGAACCGTCTTAAAAAACCCGAAAATTTAAGGCACGGCCACAGAAGGCGGTTCCTTTGTGCCTTCTGTGGTACGTTGGAACCGCCTTAAAATACCTGTTTTGCACTAGTGGTGGTGTCATCTTTGATCTTTATATATTAGTTATTAGGCTCGTACGTTACCGATGTGGGATATCTTAACACGCCCCCTCACGTGCAAACGTGGAAATAGTCCACAACCCATATCGGGTCATATTAAGGTCAAAGTAATGGGGCACTCCACCGGTTTTAAGGGAAGATAATACTCCACCGGTTGAATTAAGGGAGATACCACCGGCCCATAGGGGATCCACACACCAGCCAGTTAACCCATTAGGGCCCAGGTCCAAATTGAACCCGCTCTGATACCATATTAAATTATATGGATCACAGGCTTCCATCCTAAAACCAATTGGTAATAGGTGGTGTCACCTTTGATCTTTATATATTACTCCCTCCGTCCCAACCAAAACTTCTTAGTTGACTTTGGCTCGGATTTTAAGAAAAATGCATTTTATATCTTATAAGTGGAGTTTGAAGGGGTATAAATGGAATATCACTTATGGTTATGGTTGTTTGTAAGAATTCATTAAGGGTATGTTTGTCTTTTTGTAGTTATTTTTTTGCCAAAAAAGGAAAAAATGAAAGTAAGAAGTTTTGGTTGGGACGGACCAAAAAGGAAAGTAAGAAGTTTTGGTTGGGACGGAGGGAGTAGTTATTAGGCTCGTACGTTACCGATGTGGGATATCTTAACATGATAAAATATAAAATATATACAAGGAATAATATTGTATCTAAAAGGCTTGTTAATCCATGAGAATGATTACATTATTTATAGGGATAGACCGGAGGCTCTAACCTTCCGTCTTCCGATGTGGGACAGATACAATACAGTACAAAGTACAATAGGAAAAGGATATTCTAGTCTATATTCCTAATATAACTAAATCAATTTTCCATATTCCTCAATACCCTCCCTCAAGTTGGAGCACAATGATCAAGAGTGTCCAACTTGCGAAAAAGATCATGGAATTAGTGTCAGAGAGTGCAGAAGTCTTCAATCAACATCAGTAAGGCCGGTAGAGTTCGGCTGGAAAGAGTAAGGCCGAAAGAGTTCAGCTAGAAAAGGTAAGGCCGGGATGAGTTCGGCTAGAAAGGGTAAGGCCGGAATGAGTTCGGCTGCAAAAGGTAAAGCCAGCAAAGTTGGACCGGAAAAGTAGTACGGTCGAGATGGGAAAGTAGTAGGTTTTAAGAGCCGGAAGAGTTCAGCTGGATAAGGCCGGAAGAATTCGGCTAATTAAAAAGGGTAAGGTTGTTAAAGTTCGGCTTCAAAGGGTAAGGCCGGCAAAGTTCGGCTAAAAAAGGATAAGGCCGGAAGAGTTCGGCTAAAATAAGGTAAGGTCGGATGAGTTCAGTTCGACTTCAAAGGGTAAGGTCGGCAAAGTTCGGCTATGAAGAGTAAGGCCGGCAAAGTTCGGCTAAAAAAAGGTAAGGCCGGTTTAGTTCGGCTAGGAAGTCTAAGGCCAGAATAGTTTGGCTAAAAAGAGTAAGACTAGAAAGGTTAGGTAAGGTAAGGCCGGCAAAGTTCAGCTAGAAAATGTAAAGTCGGAAGAGTTCGACTAGGAAGGGTAAAGCCGGCAAAGTTCGGCTTCAAGGGGTAAGGCCGGCAAAGTTCGGCTAAAGAGGGTAAGGCCGGTGAAATTCGGCTAGTAAGGGTAGAGCCGGAAGAGTTCGGCTAGAAAAGGTAAGTAAGAGCCAGAAAAGAGTAATGTCGGTGAAGATAGTTAAGGGTCCACCAGGTAGTATATCAGGGGTCCGTGTAGATGTCATTGGCTAAATCCTTTCACGCCTCCGCAAGTGCAAGGTACGGACCTTTGGGACATTGCACTTGGACATAGTAAGGTAGGGTTTTTAAAAAAATTGTATTTAGGGTCTCGACTTAGGGCAGCTAGCAGTCAACGACGATCAGCGAGCTCAACAGATCTAGGAGGGTCGCAATTTAGGGCGGCTAGCAGCAGTTAACGACGAGGTAGGTAGGCAATACGATGATTCCAAAGGTCGGCTAGCGAGAGGACAACTTTAGGCATCTAGTAGTTCGACGAGAAAGGTCGGAAATCAAAGGAAGCAGACGGAAATCAGGTCCAGGAAAGAATCAACTCTTGATACCATGATAAAATATAAAATATATACAAGGAATAATATTGTAAATAAAAGGCTTGTTAATCCATGAGAATGATTACATTATTTATAGGGATAGACCGGAGGCTCTAACCTTCCGTCTTCCGATGTGGGACAGATACAATATAGTACAAAGTACAATAGGAAAAAGATATTCTAGTCTATATTCTTAATATAGCTAAATCTATTTTCCATATTTCTCAATAACAACTACATTCGACGGAGTAAAATTGGTTGATATGGACCTGCGCATTCATTCCCGTAAGGGCGCGATGACGTTGAAGCTAGTACACATTCACGAATCAACAAATACTGAAGAAATGACAACTCTACGTGATAACATTGATTTTATTTTAATTGAAGGTCTACGATCTAACATGCGTTACTCTTGGAATTTCAAGGTTAAATTTTGTCTGGTTGAAAAGAGTAGTATTTTATTTTTATATATTTATTTGAATATTATACAATTTAATAATTTTAATATTTCGCATACGAAGTAACTTTAATATATGTCAATTGAAAATAAACCAACTAGCATATTTTATATATCTTATTTAATATTAGTGTTCATAATAAAAATAGTAAAAATATGAATATGAAATATGAAATGATTAGTAAATCATTTATAAAAAAATATTAAAATTAAATAAATATATTAATATTAATTCCTAATAAGAGTAATGAATATGTATAATAAGTTTATAAATGATAATCATGCCTTTAAGTGTCATTTTACCTAAAACAGCTAGCACATAAAAGCTAACTTTACCAAACACTTTTATAAACCGCTAGCAGTTAAATAGCTGGTCAAACCAGCTAAGTTAAACAGCTGGTCAAACCAGCTAAATGAAAACAGCCAACAGCCAACAACCACCAACTAGTACCAAATAGGGCCATTATCTTATCTTATCAACTTGTCGTTTATGTCTTATTATCTTATCAAGTTGATGTTAAAATATAAACGAATAACCCAACAATTTGATTACGCAGTTCAGTGCTGAAAGCACCTACGACATGCAAAGGAACATGAAGACATTGTCGTGCAAAGGCTTGCACAAGACAGGCCCCTTCTGACTCCATACATTCTGAAAAACGCCCACCACCCTTTCGAGTGGAAAGCAAAACTGCACGAGAATCTTAGCATCAAGCATCTTCCTCAAGTCACCGGACTCCATAGTCCCAACATTGCTTGTACCGATGGCCTCTTCTCATCTTCCCTCAGCGATAAACCACTAATTAGTGATGGCCTCTCCATAGTCCCAACATTCTGGACTACAGCCTGGAAGGACATACATATAGTTGGAGCTGGGGAAAACTAGTTGATCTGAAAGATAATATTAAGCCCTATCTCACGGATTGTGTAGATGTAAAGGGACGGTTCAGTACACGAAGGGCATATAAGTACCTCAAGGGAGCAATGCTAGATAGACACTGGTCAACAACTATGCTGTGGAAGTCCGGACTCCACCCGAAACACTCATTTTTTCTCTGGATGATGTTGAAAGGCAGATTGTCGACCATAGGGAGACTTCAGTCCAAAGGGATGATACCCCATGTAATGGATGTTTGTAGTCTATGCGGGGAAACGGGAGAAACAGTACAACATTTATTTTGCAGATGCAATTTCACGGTCGAGCTCAGTAAATGCTACAAAGTAGAGGCTGGAGGAAATTTTAGAGAATGCTTGAAGAGGATGAGAAGAATGTCAGGATGGAGAGGAAAGAAATTCCATCGGCTAGTTAGCATCTTCTATAATGTATGGCAGGAGAGGAACAGAAGAATCTTCCAGGGAAAATCTTTGACTTTAGATGCAGTGAAAGTACATATAGAAACGGGATATGATCCTTATGACTGCAATTGAAGATGTCGTTGTTATGACCCTAGTATGAAACTTGTACATATGTCGTAGGTACCGCACTGACTACCTTTGGTATTTCAGAGGTGTTGGGCTGCTGGTGTAAAAACTGGTTACCCATCCTTGGCCCATGACACTATCTAAGGATTTGACGGGCTGGATCAGGGTTATGGCCCTAGTATGAAACTTGTACGTATGTCGTAGGTACCGCACTGATTACCTTTGGTATTTCAGAGGTGTTGGGCTGCTGGTGTAAAAACCAGTTACCCAACCTTGGCCCATGACACTATCTAAGGACTTGACGGGCTGGACTGAAGGAGAGCATGAATGGCTTATTTGATTTCTCTGTGGGGATTACTCCGGGGCAGACTTGTGTCTTGACATGTCAATTCGCAGATATGCTACGGAGGTAAGAACAGGGAATGAGATAAAGGAACGGTGAAGACATCAAAGCTTCTAAAGTGGAAGCGGATCTAGTAAGATATGCAGGGACAGAGATGGAATGAAACTCTAGTATGAAAATCCTAGCAATATCTTGATGAACTTGTTATGATTACTGCCAGTGTACCTTCCGTGGCGGTAGAATAGCTGTTTCGATTTTTCACATTTGTTAAATGTTGGCTTAGAGTGATGGCCAAATAGTTGTATGAACTTTTTGAGCGTTTAATAGAAGAAAATTTTACATCAAAAAAAAAAAAAATTAGTGATTGAATAGTCTCCATGGAAGATCGGATATTGATTAACTGGCACGAATTCGTAGATCGTCAGCGAAAAAATCCTAGGATTTAAGGATTAGTGCGGCCGCACGGTTTCCTACATAGCAAAGCTGGTTCTACCATCAGAAAATTCTTAATAAAGAATTAGCCATTTGAGAAAAGTGATTATTTATAAGCCGTTGATTACGAGGGAAAGGATAATGTAACTAAAACAGTGAACAAACATATATACGTGCATAAGCAAAAGCATGTAGCTGTAAATGTAAAATTACACCCCTTGGAAAGCATATGCCTTTCATTAATTCAATACGTATGTACTCCCTCTGTCTCTTGTCCAGTGGCGGAACCAGGATTAGATTTGAGGTAGGGCACATTAACATTAACAAGGGTTGAGAATGAGTCGGCGACGACGGTCGATTGATGTGACAGCGACCGACGGCAAATTTTCTAAGCGTAAGGTGAGAGGCGGAGATTTTTCTGGGTTGAGGCGCTGTCTCTGTCTGAGATCTCCTTAATAATAATAATTCTAATTTAAATAAATACTAATATCTACATATTTATGAAATTTTCAAGAATACATATGCCATATTAATAATTCTAATTTAAAAAAATACATGAATAATATTTAAGTGTAGGGAGATGTTACTCATATAAAATACAGAAGAATATTGCTTTAAAAAAAAAAAAAAAAAACTAAAATTTCAGATTTTATATGGGGCACGTGCCCCATAGTGCCCGTACGTGGTTCCGCCCCTGCTCTTGTCCTTCGTTTTCAGTCAAATATGTTCACTATTTCATGATGAAAGTAAGGAAGATAAGCAAAGGCAAAGAAATTTAAATGATCCGGTAGAAAAAAGAAAAAAACCTTTTTCAACCTCACCAACAGCATCCAACTTGGTAAATAAATACCTTACTTGCAATCTATAAACTAAAACAGTTTCCAAGTGTATGCAAATGTGGTATAGTTTCCAATTAAGCATAAGTAGAAGACAAATTTTGCAATTTGTCAGTTAAAGATGTAGAACTTAGTCATTCAGTAAAGGAAACAGCAAAACACGATCTTATTTTTCCTTTCCTCTTCTTCCTTTATTGGGCAAACAAGGATAAAGATAATTTGAGATTAAATGTCAGTTGATCCTAGGATCATTTCTATTGGCAAAATAAGCATGCAAACCCAATAAATATTATCAGTAACAACGACCAAATATCAATCAATTCAAATGCAACAAACATTAGCACGGAAATAAGGATGAACAGCCAAGTGTAAAACCGTTGTTGGAAATAGAGAGCAACAATTATGTCTAAGATATTATCTATATTCTTCAAGAAAGGATAAATTTGTACGAACACAGTAACACAACAGAGGCCTAAAGAAACCAACTAGCAATACGTCCAAGGTCTCAAACAACTAAGATGCTATATGCATCTGAAGCATCTCAGATTCTCTTTTACATATCCATGTCTACATGTACCCTTTTAAGCAGCTCAATTGAAAATGACATCCCATTAAACTTAGCTATGCGTATCTGCATTTTTCGATAAAGTTTGTTGTTTTTATCCTAAGCCCTTTATCTGCACTGCTTAATGTATTATGCCCTTTATCTCTAGGCTTCTGCAATGGACTCTTGATCACACAACCATGAAGTTAGATGTTTTGTGTTGTGTAATTTCTTTGTCAATAATAGTTAGGATTACTTATGTTTAATGAAGTCATTAAAAATGTGAGTTTTTTTAAAGGTGTATCCATGATTCAGATTTGTTTATATTACCAAAAAACTACCCTAGCCTTAACTTGGGTTGATAGATATTTTCCCACACAGTACTATGGTGGAGATCTAATGAAGAAAATATGTAGTAAGAATCAAGATTATTTTGCTTTATGTCAAATAGCAGATTCAAATAAAACAATCAAGATTTATTTTAGCACAATGTTCAATCAAAATTTATTTGTTATATGTTTGTAGATAGCAAATTCCCTAATTATCATCTTCTGCAACCATTTTCTACTAGCTACCAGCCAAATATGAGCAGGGCAGAACTTTATATATAATCAAGTTTTTGGATCATATAAATAAAAAAGGTTTCAGAAAAAATGCATCTACAGGTTTGGTGCACCAAGTCTTCTGGAGCTTAATGCATTCCAGATAGTTTGCAATTTAGTTTATCATGCTTTATGGCTTAAATGCCGCATCAGCAACATTTGTTTTTTGTGTTTTTATGTATTTGTATAAGGAATAGAGCTGGAAAGTTTTGGGTTTCACAGGATTTATAAGTAATTTTGTAAACCATATTTAAATGAACAAACAAACACCAATATTCAGTTTTAGTGGTGGTAACTTAGAAGTTATTATTTTTCTATCGTAAGATGTATTAGATTGACATGAATTTAAGAATAGTAAGAAAGAATGTTTTCGTAGACAGTAAAATTTTCTTGAGTATTGTGTTTCAAGTGTAGCAGTTCTATAAATGGAAGCAATACTGACAATGAACGTAAACTACGTATGAAGAGGTGCAATATCGAAAGCTTAGCCTGCCAAATTCATTAACATCAAGCCCTTTTATTAACAGAAGGGTGTTTTTTATTATTATTGTGATTGTATTGTGTGAATGTAAATTTCATCAGTTGATAGAGCGCGTTAAAGCAGCATGGAAAAGAGCGATTGAAGGATTTTTGGAGTGAAGGACTTGTTAAATGTTCATATTTGAAGCTGCAAGATGGACCTTTTTTATTTATTTTGCTGGTATTGTGTTATTCCGGTTGACCTGGGTGTACCTTTTTTTTTTTTGAAAGTAGGCCTTAAGCCCCTATCCAATTGGGCTGTAATTTAATTGAATTGAACTAAATTGAATTGATTTCTGTTGAATTGAATTGATTTCTGCTGAATTGAATTGATTGCTGTTGAATTGATTAGAAAATAATTTAACATCATAAAAAATAGACGGATACCACAACCTCATTTGATGAACATATTGTTAATATACTATTACTATTTGTTTAATTATTTTATTGACATTTTTTAAAATTTAAATATTTAGATGTACATGTGATCATCAAATTCACATTCGCGCCTCATTTAATAAATATTTGAAGAGAAGGTCTCATGTAACATCCCTTTACGGTAAGGGCTGACCACATTCTACAAGATTGAGGTTTACTATATATACAATTTTTTTAATTATTTGGATCATAAAATATAAAAAATCAAGGAATAAAGTGAAAAGATATTACCCAAAATCTGAAAGATCAAAGCAAATAAAAACATCAGGCCTAAAACATAAAAGATCAAACAAAATAAAAAAATCAAACCATTAAAAGATCAAACTCAAGTATAAAAACATCAGGCACAAACAAAAATAACTTAAATAGTTAAAGTACGTAATTGTTTAGTAACTCCAATCTTGTAGAAAATGGTCTACTTTTGGGCTGCCCTTACCCTTACCGTAAGGTGCCTTTATTTGAGACTTTCTCATATTTGAATATACTATTATTATATGTTTATTATTTTATTGAATTTTTTGAAAATTCAAATATTTAGATTTACGTGTGATTATCTAATACACTAAAATATTTTGTAACAAATAATAAATTAATTAATACCATAATATGTTTTGGATATTTGATATATAGGATTAATTTATAGCTTAAAATATTATAAATAAATAAAACTGGAAAATAAAATAATGTCATATAAAATAGTGTATGTATATTGTTTAAAAAATAGTGTGCATAATTAATCATGCATTTTGATGTCGTTTGTCCCACATACAATTTAAAAAGAATAACTATTATAGTTCTCTTTAGAGAAGATTTAAACTTAACTAAAATGAACTATAATGAATTTAAAATAATTTGATAAAAGTATTTGAACTGAATTGAATGTTGTTGAATTGATTGCTGTTGAATTGAATTGAATTGAATGTTGTTGAATTGATTGCTGTTGAATTGAATTGAATTGAATTGAACTGTGAATAAGTTGAATTGGACATGGCCTAAGTAACAATAGCTCACAGATATACTAATTAAATTCATAAACTATATTTGAACGTATTTATCAAAAAAATAATTTTGGAATGTATCACTAGTGCAGAAACCATGTTTTTACGGCGGTTCCATCGTACCAACGAAGGCACCTGGGAACCGCCGTTACTGGCTGTGCCGTAAATGGCGCAACCCGTTACGGCGGTTCCCAGAACCGCCGTGTTATTTACAGATCCTTCGATATCGTAAGTCAAATTCGGCACAAGGTCTTACGATATCGCAGGTGTGCATTCCATACGTTGTTTCTCCATTTCTGTACGAAATCGAAGGTAGATCTTAAGTAGTTTAATGGTGTTACGATGTCGTAATCCAATCAAAGCGAAAGTTGAATCGAAATCGTAACTATGTATTTATATATGGCATTCCCGGTACTCATATTGACGAGTTCGTATGTATTTCCGGTGGACTCGATAATGTTAGGCTTTCGATATCGTATAGATGTAATACACGATCCGATATCGAATGATATAACCATATTAGAGAAGTCGCATCGGGTGTTGGTAGTGACTCGAAATCGAACTTGGTTAAGAAACTCCGGGATTTCATCTACACGGACACGAGTTCGAAAGTATACTGAACACAGATACGAACTCGGATACGACATTGTCGACTTTAACTAAACACGAAATCGTAGAGAGTGGTCAAATCCTAATAATGAAACGAAGTCGATTAAAGAGGTTCTTATCCTGCGACATCGTAGGTGGTTTAGGAAAATATTAATTCCAAATTCAATGTTGCGGAATCGATTCGTTGTAAATATATTTTGCGAGCTCGTGTCCAGTTTGTGATCTTTGTGACCTGTACGATATCGGTTGTTTTGGAAAAGTTAGTTACGAGTTCGATACAGTCATTCAGGCTATACGAACTCTTTATATTTATGAATGGCACTATTCAGTAGGCGCTCTCGCAAGATCATTCCACTGTCATCCCTGTCCCAAGACCGATAAATGGTACGACATCGAGACTGGAAACAGAAAATCCACGAATTCGAAAACGATTTCTGCTAAATTCAGGGTGAGAAATGATTCGATATCGAATGTATATACGACATTGACACGAGTTCGAATGAATTATCGTACTGAACCGAATGATGGACACGAGTTCGAAAGAAAATTCTTTCCAGTAACCATATTCCAAAAATCTCTACTGAAATCTACAATTTTAACAGCACCACAAGCAACCTTTCTTCTAACAGTACACAAATCTATACTACATTTTTCTTATGTAAGAGCGGTGTGGATATGACTTTACTACGAGCCAAAACAAGGTAGCGAGCTAACTTATCTCTTGCATCATTTAAGTCGGCGATGGTGTAGGGAGTTTGGTCATCTTCAAAAACCTGATTTGGAATAAGGTAGTTTCCAAGTCAAGTTAGATTTCATAGTCATCATGAAATGAAAATTATGGTGATGAATACATTGAACTTACTTGACGAAGATCAAGTTTGTCCAACGTTAGATTTTCAACACACTTGTTGGCAAATACGAAGGTATAGTAGACGGACTCCCAATTACGTCTTTGCCTCTTGTACTTTGTTGTGGGCAAAAATCAAGAATGCTAGTTATGCAACGAAAGCTTAACAAAATATAATAATTGGTGATAAAATGATGTGATTGTTTACCGTTATTTGTATGAGCTCAAAAGAACGAAGAGTGTTTTGATTAACATCATGCATAGCCACCTCAAGAAGATCGGCGAAAGCTTTGGGTGGAGGATTATTTAGAGAATCAATCCAATACACTCTCTTTTGCCCCGGTACCATAGCAACAAAACTCCAATGACCCCTATCGAAAAATTGAAAACATAATATTATGTCAAGACGAAAATTTTAGTTTTAATATCAAGTATAGAGGAAGATGAGTACCCTCCGTTGTAGGGCCCTATGAATATTTTCTTGTTTTCCAATTGAAGTGTGGCGGTTAGATAACTAAGTTGAGCAGTAAGGGCACAACCTTCAACCATGCGCATGCTTTCGGGACATAGATAACCAATCCAATCTTTTCCATTTTTACAAGACTTGGAATACATGCTCCTTGTAGAGTAAATGTAAACAATTAGGATTAAATATGAACCCGCGATATTTAATGAAAAGGTAAAAATAAGGAAACTTACAATTGATGGAGTGTTAGGATATTTGAGTCTAAATCCCCCATATTCCAAATGTCTTTGAAATGACCCAAAGGAATAATCAAATCCGCTCGAAATCCAAACACACTCTCATTACCGGAGAACCTATAGAACGATTTGATGTTTTGGTGATCTAAGAATTCATGTAACTTCCTTACCCAATAAGGTAGTTCGTTCAAAAATTTTAACAATTCCTTGGGATCAAAAGTGGTGGGGTATTTATTGGCAATTATTTGTTTCTTCACCTCGTCTACCTTTTTCCTCATGGGTATGTCATTAGAACCTCCATCAACTATCAACCATCGTGGCCAAATAACATACCCTCCAACCATATCCCCAACCCTAGTTTTTTCCCCTTCGGGCATTGGCAAAAGGGCCCTTGGCTCTATTGCCCTACCTATGGCAACTCTACCAAATCCTATGGGAATAGCTTGGAGATGGTGTGTGCGCATCTTTTCCTCAAAGGTTCCATTTGCCACATGTTTAGGGGTCTCGTTGAGACCACAATCAATGAAAAGCTTATACGTCAAAATCTAATAACAATATAATGTCAAAGTTAATAATAACACAAAATAAATATTTATTTAGAATATTAACATAGTAGGTGAAAAATTACCTTTATTGTGGAAGGTTTGGATGTAATATCTATGGGTTGATGTTGCAATGGTCGAATTGGCTCTTGTTCAACATGTCCAATGTTTACCTCCACACTAGGCTCTTCATTGACTGGAATATGATGCGATCCTCTAGACGAGGGACGACGCTCACCAACTATAATATTCTCCTCGGGTGGAGGTACGTACCCCATTTGTTGGGCCATGGCATCAACTTGCTTCCTTAATGAAGCATACTCCAAATTTTGGGAAAGTATTGTTTCTTTTTGCCTTTCTATCGTCCACTTAGCCACGTATAGTTCCGAAGGCTTCTCTTTTCCGTTACTTCGCGTTATCCCAAAAGCCTCTCGTTGAGTCAAATAACGACCAACCCCCCTTGCCCTCCCGGGATGATCCTTCCCAACCGCTTTAGCCAATACATCCATCTTCCCCACGGGTGTAAAAAGGCCTTCCTTCTCTTTAACGAGTATCTCATCCTATATAAAATTTTCAAAATAGATTTATAACACTTGTTTAGATTATTATCAATATCGTAATTGGGAAAATGTTGCCTTACCACTTTCTTTGCGACTTCTTGAACTTCGGTAGTTGTGTATGTTTTATCGCTCTTCATTCTACCTCTAACAAACATATCATGCCGGGGAATGTCATCGATCTTCAACGGTACAACCTTCTCCCGTGCTTCTTCTGTGGTCATCCCATCCTCGAGGTTCTTGGTATATTGCTTCTCTTGGCTCTCACCATCAAGCTTGTCTCCAAGACCCAAGTATCCCGCCCTACTCATTGTGTGATAGAGTTTATTTGCTTTGGCACATTTTATCTTCATTTCTCGGGTTCCCTTCCATAAAGATTATGTCATTAATAATATTAAAAGCAATACATTGATTGAATGACAATGAAAACAAATAAATTATGTCTTACATCGGCTTCATGATCGAGAGACCTTTGCTTGAATGTTTCCCAACTCGATAGGAGGATATAATTGTGTTTTACTAGAGGATGTTGACCAACTCTTTTCCCTCCCTCGTATATATAGTCTTTCGCCAATCTAAACTTGAATTCACGACTAGCTTTGGAGACAATGTTCAAAGCCTTCTTCTTCACGGCTTCTTCATCCATTGCATCAATTTCAAAGGGTGCCTATTCCATATGAAAATATGAGAAAAATTACAATACAAATTCCTACTTTAAGTAATGAACTCAATGTAATGGAGACTATGTACCTTACAATCGTTGAAAAAATCCATTCTTTGTGTTGGATTAATCTCCTTCCAAGTCTTTGTTGCAATGTCGACTCTTGTTCTCCCGACTTTTCCACACCAACTCGACCACAATGGTCGTTCCTTAGAAATAGCAATGCCTTTCGCATCAAATTTCATTGGTGTCTTTACCTCGTTATCCCAACGCCTTTGTACAATGCGACAATACTCCTTAGCTTTTTGTTTTGCCGAAACCTTTTTTTGTGAACTCTTGTCTCCACCATTTGCTATCTTCTTCTTTTTCTTAGGCGTCTTGTCCCCACTAGCATCACCTTGGCGTTTTTTGCTACCCATGACAAAGTCCTACTAACACAAGAGCATAAATAAGTACCTAAGTTAGGTCAATTCACAAAAGCATGAAAAATGAGAATGAAACAAAGTTAATAGAAACTCATTAATGCTATATGGATATGAATAAAGTATAAACATGCACAATACAATCACTAAATAGCACAACATATCAATAAATGCATAAGCATATTGACAAAAGATGGAAACCCTAGGTGAAAAATGCAACAAATTTATAGATAATCCATTTCAATAAAAGAGTGTTTGTAGTGTTCCAAACATAACTATTAATCAAAGCCCATACACTTAAACAAACCCTTGAGGTCCTAACAATGCATATATGTTGATGGATGTGTAGAAATAGATGAGAATATGGGTCTTTATATAGTTGAACAATAAATCTATAAGATATGCTAAGGATCGACACAAACTTGTTGGTTTGATTGAAATGAATGGATTAGAGAAAGAAATTGGTGGGAAAAACCAAAAGAGGAGGGAGGATTTGGTGTTTGGAGAGTAATAAATGCGAAAAAGAATGAGAGTTTTTGGTTTTTGTGGTGTTTTTTGGGGTTTTGACTCGCACTATCGCCGGTTGACTTGCATTAAATGCGGTTGTCGAAATACCTTGCGATATCGTAACTAACTTTCGTTTGGAATTTCCATATTGCGAGTTCGTATGATCCATTATAAGGGTTTAGAGTTTAATCTCCAGTCCGGGTCGCCGTGGGTATCCATCGGGTATTACACTGTTTAGGGTTTTAAGTATAACGCGTGGACTACAGGATACGAATTCGTATGCCTAATATTGCATGGTGTCGATATCGAGACGTGGTTATGATGACATACACGATATCGTAACTATTATAAGACCTACATACGATATCGAAAGTAGTATAATTTGTAAGTATACATTTATGATATGTATGACTAATGATTGAGGTTTTGTGTATTTTTTAACAAATCAAAAGTTAATATTTTTTGCGTTCATCCTTGATTTATATTATATAATTGTAGCATTTGTTAGATTAGTAATTAATTAGGTCAGAAATGTGTTCACCATTAATGTGTATAATTATGAGTAATTGGCTAATCGTGACTAATTTGTTTCCAATCAATTGGGGGTATACTTTGTTTATTAATAATTGCAATTTAATTAGTCAAATTTGTTCTTTTGGACTGGAAGTTAGAAATACATGGATGAGTATTAATGTTTTGTGTTGTCTGTTCATGTATATATGTACATGCTATGGAGTAAATGACTATATTGAATTGCAAATAACTAATGCTTGTAAGTAAACCATGATCCAATTAGTCAAGTAATATGTCATATATATTGTTCACGAAAATTTTACTTTTTTGGGTTGAAAACTAGAAATCTTCTAGTTTTGTGATGGAAATTAGAAGGCTTTCTAATTATAGGGTTGTTTTCCAAGAATGTATTACATTCTAGTCCCTGCTTTTATTTATTATTATATCTTTACCCCTATGGTTTAATCAGATGGATTTGATTCATCTGATTCTGTTTCACTGGAGCTAGAATTTATTTCTATGATGTAAACTTTTTCTATTTCATCATATTTTTCTTCAATGGGTTCGTATCCCATTTTACATGCAATTTCTAACAATTTTATCTTGTTATTATCTTGCCTATTAGGACATTCATTAGCGTAATGTCCTTCTATGTTGCAAATCCAACATCTACAATTTTTCTTTCCTTTTGGACAGAATTTTTGTTTTTCTGATCTTGTATCAGACTTTCTCTTAAAGAATTTTCCTGGTCGGAATTTCTTTCTCTTTTTAATAAAACTATATTTAGAAGATTTTTTCTTAGATAAGAATTTTTTCTTCTTTTTATATTGTGTTTTGCAACCATATTCTACCGGATTTTCTCCTGATATTGCACAACAGTTTTTATTAAATTTTTTAAGTTTTTTCTGAATTCTTATCAGTTCACAAAATTTTGACAGTTCGTCTTTTACTACTCTCATAGCATATCCTAGACTGTAACTAGTAGTTCTACTATTGAAAGTTTCAATTTTAAACCTTTCTAAAGCTTTTTTTCCTACCAAAGGGATTTTTCTTAGATACTGAAGTATCATTTCTGGAAATTCATTTTGTTCTAATTTATAAAGATTTACTTCGTAATCCCAATTGAAATCTTCTAATTCACATATATCACAGAGTTGTAGCTCTGTTAGCCGTTTTTTAGCTTTTTCTTGTACTAATTGTTTTTCATGTTCTTTGTCTCCGGAAAAATCAATTCCTAAGAACATGGTATATAATCCATCTAGAACAATATCTAGAATATTATATGGAATGTTGTTATTAGCATCTGTCCAGATGGTGTTTTTTATAAATTCTTTTGCTATTCCCAGACTCTTATGTTCTATTAATAGCAAAATTGTTCGTGATTCTGTATAGGCATCAGGATTAGTTTGAATTACTAAACTTAATTCTGCTGCCCATTTATCGATGATTTCTTTCCTATTATTTTGACAGTCAATATTTAGGAAATTATCATCTGATCCTTTTGAACTATTAACTTTGGATTTTGCACTTTCTGGAAAATACCATGGTTGATTAGCTCTTCTTCTTTTAGAGCCCATATATGAGCTTTCTCCTTCTTCTCTTTTAACATTTATGTTAAATTTTTTTGGTGTATAATCTGAATCGTAATCGCTAATTACTTGTTCGCTTATTTCAGATTCACTAGCTGATTCTTCATTATTTAATACTTTTAATTCTTCAAATCCAAACAATTGTTTTAGTTTAGGACTGTTTTCTATTTCTTGGTTTGCTAGTTCATCATTTCCTAATTCTAGCAACCTAAGAGTATGGTCAAGTAAATCGAAGTTTTCTTCGTTTACCTGTAATTCATCACCTTCTAGATGATCCCAAAAGATTTTTTCAATCTTTGGTATATAATTGGTCATATTGGTTGTTTGTCATTTTTACCAAATGGCCAAGTTAATGCTTTAGGATTTCCAGAGGATCCTAGTTCTGCATTTCCTACTCCATGATTGGGGTAAGAATATTTTCCTAAACCTATAGGTTTTGGTCTTTCTTCATCTCCCAAAGGAGTTATTTTTAAATCTTTTTGTTCTAAGACTACCTTGTGGTTTTCTTGAATTACTGTTTTTAATTCAATGATAATTTTTGCTGCTGCGGCTTCTAACTTGTTATCTTCGTTATTTAAAACATTTAGAATTTCTTCTAGTTTTGTTTTTAAAAGATTTATATCTTCTTGTATTTCTTTAAGACTCATTAAGACATTTGTTCAAGCTGACTTTCCATGTCTTCTATTCTTTTTGAAATTCCTATTAAGAGATCTCTCTTGCTAGGTTCTTTTGAAATACTTTTTCTGGAAGGCTCTCCTATTATAAGCTTATTCCTTTCTATCTTTGATTTGTATCGTTCTCCCATGAGTTTTTTATCTTTAGCTATATCAATAGCCCATTTGTTATCCACAGGAGAGATTTCAGAAAACTGTTTGTCTTGAACAGTTCCTATTTGTGAAAATACATCTTCTAGTTCGATGTATTCTTTCTTTTTATAGTCAATACTGTGATGACTATTAGTTAATGCATAAGCAACCAGATAGGTTAAGCTAAATACTTTATCTCCTTTATTCATTAAATCTTCTCTTTCAAATTTATGAATGAAGGATAATGTTTTGTCTAGATTTGCTGTATCTAAACTAATTCCAAATTTAGGATAGACTGTAAACATGAATTTTTGGTAAGCTAAATTTCCTCTAGCTGCACCTAAAATGCAATCTTGCCTATCATTTATTCTGTTGTCTATCAAGACCATTTTGACTGGGGAATCTATTCCCTCTTGAAATTCTGATTTCAATAGAATTTTGACGGCACCAAAGTGTACCATTGTGATAGTATCTCTAATTTTACTATCTATTTTGTTTAAATTTTCTTTAATTTCCTTTAGAGTAATTAAAGGTAAATATACTTCTCCTGTACTATATTTGATATCTACATGCATTTCTTTAGTACCTACAAAATAGTAGATGCTATTTTTCCTTTTTAATTTTTCTAAAAAAGATATATTAAAGATATTTTCTTTTCTTAGATTAAGTTTAGAAGACCTAATTTTTGAAAGTAGTTCATGTTTTATTAAGAAACTTCCTATGAATCCTTGATTAGATTCAAAGGTTTGAACATTAGAAACATCTTGATTTTCATCAATTGTTTCTTTTATATTTAAATGATTCATTTTAATATTGAATCTTTCAAATAACTCTTTTTATTTTAAACATGGCTCTGATACCAGGTTTTTGGTTGATCTGCGGATTTTTAATTTTGCTTTATACATTTTAAACATCCTTTATAGATGTTCATATAATGCACAAGAGTTTGATGTTTTTCACAAAATATTGTTCCAAAACTATATCTAGATTGACTATAAGGGCCAACCCTACGGAATTTGGATAATTTCTTATCTTCTTTAGTTAATTCTCTGTCAAGAATTGATTTACAAATGTTTTTATTCATTTGAATGATTTTTAAAAGTTCATTCTTTTTACAGAATCTTGAGATTCTTTTATACATTTTATGCATACTTTAAAGGTATTCATAAATTGTACATAAATTTGGGTCTGATGTTTTTTACAAAACTTAGTTCCAAAACTATATCTGGATTGACTATTAAAGCCAACTCTATGAAATTCAGATAAATTTTTATTTTCTTTTGATATTTCTCTGTTGAGAATAGATTTACAAATATTTTTGCTCATTCAAACTTCGATATTTTATTTAATGTAGTTTATGAATTTAATACTTTAGAACCCTAAGTAATTCATGCAATCTCCTTATATCTTCCTTACTATATTATTAAGAGTGTATGGTTATCATGCTATCTGTTTATAACTTCGTCAATCCTGCGAATTCTTGTTTCCCTAAACGGCCACCTGCCTAAGCGGTACTCCCTATTCTATGGACTCCAGATTTCATTATAACAGATAAGCATGTATACAACAATCAATAATAAGAAAGAAGATACAGATTATAGAAACTTACATGTAATTACAAGAGGGCCCTAAAGGGCTTTTTTATTCACACATAATGATCAGAAGATCAGACAGAATCCTGGACGAGGTTCGTCTCCAGGGGATTACAGAGGTTGAAAGTAAATTACAATGAGGCGCAGAAGTGAGGGGCGCCCCCAGATTACAAGAAATGAACTTCCTTTTATAGATAAGGAAGGGTCTGCATTATTAAAGAGGGGTGCGTCATCCCTTACGTACAAACGCACTTACATTATTGCACCTTACTAAAGCAGATGCATTATTGTATCCACCTAAAGCAGATGCATTATTATCCACTACCTGCTGTCACTTGAAGTGGAGGGGTCCTTTGAGCTGTCGGCAGCTTTGTTAGTGGAGATTCTTTAGTGGAGGATCCACTTTCTTCTGAGCATCTACCGCATAAATAATTACTGCGGTAATTCTTTATCCTTTTACAAAGGTCTGGAATATGTTCTCCCAAAACAAATGGATTAACCAAAGTATTTTGGAATTTAACAAATTTGCCTTCGTCGGCTTCGCTGATCTTTTTGGGTGACTTGCTGTATATCAGGATGGTGGTATCTTGATAGTTTACAAATAACCCATCATCTGAGCTGAAACTAAAAAGTTTTTGAATAAAACCTTCTAGTCTTCTTATTGCTAAGGGTAGCAGATCGCTAGCCTCGAGCTTGCACTCCATGGGCTGGGATGGATGATAATGATCCCCTTTGCAAATGCCGATCTGGACCAAATGTTGAGGATGATATACCAATAATCCTAATTGATTCCAGTATGGACCGGAACTATTAATTTTTAGAAAAACTTCCTGCCCTGGTTTGGTGCATTTTTTCCTAAAAGTCTTAATTGTGTCGATAATAGGCTTAGGGAAATGGCTAATTTCTAACAAATTAGGACTTGGATATATGGTTTTTACCAAACCATATTGGAATGCCTCGTAAACCTGTTCAGGATTAGCATTCTTAGTGAAGTTGTAATAACTTAAATTTTTGGAGTCTGTAGTGAAGAACTTCTCCTCCAAAAACTTTTCTTCGTTGGCAGATCTTGCATATCGGTAGCAGTATTCAAAGCCTGCTTCGGTAATTTCGTCGGTGTAGTCTACTTTTGCAGAATTTACCGTGTCTTCCCTAGGTTTACTGGGAAGTCTTCCTAACGAGGTCAATGACTTCTTTTTGGACAACAGAGCTGCACTGAAGGTGTTAGGCTTCATCATCTCGCCATTGGTAATTAGCTCCAGAGGTGCTAATAAAGATGACCCAGTGTATAGGTCTGCTGAAGTTCTTGCTTCTTGGAAAGATTTGAACTTCTTGTGCGCAATGTTGGAGACTCCTTCAGTTGCTTTTTTGGCAAAGCTCCAATCTTCATAAATTCCAGCATTGGGACCATTATAAACAACATAATATGTTTTAGATCTTTTTGGGATTTGAATTCCCTCTTCGGATTTCTCCGATGCTAAAGGCGTAACTTTAGACTGTGGGATTGGAATTCCCTGATTTGGCCTTAAGCAAAATTCTACTGGGCTAACCAGTTTGATGGAAGTTTGTACTTCCTTCTGGATTTTTGGCAAATCCACAGCCTTCAACGGATTTGTTGATTCTTTACCAACTGCCGTTTGCGTTGGAATAGTCTTATCTTTCTCTTTTGAGGGAGAAGGCGATAAGATAACCTTTTTTACTTCATTTTCAGAAGCTTGTTCTTTTTCTTTACCCACTTTAATCAGGTTGAGATACTTGAGCTTGGCTCGAACCAGCTCTAGTTCTTGGACTAAAAGTCCTTCTTGCAGCTTTAGCTGCTCCATTTCATCCATGCTGGATGCTTCACAAAGAAACAAACGTTAGAAACATTTGTATTATTCTTTATAATCTTGCTGAAATTCTCTGGTAAGAAAATCTGCAAAATAATTCTTGGTACCTGCAATATGAATAACATCAAAATCATATCTAGATAACCACATTTGCCATCTAACCAGACGACCTTGCTTTCTATCTCCTTTTAGATTTATTTTTAGAAAATAAGTAAAATTCTTATTATCTGTTCTTACTAAAAACCTACAAGGAGTTAGATAAACAGAGAATTTCTTAATTACTCTAATAACAGAAAGGTATTCTTTCTCGTTACTGTGATAATTCTTTTCAGCAGCCTTAAAGCTTCCTGAAGTGTATCGGAAAATGTATTCTTTACCATTATTTTCTGCTTTAAGAATTCCTCCCCAGAATAAATCTGATGCATCAGTCTCTATGATCAGTTTATCCTCAGGTTGTGGGTGATAAAGCTTAGGAAAGTTTTTTAAACTTTTCTTTACTTTTACCATATAGTTGGTATCCGTATCTTTCCATTCCCATGGAACATCTTCTTTAAGCTTTGCTTGTAATGGTGCTCTGACCTGAGCTAGCTTAGGAATATAATCAGAAGCATAAGTGAGAATTCCTAAGAATCTCTGCAACTGTTTTTTGTTTTCAAGGATATCTGGGAATTTTTGAATACGTTCCAAGATATGATCTTGAGGTCGATGAGATCCTTCTTCAATTTCTAGTCCTAGAAAATTGATTTTAGCTTTAAAAAGCTGTGTTTTCTTCTTTGAGAGTATTATTCCCAGAGAAGCACATTTTTTGAGTACTGCCGCTACTTGCCACAGATGTTCTGTTTCATTATTGCTGAAGACTAAAATGTCATCAATATAAACACAACAGAATTTTTCAAAGGTTCTAAATGCATTTTGCATATGTCTTTGAAATATGGCTGGAGCCTGTTTTAATCCAAAGGGTACAACATTCCACTGGTAATGACCTTGTGGACATGTGAAAGCAGTTAATAATTGTGATTCTTCATCTAGCAATACTTGTCAGAATCCCGATTTACAATCAAAACTACTAAATATTTTCTTCCCTCTTATTAGAGTTAATAACTCATCTTTATTAGGGAGGTTATGACTATCTCCTATTGTAGCTGTGTTTATAGCTTTATAGTTGACTACCATTCTCTTTTTTCCTCTACGTTTCTCAGCTTCATTTTCTACCAAGAAAGCTGGAGACATGTGAGGTGATTTGCTAGGTTTAATTACTTTTAATTCTAGCAATTCCTTAATTTGTTTTCCAAATTCTTCTCTATCCTTAGGACTATATTGCATTGGTTTAACCTTTACAATTGTCTTGGGGTTGATTAATTTTATGGTTGCTGTCATCCAATATTTCGACTTGTTAGGGTCTATTGGATTTTCTGAACACACAGAGTCTAAAAGTGTTTCTATTTTACAGAGTTTTGTATTTTGAAGCACAAAAAGTTGTTGTTCTTTAATATATATACCCCCCTCCTTAAAAGAGAAGCAATTTTATTAGGGCTAATATTTAACGCCTCTGGTTTTGGTAATTTAGACTTCTTTTTCATGTATTCTAAATAACCTGGAACTCCTACTCTAAGAGCTTTTCTTATTTTTCCTATATGTACAGGATTATTGTTTAGAGTGAAAATTATCCTATCTGTGTATTGGACAAATGGATGATACAACAGACAGAAATTATTTCCAATAATAAAATCTATTCCAGATTCTTGTTGATATACAGTTGGAATATGAAATATTTCACCTGCTATCATTATGTTAAGATTTTTACAGACCTTAGAGAGCATAATGTGAGATCCATTTCCAATTTTTACTCTTATTGGTCTTTCTACATTTACCCAGTGTTCCTTGGGTATTACATTTTTTCTAGCAACACACATGCTTGCACCGGTGTCTACATAGCAATGTAACTCAATTTGTTTATATCCAGAAAATTTTAATTTTCATTTTATATAAATTGAATTAGAGTTGGTAATATTATTCATTACAAAGCTTGTGGGTCAATTTATGATTATCACAAACCTTGAGGTGGAATGAGTAATATTCATAACTCTAGTTTGCATTTGCCAAATGCGAACTACCTAGAATTAGAATTATCCAAATTTTGAACCTAAAATTTGAAACCTCTTTCATTTCAATCCTATCTTGAGAAAGTCCTCTATTGTTCACAATGGTTTTTGTAATTACAATGCGTTAGTATCAAAGTACTCAAATGTATACATATATATAATATTGTCAAGCCATAGGTTGTATTAAACATATGTAATTTTATGACTTTATGTATTCAAAATTAAAATCTTTTGTACTATTGTATACCATTCTATAGTTCCATACATATATATAGATTATTTTTTAGACAAATAACTTTGTACTAATTTATATTAGTTTTAATAAATAATTCAATTACTCATGTTTATTAACTTTATATGTTTATACAACTATATAAAGTTCATATATAATCCGTTAATTGATTTATAATAATGTTATATTTATTTTGCTCGCAATATTAATATGAAAGAACATACTCATGTATCAAAATATATAGGCTTACGAGTTCGAATGGAAAATTTTAAGGTTTCGATATCGAATGTTTTTAATACAACCTATGGGTAAGGAAGTTGGACTCGAATTCGAAGGCAATGAGAAATTGGACTCGAATTCGAAACTGACCGGGAAAGCCAGGCGAAATTGGACTCGAATTCGAAGGCCATCACTATATTAAAAAAAAAGACGGGTATTAGGAATATAAAAATTTTCCCACAAATTTCTTCAAATCCTTAATTTTGAAAAACCCCCAAAATCCCTAAATCATCTAACAACCTGGCGGACATGGTTCGATCAAGAGGAGAAAGTGAAAGGCCTGCAACTCGAAAGCAAGGGCGTGGTGGTCGGACTGAGTTCGCCGCCAATGAGGCGGAGAGCAGCCGCGGTGGTGGCCGTGCAAGAGCTCCCCGCTCTGGATTAATTAATGAGGCTGCACATGCGGTTGAGAGCCATGGTACTCGGCGTGGTAGAGGCCGGGGTCGAGGAGAAAATGTTGGTGGTGGAGAGGCACCGGTGAACCCTCCACAGCCACAACCGGAAACTGAAAACTCAAGCTCGGAAGAGGATGTAGATCTTGAGTTGAAGCCCACATTCATCGATGACGATGCTGCCCTTCGCTACCAAGAATGGGCTGATAGGAAAACCCTCTCCACCAAGGTATTCAAAAAATCTCAACTAGAAGATGAGGTTAAATTTGATTATGTGTTGAATTGGTTTAAGCCCCATTACTTAGATGGTTTATTGACTTTAGAGGAGGATGTTTATCATGAAGAAGTTCTCCAATTTTATGCAAACTGGAGAAAGGATGGTAATAGCTATTTAACTAGGGTTAGAGGTAATGACATATTGGTTGATCAATTTACTATCAATGCTGCTATAGGATGTCCTTATATTGATTCTAGTTTTCTGAGAGGAACTGATCCGAATGGTCCCTATGACATGTTCATCCAACAAAGCTTTAAAAGAAATATTGACATTAAGCTACCTTTTGATCTTCGGAAAGTGGAAAAGAAGTATATCCGAGTAACAGCCCCTGATTTAGGAAAACCTAAGACCGACTACTCCATTCTTGAACTCAGTCTAGAGCAGAGACTTGTTTACGAGTTCATAGCTCTGAATGTTTTCCCATCCGGTGGTCATGCTTGTGAAGCCACGGTTCATAACATCATGCTCTTCTACTTCATCATGGAGGGGCATAAGATAAACCCTGGTTATGCCATCCTCCACTACATGGTAAAGGCTGCAAACTCAACGGGGAAGTCATACCCATATGGTCGTTTGATCCGCAAGGAAGGGGTTGTACCTCAAGGTCGTCCAGAGGTGTCCGAGTACTACGACAATGCATGGTTGATCAAGAAAGGGCTGGTCATCCAAGAAGATGGTAAATATGGACATAAGGACCCAAAGAAGCGGCGGTTGACTCCTAGTAAGTAATGCATATTTCATCATCTTTGAATTTATGTTATTTATTTTCATAATCTGTACTTTATTTTGTTTATAATATATGTGTAGGGCAAATTCAGAAGTGGCATTCACACTTGGACGATACTCTAGTTAAAATAGAGGAGGAGGTCGAGTTGTACAATAATGAATTGAAGTATCACCGTGAAGACTTCACCAAGCTGGCCGATATGCTTGGTTTGCCCCTTAAGGAGACCGATGAAGAAGCAGCTACTTATAACATTGATGAGGATTTTGATGTTGATGCTTGTACGGATGAGTCCGACTCAAGCGAGTATGATGAGGAAGAGACTTCAGAAGGTAACAACTTTGAGGGCGAGGGTGACGAAGATGATCAGCCTGAGGAAGTCATTGAGGAAGAAGACTCAGATGGTCAGCTTGTAAAGAATAAGCGCCCACGGGTAGAAGATGATTCTTCTGAAACCTCAGAATTCGGCAGCAGCTCTGACGATGATGATGGACAAAGTCAAGCTCCATCAAATCCACCAATCAATCCGGAGGAAATCAATGAAAATTTGGATGAGAGTGTCCTCCTCGAGATTGGAGACCTAGACCCAAAATGAATCTGTGTAACCTTTCATTTGTGTTATTTATGCATCATGGATAATGTTATACTATTGTGTTTTTGTAATAGTTTGAAACTATGCTTTTAGTTTTTGGAAATGGATCCAAGTTTATTGTAATTTAATATCATTTATACTTCTTCAAACCATGCTTTTAGTTACATTTTGCTCTTCTACTTTTTGATAAATTCTAGAACATGATTTGTAAGTTGAAAAAGTTTTGTATAATGGTAAAAACTAGCAAATAAAAAACTGTCACCGATATTCTTGTCGAATTCGTAACATGGATCCCAAACCCTTACGATATCGAAACGACCTAAGAGAACGACAGGACGACATCGAAGCGGTTAAGTTTGATGTACACGATATCGAAGGATTAATCGTCTTAAGAGCAGAAATAAAGACGATCCAAGACACGACTTCGTATGGATGTAAATTTCAAATTAAAAACTTTGATCGATTTTGCATTCGAACTCGTAACGGTTTATTTTACATATTACGATATCGATACGACGTATGTCTGTTGTACACGATATCGCAGGAGTAATCGTCTTGGGAACAGAGATAAAGACGATCTTAGACACGAAGTCGTATGGATGTAGGAACCTTCCTACGATATCGTAACGTAAGTCGGGACGTCACCAGGGAAAACCTTGTTTAAATTCACTAAGTACCTTCTCGATTTCGAAACTGTAGTTCATTTATCAAAACGACAGCGTCTTAATTTGTCAGCCACTTGATTTTATCGATATACGATACGATATCGCAACCATGGTTTGTAGTCCTAACGAGTTCGAGAAACTATTCACAAATTGTATGTATTTCGATAAAAGTGGGGACACGTCACTTTATTTGAATTTTCATATGAAATACTCCAAGTACAAGTTCGAACTCGAGAACTTACTTCGTCTTCTTAAACGGCAGCGTTTTTGTATAGGGTTCCCCGATACGATATCGAAACCTATGTATTGATAGGCTACGAGTTCGAAAGAAATTTGCATATAAATAAAAAAAAGGGGGGGAGAACTAAAACCCCCAAATCGCGAAGCACTTTAAACTTCCACTCAAATTCTCCCCCAAATTTTCTTCTACGAACTTCATATATTTTCAAGTATGGCCGGTGGGGGTACGAAAAGGAAGTGGGCAGCAAGGAGGGCACCTTATCAAAGGTTCGAGAAGAAGAAATTTGTAAGTCAAGCAGCCTTTGTAAAGTATAGGAGTTTGATTAAGGGTTCTAATTTGATGACATGCTATGTTCTTGATTTCAATAAGATGCAACATTTAGGATTGACTGAGATCATGAAACTATTTAATGACCAGCAACTTACTGAGTTGTTTACTTTGAATGAAGATTCCTATTTTGATGAAACTTGTCAATTTTACGCTAATTGGACTGACCATGAGGATAGTGGGTTTACAACAAAGGTTAATGGGATTGATTATCACGTAACCCCATCTTTGTTCCATAAGTTTCTTGAAGTTCGGTATAAAGGTGAAATACCAGCTAGGGTTTATGCTAGTAGTAGATGGCCGACGAACGGAGGACCCAATAGGCTCAACCATAGGGAAATGGCTCATAAGTATTTTGGTATGCCTCTAAAAAATGCCAAGAAAGCTAGCGATTATAAGATAGCTGACCTACCCCCTTTTGAGCGAATAGTTTTTGATATGGTCTCTAGGCATGTGGTACCAAAGGGAGGTAAGGAAACGGAGGCCACTTATAGTAGCTTGTTGACGTATTTTTACATTATGGAGAAGAAACCATTTAATGTCGGCCATACCATCATGAGTCACATGGATATCGTGGCTAGGAAAGGAAAGCTAGTTACATGCTTGCCTTATGGTAATCTCATCGCCCGCCTTTTGAAAACGGATGAAAATTTCCAATTTTCTTCCGCCTCTGCTCCAAAACCTTGTAAATTATATGAGGAGAGATATTTTACAAAGAAGAATTGGAGTCTTGTTGAAGGGACTTGGGTTAAAAATGCACCCCCAAATAACGAACAGCGGGAAGAAGGTAATTTAAACGCTTTGTACTAATTATACTCATCACCATGTTATTGGTATGATATTTAACTGAGCTAATGATTTTGTTGCAGAGGGTGGCGATGCATTTTTCAAGAGGGTCCAAGGAAAAATGTTAAGGGTCAGAAAAGCTATAATGAAGGGGCGACAGCAGATATGGTATGACAGGAAAAGAATGAGAATGCTAATGAGTGTCCTACAAGATCATCCTTCGCCCTCTCACGGACAACAAGCCAATGCCGAGCCCCGGTCTTCCAATGACCTCGTTGAGCTACAGCAGGAGATGGCTGATGTTAATGCTCAAACCAATCAAGGAAGAGAAGCTGGCAATGCCGATCTTGAGCTTGAGACAGAACCTATAACTGCTGAGGCCGAGCTGGATAAGGAAAATGTCAATGATGAGCATGAAGTTGAGAAAGATGTCCCTGCTGAGCATGAGGTTGAGGCAAACCATGAGGTTGAGCAAAATGTCCCCACAGAACAGAAGCTTGAGGCAGAGAAAGAATCTGACAATGTGGAGCCCTTACCTTCAGATGCCATTGTCGTTAACGAGGCCGGGAACCAAGATGATCAGTCAGGCCATGACACAAATCAGGGCGTTGATGATGATGATGAAGATGTGATGAAAAACATTATAATTTAATTTCCTGAATTTTACATAGTTTGAGTCCCACTGAATTTTATATGTAATATTAGGATTTGAAATTGAATGATTTTATGAATTATTGTTTCAAGTTATCAATTCATATTTGATTTCCCTTTATTCCCAGCACAAATTATGAGTCATGATTTAAATGACTTGGTCAATTCCACAGAATGGTGTTGTTTTAATGTTGTGTTCTGTAACAGTCGACTATACCTTCGAAGTCGTAAGAGATTAACATCGCTATACGATATCACTTGAGTAACCTCATTCGATATCGTAGGAATATATTATACCCCTACGATATCGAATATTGAATCGCTAGGAAGAGCAGTGCTTTAGCAGATTTACCTTTCGAATTCGTTACAATGGAAAATGGTCCTAAGCATTCGCAACGTAATTCGCAAACTAAGCCTGTGCTTTAGTAGATTTTGGTTTCGATATCGAAACCATTTAAATTGGTCATACGATATCGCAACGTAATTCGCCAACTAAGCCTGTGCTTTAGTAGATTTTGGTTTCGATATCGAAACCATTTAAATTGGTCATACGATATCGCAAGAGTAATCTGAGTATAGGCTGACTATGATTTCTTAGATTTTTGTTTCGACTAAGCCTGTGATTAAGTGAATTTACGTTTCGATATCGAATACGATTTAAAACTGGCTTCGATATCAAATGGATTGGTAGAACATAGTACAATAACCTTTTATCTGTTTAAAAAGACATCAAATATAAATAAAATAAATTCAATGAATAGTAATCAACATGAAATTGTATTTTATTAAATATAAAAGGAGATATTACTCCAATTACAAATTAACATAAAATAAATTAGTACAATGTTGAAACTAATTTTTTAATTGTTTGATGGTTCGACTTCTTCATCCGAAATGTCCACCATCACCATGTATCCAGTGTTATGCCTTCTTGGATGCTCAACCAATAAACCGGCATGGACAGCGTCCTCTCCAAACTCTAGAACACGTTCTTCAAACCTACGATGATCTTCTCGTAGCTCCCTCTCCGCCCTGTTCATGCCACGTTCTAGAGCACGGCGCATTTTTAAGATCCTTCGCTGCAAATTTGAAATTGATTAAGTACTTGTACAAAATTATTAGTATACATATTAATTTTTAAACTACAAAATATAGAACTTACTTGGCATTGAGCAAAATGTTTTTCAAACAATGTCCTAGTCAAAATGACGACTGGACGGACACCATCTAGGGCATAAAACGTTGCCCAACCGAACAATTGAAATTGCCTCTCGAAATCATCTCTCTTGTACTCCCATTGGCGACGCATTCTCGCCTCCACGTGAGTCCATTCTACAAAAACAGTGAAGAAATATGTGTCAAACGTGTGGAAAAAATAACAAATTAGGAAGCGATATTTATTAACTACAAATTGTACCTGTCATCTTCTCTCTCCGCATCCTTGCAACATCTTCTTCCAATTTCACCATCCTTTGTGCAGCTGGAGTAAGATCACCATTGGCAGCCATTTGAAATTCTGGGAAGGAAGAAGTGGGTATGAGAGTGGTTTGATAGAGTTCAACATTTGCAAAGTATATATAGAGCTTATAGGAGGATAGCGGACCCCTTGTATTTAAGGGACTAGTAAATGAAATCTTAATTACAATGTTGAACATAGGGACAACTCTGCAAGGTTCAATGTGTTGGTCTGTTAGACTTCACATTGAACCTTTCCAAATTCAATGCACCAATAGCAGAATTCAAGGCGTCACGACTACGGATTCGATGTCGTAACGTTGGGATGTTACCTATTCGAACTCGTATGTATGACTTAGTATAACACGAGTTCGAAGGATTTATCGACATGTTTGGCAGGGACTAAGTAGAATCAACAAACGAATTCGAATATGTCTGACATACAGTTTTCGATATCTATAATACTATCGTGGTATTTTGTTATTTGTGTCGAAATTAGATTCGAATTCGCACATGGGTTTATCAATGCATACGAGTTCGTCACAGTATGTAGAAATATATAATCGATATCGAAAGCTTCCATAATAAACCAAGCGAGTTCAAAAGTGTCTTTCGTCCACATAGCTATTACATGATCAAATGTGATGAAAAGATAAATGTGACATCTACTTCTTCTTGGTGGCCTTCTTTCTCTTCCTCTTAGATACCTTTCCGGTGCTAGTTACCCACAAGCCTTCGTCATGATCAACCCGAGCCATATAACGCTTCAAACTAGCTTCATCTTCTAAAAGGTTCTCTTCATCCACTAGGTATTCCGAAGGAGTATTTTCCTCAACTAAAACATCACCTTCTGTAAAGGCATCGTCAACAAAAGTTTTCTTCCCGTTCACCACTACATCCCAACGAGGATCAACGGGATCTTTAACATAAAACACTTGGTCGGCTTGGACGGCCAAAATGAAAGGATCATTTTGAGAACCTTTGCGAGCACGATCAACAAGAGTCATTCCTCCAACCTCTCGCCTAATACCCCGCTTTTCATCGACCCAATTGCATTTAAAAATTGCAATTCTCAACTTTACGTAATCAAGTTCCCAAATATCGGTTATAGTTCCGAAGAACAAAGTTTTTTTCAAGCCCTCACCATCCAACGTCTCCGATATATTTGAGACTCCACTATTTTGTGAAGCTCCATTGTCATCCATCTCTTTTGTTCCAAATGTATATCCATTAATATCATATCCACCAAATGATTGGACCGTACCGAGAGGTCGCCGAGATAGCCATTTGACAGTTTCCGAATGCTCTCCACTTTGAACATGTGTTTGGAGCCAACTTGCAAATGTTCGATTGTGTTCCTCAAGCACAACCTCATCGGTTAAACTACCATTGTCCTCCACTATTTCCTTCATGTGTTGTTCAACGTAGGGGGCAATTTCTTTATGATTCCGAAGAACATAAATATGAGCTTTAACGAGATCATCAGCTGATGGACTAAATAAGAACCTGTGCCTCAAACCGTGACCTTCCAACCGACTTTCATGCCTAGAACTTGGAACCCCAATTGTATCAACATCTTTTAAGTAGTTGTTACAAAACTCAATTACCTCTTCGGCCACATAGCGTTGCACTATACTTGCGTCTGGGCGATAACGGTTTTTCACAAACAACTTGAAGATCTTCATATACCGTTCAAATGGATACATCCAACGTAGAAACACAGGGCCACAAATTTTGATCTCACGCACTAAATGGACAATCAAGTGAACCATTATATCGAAAAAAGATGGAGGAAAGTACATCTCCAAGCGACACAACACTTCGATCACCATTCTTTGCAACTTGTCTAACCTCCGATGACTGAGACTTTTTCGACAAATAGCCTTAAAAAAATAGCAAAGCTTGGTTATTGCGGACCTCACATGCGTCGGGAGACAACCTCTAATGGCTATGACATTCAACTCTTGCATCAAATTGTGGCAATCATGTGACTTCATACCGGCTAGCTTAAGTTCCTTCATTTGGACACAAGACCTTATATTGGAAGAATACCCCGTAGGAACTTTGACCGACTTTAACGTCCTACAAAAACTCTCCTTCTCTTTTGTCGACATTGTATAACACGCCGGTGGTAAGTAAGTTTTGTCCCCTTCCTCCACGGGTGCAAGTGAGGGTCTTATACCTAAACTCACCAAATCTTGTCGTGACTTCAACCCATCTTTTGTTTTCCCCTCGGTGTTCAAAAGTGTTCCTACCAACGCGTCACATACATTTTTTTCAATGTGCATGACATCTAGACAATGTGTTACTTCCAAATACTTCCAATATGGCAAGTTGAAAAAAATTGACCTCTTTTTCCAATTACCACTATTTTTGGCTACCTTCTCCTTTTTCCCGTACACATGTCTCAATGTCTCCATATTTGCAAGTATTTCAATGCCGGTCGGTGGGATAGGTTCTGGATCGGTCTCAACTTTGCCATTGAACCATTTCTTCGCAAACCTCCATGGATGATTTACAGGTAGGAATCGTCGATGACCTAGATAAACTGTTTTCCCACCATTTTTCAATTGAGTATGGCTTGTATTTTTCTCACAAACAGGACATGCAAGATGACCTTTCACAGAATAACCCTTTAAATTGCCCAAAGCCGGAAAATCATTAATGGTCCACATCAACATCGCTTTTAATTGAAATTTCTCATCCCCGCGACTCCCGTCGGCTATCCACACTCCCGGGTTGAACAAAGACTTCAAATCTTCAATAAGTGGCTCCAAGTATACATCAATGTCATTACAGGGTTGTTTAGGCTCTGAAATCAACATAGATAGCAACACATATTTTCTTTTCATCATCAACCAAGATGGTAGATTATAAATCACCAACATCACAGGCCATGAACTGTGTGTGCTAGACAAATTCCCAAAAGGATTCATACCATCTGTTGATAACCCTAAGCGGAGGTTTCTGTCTTCGGTTCCAAATTCGGGATACAATTCATCCATTTTTTTCCATTGTTCTCCATCGGATGCATGACTAATAATGTCATCCCCCCCTCGCTCCCTTTCTGCATGCCACGTAAACAATTTAGCATCATCGGGGTTTGCAAACAACCTTTTTAGTCTGGGCACAATTGGGAGATACCACATAACTTTTGCGGGTGTTTTCTTATCGCTAAATGTACTGTCTTCATCCCCAACATTGATTGATTCTTTCTCATTGGCTTTGTATCGAGACTCCCCACAAACTAGACAGTTGTTCAATTTTTTTTCCTCCATCGACCTAAACAACATACAATCATTAGGGCATGCATGTATCTTCTCCAATTCCATCCCCATTGGACACAATATTTTTTTCGCATCATATACTCTATTGGGCAACAAATTACCTACGGGTAGCAATTCTTTCACAACCTCGAACAACTCACTCATCCCTTTATCGGTAATCCCATGTCTTGCCTTCAAATTCATCATCAACAATGTTGCAGCCATAATACAATGCCTAGACCCCTTGTATAATGGTCTCTCTTTATCATTCAACATTGCCGCTAAAACGCTAGGCTTTCCCACAAATTCCCTAGCAACATCGTACACCAATTCTCCTAGATCATCATCATATTCCATATTTTGACTACTAATTTCGATATCGGGCATATCGTGTCAACTTCAACTTCACCATGCCATATCCAATGCGTATAGTTAGGGTCAAAACCACGACAAATCAAATGTTCACGTATAACCATTCCATCATCAAAATAAGCATTGTTTTTACAATCTTTGCATGGACATCTAACAGCCTCAACCCCGTTGCTATTTGCATCCTCGAAAGCCACATTAATAAATTTTTCAATCAACTCACTATACTCGACGGACAATCTATTATTTTGCCTTATAACTTCAACTCGATCCATATCAACAACGTCCCACAATGTCTAACCCAAACGGAATTTCTACAACAAACTCCTATATAATCATAAAGCAATATTAATAAATCGTATGAATTAATAAATGAACAAAGTCATATAGAAGCCGTAAATTCAAACCTTCGTGTAACTCGTAAGTGGGAGCAAATCACAAACAAATGCCTTGATTGCCTTGGAATGACCTTCAAAATGAGAATGATTGGTTTTAAGAAACAGCCCACAAGCTCAAATAGCTAAACTTCTAACTTTTTGAGAAAAAGTGTGGTTTTTAAGGAAGATCCCGTAGGTCATACGAACTCGTAGGGAACTTAATATACCTATTCGATTTCGAATTCAAATTCGTATATATTTTAAAGAACTAGCGATGACTGATTCGAACTCGAATATATGTAAAATGCTTCCTGCGATATCGTATCGCATATCGCCTACAATCCCTGTATTTTGGCCGAATTCCGTTACGATATCGAAAGACAAAAATCTATATATAGAAACATAACGGCCCAAAAAAAATTCATCCAGCCACCGAATCTCATAAACCCCAAAGCGGAAATAACAAGAAAATCTCTGGTAATCTCCAAGAACATCATCAATTCGACCATGGATAGTAATCATGCTGACATTGTCCCTATCACTGCCAACGAAGAGGTTGTTGTTACCCCCAAGTTCAACGAGCCGGATGAAGATTCAATATCGAAAGAGGTAAACTTTTGATTAGAGCTTATGGAGTCAATATTTGATTAGATCTTTTGTAACCCTTGGCTTATGGAATCCATATTGATGTTATGAGATTGATAGTTGATGAGGAAACTGACAATATTTTTTGGGCTTGAATATTACTTTCAAATCTTGTAAATTCAACTTATAAGCACATTCATGGTTTATGATTTGTTATGATATAAATTCTGAATCTCCTTGTTATTGGGCATATGTGAACGTGTTTTGACAGAGTGTTGAGCCGATGCAACCAATCACAGATGGAGACGGTATTGGTGAAACCTCTTCTACCTTGCTATCACTATCTTTAACAGAAGATGATGCAGACAACAGTGATGAGGATGATGGTGAGCATGATGATGGTGTTCTTGTACAACCACAACCATCAGTACCGATTAAGAAGATACGAAAACCTTGCTATGGTTGGATTAGAGATGGCGACACCATTGATGATGAAGAAAACTTTGTTTATCTTGAACCGGCAAACGAGGATGATTTTTTCCCCAAACCTTAGATGTTCATTGTCTTAGTTGACATTGTCCCGCCTCTAGGCTATTTCTACAATTCAACTCTTGTTTTCTTTATCTTACGAGATTGTCACTACTCTTGTTTTATTCTATGTATTGACACTGTCCTTGTTCTTTTCACTTTTCATGAATTATCAATGGTTCATGAATTCAAATATGTTTTCTGGAAGATTTTCATGCAAAACATTACGATATTTATCTATCCAGCATGCAGTAACTTAAAAAACTATCCATCAAACAAATGAACTACGTATAGGGTATGCTTGCTGATTCAAGACCACGCAATCTTTCGAGTTCGACAACATTTCCGGGTACTCTTTCGATATCGTAAGGTTAGTCTTGTATGACCAAATGAGCAGTAAAATTTCGTTTCATGAAACTTTATTAAAAACCAACTTGTTACGATATCGCAACCACCACGAGTAATAAGTGCGATATCGAAGGCCAACTTTATAAACGAAGCGAAGTCGAAACTGTCTTTCGTGCACATAACTATTACATGATCAAATGTGATGAATAGATAAAGCATTCAAATTCAATCTTCTTCAGCTTCTGAAGACCATCCTTCACCTGTTGAACTTGAACAGGATTCTGCAGAAATGTCCCAGTACAAAAAACTTTCCATAGTGTACTCTGGTTCTGATGGATCCACAGTAACTCCAATGAAATGTTGTCTGCCTAGTCTGATAATTTCTTCCTTAGCTTCATGGGTCTCCCTAATTTCTTTCTCCGCCCTAATCAGCCCTTTCTCAACCGCACGGCGCATCAACTCAATTTTTTTCTGTTAATCATAAATTTTAGCAATAAGTAAAACAACATCCCCATAATTTGATCTTTACAACTGTATATATTATTAATATTGAAGTCAATTTCATAAAAGAATGATTGAGGGAATAACTTACTACACCACGAGTGTATTCTTTGTCAAACTCCTTTTGAGATTCTAAGATTATGTACGAATCATCCCACGGAATTCGTGCTGCCCCAAACCGAGGAAAAAGATATTGAAATTGATTCTTCAAGAAGTCCAGTTTGCGGCGTTGCTCAGGTTCAACAACGTCTTCCCACTCTATATATTGCATACAAGATTCAAATTAGTAATAATGAAGTGTGTAACCAAAAAATGTAAAATCATTGAAGATCCAGCACAATGTTGAGTATTAATTAATACCTGTCATCCTATCAGTCCTCAACTTTGCAATTCTTGCTTCCATTGAGATCCTTCTTTGTTCAGCAGGGGATAAATTGCTACTGCCCGCCATAATATGAAAATAAAAACCAAGGAGAGGAGGAAGAAGGAAGAAAACAAAAGGTTTAACTGAAAATGATGGTTGTGATCACATATGTGTTTAATTGGACGGAGAAAACAACAAGTTGTGGTCCCCATGTCATTAGTTGGACGGAGAAAACAACAAGTTAGACATGAGATATTTTTAGTCCGTTCGTCTACTGACACAGGACTTTCGATATCGAAAGTTTTTAGTACATACGATACGATATCGTATGCCCGTTAGTCTATTGACACGGCGCTCTGGGCGAGTACATTTTCGATATCAACACATAATGTTTGTGTTACGATATCGTAGCTGTTATATTAGTATACAATTTGACCAGGTCAATGTTTTTCGAACTCGACTCAAGATTCGTTTCATCCAACTTTAGTAAAAACAAACTAGTTACGAAATCGTACGAATCAACATATTTGTTTGCGATATCGTAGATACATATTAACAAACCTACGATATCGTATGTAGTTTCAAAGTACGGCGGTTATTACCGATCGCCGTGAAATATGGAAGGAACCGCCGTTAATTAGTACCCAGAAAACTAGGGCAATAAAAACGACCGAATTTGACTTTCGAACTCGAAAGATGTACACAGTTACGGCGGTTCTTGGGTGTTTTGCGGAACCGCCGTAATTACCTGCCGCAAATCACATGATTTGCACTAGTGTATAAACTGCTTAGGGAACAGTTGTATACTCGTATATGGGTAGGACATAATGGCAATAATATATGTATATAATATTTATATTATTAATTTTATAATACTCTAACCTAATTAAGAAACTCCCGTGGTGTGGAATTGGACTTAGGAGATTCTTCGGGCAGTATTAAAATATGATAGCAACTAATTAGTTTGATATACGAGTGTAAAACTGAAATAGGCTGCACTATATTGACAACTAATGTTTGTGCAACATATTATTTTTATTTTACTTTTGATAATTAATAACCACTATATATAACTTATTTGCTTACATATTTACATTTACAATTATCTATACATTTCACAATAGGACTACAAAATGTTATATCATAACAACATTAATCCTTACTAAAATCAATCAAAAACTCCCGCATTGCCATAGGAATGCATCAACGAGGGCGAAGAAGTGGCGCTTCAGGACCCCGAATCAATCGAAGCATTCAACATGCTAAGCCCCAGGGAGGATATGGGGCTGAGTGAGGATGTGTTCTACGCGAAATAGTTTAAGGTAAAGGGTAGTCCATCTGGGCCGTTAATTATGAGAGATTGGAGGAGATGTGTCGCACGGATACTGATACTAACAATGATAGATTGGAAGAGAAATCTTACAAGGTTTGTACCTCTCTACCTTTTCTATGATGTTATGCCTTTTCCACATTTTTCTACATTCAAATGTAATCATTTTACGTTGGTGTATCATGAAGGTTGTATGTTAGAAAGTTTATGATTTTTAATTATGGATATATGCACAAATGTAAGAAAGTAAGTGCCATTTGTGCCTGCTGATTGTACTGATATTTGTTTGTTTGTAGAATTATATATTGCACATTTCGTATACAAATATACTAATGAATAAATTATTCGTGCAAATACACATCGCGCGGTAAGTGCCCGCTAGTTCAATGTAATAAATAATCAATAAACGGAAAAACAATTGTTCCCCGGAAATGGGGAAAAGATTGAAGAAGAAGAGAGGTTTTTTTTCCCGGGGGCGGTAGGGTTTAGGAGACGGAATTCAAAATATTTCTCAAAAGAGAATACTAATAAAAAAAAAAACTCAACTATTGGAATTTCAATTCGTATTTTGCATTTAATTTATTAAATCACGAGCAAAACAAACCAGTTAAGGGTAAGGGTTACAACATGAGATGTCACCATTTAGTCCTTGTTTGATTTGCTAGAGCTTATTTCTTGATGTACTGACTGAAATGAATTGAAATGAACTGAACTGAACTGAACTGAACTGAACTGATGTACTGAAAAATGGAATCAGCATGACTGAATTAACCTGAATGTCATCAAATTACATTTTCACTGAGTTGAACTGAATTAAATTGAACTGAATTGATTTACAGATAAGATCTAGCAAACAGGGGCCTTAGTGTCTGATATAATTACTTCCAGTCAAGTATGTCTAGCAGCCTCAGAACATCTTCCTCGCCTAAGAAGCCATAATCTCGCTTATCGTAAAACATCCTCCTCAACAGATCAGGATCATTAACATTTTCGTCCGAAGGCACTGCATAGAAACTAAACTCAACGCGAAAAACGTCGATCCGACCGCCGTTTTCCTCGAAAACCAACCCGACAATTGCCCGGGTCGGAGCAGCAAAAGGATGGTTCGGAGAGAAACAGATGTCTTCCGAAGCTTCAGCAATGCAGCTTTCCGGTACCACGTTATGAGCCACCGACTTCCTAATCAGGCACGCCACCTGGTCGGAACCTCGTCGCCCGACAAGAAGAGACACGTTGATCGACCGAGGCCGTCGAACGGTAAGCCTCGGTTCAACTTGAAGAAGCATGACAGTTTTTCTGAACCGGACTCCTTCAACTTCGAGTGTGTGCAGAGGAACAGGCCGTGAGAAGATCAAACGTTGTTCATCGTCGCTCCAGATGTCGAGGTAGAATTCCAGATCGTGTACAGATAACCGGGGACTTTTTCTTCGCGGGTCATCGTCGAAAAGCTTACAAGACAGGACTTGCCGGATATTCGTTACGCTGGATTCCGGCTTGCATAATGCTGGATGATATCGCAGGATTAAACATCTCGCGATATAATCGTCTTTGCATAAGATATCTCGCCACAGCTTACACACTAGCATGCATCTGCATAGATGGGAACCCTTCACGTACAGGAAAACCAGCTTTAATACGGCTTCGCTCGGGTTTTTCCGAGACGTCATTGCCGGAAAATTCTTTATGTTTATCGGTGGGGACCGAAAACCACATATTTGTCTCCATAAACCCATCCTTCAGTGATAAAACGGAACGTACAAGAAATTTCAAGATTAGTAAAATAGTGGTGATATAAAATGATACCGAAACTGTGAAAGTAAAGAAATATGATTGCCAGAAATTAAGGCTCCGACGGTGGATTTGTGAGGACGATAGGAATTGTAGTCGTTTTTATCGGCTTGCTTTTACTTCTTTTTTTTTGTCTTTGAGATAAAATTTGTGTTTTGAGAATAGCTGGCCCGGCAACTTGTGTGAACTTATCTGAAATTAAAAAATAGGGGAATGTTCCACAACCTAATACCCTAGACAAATTCTTGGGTGAGGCAGCCTCACCCAAGAGGCATGACCTAAAAATACTTAAGTACAGTATATGGGGCCTTTTTTAAAAGGATTTCCAATATTTGGGGACTAATCTGCAAAATATGGAAAATACATCACTTTCTCCCCCAATTCCCAAGCTTTACGTGTTCTGCAACTTCAAACAGTCAACGACCACCTCATCCTTAACATCCTTCTTCAAATGGTGGGCGATTGAGTACTCCTTCATCAGCCACAACCCGTAATCCTCGGTAAACCTCCGTTGCGCTCCAGATCGAAAACCTCCACTGTGCAACCGATTAGAATACTTCACCGCAAACTCGATCGGAAACCTCTATCGGCCTTGAGGTTCATATCCTTAGGGATGAGGTGGTGTTGTGGTGGTGTTGTGGCTGTTCTGAGGTTCATGTTCCTACTGGTGAGGTATATGTTGTCAAGGATGAGGTGCATACTGTCAGGGATGAGGTTGTGTCATCGGGTTGAGGTTCATGATCTTGAAGTTGAGGTTTTGGTTCATTGAGGTTGAGGTTAGTCTTTTTTATGAGGTTTGTTGAGATAGTGTTTATTGAAATAAGTATGAGGTGGCGTTGAGGTATGGTGAGGTGGCATTGAGGTATGATGAGGTGACGACGAGGTTTGATGAGGTGACGTCGAGGTTTGATGAGGTGGCAGCAAGGTAGAATGATGAGGTGGCGAAGAAAGAATAAAAATTAGTGATATTTACAAATTAACCCTTGAAATTTTTAATAATTAGTGTTCTTTTATATTTACTTATAATATGGGTCTTATTGGGCCCTGCCTCATAGGTGAGGCTGCCTCACGGGAGAATTACTCAATATCCTAAATCCACAACCCATTTAGGGTAAATTTTACTAAAATATTCTTTTTTAAATTTTAATTTTTGTTAGCTATTATTATGAAACTTAGGCCCTGTTTATTAGAGCTTATTTCTTGATGTACTGAATTGAACTGAACTGAACTGAATTGAATTGAACTGAACTGAGCTGAACTGAAGTGAAAATTGATGTATTGAAAAATGGAATCAGCATGACTGAATTAACCTGAATTTCATCAAATTGCATTTTCACTGAACTGAACTGAACTGAATTGAACTGAATTGAACTGAACTGAACTGAACTAATCTACAGATAAGCTCTGGTAAACAGGGCCTTAGTCCTAATCAAATTCTGATTCATAAAATCTACCCCACTCTTTATAAATAGTATAAAATATTCTTATCAACTTTGTCTACAAATTTCACGTAGCTATTCAGATTAAAAAGGATGAATGATGGACAGTTCAATTCAGTTCAGTTCAGTTAAATATATTTAAATTTAGTTCAGTTCAGTATACTTCAATTTATTTAAGTTCAGTTCAATAATTTTTTATTATAAGTTACATTTTTACTAAAGATTACAATGATAAATGATAAATATTTAAATTATTTCAGTTCAGTTCAGTTCAGTTAAAAATATTTAGAATTATTTCAGTTCAGTTCAGTAAATTTAAATTTATTTCAGATAAATATATTTAAACTTATTTCAGTTCAGTACACCAAGAAATAAGCTCTAGCAAATAGGGCCTAAATTTCAAGGTGTTGAATTAAGCTGGACAGCTAATGAATGTTGAAAGTTTTGAAGAACCTACAATTAAATTTAACAAAAACTTGAATCCAAAATTTATTATTCAAAACTTAAAGGATTTAAATGAAATAATAAATGTTAATTGAATCCTAAATTTTATGAGGGGTGATTAAGTAAATTTATCACTATATGGGTTGTGGATTTAGGATATTGGGTTGTGGAAATAATATATAATATGATCCAAACACAATGACTTACATCTGAAACTAAACTATCCCAGAGGGTCAATGGCCAATTATGCAAAGTCAAGGGGCTGGATGGCAATTAATCAATGAAGGAAGTCTGGTCGACGGTGGCAGCTAGGGATGGCACCCGACGGGTATTTGGTGGATACCCGCCCGCCAACCGCCCAACGGGGCGGGTATGGATATGAGTTTTTTATACCCGCCATGGGTATGGATGTTGGATTGAAACCCGCCATGGGTAAATGGGTGGGTATGGATATTGATTTTATACCCGCTCCATACCCGCCCGCCCCATACCCGCCCGTATAATACTTGTATAATATCCGTTATATATAATATTAATAGTATTACTTGTATTTATATTAATAATATTATTAATTTTAGCATTTTTTAAGCATGTACGGTCTATTTTGAAACATAAAAGAATTTTATAAGTTAATGATTAGCATATTATAAATTATTTTGTTCTATTAATATAATATATTTGAATTATTAGTGCTTTTATTTAAATTTTTATGATAATTAATAGATTTTAGGTTAATTTTTTATAAATATGGATTAATAAGTCGGATGAGGAATGTGGGTATAACATGGACATGGATATCCACGGATACCCAGATGAGATGGATATCCAGCTGGATGGGCATGGATATTAAATTTGTATCCGTCATGGGTAAATGGGCGGCGATGAATAGTAAAATTTTAGATGGGGATGGGCATGGATAGTCTACTATCCACGCCCGATTCGCCCAATGCCATCCCTAGTGGCAGCAACGGCTATTTAAGCCGTTAGAACGGTTATACCAGTTTATCCATTTCTGTTAGGGATTTATCAGTATAAAAGAGGGAAAGATGTAGATTGTAGGGTATCTTGAGAAATCACAATTGATTGTAAACGGTTAGGTTTAGCTCGTTATTTTCATTTCTCGATTAATCGGAACCGCACCGGCGGCGTTACTGAATTTTCCGGTCATCGATCACCGGATCGTGACAAAGTGGTATCAGAGCAATCGCTCCTCGGAATGAATCATGGCGGACGGTACTCGGAACAAGAAACAAAGGGAGAATACGTGGGAGGATCTCATGGCCAAGATGGATGCGCGAATCGCCGGATGGGAGGCGCAGTGGGTGACTGGAATCGAGACGGTTCTCAATGCGAAACGGGAAGAGAAGCTCGGAGTCTTCGCCGAGCTCGGGGAGAAAATCGATCGCTACTTTGACCACAACAGCCTCGAAGTCCAGGCGGTGCGAGAGGAATCCAAGTCTTCGCGCGAGGATTTGAGAGTCGCTCGAGAGGAGTCGAAGGCGGCGTGCGAGGATGTGCGCAATTTGGTGGTGAAGTTTCAGTCGCTGCAGGACAAAGGAAAGACGGTTCGAGAGGAAGAGGTTATCACCGTGGTTAGCTCCAGGAAGTAGCTAGAACACGCTGCAACCGCGAGGTAAATCTGAGACTTCCTCCGAGATGTTTGAGTCTGTGAGTTCATTAGATATAAAGTCTGGAGAGTTCTTGGATTTTATGGATAATGATTCGGAGGATAGAGCTTTGGTAATTGATGAATTTGATAATCAGAATGTTTTGGGTGATATTGCAAAAGTTTCTGAGCATGATACTTTTTATGATCCTGGTATTCAAGGGACTGATTTAGCAAATTCAGAGAGTGGTGAAATGTTGAGTTTGTCTGATGAACTGAGATGTTTTTCTTATGGTAGTTCTTTGGAGTGCAGTAACATGAATGAGATTTCTTCTGAATGTGATGAATATTAGTTGGATACTAAAAGTTCTCTAGAATATGGAGTAGTTAAATCATGTGATGCTCTACTTGCTTATTTGCCTCGGGAGATGAATATAGATGTTGATAGCAATGATTGTGAGTCTGTGTGTTTTGACCCTGGAATATGTGAGATGTTTTGTGAATTTGTGTTGTGAGTCTGTGTGTTTTGACCCTGGAATATGTGAGATATTTTGTGAGAATTTGTGTTGTGATAATGATATGGAAGAGGTTACACATCCAGTTTATGATGAAGAATTTAGGTCAGACAAGGATGATTCTGATTATATTAGATATAAGAATGATTCTGGATTTGGAGTTGAAGAGGAAAATCACTTCAAGTCATTGATTGATCAGTACTTGAATTCGGACTCCACATAGGCTGTGAAAGTGAAGATATGAATGTTATTGACCCTTATTATCTAGAGAATGTTGATGAGTATGTGCTGAAAAGTGCTAGATTGTTTGAGTGTTCTGAAGTAGCAGAATTTAAGAGTGTGAAATGTGGTTCTAAATCTGTTAGGTGCTATGATCCGGGGATACTGGAGTATGTTTCAGTTTTATTTGATAAGGAAATGGATAATTCGAGTGATTCATGCATTTTAGTGACTGATGGTGATAATATGGATGGAAATTATGTTGAGTCTGAGATTGTTAGTAGTTTATCTACTGTGTTTGATGAGGAACTAGAGGATAAGGACAATTGTACTTATACTGTTTCTATAGAGGTTGTATCTAGTTCTGTAAGATCTGTGGAATTGAGTCCAGTATTTGGAACATCTAGGGTATTAGAAAGTCCTCTGAATAATGATGCCAGCAGCAAATTTGGTACATCTGTAAGATGTTATGACTCAGGTAGTATTGGAGAGTTCTACATGAGTTCATATAAGGACAGAAATCTGGGAAATCTTGAGCAGCATGGAGATGTATTTGAAAGTTCCTTAGTTAGAAGTCAAGATATGTTTCTGCCATGGGTTAAACTAATAACCTGTTACAAGGGAAGAATTAACATCTGGCATCTTAGATTAATTTTACAAAAGTCTGATCTCAGTTGTCGTGTTCTGAGAGAATGGTTTGAGGATTGTTCGAGTTTGTTTATGGATTCTGCAAACTACTTTGATCCGGACATTTTTAGGAGTTACTTTGGAAGTTCATGCTCATTAATAAGGATGAGGGACATCCGTGTCTTGCAGAGCACATTTCAGAAACTTGCAGAAAGGCATCACAATGGTGAATCTGAGTGGAGTTTAGATCATTCTCAGACTTTGCTAGCTCAGGAACAGAACACAGGCTCGTTGGCGACTTTGTTATTACCATTTCCACCCAATGTGATTATCAATAAACAAACATATGTGTTTCTCATCAGTTTTGCATATGTTGGGGTATGGATGTGAGTGGAGAATCATCCAGTGGATGACAAATGAATCTGAACAGAACATCAATTCTATATTGGAGCTGAAATTTGAGTCTGAACTTGATCAGCGTGATATGAAATTATTTGAGCCATTTAAAGTTTTTATTTGGCTTATAGTGGAGAATATGGTGTTGTTGCTTGAACTACTACTGCACCATGGAGCTACAATACTAATGAAGACATTGAAGTTTGGAGCACCTGTCCAAAGCAGAAACGGAACTCTGACAAGAATGAGAGGTATTCAGGAAGGCAAAAATGCAGTCCAACAGAAAGGAATGGTGAAACATGGTGTTCATAGTGTTTTGCAATGGCTCATTGCATGGAACAATTCAGTTTTCATAAATGTCGGCAATGCTATGTTACCTGCACCTTGGTCAGTTCGGGTACGTTGCTGCATTCTTCCCTGTTTGTATGTTTCAATGATTACCGTAGCTGCAGATTCAAGGGAATTCCATTGCATACTGGTGGAGTTCAAGGAAAAGAACAGCAGACTTCTAAATAAGCTTGCTCAGCTGAAAACCATGTTTGGAGTTTCTGAAAACAAACTACGAGAGTGCTTTGTAAGTTCAGTATTCTATTTCGTTTTTCATGAGCTGGAGGCCAAGCTCAAAGCTAACAGGGAGGGAATGCCAATGCCAGTTAAGGTACTCACATTTCAGCTGAGGATGCAGCTTCAGAACTTTGGTAAGGAGTGTCTTCAGACCCTTGCGGCAGCCACTTATTCAACCACTTATTCAGTGGAGACTCCATTGATGCTATTGCTCATCCTGGAACAAGTTCATCAGGTCTATAAAATGAGAAGGATAAAAGCAGGGATTGATGCAGTTGTGTTGGTTCTTTCGACTGTCAAATCTGTTGGGAGTAAATGGAGTTCTTTTCGATGGGATGTATACATAACAACATTCAAGGGTGGAACTGGAGTTCTTGTCGATGAGATGGTGTGTTGTAAGTATCTTGTAACATCGAATCAGTTGGTTGGTGTTATCTCTGATTCAAACTATTCTGGAACTGGTTTGCTCTCATTATCTTCATATTGTAGCTTGGGGTTAAGCTGCTTAAGAAGGGAAATTCTGATCATGCAAGACGGTTATGTTGAGCCATTCCATTCTGTGTGTTTCTGGGGAGTGCAATGCTGCACTAAAGCATCTGAAGTATTTGAAGTCCTAAGAAGATCTGCACTTTGTGCTATGCAAGTAACAAAGAAAATTTCAGCAGCTTCTCTCGAGAGGTTTCTGGAAGCAAGGATTAAAGGTGTACTGATCATTTTGCAATGGCATATTGCATGGAGAAATTTACTACTTCAGGATTTCATTCGAAGGAATTCCCAGAATCAGTTTCGTCATTGCTCAAGCTTGGAGGAAAAGCAGAAAAGGTGTTGCAGCATATTGAGTCTCGAGACCTTGGGAGCTAATGAGGAATCTGAATTATGTGGTGATAACTTGGGATCATTAAGCTTGAACCAGATCGTTGGCACACAATTCACTACATTTCCGAAGCCTTGGGATATAAATGTGACGACATTCAGAGGAGGTACAGAGAAGAAGGTGGATTTGGAAGCTAGCAAAGCTGGAGTTCAATTAAAATCTGCAATATACGCGGCTGTCGTATACCTCCGAGCTCTGTACGTTGCAATGCATGTGAGGAGTGGTCTTTATGTTACCTTGCAGAATACCAGTTTTCATTCCTACAGAATTCATGCCAACGAAGTTTTCCCAGAAGTTGACAAAACATTTATGTCCAAGAAGTCAACAAAGGGTTGCTGCAACTTTCTTCAGGAATTCAATATATTGCCTGCAAGGTGATCAACTGGTTAGCATTATTATTCTCAAGTTGCTTGGAGCTGTTACAAATTTCTTATGCTATCAAAGCTTGAGGACAAGCTTGAAGTTAAGGAGGAGGGAATGTCAGGATCCCAGAGGGTCAATGGTCAATTATGCAAAGTCAAGGGGCTGGATGGCAATTAATCAATGAAGGAAGTCTGGTCGACGGTGGCAGCAACGGCTATTCAAGCCGTTAGAACGGTTATACCAGTTTATCCATTTCTGTTAGGGATTTATCAGTATAAAAGAGGGAAAGATGTAGATTGTAGGGTATCTTGAGAAGATCACAATTGATTGTAAACGGTTAGATTTAGCTCGTTATTTTCATTTCTCGATTAATCAGAACCGCACCGGCGGCGTTACTGAATTTTCCGGTCATTGATCACCGGATCGTGACAGACTTACATCTGAAACTAAACTAAGCAAAAAAGCCCACATAAAAAGATGTATCGGCTTTCTTTTATTTTATTTTCTTTGAGATAAAATGTGTGTTATTAGAATGTTTATAAAGCTTTGTTACGGTTAATTTTCATCAAACCGTAGCCCCAAAATTTTAAACCATGCCGAGACCGATGAGGTTCCCGAATCATCAATATAAAATATGACTAAGTAAAATAGATGAACCAAGTAAAACTTTATTGAATATAAAGGTTTCCGACTATCTACTTACAAATCCAACCGGAGTACTAGAAATACACGTAATAAGAATTACGCACGGTTACGGGTTCGGCATGCTTGACTGGAAGTAAGTCGCGCGTGGGAGAGAGCCATATAAATGCAGGCCTGAAATCCAAATCAAATATCACTCTGTCCAGCCATAACTGCACACTTTTTGGTCAATTTTTTCAGATCATGTTTGACCGTAAATAGCTTTATTTTTATACATTATTATGGTCTAAAAATTTTATAGCTAAAAAATAGAGTGCATTGTGAATCTAACCATATCCCATATGATACTATTATAGCACATATGTCAATTGCAATTTACGGTCAAACGAGGTTAGACAAAATTGACTAAAAAGTGTGCAGGTTCAGCTGGGACGGAGGGAGTACTGTTTTAAAGTACCAAACCAAATCCAAGCATTTTTATTAAGCAGATGGATGATCTCATTGCTCTCAGGGTCAGAGTTGACTATCCGTTGCTCAAGTTCATCAATGATTCAACTCCTTTATCAAAAAAAAAAAAAGATTCAACTCCAACTCCTACGCCAACTAGAAATGGTAAGAAATACTATGTTTTTGATTTTCACATTTGTTTATTGTCCGAGATTCCCATTTTGTTTAATTAATGATGTTTGTTCTCACCCCTAACTATTCGTGTATCAAAGCTATAGAGTTGAACTGATATAGTGCTAAAGAGATGTTTTTTGTTGTGTTTTCATTCGTTTGCTGCTTGATGTTAATTAGAAATGGTGTTTTGCTGTCTGAAAATTTTAGCGGTTCATATGGGTGCGAGGGTAGTAGCAGAGAAGAATCTGTTCATATTGATGTAGCTGAAGACGGTGATGCTGAAGAGGATTCGACGAATGGAGGGGAACAGGAAAACGAAAGCAGAGGAAAGTACAGTGCGCAGCGTTTTAGGCCTTCACCGTTACAAGTGCTGAATCAAGTTAAGATCAATATCGATCCAGAAATTCCTGTTTCAACTCTGAAAAAGGTGTTTAATACCTCTAAACCAGAGTTTTCTTACAGCAAAGCGGAGTTGAATAAGGTGCAGGAAAAGCTGAAAAAGGTCTTTGTTGAATTCCACCGAAAACTAATTAAGACTCCTTAAGACTTACAGGTACACACTATTTCTTCAAATTTACCTTAAAACTCTTTGTTTATGATGTATTTGTTGCTTATATTTCTTTATGCGATTGTGGCAGTTTCTTGAATGTCTTGGCTTTCGCTAAGATCTTGAAGAAGTATGATAAGGTATTGTACTCATTTTTTTTTTAAATGTAGTACTACTATATGCATAAGATACGAAATTCAAATTTGTGAAAGATTGGTTATGTTATGGCTGGTGCAGGTTACTTCAACTCATGCTTCTAAATCGTATATGAAAATGGTGGAAAACTCGATTATTGGGAACTCTGATGAGGTTTGTGTTTTGTACCATCTATTTCATAAGACTGGTGGATAAGATGTTTCACATAATAATGGTGCTTTTTTTCTTCTTCTCTGACTCCTCAGATCACTAGAATTACACATAGAGTAGAGGCTACCATAGTAAAGCATTTCTCAGATGGCAAAGGGATGAAACTTTTGAGGCCAGAAATAAAAAGAGAGAGGCATAGAGTGACATTTTTCTTGGGGGTGTTTTTCGGGAACTCGGTTGCACTCTTAGTAGGCATCCTTATCTCCATTCGTGCAAAACGTGTTCTTGATGATGAGAAAGACATCACGGAAGAACGCGATAAATACATGAAAACCATATTTCCACTTTACAGGTAATGCTTAGGCCACATCATTCATCATAAATTATATTTATATTTTATATCTATCTTCGTTATTTGATGATTACGCGTTACTATTGTGCAGTTTGTTTGGGTACATATGTTTGCACTTGGTCTTGTACTCGAGTAACATATTCGCGTGGAGGCATTTCCGCGTAAACTACCCATTTATATTTGGTTTCAATGAGAGAAAAAGATCCATGGGGTTTAGGCAGATTCTACTTGTTGCATTTGGCCTTTCGGTGGCAGCTCTGGCTGGTATCGTTTCCAACCTAGACATGGAGATGAATCCCGACACAGAAAGCTATTCGGCAATCACAGAATCTGTCCCATTAGGCCTCCTTATTGTAAGTATTCATTTCATAGGTAAATTTTTATAATAAGGCCATTTCAGTTTTGCAGTTTTGACTGTGATAATTTGCAGGCAATGGTTGCTGTACTGCTTTGTCCTCTCAACATCTTGTATCGATCATCTCGAGTTTTTCTCCTTCGCCGTGCTTGGCATTGTCTCTGTGTTCCTCTGTACAAGGTAAACTAGGTTGTCCAATGATTGCATCTTTGTAATAATTAAATACACTAAATTGTAAAAACTAGGCTGATATTGTTTTTGGGAATTCTTAGGTTAGCCTGCCAGACTTTTTCTTGGCAGATCAGTTAACCAGCCAAGTTCAAGCTTTCAGATGTCTGCTGTTTTATGTTGTTTATTATGGTTGGGGCTACTTCAAGAACAGATCAAACAGTTTCGAGGAAAAAACACTTTACGAGGTCTTATATATCATTGTCGCAATCATTCCCTTCTGGTCTCGCTTTCTTCAGGTAATCATTTACTTCATTTTCACTTTGTGACACTTGACGTTTGAAGTAAAACAACGTCTGAAAATCTTACTCGTGTCTTAGTGCCTCCGGCGGTGGATTGAGGAAGAAGACAAGGTTCAATTGGTTAACGGCTTCAAATACTTCTCGACGATTTTCGCTCTTGTAATGAGGACACTTTATTCACAGAATAGATTGAGCAACATAAATACAACGTTAAAAGTCATCAGCATGGTCAGTGGGATATCTACCACAGTTTTTAACACCTACTGGGACTTGGTTATGGACTGGGGGCTGTTGCAGAGCAAGTCCAGAAACCCCTGGCTCAGAGACAAGCTCCTCGTCCCAAACAAGCTTGTGTACTTTGCAGCTATGGTGAGTTCTGAGCTCTGAGTTCTGAGTTCTTGACGTTGGATTCTTCTTGTTCTGTTGGCTGATGATGACTTTGATGGCAGGTGGTGAATGTGTTGCTGAGGCTTGTTTGGATGCAGATGATTTTCGATTTTCAGATATCGACTCTCCATAGAACAGGCATGATTGCCATAGTCGCCTGCCTGGAAATCCTTCGCCGTGGAATTTGGAACTTCTTCAGGTCTGTCTTTAACTCCATTAATTCAACTGAAGCAATGTACATTTGTATCACTTTCTTAACGTTGTTTATTCGAGTTTCAGATTGGAGAATGAGCACCTGAACAACGTAGGCAAGTACCGGGCTTTCAAGCAAGTACCACTGCCATTTTTCTACGAGGAAGGAAACGGCATTTGAAGCAAGCATGATCTGAATGTATCTAACTTAGTTAAGATGGTGTAATTCGAATTATGAAAGATCACCTTAATTAAGTTTGGGGCATTTTTTCTACTGTAACAATGTATCTAACAACAATTAATGTATGATGATCGTAGTAATCAAAGACATGGATGTTGATCATCATGAGTTTGTTTGGTACAAGGTTGCAATGGCTTCCAGTCAAGCATTTCGAACAGCCACAAAACCTCGTCCTCGGAATTGACAAAACTACAGTTATGGAAGTCCAGTTCGATGCCGAAAACCTGGAACTTCTGTGATTCGTCCGTTAGATCATGACCAATCATGGACAGGTTGCCGTTGTGTAAGTAAAGCATGGAGATCCAGGCGACAACATGAGGGGCAAAAGGGTAATTGGGAGAGAAACGAGTGAATTCGTATGCTAAAACACGACATTCTGTGTCCTCTAAATACACCAAATCTGCGTAGCACATGAGACTCGCCACCTTGCCGGAATCTTTCCGCACCACCAGGACGGAGGCGACCATGTGGCCGGCGGCGGTGACTGTGAACGTCGGGTCCACAGGCACGGCCATCTTCAACTTGGGGCCCGCCAAATGAGCTTTGGTCGCGGAGCATACGCCCGGCGGCGGGTTTGGGATCCCCTTAAGGAGAGCAGCTCCGGTGACAACCTCCGAGAAGAGCGGTTCCGGCGCGGTTTTCGGAGCCGGATCGCGGGGCATAGGCTCTTTGCGTATGTCGATGTAGAATTCCAGGTCGGCGAAGGATAAGCTGGGAGGTAAAAGTGGTGTGTTTTTGACGTGGGAGGATTGGTGGCATTTTCGGAACAATTGACGAAATGTCAGATGATGATTCTGGGAATCTGCGAATCTGTGGCATATCGATGGCCATGCTTTGAGACAGAGGGACTTCCATAAGCGATCGTCTTGAGCGATTTCTTGCCATTTCTTACAAACCAGCATGCATTTAACTAAATCTGGGCCGTCCAGAATTGGAGAAACGGCCTTCAGTATATATTCTTCACCGCCCATTTTACGTCGTAAGAACAGATCGTTTCGATGTGATTTGTTACGTATGGAAGGTGAAAATTGATAGTACTTAATATGAAATACAATTTGTTACGTTTCAATATATATATATATATATATATATATATAAAAGGAAATGGGAAATTAGTTGGAGAAGTGCGAGGGTTTGGCGGTCCGAGTTGAATGGCCTGCTTTTACTTTTTAACTGCCCGAATTCTCTCACGCATCTAAATAATAAAACTGGATTTTAATATGAGAATCTCGCAAACCTGTCGAGATGCAAAACAGTGAACAAACATTCGTGCATAAGCATGTAAAATGTTCGGTTTTTTTTGGAAATTCCTAGTGTAGGTAACTCGCCACAGGAAACGGGCAGCTGAAAACCCACTTCCCCGGCGTTCTCGGATGACTCACGTCTCTGGTCGGCCGAAATCTGTCGTCGTTGCTGCGTTTTGGGAAGAAAATGCGATCTATTTTGGGAAGAAACCCAATCTGATATCTGCGATTTATTCAACCAAAACGCTAATTTTTTTTTTAATTTTTTTATCAATACTCAGCAGTCAATCTGCCGAGTTTACCAGACGCAGTCGTTTTAATATGCTCGGCAAACGGTTTGCCGAGTTACCTACACTTGGAATTTCCGAAAAAAACCGAACATGTTTGGAATTAGGCTGTCAAAAATGATTATTTAGGGAAAAAATCCTTAGACAAACCATTCAAACTTTATTAGATTTCAACATAAACATCATATAGAAACGCAGATTTCTTCAAAAATAGAGGAAACACTAATTGAACTAGTTATTGAAAATTAGCTAAAAACAGAATATATTGTCCACTGAAATCTGCTAATGCAACAAAAAATCATGAAAAAAATATAAATTTGTAAAAATAGGAGGTGGATTCAGTAGTAGATTATTAAATACCCAAAATGACATGGACGAACAACATTGTAGCAGATATACATTCCCAAAATGATAACATGCCTCAAAATAGAAATTAGGAATAAGTATGTGATTCACAAAACTCATGCCATTGAGAACGGAGCAAATTATTCACATTATCAAATTCCAAAGCAAAATACTGAGCATCCGTTTCAGAAGAAACTCAGCAACAAAACTTGCTACTCATCAACCCTAGCCTCAACGTCAAGAAGACATTTTGCGTGGAAGGAGATGAGGATGTCATCTACGTCATCTAAGATTATAATGGCCGAGAAACATAGGATATCAATCTAGAAATTTTTTACCAAATAACAATAAGGACTCTACTCTTCTCAAATTTACCAAATAACAATAACAATAAGCATTCTTAAAGAGGATTTGCACAGCTATATTCCAAAGAAAGTATACAAGTTAAATTTGAGAAGAAAAGTGATTCCCAAAAGAAATTTGAGAAGAAAAGTTAAATTGATCAACTAGAAAGTACAGGGCAAACTTCGTAATACAAACCCAGGCATGGTTAAATTAATATTTCACAAGCTTCACTTAAAAAGACAATTTCTCACTATTTCAAGCACAATTTATTATTAATTCATGATGAAAGTCAGCACGACAAGAAAGAAATTTAATTTCCAAGCTAATGATCCCATAGAAAGAAAAAAAACATTTTTTAACAAAAGTCCTATCTCACCAGCAAAACACGATCTTATTTTTCCTTTATTCTTCTTCTTTACTGGGCAATGATACATATACAAACAAGGATAAAATAACATTACAGATTAAACTTCCGCCTACTCATGCAAATGTCACTTGCGCTGAAACATAAAATTCATCAAGAACAGGACAAATAATGCTCAAGTTTTCAAACATTTGCTTTCAGTCTTTCATTGTTAATTAAGCTTTGTGAATGTAAGTTTAAGCAAATACACATACAAAGGATAGAAAATAAACTCTATCCAAATCAGTGGCGGAACCAAGAATTATAATTAGGAGGGGCCAAAATTGAATATAAAAAATGTGTGTACTAAATGGTAATAATATATAAGCTTCTTAATTTTAATATATGTACTCAATTTATAATATTTAAAATCAATATATATCATAGCTAAATATCTTTTTTTAATGAAAAAAGATAAATTTTATGTAACATATGAAAACAATTCTATTTTTAAATAAGTAAGAGATAAATTAAGGATTATTTCTGATTTGGCTATATCCGATTATCCTCATAATCAACCACATACTTAAAATTTACTATGTTTAGTTATTAGGTAAAACTCTAATTACCATAATCTCTACATTGACTTAGTTACTGGGTAAAACTCTATATTTACTTTGATTTTGGTTGATTCTGAATTCAATTTCTGCGTTGTGCCGCACTATTTCTTCGATCTCTCACAATGGATCTATGTGAATCTAAATTTTATTACCGACTTTGAATTTTATCAAGTAAATAAATTAAGTAACGTAGAGATTATGGTACAGTAAATAGAGTTTCACCTAAATATAGTAAATCCTATAAACCTGGTTGATTGGATAACCGGATATAGCCAAAAGCATAAGTCTTTTCTAGATAAAACAAACTCTCTGTTTCTCATGTTAGTTAAGTTCCTCATTCAAAGGAACTATTTATTCCTGCAAAATAGGTGCGAAAATGAAGGTGAAAACTCAACACTCATGCCATCGGCAATTTCTTGGGGGAGGCCATGTACCCCTAGGCCCCCCGTTGTTCCGCCACTGATCCAAATGCTAACATCCAAGATTCAAACTATCATCAAGAAGCTAATAATTTCAACTCTATAAGCAGAAAATTTGAGAAGCGTTCTTTATACCAGTCGCAAAAGTAGTGAAAAGGAAAAACTTATTCATTACACTACACCTTTAGAAACCTTTATGTTGACACAATGTGCAAAATTATCATCAAACAAATATCAATCAGTTCAAATGCAACAAGAGAATGAAAATTATTTCAAAGCAGAATCTATCTGTAAGGAAACAAAAACATTTTTAAAAAACTACAATTTCATTGATGTCTTAAACAGTACACGCACACAACTGGGCCGTCGGAGACGACTCGAAATCTAAGAGCATCCACTATGGATATGAAATTTGGTATGAAGTGAGAAAAGTCTCACTATGGGTATGAAATGGGTTTGAAAAGTGTATAAAATGTTGAGAAGGAGCGGAGACGCATGGACAAGTCCATACTCATTCTAACCACGGGGACCACATGTCTCCTTTTTTTTTTAAAACAAAATAATTTCATACAGATTTTTTTTTAAAAATAATGTCACCAATAATTCTAATATTTTTTCCCTCAATAAATAGAGCTCAAATTTGCATGTGTTCTCACACCTCTTGCAAACTTCATATTTTTCTACAAATTCAATATCCGAGAATTCATAGTTTTCTTCTCTTTGATCCAATTTCTTGAAAATGTTTCCTTGTAGTTCTAATTCCAACATACGACCGGCGAACTCAAAATCAGCAAGCCCTAGACCTTATTCTCAACAACACCCAAGACCCCATTCACAACAACATCCAAGACCTCGTTCTCAACAAACCTCATCATATGAATATCCACAAAACCCAAATTTCAATCAGCCGCCTACACAATCTTGGGCTCCCCAAAACTCATATTCTATTTCATTTCCAGACAATTACACACAAAATTGGAGTGAATATCCACAGTATTCACCAACGCAACAAAATGAAGCCATGTTTCAATCAAGGAGTCGAAGCTATATGTCTCAAGGGGTCGAAGCAATTGTTTATTTTTATTTTTATGTTTATTTAATAAAAAAATATGAAAATATTATTTAAATGAAGTGGGGACCACATTAATGTGGGGGGATAATGTAGGGTAGTGGTATGAAGTTGATTATATGATAGTAGAGTATAAATTTGTTGATGGGATGAAGTTGAAGTGGGGTATGAATATATTAATTAAAAATTGAAAAGGGGTATGAAGTTGGTATTATGATAGTGGATGCTCTAAGAAAGGAAAAAATACAAATCAGTCTTAAACAGTACACGCACACAACTGGGCCGTCGGAGACGACCCGAAATTCTAAGAAAAGAAAAAAAAATCAGTCTTGCCGTAAAATATGGCCTGAAATTCCTAAAAAGGATGGGATAAATAAAAACTAAATATTTGGTGAAGACCAAATTTATTTAGAAATCCACGGCCACCATTTATCAGTCCTCAAAGACGTGGGTGAAGAAAGGGATTCGAGGGAAGCCAGATCCGTACCAACAACTCCAGAGCCATCCGGATTTATCGAACGAAAGCAGATCCTTAACACCTGTAGCATACTCACACTTACATGGGCCCTGTGGGTCTCCCTTAGCTTGAAAAGGGTTGTACTAGCTTTGAGCGCCACCATCCGTGCACTCCGCCCAGTCTTTGTTCGAGCCGTGACAGCATGGAGAAAACTTCTCTGCTGGAAATGATTCCTGTTCTCATGGTAGAAGGACTCATTCAGTTGGTGCTGATCTCATTCGTTGACATGCTGATCTCCTTCGTTGATGTCATCGTCTGATGAATCCTCATGCCTCAGCTTGAACTCCACAACCCTAAGCAAGTTTTGGCTGAACACCAAAATTCTTGCCTCATCATCAAAATCCCTAAATGCCTTGCGGCGAAATAGGAACTTGATCATCAAAAGCCCCAACCCCCACAAGGTAAAGGCATGTGGGGGTGTTTATTGCAACCTGTCCCACTGCATTCTCCCCAATAGGCTTGAAAACGGTATCCGAGGAGCAGTACAAGCGCCATTCCCCATCCGAAAAGCCAACTAACTTGGGATCAATTTTAAATTCAGGTTGGGAAAAGGTACTCATTTGTTTTAATTGGATGAGACCTTTTAGGACTCTTTTGGCTATTAGTTGGACAAAAGAAATGGGGAAATCGTACTTGACATGGTTTTGTTGCATAAAACGTTGGAGAGTGAGGTGAACATGGGATCTAGAGTTCACATAATAATGACACCTCTCTCTATCTACCACCATGGTTGAAGGTATGTGAAAAAATATGGTAGATGTTGAAAGTGTTGGTTTTGTCAGCCTAAAAGGCTCGGCTCGAGCTCAATTGACTGAAGTTTGCAGCCTTGTTATTTCTGTTTTTATTTCCGGTTTTAATAGATAGTTGGCACGTGTTAGCCTTTCATTTGCTGTTAGTATTGTATATATAGCCCATTGGGCTGAACGGATCAGATTGGGAAAAGTGGAAATCAGTTTCTCCAAATTTTTGTTCTTCTCCTCTCCCCCTTTCTGGCTCGTTTGATCTGAGTTTTTCTTCATGGTATCAGAGCCCCAGGTGGATAGATCCTGTTTATTACAATGTTATGATCAAAGCCCAGTTAGTTTCGTTTTGGGCGATGAGATCAAATCCGATCTGTGTTTTTTTTTAAAAAAAAATTCAGAAAGTTTGGAGAAAGTCAGAGTTGGATCTCGTCTTGATGATGGCTTTCAGGCATCCAGGGTTACATGCCCAATTGAGTAATTTTTTGTGTTGGTTTTGGATATGCTTGTGTATAATTGGCTTTGATCGGATTTGTTCAAATCTGAATATTTGATGTTGAACTAGAATATTATTGTTGTTCTGTTAAGAAAGTAAGTTAGTGACTGTGACTGTGAGGTTTAAGAGTAGTGTTGTGTTGTTAGTTTAGCTGGGTGTGTTTGGGTGAGTCTCTGTTTAAGTATTGAATGGATAGTGCTAAGAAAGATGGTGACTGCTTAAGGGATAGTGCTAAGAAAGATGGTGAATGGGATAGTGCTAAGAGAGATGGTGAAAGAAAGAAAATGAAAGAAAAGAAAGAAAAGGAAGAAGTTGTAGAAGTAGAAGTAGATTCCACATGTGTGGTAATCTAGAAAAAGTTCAGAAAGTAAGAAAAGAAAGAAGAATAAGATGGTAGAAGGAATGAAGGAGTAGAAGAAGTAAGAAAAGAAAGGAGAAAAGAAAGAAAATAAGAAAGGTGACAAAAAAGAAACCTTTATGTTGACACAATGTGCAAAATTATCATCAAACAAATATCAATCAGTTCAAATGCAACAAGAGAATGTAAATTATTTCAAAGCAGAATCTATCTGTAAGGAAACAAAAACATTTAAAAAAAACTACAATTTCATTGATGTCTTAAACAGTACACGCACACAACTGGGCCGTCGGAGACGACTCGAAATCTAAGAGCATCCACTATGGATATGAAATTTGGTATGAAGTGAGAAAAGTCTCACTATGGGTATGAAATGGGTTTGAAAAGTGTATAAAATGTTGAGAAGGAGCGGAGACGCATGGACAAGTCCATACTCATTCTATACCACGGGGACCACATGTCTCCTTTTTTTTTAAAACAAAATAATTTCATACAGATATTTTTTTAAAAATAATGTCACCAATAATTCTAATATGTTTCCCCTCAATAAATAGAGCTCAAATTTGCATATGTTCTCACACCTCTTGCAAACTTCATATTTTTCTACAAATTCAATATCCGAGAATTCATAGTTTTCTTCTCTTTGATCCAATTTCTTGAAAATGTTTCCTTGTAGTTCTAATTCCAACATACGACCGGCGAACTCAAAATCAGCAAGCCCTAGACCTTATTCTCAACAACACCCAAGACCCCATTCACAACAACATCCAAGACCTCGTTCTCAACAAACCTCATCATATGAATATCCAGAAAACCCAAATTTCAATCAGCCGCCTACACAATCTTGGGCTCCCCAAAACTCATATTCTATTTCATTTCCAGACAATTACACACAAAATTGGAGTGAATATCCACAGTATTCACCAACGCAACAAAATGAAGCCATGTTTCAATCAAGGAGTCGAAGCTATATTCTCAAGGGGTCGAAGCAATTGTTTATTTTTATTTTTATGTTTATTTAATAAAAAAATATAAAAATATTATTTAAATGAAGTGGGGACCACATTAATGTGGGGGGATAATGTAGGGTAGTGGTATGAAGTTGATTATATGATAGTAGAGTATAAATTTGTTGATGGGATGAAGTTGAAGTGGGGTATGAATATATTAATTAAAAATTGAAAAGGGGTATGAAGTTGGTATTATGATAGTGGATGCTCTAAGAAAGGAAAAAATACAAATCAGTCTTAAACAGTACACGCACACAACTGGGCCGTCGGAGACGACCCGAAATTCTAAGAAAAGAAAAAAAAATCAGTCTTGCCGTGAAATATGGCCTGAAATTCCTAAAAAGGATGGGATAAATAAAAACTAAATATTTGGTGAAGACCAAATTTATTTAGAAATCCACGGCCACCATTTATCAGTCCTCAAAGACGTGGGTGAAGAAAGGGATTCGAGGGAAGCCAGATCCGTACCAACAACTCCAGAGCCATCCGGATTTATCGAACGAAAGCAGATCCTTAACACTTGTAGCATACTCACACTTACATGGGCCCTGTGGGTCTCCCTTAGCTTGAAAAGGGTTGTACTAGCTTTGAGCGCCACCATCCGTGCACTCCGCCCAGTCTTTGTTCGAGCCGTGACAGCATGGAGAAAACTTCTCTGCTGGAAATGATTCCTGTTCTCATGGTAGAAGGACTCATTCAGTTGGTGCTGATCTCATTCGTTGACATGCTGATCTCCTTCGTTGATGTCATCGTCTGATGAATCCTCATGCCTCAGCTTGAACTCCACAACCCTAAGCAAGTTTTGGCTGAACACCAAAATTCTTGCCTCATCATCAAAATCCCTAAATGCCTTGCGGCGAAATAGGAACTTGATCATCAAAAGCCCCAACCCCCACAAGGTTGAGGCATGTGGGGGTGTTTATTGCAACTTGTCCCACTGCATTCTCCCCAATAGGCTTGAAAACGGTATTCGAGGAGCAGTACAAGCGCCATTCCCCATCCGAAAAGGCAACTAATTTGGGATCAATTTTAAATTCAGGTTGGGAAAAGGTACTCATTTGTTTTAATTGGATGAGACCTTTTAGGACTCTTTTGGCTATTAGTTGGACAAAAGAAATGGGGAAATCGTACTTGACATGGTTTTGTTGCATAAAACGTCGGAGAGTGAGGTGAACATGGGATCTAGAGTTCACATAATAATGACACCTCTCTCTATCTACCACCATGGTTGAAGGTATGTGAAAAAATATGGTAGATGTTGAAAGTGTTGGTTTTGTCAGCCTAAAAGGCTCGGCTCGAGCTCAATTGACTGAAGTTTGCAGCCTTGTTATTTCTGTTTTTATTTCCGGTTTTAATAGATAGTTGGCACGTGTTAGCCTTTTATTTGCTGTTAGTATTGTATATATAGCCCATTGGGCTGAACGGATCAGATTGGGAAAATTGGAAATCAGTTTCTCCAAATTTTTGTTCTTCTCCTCTCCCCCTTTCTGGCTCGTTTGATCTGAGTTTTTCTTCATGGTATCAGAGCCCCAGGTGGATAGATCCTGTTTATTACAATGTTATGATCAAAGCCCAGTTAGTTTCGTTTTGGGCGATGAGATCAAATCTGATCTGTGTTTTTTTTTAAAAAAAATTTAAGAAAGTTTGGAGAAAGTCAGAGTTGGATCTCGTCTTGATGATGGCTTTCAAGCATCCAGGGTTACATGCCCAATTGAGTAAGTTTTTGTGTTGGTTTTGGATATGCTTGTGTATAATTGGCTTTGATCGGATTTGTTCAAATCTGAATATTTGATGTTGAACTAGAATATTATTGTTGTTCTGTTAAGAAAGTAAGTTAGTGACTGTGACTGTGAGATTTAAGAGTAGTGTTGTGTTGTTAGTTTAGCTGGGTGTGTTTGGGTGAGTCTCTGTTTAAGTATTGAATGGATAGTGCTAAGAAAGATGGTGACTGCTTAAGGGATAGTGCTAAGAAAGATGGTGAATGGGATAGTGCTAAGAGAGATGGTGAAAGAAAGAAAATAAAAGAAAAGAAAGAAAAGGAAGAAGTTGTAGAAGTAGAAGTAGAAGTAGATTCCACATGTTTGGTAATCTAGAAGAAGTTCAGAAAGTAAGAAAAGAAAGAAGAATAAGATGGTAGAAGGAATGAAGGAGTAGAAGAAGTAAGAAAAGAAAGGAGAAAAGAAAGAAAATAAGAAAGGTGACAGAAAAGAAAGAAAGAAAGTTGTCAATAGAGTTTATGGTTTTTCGGAATAGAGAGGTTGTGATGATGGCAAAAAGCTTGACTATGAGAGCTGATTTAAACTTGTGTGTTGAGCCTTATCTTGGATACAATACAATACTCTACAAAGTGGGATAGTAGATATGCTTGTTTTTTTTTGGTTCCTTGTTCTAATGGTTTTGCTCTAAGAGATAGAGAAAGATCCCTTGTAGTGATTGCATAATTACTGTTGTGTTGAAAATAATGGGGTTGTGGTGATTGTGCATTGTAATCTGGAATGTTATGAGTGCTAGAAAGGATGTGGAGAATTTAGAAAAGAAAGAAGACAACGGGAGAAGAAAGAAGTAGTGGTAGAAGAAGAAGAAGAAGAAGATGGTGATGATCAAAATGAAAGATGCAGGCAACGATGATATTCAACTGTCCAAGCTCAACTTCTCTCCCTTCGCTGAGCTTGAGGAGGGGGTGTTGAAAGTGTTGGTTTAGTCAGCCTAAAAGGCTCGGCTCGAGCTCAATTGGCTGAAGTTTGCAGCCTTGTTATTTCTGTTTTTATTTCCGGTTTTAATAGATAGTTGGCACGTGTTAGCCTTTCATTTTCTGTTAGTATTGTATATATAGCTCATTGGGCTGAACGGATCAGATTGGGAAATTGGAATTCAGTTTCTCCAAATTTTTGTTCTTCTCCCTCTTCTCCTCTCCCCCTTTCTTGCTCGTTTGATCTGAGTTTTTCTTCAGTAGATAATATGGAATGCTTGAAGAAGTAAAGCGATAGATTACAAGGAATGCTTGAAGAAGTAAAGCTATACATAGAGAGAACTTTTTTTTGTAACAAATAAAAATACAAAAGCCTAGTTGCCGTGTATAATTGTCATGGACCATAATTTTTTACTCGTTAAAATCAATTTTGAAGAAAAATGCAGTACCTTTTCTGTTTTTTTTTTGAAAAATAATAATTACTTTCATTCAACTTCAAGGTCCTGGAAATCGCCCAGAAACGAATGACAAGAAACTTGGGGGTGTGACCCAAGAATCGTACAACAGGGGGCTCGACTTTGCATAGTTATCTAGAGAGTGCGCTATAAAGTTCTCACTACGAGGAACCCAGAAGGGGCCTAGATAGTTGCTATTCTCTAACAAACTTCGAAGTTTCTGAATCGTCTCCATGCAGTGCACTGAACTGTCTGTCTCCTGGTGAATCATCTGCACTACGTGGAGGGCATCCCCACCAGCTTCATCTCCGGCTGGTCTATCTCCGCGGCAAGGATGAGGGCTTCCTCCAGAGCAAGGATTTTTGCGAGGGACGGATCACTGACATTCGGGATCCTCCGTGCAACTCCCTGAATAAAGCTTCTATCTAAACCTATAGCTACCACCCCTATTCTCGCGTCCCCATTCAGGATACCTGCATCGAAGTTAATCTGGATCCCTGGGTCTGGCGGTCTCAGCAACATCCTCGGCAACAATGAAGCCGACGTCTCCTCCCTCCATTGCTGGGCCTCCCTGTAACTCCTCAGATTTGCCACTACCCCCGCGGCCATAACAGCTGATGATGTGTGGGACTACTCGAATATCTGCTTATTCCGCTGGAACCAGATACCGTCGCAGACCATGATCGCCAATGAACAGAACTCATCATCTTCATCTTTCACCAGCTTCCGAAACCAGGCATCTCCTCTGGGTTGTTCCGTCGCCGAAACCTTTCCAAGTAACCCCACCGTGTTCCATGCAGACTTGGCATAGCCACACGAGAAGAATAGATGAGCTGTCGTATCCGCGTCCTCCTCTGAGCAAAGTGGACATGTAGAAGAAACTTCGACTCCCCTCCTCCTGAGGTTCGCCACCGTTGGCAGGGAATCCTTACACAACCTCCAAGCAAAGAGAAGTGCCCAAGAGAAGTGCCCTCTTCGGAACTCTGAACTTCCAGAACCTCTTCCAGAAAGCCGCCGCCTCATCGTGTACTGAGCTTGAAGCTTGGTTCTGTTGCCTACTTTCCACCTCCACGTGATAGGCCGTCCGAACTGTATAGCCACCATGCAGTACCTTTCCTGTTTTGTTTCTCTTTTATGCAACTTTTTACGTTTTTTTCTTCAGTTCATTTATTCGAGGGTGATTCTATTTGCACCACCCTATTTGCTATTTGCACCACCTATTTATAGGTGGACCGGTTTTAGGGTTGTGTAATCTAGATAAATATTTTCTTTAAATAAACTAATCTTATTTAAATACTAATTTTCTAGATTAGCAATTTTTCATGTTAGTTTCTAATTAGAGTGTTTTTCATTTTAATACCTTAGTTTCAATATGGATTTATTCCACTATTTTAAAAAACTAATAATATTAATTTTATCAAATGAGAAAGTGATACATAAATACATATATTCGTACAAATCGACTAACTGCAATCGATTATCGAATTTTTCTAATTTTTTTCTAATTACTTATGTTTTTCCCGTTTTAAAAGTATTCATTACATAAATAAACCTATTCAGTCTTTTGTTCTTATGTTATCTTATTTAAGATAATCTTAAGTGTTTTATTTCCTTTATTTCTATCATACAAATTTTGATATATTTTACATATGTCAAAATTAATAATTTATATCAATAAAAATAGCCTTAAAACTAATAATAAATAATGTTGAATATGAATTAACAAATCAATCAAAGAATTATTTTATAATCAAAGACATTATTAATAATGATGCATGTTGGTAAAGTTGTAAGTCATTCTACACTTTTTAGATAAATGTTGATTACTTTTTACATTTTCAATGTAATTTACACCTTCTTTCCACTCAAGGGTGGTGCAAATAGCAATTAATTTACACCCTCAATGTAAATTTACACCCTCTTTGGTGTAAATAGAATCACCAATCTTTTTCATATTAGTTTCTAATGCTTAATTAATGGAGTTATTTTTAAATTATTAATACTTTCTAATGTTGATATGAATTTATTCCATTATTTTACAAATAATATAACTATATTAATAATGAACACATAATTTTCTGGAATAAGAAGGCATAATTAATAATATTAATATTGAAAATGTTGCAACTAATCAAAACTAACAAAATTAATTTTATTAAATGAGACTGTGATATTCAAATGTATATATTTGTACAAATCGAGTAATTGCAATCGATTATTGCCGGTTTAATTTTTAATCAAAATTTTCTAGTTTCTCTAATTATCGTTTTCATGTTTTTTAAAAGTATTCTCCACATAAATTAAACCATTATTCTTCTGTTCTTATATTTTCATCATTGAGATAAAACTTTATAGTTTCATTTCTTTAATTTCTATCATACCAATTTAGATATATTTTATAAGTACGTGTGTCAATAGTTATTTATTAAGAATCAAAATGAATAATTTATATAAATAAAAACACCTTGCTTAAATATGAATTAACAAATTATTCAAAAGACATAATCAAGTATTTTTAATGATGCATGTTGGTAAAGATGTAAGTCATTTACACTTTTTAGATAAATATTGATTACTTTTTATATTCCCAAGATAATTTACACCTACTTTCCACTCAAGGGTGGTGCAAATAGCAACACCCTTTTCTTTTTTCGGTTTTGTAAATGTTCAATAAAGAATTACACTGCAGCATTTTCAAGAAAATGTAGTCGGAGCAGGTTTAGATCCAGCGATTAAATAAAAGATCCAGCCACGTTCTGATGTGGGAGGCAATATTTTTTTTTTTTTTTACAAGTTAAATTTTGGATATATTTAGACTTTTTAATTTGTTCCACTTTTTTCCTTTCCGAAATGACATAAAAATACCCACAAAATTTGTGATTTTACAAATGAATCCTTAAAAATTCCCAATTCATTGTAAACTTTTATGAAATGTATTTTAATGGGAATTTTTTATTAAACACGTGGAATAAATGTAAATTATTATAAAAGGCGTGAAACTTGTATATTTATTGTTAAGGGCGTTATGAGTTTTCTACTCTTTATTTTATTTTTTATTAAGAAATGTTATTTATACCTCTTTTATTGTTAAGGGCGTTATGAGATTTCTACTTAATATACAAATAGTGTGGGAAAAAAGTTAAGATTATAGGGTTTAGCCTAACATTAATATAATGCTGTATTGATAGCTTGTTTTTATATTCATATACTTTATTTATCGAGTTTTATCCACAAAGAAGACCACATATAAGTGTGGTATATATTTTGTGGTCGTTGTTTTATTATCATTACTATCTTGAATAAAAAAAAGATATTAACACAATATTTTTACTTTATTTAATTCCCTAAATAAGTGTAACAATCAGATTCTACACATAAGGAATGTAGATGCATTTGTGTTCCCATTTCACAACCAAATTGAATAGCAGCTAGCTCTGCATGTATGAGAGATGGAGTTTTCATGGTTTTCGTAAACATTTTGCATACAGTTCCATGATTATCCCTAACAATAACTCCAATGCCAGTATTAGGAGATGGAACAGATAGTGAAGAAGAGGCATCCACATTTATTTTAAATCCTGAATCAGGTGGAATCCATTTCACAATTTTAACTGGTTTTGGTCTTCTCCTTTTCAAGATTGGGACTAAACCAATTTGAATCATGAAAATGTTCTTATCACTAGAGCCTGTGAGAGGGATTGCTGTGAAGATTAGATTTACCTGTCTCACTATATTTGCACAAATGCTATGCTTAGTTTGGATTTTATTCTCATACGGGAATTTGTTCCTTCTACACCACAAAGCCCAGAATACCACTAGAGTAGTTATTCTTATTACTTTTGTGTGTACTTTGGAACTACCACTGTAAGACATATAAAATCTGATTCTATGATTAACATTAAAGAAAATGGGAGGGCTTATAGCAAGGATATTATGAAAGTGTTCCCATATTTCCTCATTTAGCATGCATGCATTGAAATAATGATTAATGGAGTCAGAAGAAGCACAGAAAGGACATTTGGAAGGAAAGTTAAGACCAAATCTGATTAAGATATCATCAGATGGTAATATCTTATTCTTTATCCTCCATAAGAGTGCAGATATTTTTGCTGGGATAGGGTTGCTCCATACCTATTTTAGTATTTCATTCGAAACTTCTCTTGGTTTGAAACTAAGGTATGCATATTTGATTGAGAATTCTCCATTCCTTGATGGCTTCCACACCAGCCTGTCTTCATGGTCATGGGAAATCTGAGCACCCTGTGAAATTAAACAAATATTGGTAGCCAATCTTGGCTCCAAGACAGTGAGGTATTCATGTTTACTTTGAATGAAGGTGGCCAGGGATATATTAGGGAATGGAATTTCCATCTCTGGTGGCCACTCATAGCAAAGAGCACCTGAACTAATCCAATTAGAATACCAAAAAGGACATGCTCCATTACCATATAAAACAATAGAGTTTAAGTTAGCATGATGTGATACTGAGCAAATCCTTCTCCAAGTGTGAGAAGTTTTGTGAGATTCTGGTAGTGACCACAAAAATCTGGTCCACATTTTATCATTTTTTCTGCAACTTCAACCACATCTTACATGAGAAAGCATCCACCATGGCCTTGATGTCTCTGAATCCAAGACCATTTTCACACTTTGGAGTAGTTAGTCTTGACCATTTTCTCCATACTTTCCTTGGGCCAAATTCAGTTTCCCCCAGAGAAATCTAGTTGTCATTGACTCAATCTTTTTAATGGCTTGTTTAAGGGGACTGAGAACTGATAGGATATGGACAGGTATAGCCAGCATCACATGATTAATTAAAATCATCCTCCCATCATAACTTAACCATTTGTTTTTCCAATTCTTGGTGGCATTTTGAATCCTCTCTAGTACTGGTTGGTAATAGACATCTTTATTCCTCCCTGTGAAGACTGGAACTCCTAAATAAATGAAGGGGAACTGGCTTAACTTCATACCTAGGGATATTTTGATGTTCCTCTTCTGTGTATCGGTGGATTTTGAGTGGACAAAAAACTCTGATTTGGAATAGTTCACCTGCTATCCAGATGTACATTCATAGGCCTGTAGAAAAGACTTGACTCTTTTCATGTTCCTTTTGTTGGATGTAGTGAATAAGGTAGTGTCATCTGCATACATAAGGTGTGTGATTGGATCAAGACCTCTAGGCATGATGAAAGTTTGAATGTGGCCAGATGTTACTAATTTCTTTAAGGCTCTAGAGAAGGATTCAGTGACAAGATCACACTTCCTAAATCAAAGACCACACTTCTTAGCTCATCCAATTTTGTGAGTCTTAGTAAGGTTGCATTATCTTCTGGAGTGACTAGAGTGGGGATGACTGAGGTGAAAATATCAAAATATTGACCTGGATTATCTTGTAGTGGCTCATTGAGTAAAGTTTCATAAAACTGAACTCCCTGTGCCTTGATTTCCTCTGGATCAGATATCCATGTTCCATCAATATTCTTGATTTTGCTAATTCTTGTCCTGCAGTATGTCTCTTTCAGAATATTGTGAAAGTACTGAGTATTAGCATCATCATCCTTGATCCACTTGATGTTGGCCTTTTGTTTCCAATAGATACTCTATTCTTTTTGAGATTTAATAAGAACAGCCCTGCATCTGTTTAGCTCTGCCAGGTCCATTTCAGTGTTTGAAGCTTCATACCGTGCTTCCATCTCATCGACCTTGGCTTCTGCAGCTAGAAGTTTTTCGTGGACATTGCCAAAAGTTGATTTATTCCTACTTTTGAGTACAGTTTTCAGCCTTTTGAGCTTGAAAACCATATTGTGCATTCCTCTAAATTCATGACTTGGTTCAGACCATTTTTCACTGACCATGCTTGTCAATTCAGGTCTATTTATCCACATCTTTTGGAACCTAAATGGTGAGGGGGATATTTCAGTGGCTTCTTGGATGGAGATTAGCAAAGGGTTATGGTCTGAGCTAGTTCTGTTTAGGACAAGGATAGAGCTATTTGGAAAGAGGTTGAACCATTCCAAGTTGCATAGGCCTCTATCTAGTCTTTGTAATAAAATATCCTCCTTTGTTCTTTTATTCGACAATGTGAATCTGTTACCAACAGTATTCACTTCCTGAAGTCCAGCTGAGGTAATGAAGGTATTAAAATCACCAATACTTCCAATTGGTGGTTTATGGGGACCTCTATGCTCTGATGTGTTAGCTACAGTGTTAAAATCTCCAACATAAATAGTTGGAGCCTGTGGGATTTGAGATAAATCAGTCCAAAGAGATTTTCTCAGTAGTCTTAGGACTTTTGCATATATGAATGCACAATTCCAAGACTGGGCAGTGGATGTGTCAGTAATATTAGTTAAAACATATTGGTCAGACTGAGCAATAATATTAATTTGAAAAGAGTGATTCTAAAACAACCAAATTTTAGCTGCAGCACTAGATTATGAATTCTGAAAATGCAGTTCAAATTGAAGTTTCTGAATGTCAGCGTTATTATGCATAGGTTCAATAATACACAAAATAGCAATTTTATGCATGATCAACAGTCTTTGTAATCTAATTAAAGAGGTACCATAACCTCTAATGTTCCATACAAGCATATTTCCTACTATTTGTATCTAATCATTAGACATGATATTTAATGGGTTGTTTAGGTCTGAGTATTGCACTAATACTCTCAGTGATGCTTCCTTTGTTTGGTTTAATACCAGTTTTCTTTTTTCCAGTGTTAGAGCAATCACTAGTATTAGTAACAATACTATGACCAACACTATCATCAAATACTTGCATGCTAACTAACAAAGCTAACAATAGCATGCTCACTAACAGTAGGGGATAGATTTGTAGAAACTTGAGTGTCCTTGGAAGAATTAGATGAGCTATCTGGATAGAGAGTATGGGCCACAACCTTCCATTTTGGCTCACTTGGGGCATCATCATAAGATGCATCTGAGCTGTTGTCATCACCCCCCTGCAAGACAGAAAAATGGTTTGACAGTTCAAAATGATTATTGTAAGGAACTATGGCTAACCTTACTGAATCTTTCTGAGCCTTTAATTGCTTTTTGATCTTGGACATATGTAAGTCATCAACTGAGATGAAAGAGGATGTGTGGATTTCTTTCCATCCAGTATCCTCATCCATGACCTCAACTGCAACCTCCCTCATGTGGACCACTGGCTCCTGATGAGTGATGTAGGGGACCATAGCAGTGTGAGACTTAGTATGGGGATCAAAGCCAGAACTAGAAGCACCATCTTCCTCTCTGTTGGCCATCTGTTTTCTAGGGAGTGAGACTCCTGAGTTGCTATTCTTAACACCAGTGACTCCTTCATCAGAAGTGTGATCTTTCTTCCTCCATTCTCTCCTGAGGTGAGGGTTAAGGACAGTGCAATTGGCTTCCTCATGTCCTAGTTTCTTACAATGCTTACAGTACAAAGGGAGCTTCTCATACTCTACTGGGCATTCAATGTTATCATCAATAGAACCCACCGGGATGGTTTTGAGTCTTTCCTTCTGAAGGTCCACCTCGATGCACATCTTCAACGCCGAGGGTCGAGTTATGCCACTAGCCACATCCTTAATCATGGGTTGATTATAATACCAGAGAGAGGGATATTATGAACTGTTACCCAGATGGGAACGATTGAGAATTCCTTCTTCGGAGAGAAGTCCGGCGTCCACTTCATCACCTTCATCTGAACTCCGGCGATAGACCAGTAGGGACGAATCCAGAAGCGTTAATAGTCCTCTTGTTCTTGGAATCTGATAAGGATATGCCTGTAATCAATCAAGCCCACTTGAAAGTTACCTTTGAATCCAATATCCTTGAATGCCTTTTGGATCTGCACCATATGGAGTTTGCCCCTACCAAATTTACCGATTAGGGCGTTTTGGTAGTGCGAAGCAAGGACCTTGATTGAGGCTGCATCATGCAGACAAGCTGGGCGGACATTCAGAGAAGTGATCGGTTTGATTTCTAGATTTGCTGGGAGGGTCGAGTATAGAAGGATCGGTTTATTGAGCAGAGCATTGAAGAACGGCTGTTCAGGGGCTGCGCCACCGGTTTGAGCCGTGGCTCTGCCATGAAAGTGGCCGTTAGAGAGTCGTTATCAGTGATTATGTGACCGTTATAAGTAGGGAAAAGTAAACAGTGAACATGGAAGGGGGCGCGTGTAGTACAATTCTAGACATTGGAGAGAGCATTTTCTAGAGAGAAACTGGACGACCGTTTATTGGGTACGTAGCATCATAATGTATCTATTTTCATATATGAAAAGGGTATTTTTATACGTTTAATCTCCTTTTAAAATCATTCAAAATTCCAACTCGGTTGTATGTTATCACTAGTTTTTCAGTCTTTGGCCCTGTTTACCAGAGCTTATCTGTAGATCAGTTCAGTTCAGTTCAGTTCAGTTCAGTTCAATTCAGTTCAGTTCAGTTCAGTTCAGTTCAATTCAGTTCAGTTCAGTTCAGTTCAGTGAAAATGCAATTTGATGAAATTCAGGTTAATTCAGTCATGCTGATTCCATTTTTCAATACATTAATTTTCACTTCAGTTCAGTTCAGTTCAATTCAGTTCAGTTCAGTTCAATTCAATTCAGTTCAGTTCAGTTCAGTACATCAAGAAATAAGCTCTAGTAAACAGGGCTTTTATGTTTAATTATTTGACTTTCTTTACTTCAATTCAACTCATCATTTCCCCGAAAATAACTTGAATGATAATTACCTTAATTTATATCTTTTCAAAAAAAAAAATTAATTTATATTGTTCCAAATTCAAATTATTTTTGTTAAATTCAATTTAGTTATATTACTTAATTGAATTGAACTAAAAAAATTAACCAATCAATCGAAATTGAGCCAAATCTCATCAAACTATTAGTATTTGTAATATTACAACTAGAAGGATCCAATAGAAAATATACTTCTCCAATCACTTCACCAAACAGATTGATTATTATAGCCTTCTCTTAAATCTCACTATGTGTACATGTTCGGGTTTGATTATCCCCAAGACTAACATTCGCTTAAGTGGAAAAATAAAATCAAGGATGTGAAATCTGAAACCCCACCACACAGTATACACTTAAGCACACACTACATAAGCTCAGCCACGCACCTAAAGAAATATTATCTCCTTCCTTCCGATTTTCCCCATCTTCTAATTATGGAGAGATTTAAATTAATGGATTCTTTACATACTTGAAAATGTGTGGATTTATTCTTAAATTAGTATTTTTCGATTTGATCAGTTGAATAAAAAATTTAGTTTTTCACGTCGATGTTTTATTCTCGATATTATTATAAAGGTCGCATTTTTGAGATCAGATTGCAGTTTGAAAAACATAGGTCATGTCTTGGATCAAGTGGTGTTGCGGTTGTAGCAAATCCATAATTGACTAATGATTGATGCAGAGACACTCTTCTCTACCAAGCGAATGTGATTTTTGCGGTTGAAAGATAATAATTATGAGGGCGGTAATACACTTTTTATTGAGTCTCACAAATTGTAATTGTACATACACTATCACAGTCTGGTTAACGTGTAATTTAGCTATCATTATAGTAGCCCAGTTGAGCTGGATGTTAATTCCACTTGTAATCGTTTACGAGCGTTTTCCCATCCTATGAAAAGCTCTTGTAATTGTCAGGTCGCGGAAAGCGCGAGCAGTAGAATATTGTAGAATGAATTTCAAAGTATATTTGCAAACGCATCTCAATCACACATTCTCCAAGACTCTCCAATTAAGTATCGAATTCACGCATCTTGTACGGATGGGTCTAGAATCTTTGTAAATACGGGGTTGTGCCCCTCTAAAAATCAAAACAAAAATTTTCATCAAATTCAGTAACAAATTGCAAAACAATTCTATACATTATTTTCCAGATATATGAAAAGGATGATTAAATTTAAAATAAAAACCTTGGTTTCATAAAAAGTGTCGTGGTTTCTGAGTCGGAAAGGACGTAATAGTGTGTTTCCTGGGGTTCGTGTAGTAGTCACCCATGTGAAAGTTGGAGGAGGGAGCGTTGTTGACTCATTTATCTTTTGCGATTATAGTGACCACCGTCGACAACCTGTTGTTCGACTGAGAAATTCCAGCGATAGAACAAGAAAAAAGAGTCACCTATGTGTTTCTATCCAAAATATATCGTAATGATGAAAAATCAAAACAAATAAAATGGTCATTATATATAGATAATTACATGGAGATGAAGAGTGAAGTCAAAGGGTTAATCGAAGAAGAAGAGGAAGCGGAAAAGGCACTTCTGGTTTAGAAATTGAAAGGCCATAAGGAAAATAAAGTTCATGAAATAATTAAGATAATTAAAGAAAAACATGAATTGATGGAATATTAATAGCATTAAAGAAAACAATGGATTAATAGACATGAAATTGAAGAGGAAAAATTGAAGGAACTTTTATAAAAATAATACGTTTGTGAATTAATGAAATAAGTAAAAAATGAGGTGGGAATGAGGTGACAGATAATATATTCTGTCACATGTCAACAAAAGAAGTATGTTTTGTTAAAAGTTGTTGTCTTCTTATAGTACATAGATAGATGGAGTATGTATCATAATCTTATTTCTTTATATTTTCCGGTCTCTATTTTCTTTATCAGAAGAGAATACTAAGAGGACGTTTGGTTCACACAGGGAAACGGAAAGGAATCAACAAAGAAAATGGAAAGGAAAAGTGGGTGATTCCCCATTTTGTTTGGTTCAAGTCATGTAACGGAATCAAGTTCCCTTTCATTGTCTTTCTTCTTGTTTGGTTCAAAATTCAGGGAATGAATGATGGCAGTGGTGAATTGACTGATAGTGGTGGTAGGGAGTGGCGGCGGTGGTGACCTGGGTGGTGGTGGCGGTGGAAGTGGCGGTAATTTGAGTTGTGGTAAGGAGACAGTGACCGGCCAGATGGTGGCGGTGATCCGGATGGTGACTGTGATCGGAGTGGCGGTGGTGGTGATCGGAGTGGTGTTGGCGGCGTGGTGACGGTGATCAGGATGGTGACGGTGATCGTAGTGGCAGTGGTGGTGGCAGTGACTAGAGTGGTGGTGACGGGGTGGCGGTGATGGTGATCAGAGTGGCTGCGGCGGTGATGGTGATCGGAGTGGTGGTGGCGGTGATGGTGATCGGAGTGGTGGTGGCGGTGGTGGCGGTGGTGGCGGGAGCGGTGGTGGAGACGGTGATTGGAGTGGTGGTGGCAGCGTGGTGGCAGTGACGGTGATCGGAGTGGCGACGGCGGCGACGGTGACCAGAGTGGTGGTGCCGGCGGATGCAATGGCCAGAGTGGTGGTGGTGATAGTTGATTTTGGCTAAGAGGGAAATGGGGGAATCCCAAACCCAAGGGGGGTGTGGGGAATGAGGATTAAGGATTTTGGGGAAACAAAACATGGAAAATAGGGAAAGGGAAAGCAAAAAAATTGCAACTAAACATCAACAAAGGGAATCAGCACCATTGATTCCCTTTTCCTTTCCTGAAACCCCTCAACCAAGCGGCCCCTAAGAGCATCTCCGATGGTGATAAATTGGTAGTTGCTTGCAAATTTCCAAAAGTTGTAGCACTACGGCCTACCATTGTTTAATGTCCACGTAAACACTGCTATCAAGCAGTACTGCTCTACAGAGCTACGCTGCTACGCCTCGATAACGTCAACTAAATCATAAATTTAACTCATTTCGTGTAGATACTATTTACTTACCATAAAATATGCTAATTACCATGGTAATTTAATTTGTTCATATCAAACTCATTCAAAATTTAAATAATATCTAATTACCATAACATATATCCATTATCATTATAAAAATAAAACATATCAATTACCATCCAGAGCATAAATTATTTTCGACGAAAAAATAAAAGTGTAAAATAACATGTATTATAACATAATATATTAATTTAGTCACGTTTTTAATAATTTGTTTGTTTTATTGAGTTTTTATATTTTATTTATTTATTATTTTAATATTTTATACTTTGGGTTTGAATAATTATTATTTTTGAAGATGAGTTGAATAAAAATATTTATAATAAATGAACATGGGGATTATTTTTATTTAATAAAAACATCTAGTAAAAAAATTAAAAAACATGTGGGACCTTTATCAATTATAATGATGATAACTTGCCATTTTTTGGGTGTGTAACTTGTCACATCATTAGTTTAAAATATGAGGTGCAAGGCAAGGTACATCTTACCACCGGAGATGCTCTAATAAAAAAAACTCAACCATTGGAATTCAATTCGTATTTTGCATTTATTTTATAAAAATCACGAGCAAAACAAACTATTTTAGTAAATGGTAAGAGTTACGACATGAGATGTCACCATTTTAGTGTTTGATTTAATTACTTCCAGTCAAGTATGTCTAGCAGCCTCAGAACATCTTCCTGGCCTAAGAAGCCACCAACTCGCCTTTCGTAAAACATGCGCCTCAACAGATCAGGATCATTAACATTTTCGTCCGAAGGCACTGCATAAAAACTAAACTCAACGCGAAAAACGTCGATCTGACCGACGTTTTCCTCGAAAACCAATCCGACAATTGCCCGGATCGGAGCAGCAAAAGGATGGTTCGGAGAGAAACAGATGTCTTCGGACGCTTCTGCAACGCAGCTTTCTGGTACCACGTTATGAGCCACCGACTTCCTAATCAGGCACGCCACTTGGTCGGAACCGCGTCGCCCGACAAGAAGAGACACGTTAATCGACCGAGGCCGTCGAACGGTAAGCCTCGGTTCAACTTCAAGAAGCATGGCAATTTTTCTGTACTTGACGCCTTCAACTTTGAGTGCGTGCAGAGGAACAGGCCGTGAGAAGATCAAACGTTGTTCATCGTCGCTCCAGATGTCGAGGTAGAATTCCAGATCGTGTACAGATAACCGGGGACTTTTTCTTCGCGGGACGTCGTCGAAAAGCTTACAAGACAGGACTTGCCGGAGATTCGTTACGCTGGATTCCGGCTTGCATAATGCTGGATGATATCGCAGGATTAAACATCTCGCGATATAATCGTCTTTGCATAAGATATCTCGCCACAGCTTACACACTAGCATGCATCTGCATAGATGGGAACCCTTCACGTACAGGAAAACCAGCTTTATTACGGCTTCGCTCGGGTTTTTCCGAGACGTCATTGCCGGGAAATTCTTTATGTTTATCGGTGGGGACCGAAAACCACAAATTTGTCTCCATAAACCCATCCTGAGCAGTCATAAAACGGAACGGAAAACGTATAAGAAATTTCAAGATTAGTAAAATAGTGGTGATATAAAATGATACCGAAACTGTGAAAGTAAAGAAAAATGATTGCCAGAAATTAAGGCTCCAACGGGTGGATTTGTGAGGACGATAGTAATTGTAGTCGTTTTTATTGGCTTGCTTTTATTTTATTTTCTTTGAGATAAAATTTGTGTTATTAGAATAGCCGAAAACTTATATAAACTTATTTGAACGGAACTGATCAATTGAACTGATAAAAATAGAAAAATGACATCTGAACTGAATTGAACTTATCTTAAATGAAAAAATAATATCTAATATGATCTAAACAAAAAGAATTACATATGTACCGAGCTAAACAACAAAACCCGTATAAGCTTTGTTACGGTTAATTTTCATCAAACCGTAGCACCGAAATTTTAAACCCCGCCAAGATCCCGATCCATCAATCTAAAATATGGGTAAGTAAAATAGATAACCGGAGAACGACATATATTTTTTTTTTGAAAATAATACTATTATTAATTAAAAACATGATTACACGTAACACGGCCTAGGGTTAGCGCCGCTTGATGTTTATTACTTACAACCATACGATTTACTTTTAATATTTTAAAATAAGAAAACGACATAGCTAGTACGCTAGCTATATCTTCGATCAAGCCCTTGATCTCCCAAGGCGCTTCACTTGGACGTTTTAGTGACGCAACCAGGATAGATGAGTCCGTAAGCAGACGGATGTTTTGGTAATTTACCCGACACGCATGCTTTGATGGCTCTCCAGCAAGTCATTACTTCTGCTTGAAGAGGAGAAACACAGGTAAAAAATTCCGAGCCCGATGTCTGAATATGATCATGCTGTGCAACTCTTGTGATGGACCAAGCTCCCGCATCAATCTGGCCTCTTTTATGAAATGATCCATCCATCTTGATTATGGCTAATTCCCCTCTTTCCATGCTTCCATCTCCCTCCATATAAGGAATGGATTGCTCTAAAGAGAATTCCTCAACAGAATATATGACTCCAAAAACCTTGCCTTGTTCCTGATTTCCTGTCTAGCTTGTATGTTGTGGTTCAGTCTATATTTCTGGTTAGCTGCAATAAGACCACCATCTGGATCCAGTTGAACCCCTTCCATTACTAGCTTACATCTTTGTGTCCAGATTTCCCACATCACAAACAAGGCTTTGTAAAGCAAATCATTGACACCAGTTCGTCAAGCCATGTCTGCAACCAATCTCCAAATCTACCAGATACTTGAGGAATCACAAATCCTGCTTTCCTCCATAATGTTCTAGAAGCAGAGCAATTAACAAACAAATGCACCTGACAGATTCTAAATCCAAATCCAAATCAAATACTGCTAATTGCTAAACCCCAAACCCCAAATACTTCTGGTTTGCTAAATCCTATATTAATTACATTGTTAGTAATTGATTTTTCAAAATTTGAGTTGATCATGGATTTCGGGGTGGACTGGTCGAACCTTCCTTGGGATCTATTAGAATGTATACCAGGTAAGTTGAGGGGTTGCTCCATGCAGGTCCATTTTTTTCTTGCAGATCCGTATTTTTACCATAATACCTCTAATATTGTTAAGACAAAAAATGGGCTTGAAATCATAGGGTTCTATCAGGGGCATTATGGTAAAAATACGGACTTGCAAGAGAAAAATGGACCTGCATTGAGCAACCCCCTAAATTAACGATGATTGAGGATTTCATGGCATTTAGAGGGGTTTGTACGGAGTGGCGATCTGCCGCCCCAAAGTTCGTAAGTAAAGTTCCCCTCCTCATGCTTTCCGAAACTCGTGGTCATCGTCAACTACGCGAATTCTACAGCTTGTCCAAGCGCAAGATCTGTATGACAATGCCCTTCCCTGGGGCCATGTTTAGAAGATGCATCTACGTAGGATTTGGATGGATCCTCGCCTGGAATAGATCATGCGACACTTGTTTGGTGAAACCATTTTCCCGTGCAACCAGAATTCCCATTATATGGTGAAAACAGAGGGTTCAAAAATATTCACTTTATCAAAGGAGGCCTGCTCACAGCTAACCCATCCGACACCTCAGATTTCACGTGGTGACTATATGGGGCTGGGACTTTGGAGGACCAGGATTTTTACAGGACTTATGGGGGATTATGGCTATCCAAGAATATTTTCCACAACAGAATTTTATGCAATTGTTTTAACTGAAGAACCCTTCTTTGAAGTATGGGATCCAGATGGAACCCCAAGAGATTGTGAAGATAAGCAACGTCCTTCCAACCAGTCGGTTAGGTCCCTGGAATTATTATCTGGTGCTGTCAACAGATGGTGAGCTGCTACTGATCACGCGCAATAAATAATGCTTATGTAACAGACTATGTTGCAAAAGGGGAATGTACAGAAATAAGTCATCTAGGGAAAGATGCAATATTCCTTGGGGACACTGCTCCCATCTCTGTTGATGCTACTAAATTTCCAACTGCATCTATTTCACCAATGATCGATTTAGTGCTTACATCTACCATAAGGATATGGGAATATATAATGTTGAAAACGGGAGCATTGAAAGGTTCGACGTTGAATCTCAAGTGCCCTATCTCCGCCACTATGGATATTTCCATCAATTTGACATCCATATAGGGTTTGATTATTTAATATAAAATTATGTACTCCCTCTCTATGTACCAACTGTTTCTGCATAGTAGACTTTTTTTTTCAGTCAAAGATGATAAATTTTGAATGCATATATAAACATCTGTTTGTAATATTATCAGTTTGCATAGATAAACATGATAATATTAAAAACTTAAATGAGATTATGAATTTTATTCTTTGATAACAGTAATTCAAGTTGCATTCACTTTATTATGGCATTTATTCTTAGATAACAGTAATATTTCAAGTTTATCGGTGGGTCATAAAACGGAATGTACAAGAAATTTCAAGATTAGTAAAATAGTGGAGATATAAAATGATACCGAAACTGTGAAAGTAAAATAGGTTTTTGTTTACATTTTATCCTTCGTACTCAAAGAAGAAAAAGTAAAAGAAGACCGATTCAAACGGCTACAAACTCTCGCCTTTCTGGTAATTTGTTTTTACTTCTTTTACATCTTCACCGTTTGAGTTTCATTTTTGATCCAGAACCCTGATCGCTCGAATTCCATCACTCCGATTAAGTTCGGTTTTATTACGCCACGTACACAGGATGGGTTTATGGATACAAATATGTGGTACTTTCCGACAGCCAAAGATTTTCCCGGCAACGACTCGAAAAAGCCCGAGCGGAGACGTAATCAAGCTTGTTTTCCAGTACTTTGAGCGTCCCCGTGAGCTGGGCAGATGCATGCTGGTTTGTAAACTGTGGCGCGATATCTTGAGCGAAGACGATTATATCGCGAGATGCTTAATCACGCGATATCATCCAGCTTTCTGTAATCCGGCATCCAGCGTAACAAATCTCCGGCAACTGTATCTGAGGTATTTCATGGACGACTACGGCGAAGCGCAAGATATAATTAGCCCTACGTTGTCTGCATATGATCTGGAATTCTACATCGACATATGGAGCGATGACCAACAACGTTTGATCTTATCACGAGCTGTTCCGCTGCAAACTCTCAAAGGCCACGGTTTTTGGATGCCTCCACCGGGTATTCGAGTATCCGACCCGGTAATATTGCCACACTTGGAAGACTGCGACGAGTTCAAACTGAACATGCTTCTTAAACCGAGGCTCGCCATTCGACGGCCTGGATCGATTACTGTGTCTCTTCTTGCCGGGCGACGAGGTTCCGGCCAAGTGGCTAGCCTGATTAGGAAGTCGGTGGCTCATCACGTGCATCCAGAAACCTCGGTTGCTGTAGCATCGGACGACCTCCGTTTCTCTCCAAACTACCCTTTCGTTGCTCCGACAAGGGCATGGATCGCACTAGTTTTAGAGGAAAACAACGGCGATGAAGACACGGTCGACATTTCTCGTATTGAATTTGGTTTCGGCCACGTGCCTTCAGACAAACCTGTTGATCTCGACAGGTCGAGAAGAAAGGTTATCTGGTCGCTTGATGGTTTCAGAGTTACTGAGGAAAACGTTCTCAAGCTACTCAGCATGCTTGACTGGAAGTAACTCAAGCTCATAAACAGGTGCTTTTTCCTACGTACCAAAAAAATAAAAATATTATAATTCTATAATGTTCGGAACTTGATCAATTCTTTCATGTTTTTGTTGTTTAATTACCGATATAAATGTTTAGTCTTCAGCCTCAGGACATGTCGTATACCTCTAGGGAGAACTTATGTACCCGTTGAAGAAAGCGGTTGAAGAAAGCGGCTTACTAGAGTATTTGTGGTTTTAATTTGAGGAGGTTTTAATCTCAACCCTTAAAATTGTTAGGTTCTTGATATCTTTGTTGATTAGTTATCATCCCAGGGAAGGTTAGATTTGGATCATTTTCCACTGCGATGGAAAATCATTTTTCCCCCATCGCATATCTTATAAGACCGCTCTTTATTTTGTATTTTAATGATGTTAGTTTATTTATTTGTTTTATTATCTTATTAAAATCCAACCGTAATTACGATACTTTTAATTATTTATTTTAATAAAAACTTATTTTCAAATTATAATATATCTATATAGAGTTGGTCTCTTGGGTGACCGTCACTATATAGTGACCAGATTAAATTGCAAATAGGATATAAGTTTAAAAAATACGGAGGGACCAATTTGCAATTTCAGAAATTTTTTTAAAATCACACGCTACAGTGTCAAGCCACGCGCCACAGTGCCGTGCCACTACAGTACCGATTTGCTACAGTGTCGAGTTGCTACAGTAAAACATAAAACATGAACAGTTTAACTTAAAACATGAACATTTTGATTTAAAACATGTACATGAACATTTTAACTTGAAGTATAAAACATAAATATTTTAACTTAAAACATTGACGTTTTAAAGTGAAACATGGACACTTTAACTTGAAACATAAAACATAAATATTTTAACTTAAAACATAAAACATTGACGTTTTAAAGTGAAACATGAACACTTTAACTTGAAACATAAAACATAAATATTTTAACTTAAAACATAAAACATGGACGTTTTATCGTGAAACATAAAACATGAACATTTTAACTTGAAACATAAAACATAAATATTTTAACTTAATACATAAAACATGGACACTTTAACTTGAAACGTGAAACATGAACATTTTAACTTGAAACATGAACATTTTAACTTGAAACATAAAACATAAATATTTTAACTTAAAACATAAAACATGGACGTTTTAACGTGAAACATGAACACTTTAACTTGAAACATGAACATTTTAACTTGAAATATAAAACATAAACATTTTAAGTTAAAACATAAAACATGGACGTTTTAACGTGAAACATGGACGTTTTAACGTGAAACATGAACACTTTAACTTGAAACATAAAACATGGACATTTTAACTTGAAACATTGAATTACACTGTAGCAAACACTGTAGCGCACTGTAGAAAAACATTGTACACGCGCGGAAACACTGTAGCGCGTGATTTTTTTAATTTTTAAAAATTACAAATTGGTCCCTCCTTGATTTTCTTTATTGCACTATTTATAATTTAGTCCGGTCACTATATAGTGACGGTCACTCTCAAGACTTTTCCATCTATATATCTAGTTCAAATGTTTGTGTTATTAATTATAGTTTATTGTACTTTCACTCGTTTGCTATTTTTATGTTTTATTTAAATATTAATAAAGAGCAAATTGAGTTAGAAAGTACAAGTAATGATTTGTTCTATCATAAACTTACAAGACATTGTATATGGTTACACTTTACATATACAATAAACTTCAAAAACATATAAGTAATGATTCACTCTATCATAAACTTCCAAGACTTTGTATATATGGGATTGGTGTTGGGAATTGATTATATCTAATATAGCGGAACATCAAATTCAAGCAAGATCGCATGCATGTCATCAATATGAATCCACAAAGGTTTTAGACTTACCTCTTTGTGGCGTGCTTTACCGTAAGATTTAGCGGATGATCTAATCACCTACGGAGATGAGAATCACAAGCGTGATTCCTCTATATGTATCCACACAGCACGATCGGACGCCTACACCGTTGTCAGCTTAGAACAGATCCAACAGCAAGCAAGTCGACGACGCACACCTCCTCTTTCCTCGGACTTCACGATGAGACGTATGAGAACAACTAGGTTATGATTCTGGGTGTTCAACACATGAACGTATTTGAATGGTTATGATTCTGTTATTCTCATAAAGCTCTATTCATAGAGAGAAAACAGAATCCTATCCCACCTAGTATTTGGTCCATATGGGCACAATCCCAATATGACTCGATGGGTTCTAAACTCAATTCTCATACAATTAGTATTAGACTCCAAGGAATTGTCCAATTTCGTACTTTGTGTGTGACTCTATAAGTTCAGTTATAGTAAGCTTGCGAGATCAATACCATTGATGCTAGCAGATCGAAAGCGGTTTCCAGCTAAACATTTCAATCACTTAAATAACTGAATTAATTATCTCCGTAATTAATCCTCAAGCTATCTTGAATAATGCACATTGATCGAAGGACACAATTCCAACAATCTCACACTTGTCCTTTGGAACAAGTGTGCATTCATATTTCTTTGTCGGTTAATGTCTTCATTCGAACATAAGGTAAGATCCCATGTTATCCTTATTAAGTTCAAACGCATTTCTCGAATTCCCGAGTCAAACTGTTAAGATAGATGATTAATCCATAATCCATCTAAGCAAGGCCTTGCATTCTTCAGTCTCAACTCTCCGAGAGGCCCATAAGACAACAATCTCATAAAATGAGAGGACAATCCCACTCTTGTACATCCAAGTTTTCTCTACTCGATTCATGTCACCCAAAAGCTGTCTTTATAGCCTCCTTTCACGGTACGACATTTGACAGCCCTCAAAGTAATCAATCCACAAGCAAGCAAACACTGAATTACTCAGGTATGAGGAATATGCTCCAATAGTCAATGAGAAATACTTATAACATTCTAAATATCTTAAAGTATTCTCATAGCGGGTCAGTCCAATACAAGTTCCCAACCTGCATACATGCAATCGATTCATGACATCCCATGTCCTTCAGCCCATGAAACAACACTGTAAATCAACTTGCTAACTAGTCTTCTTCAGTCATTAGTGTCCATCTCAATGACCTGGACTAGGGACATTATCAATCAGACACTCCAGTTCACTAAATATGGTTTCATTATCCAAGACATATTCTTGGTAACCTATTTGGAGATGTAAATTGATTTTGGACTTTCATTTAACACTAAACCAAGTTAAATGAATATGAAATAATAATTCCATAATATTATAAACGGTTCAATCTTCAATGTCTAAAATCACCAAAGTGTGATAAATAGAACATCATAGAAATCACAGCCACTATCCAAAGTGCTTGATTCCTATCGCAAATGGATAAGCCCTAGGCAACATTTAATATTTGTGGAAGAGGTTTAGAATATGGATCGAATCCATTATTTCCTTTTGCATATGATAATTTCACCATTCTCTCAAAGAATGTGAAATATCCAGAGTACGAATTTCGACTCATGGTGCTCCCTTACCTCAATTTGCTTTAGCAATGACTCTACAATTATCTCAATAGAGAGTCATTGAGTTAGCTAAGACGGTACACTACCAAGGCGAGTGATGAATATCCAATTTCAATCACATTCCCTTTGCAACTTCCAAAGCAACAATTTACTCAGTTTATTGTAAAATCAACGACATAGCTTCACTTAGCATATTTAACAACAAACTCATTTTCACCATAGATCAAGGAATCCATAGTCCATTTCAAACACTATGAACTTTTCTTGGCCACACACTATTGTGCCTCACCTTAGTCTATTTGATATCAAATCGTTGTGCTCTAAGCATACGAAATAGCATATGTAGTACATGTCATAGCAAACATAATAGACCTTACAGCTCCATGCATTAGAGATCATATTATTTCTCTTTTGCTCATCACGTCTCGATAGACACTGAATCTTGCTAAGATTTATGGCATGAATTTTGGGTAGAAAATATTTTACGATCTTTCAATTGAACGTGTCTAACACCTTACCTAGTAAGTGCTTTGACATATCAATCATCATCTTCAATCTACCTTGTAGAACTTGATGCCCAAGTTGCACTCTACATTTCCAAAGTCCTTTATTGCAAAATACTTTCCAAACTAAGTCTCCATGGATTACAGTTTTGGATTGTCATTTTCAATAAATGTCATCGACATAAAAGACTAGGAATTCAATCTTGCTCCCACTGACCTTCTTGTATACACAAGATTCCATAACATTTCTTTGAACGCCAATCTCTAAATTGCTTCATCAAAACGTAATTTCCAACTCCATGATACTCGATTCAATCCATAAATGGACACCTGAAGCTCGCATACTTTCCTAGGATTATAAAAGCTCCGAGATTGTATAAAATACACATCTCCTTCCAAAATCCAATCAAGGAAGCTAATTTTGATATCTACCTGGTAGAACTCAAAATCGCATTGAGCTAATTTTTCTAGGATATCCAGATAGACTTAAGTATTCCAATATGAGAAAGGTCACATCACAATCTACATTGTAGACTTGTTTATACCCTTTAAATCAAATTCAAAACTTGATTTGAATACAAAATGTCAATTCCGAATTTCATGGCCTTTTGTGGAGTTAGCGCTTGTCAAAGCTTTAATGTAAGTCACATAGGTTCACTATTTTCTAAAAATGTGATTTCATAGTTTCAGTCGTAGGGACATAAATGTACCTTTTGTCTGAACACTACATCTCATTGATTTACATGGGGCATGAGAAACTTCAGCAGTCTCTAAGACTTTACCGCATTCATCTTCACCACGTCTACAGAAGGGATCGATGTTTCTCGGTTCTGATTGTTGCTCACCTCGAATGCTATCGAGGTCTAAATTTCTCCCACTTGTCATTTTGGAAAGATGACATTTCTCCAAAAGGACACATTCTTGAGCAACATCTCATAGTTCTCAAAATGTTTGTAGAAGTACCTCCATTGTCTTATTTCCATAAAGAGACAATTATTAGACTTGGTGCAAGTTTAATGCAAACAACGTTTCACATGTACTTCGCAACCCCAAATCTAATGAGAAAAGACATTTAAGGAACCATTCCTATTCATATCTCATATGATGCCTTTCCTTCACCTTTAGACAATGCATTGGTCAGTGTGAACACTACCATATAAAAGTATTTTCCTAGAAGATTGGCTTGAACCATCATGAAAAACCCATATCCAATATGATCATTTGTATCCTGTCAGATGGTTGACAAATTCTTGACTCAAATATTGACCACCTCAATCCAATTGATGTGTTTCAATTTCTTGCCAAATTGATTCTAAACTTCATTTCCGAACTCCTTAAATTTCTTAAAGGATTCAAACTTGTCTTTCATCGAGTAGAAAACCATAACTTCTCAAATCACCGACGAAATTAATGAAGTGATTCACCTCTTGGAATTAAACTCATTGGTCTACATAACCATTTGTTAATAAAACCAATAAATTTCATGTTCCATCACCCGACACTGTGAAGGGTAATTTTGTCATTTTACCAACACAATATTGACACACATCAAATGACTCCAAGTCAAACGATTTCATATAACCCTCCCACTCAAGAGTGCTCAATGTTGGTGGCATAATCGACAATTTATGAGGTCGAATTTGAATCATTCGTTTCAAGCCCTTTTGATATTTACATTACAAACTTGTTTATCTATATCTAGCAAATAAAGACTTGTGTCTAATTTTGCAAAATTACTACACAATTACATAAAACGGAACGACCATTGCCCCTTTCATGATAATACATTTCTATGTCCAACATAGAAAGTATAGAAAATAATTGTGTTGTTGTAACACTTGGATCCAAATAACCTTTATATGATCCAGTGAAAACCCTAAAGGCATAGATAAACCATAAACTCATATGGTCAATGCAACAACTCTTGCTTCATTACATTTGAGTAGGTAGACATCTCATTAACTAAACTCCTACTTTGGTCTCTCCACATTTTCTAAAATTGTGAGAACCATATGGTATCTAATACCAATTAGTAGAGTGATCGTAGAGATTGTCTATTACGTAAATAAGGAGTCGTTTGGTTTACGTAGGATTTAAATTACCACAGAATTTGTAATTACTCGGTTTTTAATTCCTTGCTAAAATTCTCAGAATCTGGTAAAATTGTGTGGTTGCATACGTACGGATTTTGTAATTCTTTGAACGGATTATTGGTGAAACGTAAAAAGTGTAATAATATAGTAAAAGTACGCGGATTTGTATATTACCTAGGGGAACCTAGGTAAGATATTTTCTGCGTTTCGTGGGAAATTTAAATTACACGTAATTGTAAATTTCTGCATTTATGTATTCTCCGTCAACCAAACAATCATACGTTATCCAAAATCCTAGTATTTTGTAATTTCCACATAATTTAAGTGTACCAAACGACTCCTAAATGCAATTGTAAATTACTCACTAATCTCTTTGTCCTCTAAGGACTAAAGGTAGTATATTTTTCAATTACAATAGAAGTGTTGGGAACTTAGCCGAATCAGCAATATGCTTGCCCTTATCCTATCCAACTTCCTCAAGACCATGTTATATTCAAACCATTTCCCTTATTGAACCAATAGAACCTCGTTCTTGGTATCAATTTAGACACTTGACTTAGTGTTTAAAGTATCACATGCAACTTAGTCAAAGTCTTCTCATTTCAACTAAAATAGTTCTAAACCATCAATGAAATGAATGATGTCACTGGCTAACTATCAGCCATAGGAAAATCGAGTATCTCCATGTTATCAAATAATCCAATCATTTTTCAAAACATGAGATTTAACTTGTTTTCCTTTCTTAAATTTACAATTAAGAATAATCGTAAGGCCTCAAACCTTTCAACCATGGACGGCTCTTGAATCACATTTCAGAGCTCCAGGTTGATGTTGCAAGTATCTATGTTCAAAACTTGCCTAGCAATTTTGGACACATACTATACAACGCAAGACATTTGACATCAATGATTTGAAAATCAACGAAATACTTCTTTTCTTTTCTTGCAATAGAACTTATCCCGAAGTTCATTTGCCAACAAACTGTCGTTCAATTCAACCTTCCAAAGGTTTGAACACAGATAAGAAGAGTTTTTGCTTGTTGTCATACATGATTACTACAAGCAAGAAAAATACATGCAATCAAACAAGTTATCTACACATTTTATTCAATCCAATTGTCCCGGGAATAAAATGATTCCAAGACCCTCAAAATCACAAGGAATTAAGCATGCTTTAGCTTGTCTTAAATCCTTTGATTTTAGGAAAGCAATCTCATTGCTAATAGTATCCAATACTACTCTTGGTTGATGGGATACATCCAATGTAATATCCATATTATTTTGTCTCAACATCTGAGTACCCCTCACTGATATTGATAAGAAAAACCAAAACTAACATGCAAACCCCTTTCACTAGGTCTACCCGCATTTTACTCCCAAGATTAGAGACGATACTATCGCTTTAGCGAAACCTATCATCAGTGATCAAAGGCTAAATGGGTGTTATCTGTTTGGAAAGACAAATTTTTAGCTCATTATTACTTTAGGACTTGGGTTTCATTATGTTGTTTTGATTATTAGTGAACTAATCTATAAACCTATCACATGCATTTATAACACATAAAGCAATAAAAAAATGCATGCATTAAAGCAAATAACCATGTCATTAATTAAGTTAAATTATTAACCTTAATTATCTAAAAATCGTTCATATTAAATTTTGCACTTCCAAAACCAAAATTACTCCCACTAAAAATGATATTAATCTGGATCCATCCAATTAAATTAAATATTTATTATTTATTTAATTTTCTGACCAGCCCGGTTAACCATCACCAAACCGACCCGAAAATCCGGTCTGACCATATTCCGGTCTAACCAGAATACCCAGTGGTCAGACCAAGTCAAGTAGTGGGCTGATTTAATCCCAACTGGCTCATGCCTAGCACTGGGCTTAAGAAACCCTAGGTTTCTTAAAACTTGACCGCTACTGTCCATCAGACTTCTACAACACCATGCCGCTGTCCAGCCGTACTGCTACAGTAACTCCGACGATGAACAGTGGAATAATATAATAAAATAATTCTTGGGGGATTTAAATCAAATCAAATTCAATTTATGCATATCTCATCTACATAAATATTCCTATATCACATTACAACATACAAGAGGCAAATTATGCAAATCCCATCCACATAAATATTCCTAGATCACATTATGACATACAAGAGACTCTAATACTACTGTTGGGAATTGATTATGTCTAATATAGCGGAACATCAAATCCAAGCAAGATCGCATGCATGTCATCATTATGAATCTACGAAGGTTTTAGGCTTACCTCTTTGTGGAGTGCTTTACCGTAAGATTTAGCGGATGATACAATCACCTACGGAGACGAGAATCGCAAGCGTAATCCCTCTATATGTATCCACATAGCACGATCGAACGCCTACACCGTTGTCAGCTTAGAACAGATCCAACAGCAAGCAAGTCGACGACGCACACCTCCTCCTTCCTCGGACTTCGATGAGACGTATGAGAAAAACTAGGTTATGATTCTGGGTGTTCAACACATGAACGTATGTGAATGGTTATGATTCTGTTATTCCCATAAAGCTCTACTTATAGAGAGTAAACTAAATACTATCCCACCTAGTATTTGGTCCATATGGGCACAATCCGAATATGACTCGATGAGTTCTAAACTCAATTCTCATACAATTAGTATTAGACTCCAAGACTAATAATAATTCCTTTTGTCCAATTTCGTACTTTGTGTGTGACCCTTAAGCTTGCGAGATCAATACCATTGATGCTAGCAAATCGAAAGCGGTTTCCAGCTAAACATTTCAATCACTTAAATAACTGAATTAATTATCTCCGTAATTAATGCTCAAGCTATCTAGAATAATGCACATTGATCGAAGGACACAATTCCAACAGTTGAACCATAAACTTCCAAGACATATAAGTAATGATTCGCTCTATCTAGCTGTTGGATTATGGACTAATGCCAATGGAATTTCTATTAATATATTTATTGCTAAGTATTTTGGAACCTGAAGGGTCACACACAATAGAACATGTCATTGGGAAGGAATGGATTAATAGTGATTAATTCATGGTGACTAATTGGCAATTATATATTTATGGATTATTTGATAATCAAGATAAATATGGAATTGATATTAGTACTAATATGAGCATTAGTGCTATATCATTATTCTCATTCATCAGCATTTATGGAGACATAAATCAAGGAATGAATTGAGAGGGATTATGGGAAACGTTTCCATGATTATGAATTTGTATCATTAATATGATCTTATCTCTACAATCCCATTGCCTCTATAAATAGTCTCCTAAGTCAGGTTCACCACTACTACACTATTACTAGAAATCAGTTCTAAATATAGATTTGGGTGAATGGAGCTGGCACATTGAACTGATTGTCCCAGTAGCAAAGTTCGTGTGGATACCATCAGAGGCCGGACCACTTGTGCAGCTGGAGATCGACGCCACTGAGAGATCTTCCACGGTCAAACCATCGGATCAATTGGGGACTCACATCAACAAGGAAAGCATCGGATACCGGAGATACGTGATTCGTCAATCCGGTAATCTTTCTACGCATTACTTTATCATGATCCTGACTATTTAGTATTAGTGAATACTTACAGTGGTATCAGAGACAATATGATATGCATGCGTTTTTGCTCAATTCGTTGATGAAAAATTAATTTGATTAATTTTGTAAAAACCCACTAAATTGATGTACGTTAATTTGATTGAAAAATATGTTTTTAATGTTAAATTGATTTTTGAAATATGGTGGAAAGGGAAATTAGATTTCCAAGACGTCTTGTCTTTGTTTTCGTAATTAAAACGTGTACAAGATTTTATTTAAATTAAAATCGACCTAGTGTTTCTAATGGAGTCTATTCTAAATAAAATATGGACTTTAGAAATTTTAAAATTCAAACTTTTGAAGTATGGTCAATTTTTATTTTTATTTTCGTTTTGGATAAAATGGGCAAATTGTTGTCAAATGGTCCTTTTGGACGGATTTTATTCCAAGCCGTCGGATTTGATCCGACCTGAAATAGCCAGATTCGATCAGGCTAAACTAGGCTGAATTCAAATTAATTTGGACCGTTTTATTTAAAAACCAATTAATGTGTAACAGCTCAGATTAAGGAATTGATATGAATTTACTCTCAGTTTAAATGCTAAACGTTTTGTAGTTTTGGAAATAGTTCTGAACTTAATTACCTGATTTGGCTCTGATTGTAAATTATCCTTAATGACATTAATTAATCATTAATTGCATTTAGAGTGTTATTTGGTAAAATAATTTGAATAATAATTTTAAAGAGTTTAAATTATTTTATTCGAATATCTTTGTAATTGATGATTAATGTTTGAATAAATATGATAAATGGTTTATGAGTGTGTTTATTCAAGTTACGAAATAATGTGATTGTTTTGTAGATCCCTCGTATATATTAAATATTTAAAAGTTGCCTTCCATTATTGGTAGTGTAAATACACTTTTTGTTAGAATAACTTGTTGGGCATACCCAAGGTTGTTTTACTAAAATTATAATTTATACTATTTGGATTTGATCTGTGAATAATGGGTCTATATTTAACAAAAGAATTTAACTTGTTGGGCATACCCAAGGTTGAATAATTTTGAGGCAAGTCTAGGAATTATAAAGATATTGTCATAATGGAATGAGGTGTCATTCTGAATAAAGATTTAAGAGCTACTTTTAGTAACAACCAATACAAATTCTGTCTAAGGAGGCTGGCGATTTTAAGTGGGACCGTTTGTGACCCCTCCACAAGCCACCTGGGAATTTTGAGGAAGTTTTAAAAGTGTTTAAATCTTTAATATTCAAAATTATGGCATTATGATTACGATATGTGATATCTAATTGGTTATAATTGGTAATTAGTTACCTACCTATTAAGATTGTTGTGGTTTGTTGGGCATACTCAAGATCATAATAATCAAGATAGGATCCTAGCCCGCTATGGATTCCTTAATGGAATTCTCAAGGTCAAACTATGAGGGTTATTGACTTGATAAAAATAGTGGAAGCAATACCGAAGTTGTTTTATGCCATTAATTTCTATTTTGGTGTTGTTTATGTGCATTTATAATTCATTACATCTTTATTTCACTACTTGTAGAAAATGTCTTCCAATACGAATCTGCGTAATATACTTTATGAGAACAAGCTCAATGGTCAAAACTTCATGGAATGGATCCAGTTTCTCAAAATTGTTTTGAGGAATGAGAAGATTGCCTATGTCCTGGATGGTCCTATCCCTGATGAACCTGCTGCAACGGCCGAGCAAGCAGTCAAAGATGCTTATCGTAAGCACACTGATGACTCTGAGAGTGCTTGTTGCCTTATGTTGGCCTCGATGAGTCTGGACTTGCAAAAGCAACACGAGGACATGAAAGCCTATGATATGATGCAGCATCTTAAGTCGTTGTATCATAAAAGAGCTAGGACTGAGAGATTTGAAATCTCCCAGGAGCTTTTTCGTTGCAAAATGGCTGAAGGTTCCTCTGTTTCATCTCATGTGTTGAAGATGATAAGTCTCATCGAGAAGTTGGAAAGGTTGGGATTCAAATTGCTACATCAGTTAAGTGTTGACTTGATTTTGCAATCCCTATCTGATAGCTTCTCCAACTTTGTGATGACATTTAACATGAATGATGTTGAGGCGAGCACGTTGCCTGAATTGCTTAATATGCTGAAAACTGCAGAGGATTCTATCAAAAAGGATAAGGGAACTGTGCTGTTGGTTGAAACGTCTTCTAACAAGAAGAACAATAAGCTTAAGGCTAGACCTAAAACCTTTAAGAAAGGGGGTGCCAAGAAAGCGGTGAAACCAAAGGATACAAAGGATAAGGGCACTTGCTTCCATTGTGGCAAAGATGGCCATTGGAAGAGAAACTGCAAGGCTTATCTTGATACCAAGAAGGAGAAGAAGCTTGGTGAAGCTTCTACTTTAGGTATGTTTATGCTTGAAATAAATCTATCTGCTGTTAAGTCCAACTCCTGGGTATTTGATACCGGATCGGGAACTCATATTGTTACAAATATGCAGGGGCTAAAGAACAGTAGAAGGTTGGCTAAGGGAGAAGTGGACCTGCGAGTGGGCAATGGAGCAAAAGTTGCTGCTTTAGCCGTATAGACTTATAGTCTTCCTTTACCTAGTGGTTTATTTCTTGTTTTGAACAATTGTTATTTTGTTCCTTCACTTATGGAAACATCATTTCTATTTCATATTTGGATGAAGTTGAAGGATTCACTATAATCCAAAAGAATAAAAGTTGTTCTGTTTATTTTAATGATGTATTTTATTGTGTTGGTTACTTACATAATGGTTTATACTTATTGGATATGGAAAACCACGTGTTCAACATAAACTGCAAGAGGCAGAGATTAGATCATGTTAGAGATTCTTACTTGTGGCATTGTAGACTTGGTCATATCAACGAGAAACGCATAACCAAATTGCATAAAGATGGCCTTTTGGGAGCATTTGATTATGAATCATTTGAAACTTGCGAATCTTGCTTGTTAGGCAAAATGACTAAATCACCTTTTAGTGGAAAAGGTGAAAGGTCTATCGAATTACTAGGTCTTATACATTCTGATGTATGCGGACCCATGTCAATTCAAGCAAGGGGTGGTTTTTCTTACTTCTTAACTTTTACAGACGATCATTCTAGATATGGTCACATATACTTATTGAAGTATAAGTCTGAAGTATTTGAAAAGTTCAAAGAATATAGAAGTGAGGTTGAGAACCAACTTGGTAAAAGTATCAAGATACTTCGATCTGATCGGGGTGGTGAATACTTAAGTCAAGAATTTCAAGATTATCTTAAAGAACATGGAATTCTTTCACAATGGACTCTTCCATATACGCCACAGTTGAATGGAGTGTCTGAAAGAAGAAACCGGACCTTATTAGATATGGTTCGTTCTATGATGAGCCATGCAAGTCTCCCCAAATCTCTTTGGGGCTATGCCCTGAATACTGCACTATATCTGTTAAATAGAGTTCCATCAAAATCGGTAGATTCTACTCCATATGAGATATGGCACATGAAAAAGCCGATCATCAAACACCTGAGGGTTTGGGGATGTCCCGCTTTTGTGAAAAGGGTGGAATCTGACAAACTTGAACCAAAGTCTGAAAAATATTTTTTCGTGGGTTATCCAAAAGAGTCGTTTGGATATTACTTCTACAATGAGAACAAAGTGTTTGTCTCTAAGCACGTGACATTTCTGGAAAGGGAATATATGCTAGAAATGTCAAGTGGGAGTAAGATAGAACTTGAAGAAGTTCTTGAACCACAAGCAGACAAACAGGTAGAGATGGAACCTGAGCCCAATTCTCATGATGATGAGATACAATCTGGGGTTCCTGATACACAAAACACACGTAGGTCAATCAGGACACGTCGTCCTCCTCAGAGGTATGATGACATATATATCATTGAGAATGATGAACCTGTTACTTACAGAGAAGTCTTATGTGATAAGGATTCGGAGAAGTGGCATCAAGCCATGAAATCAGAGATGGATTCCATGTATGACAATAAGGTGTGGACCTTAGTCGATCCACCTGAAGGGGTAAAACCCATTGGGTGCAAATGGGTCTTTAAGAAAAAGACCGACATGGATGGTAATGTGATTACTTATAAAGCACGACTGGTTGCAAAGGGGTTCACACAAAATTATGGTGTTGATTATGATGAGACCTTTTCGCCAGTTGTTATGCTTAAATCCATAAGGATTTTACTTGCGATAGCTGCATACTATGATTATGAAATCTGGCAGATGGATGTTAAGACCGCGTTCCTCAATGGAAATCTGCAAGAAGAGGTGTATATGATACAACCTGAAGGTTTTGTTTCCAACGATCCTGACAAAGTATGCAAGTTACAAAAGTCTATTTATGGACTTAAGCAAGCTTCTAGAAGCTGGAATCTTCGTTTTGATGAGATAATAAAAAAGTTTGGATTTATCAAAAATGAAGATGAGCCTTGTGTATACAAAAAGATAAAAGGCAGTGTTGTAGTATTTCTTATTTTGTATGTGGATGACATACTGCTGATGGGAAATGACATACCTACCCTTAAATCAGTTAAGGAATGGTTAAACAAAAACTTCTCAATGAAAGATCTAGGAGATGCAAATTATATCTTGGGAATAAAGATTCACCGAGATAGAGCTAAAAGGTTGCTCGGCCTCTCACAGTCAACCTACATAGATAAAGTTCTAAATAAGTTTAGAATGGATCAATCTAAGAAAGGTTTTATTCCTATGTGTCATGGGATTAAGCTCGGTAAGGAAATGTGTCCTAAAACTGATGATGAGAGGTTAAAGATGAAAGATATACCATATGCTTCCGCTGTGGGATCCATCATGTATGCCATGTTGTGCACGAGACCTGATGTCTCATATGCTCTAAGTGTTACGAGCAGATACCAGTCCAATCCTGGTGAGAGTCATTGGATTGCAGTCAAAAATATTCTTAAGTACTTGAGAAGAACTAAAGAGGCTTTTTTGATCTATGGGGGAGCTGAGTTGACATTAAATGGGTATACCGATGCTAGTTTCCAAACGGATGTGGATGATTTGAAGTCCCAGTCTGGATTTGTCTTCACTTTAAATGGTGGAGCTGTTAGCTGGAAAAGTTCCAAGCAGGATACCATTGCCGACTCCTCGATTGAGGCAGAGTATATTGCCGCTTCTGAAGCTGCTAAGGAAGCTGTTTGGATGAGAAAGTTCATTTCAGAACTTGAAGTGGTTCCATCAATTGTTAATCCCATAGCTTTGTACTGTGACAATAATGGGGCGATTATACAATCAAAGGAACCAAGATCACACCAAAGATTCAAGCATGTTTTAAGACGCTAACACTTGATTAGAGAAATCGTTGGTAGGGGTGAAATTAAGATAGAAAAGATTCCTGGTGTGGATAATATTGCTGACCATTGACTAAGCCATTATCTCAGAAAGTACATGCTAGTTCATATGGCTTAAGATTCATGGGTGATTGGGTTCAGCATTGATGTAATGAATTATTTGTTTATGCACTTATATGGCAGTTTCATTATTTTACTATGTATTTATCTGATATTGAAATAATGAAGTCCTTAGAATAATTATTCGAATTATTCTTAAAGTTCCCTAGTCATAGTATTAACAATAATAAGGGCATTGTTAAATACGGAGAGACTAGCTCGTGATACATGAGTGATCTATTGAAGAATAGTTCATTGGAATGACCATTAGAGATTTCCATAGGGTTATTTAATTAGTGCTATTGGAAATTCTCTACATGATAGTAGTGTAAAGTAATCCCTTGACTTGAAATCATAAAGAGTATAATTTATGTGGATAGTTATGCTTTGACCCTTCTCGTCCTTGGTCATAACTGACTCCGCGTACGTTTGGATTGGGTATGACAAGAAGCATAAATTGATATTTTATGATTAATAAAGGATTCACCGCTCCAGTGGGAGAGTATATCCAGGATATGGCCACTTGTTGAATATCAGCTCACAATGTTTGCAAACGATCTGATAAAGTTAGATAAGTTCTAATTTTATTGGGAGGGAGTTGAATTCGGGAACAAGAAAATATCAGTTTGTTAAAGAGTTGGCACAATACCTTGCTCTTAACTGATAATGGATATAGTATGGTGAAAGGATATTTATTACATGGAATCTGGTTCATGGATAGGTGAAGTCGATCATTTGACTTATTCCTAAATGCTTGGGTGGTCATGATGCCTCGCTAGAGGCCAATCTTGATATATAAATATAATGATAAATTAAGTTGTTAATTTGATCAGTTTTAGAAATACCACGGCTGAATATTGTCTTTAGTCCAAGTGGGAGTCTGTTGGATTATGGACTAATGCCAATGGAATTTCTATTAATATATTTATTGTTAAGTATTTTGGAACCTGAAGGGTCACACACAATAGAACATGTCATTGGGAAGGAATGGATTAATAGTGATTAATTCATGGTGACTAATTGGCAATTATATATTTATGGATTATTTGATAATCAAGATAAATATGGAATTGATATTAGTACTAATATGAGCATTAGTGCTATATCATTATTCTCATTCATCAGCATTTATGGAGACATAAATCAAGGAATGAATTGAGAGGGATTAAGGGAAACGTTTCCATGATTATGAATTTGTATCATTAATATGATCTTATCTCTACAATCCCATTGCCTCTATAAATAGTCTTATAAGTCAGGTTCACCACTACTACACTATTACTAGAAATCAGTTCTAAATATAGATTTGGGTGAATGGAGCTGGCACGTTGAACTGACTGTCCCAGTAGCAAAGTTCGTGTGGATACCATCAGAGGCCGGACCACTTGTGCGGCTGGAGATCGACGCCACTGAGAGATCTTCCACGGTCAAACCATCGGATCAATTGGGGACTCACATCAACAAGGAAAGCATCGGATACCGGAGATACGTGATTCGTCAATCCGGTAATCTTTCTACGCATTACTTTATCATAATCCTGACTATTTAGTATTAGTGAATACTTACACTAGCTAGCTGACACAATCAATGATTTAATGAATTCCAGAAACTGTTAATCACATTTTAATATGATGTGAGCAAGCAAAACGAGTTTGGAGGCTGTCATCTCTAGGGTTTGATTTTGATATAGGTAAGTCAGTTTCCTTTCAAAACTGGTTTTGTATTTGGATGACCATGGCACCATATGGGGAAGCTATATCCTTATCTTTCTGTATATTGTGGAACATCTGGAAAGCGGGGAATAGGTTTGTTTTTGATAATGTTAAATATGACTGTTTCCAAGTTTGGCAGGCTTCGCTGCAAGATTACAGATTATTTGTGAGTCGTGGTGCAGTTCAAGACATAGAAGATGTCCAAGTTCCAGATTTATTGTGTCAAGGCAGCAACGATAGGAGTGTTCATCACCAGGAGGTTGCAACAGAGTATGTTTTGAAGTCGGATGCGGCTTATTGGAAAAGGAATAATCATGAATCAGCTTCCTTTGCGCTGTACAAACTTGGTATGCCTGAGGCGATGGTTAGCAACATGATGCATTTTATAGCTATTTATGCTCTGATGGCAGAAACAGTAGCTTGTCTACAAGGGCTAAAACAGGCAATTTCTCAAGGTATATATTCAGATGGCTACGTTATTAGTGTTGTCTAATTGTTAGATCCTAATCAGTCTTTTACAGAATAAGGAGTCTTATCCTCCATGGGAGATATGTACCTTAGTTCATGATATAAGGAGCATAGATGCTCAGTTTCGTTTTGTTGTGTTTCTTAAAGCAAACAGATAGGTAATAGATCAGGAGCATAGGTTAGCAAATGATCTTAAATGTAACTCTGCCGTGTGTAACTCTTTGTTTAATTAATTGAAGTTTGTTATTGTCAAAAAAAATGATTTAATGATTTCCAATTTCTAATATTATTATAAACAATAAAATTGAGTATGCACCATTAGAAGCAACATTGACAATTAGAAGGAACTTTCCCTTGAGTTTGTGAGTGAAACTTCTGTAAGGTCAAGTTTTTGTTGGCTGCTTTGTGGAATGTCATGTTGCAACATGATTGTGTTTGGCAAAATATTTTCCATGTCACAGCGCAGGATTTGAAAGAAGGAAGGAAATATTTCGTACTGGTTTTCTATGGAAACTACAGTTCTAATGGGTGTCTACGACTCAGTTTTAGACGTGATTATAGAATGGGAAGATTCGGGGAGCTAATCTTTCCATAATTCATAGTTTGTGGCACGGGTTTTAGATTTGGAAAAGAAGTCTACTGAATGAAGGAATTAAGAGCCGTGTGGAGCCTGTTTTTCCATGGCGTTGAGCTATAAAGAGGACATTAGTTGCATAGCTTGAGCTACCGATTTTCACATCACAAAAATATTGTAATTCAGAATTTTATACAGTTCGAGCGAGAAGGCAACACAGTTCGGGTTACTCATCAACCAAATATCTGGACGTGTGTTAAATCTCGGGTGAACAAGATCTGCCGCCGACTCCTAGGAAACGGAGGTAATCATAATAGCAACTGCTAGAGAGCAAACTAGACAGTGTGATAGGCTTGCAGGAATTACCACTAGTTTATAAGAATAGGCTTGTACGTTCTTAACAAATAGTAAAAGATCTTTACACGGACTACGGTCCAGTAGACGTAGATGCATTTCACCGAACTGCGTGACCAGATTGTCATTTAATTAATTCCGCACTTTAAGTTTTGATTTTCCGTTAACTAATTAAAACTTAAACGCAATTTTGATCAAGTTAGCAACTAGGAACTTTCCACTATGCATCAAACTATTGAGTTTTGAAAATATTACTGTTCTGTTATTATATGCCGTAATTGTTGACTGCGTAGCTTCGTTCCGCTAACAAGTCCTAGTCTCTGGGTAATTTGTTTAGTTTCAAATTCCATCTCCAACATTCTAGGCTTTTGCAATTTTTCTGGTTTGTAAAGGCTATATATGCCTCATCTTTATTCCATCCCGTTTTCTCATTCTGAATATCAAAATTTAGATCGACTTGTTAACGTAAAATGTCCGGTGAAGATATACTGAAGGCCGTTTCTCCTTTTCTGGACGGCCCAGATTTAGTTAAATGCATGCTGGTTTGTAAGAAATGGCAAAAAATCGCTCAAGACGATCGCTTATGGAAGTCTCTCTGTCTGAAAGCATGGCCATCGATATGCAACAGATTCGCAGATTCCCAGAATCGTCTAACCTTTCGTCAACTGTTCCGAAAATGCCACCAATCCTCCGACGTCAAAAAAGCAACGCTACTTTTACCTCCCAGGTTATCCTTCGCCGACCTGGAATTCTACATCGACATATACAAAGAGCCTTATAAGGCCAGCGATCCGGCTTCGAGACTCTTCTCGGAGGTTGTCGCCGGAGCTACTCTCCTCCGGGGGATCCGAAACCCGCCTCCGGGGGTATGCTTCGCGACGAAAGCTCATCTGGTGGGCCCCGAGTTCAAGATTGCCGTGCCTGTGGAGCCGAGGTTTACAGTCACCGGCGCCGATGTGCTTACGGCCAATGTCAGTGCAGTGCGGAGAGATTCCGGCAAGATTGCACGTCTGATTAATTCCGTGCCTGTGATTTATTTAGACCGAACAGAATGTCGTTCTATGGCATTTGATCTCATCGGTGCTTTCTCTCCCGCCTACCCTTTTGTTCCTGCTACTTTTGCATGGATCTCCATGCTTTATTTGCACAACGGAGAACTGCAGACGCTTGGTCATGATGGTCAACTGAAATTCGAGGTTTTCGGCATCGAATTGGACTTCAAAAACTGTGATTTTGTCAATTCAGAGGACCAGGCTTTATGGCTGTTGGACATGCTTAAATGGAAGTAATCGGATTAGTTACATGACATTCTTCTTTCATGATTTTTCTTTGCATCACGCTTAATTACTTTCACCAATTTCTCAAACACGAGTTTTACCTTTTAGTACCGTGTAATTTGGTTGTTTTGTTTCATTTCCTCAATTCTAATTCTTGGCCTTATTTTGTTGGACATGTTTCATTACCTTTTAGTGCCGTGTAATTTATTGCCCTTCCCCTATACATTTGATTGGAGAATTTGAAAACGATTCGACATGTGCATTTGGCTTGTAATGTATGTGCAGTTGAAATATATTTTGAGTGTAAGGGGTAGAAAATTGTACTTATCAAAACTTGGGCCAAAAATCCTAAATTCGACCAAAGTATATGGGGAAGGGCAATAAGTCGACCAAACACGATTTCCGACAAACAATTCATACAATACACGATTCACGATACAGGATACACGATTCACGATTCATTCACTACAATGACTTGGGTTACCAAATGATCTTATGATTCCAGTATTCATTCAGTTCACTTTCATGAATCACCGAGTGATCTCATGGTTCCAGTATTCATTTGAACACTATCATAGGTCACCGAGTGATTCCATAATTCCAGTATTCATACAGTTCACTATCATGGGTCAACGAGTGATCCAATGGTAACACAATACGATCACATTTCCTTCCAGGAATCTAGCGGTGGCTCCCATACGTAATACTTAGTTCCGTATGGGTTATAGTGGTGGCTCCCGTATGTAGCATTTATTTCCTTGGAAATCCAGAACACTCATGCAATTCAATGATCACATACACTTAACATTTTACGTAACAAACCGAGTATAACAAGCAAGCACACATTGCAAATAATCATAACAGAGACCAGTCACCAGAACACATCTTTAAGTTAACATTTAAACAATTGAGCATTTAACTGGTCATGTATTTTTCGAAAAGGGATTGAAAAATAGTAAAACCCTTACCTTTCTTGCAATCCAAGATCTACGAGAATCAATGAAATCTGAAAATATTATATAGCATGCAACCATTCAAGATTTACGTAAAATTGAATTGACAATTGAAACTGAATTGACACTTTTGACTATTACTCGTGAAACTAATCATAACTCATGACACGTTTTGATAGTTGGTGCCTTGTGCCCGAAAACAAACAATTCCATGAGGTGGAGTTAATAACGGTTAAGAGCCACAACTATGAATAAATAGTCAGAATTCCATTCTAGAGATTATGAATTGAGTGTGCAATTGATCATAATTGTAGTTGATAGTTCTAAGCATGGACGGAAATGGGGGAGCGAGGGACCGCGGCCGCTCCCCCAGATTTCATATAACAGGCTACATTAGTTTAACAATTAGACGTTTAACCTTCGAAATTTTTTGAAAAATAGACTTATATAGTGCAATTTCGCTCCCCTGTTCGATCTCGCTCCCCCAAAAATTTGGGTCTAGTTACGTCAATGGTTCTAAGCATAGTTTTAGCTTAGTTCTTGTGTAAAAGTACTAACATTCAATTCCATTGAGTTCCTGTCAATCTTCCTTTTATTTAATGGGCCAAATGATCAAACCAGCAAATGAAATTATTTTTTCCCATAATAGCTCGCAATTACAGCCGACAGTCTAAAACCACAAAACGGAAAGAAATACGTTTAGATACTGCAAGAACGCAGACATCGCCGTGATTTATGATCAGCCACGTAAACGACACCGTTCAACAAATCTTATAAATAACGTGATAGAATAAAAAAAAATCCCACCGAACCTCCCTCGGATCACAGAAAACCGCAGAAAGCGCAATCATCATGTCTTACTTCCCCAAAGGGCACCACTTCGACGGCGACGATGTCGATGACTTCGACGAGTTCGACCCCACCCCCTACGGCGGCGGCTACGACCAGGCACTCACCTACGGCCGCCCTCTCGAGCCGTCGGAGGAGATCTGCTTCCCCAGCGTCTCCGCCTCCGACGACTTCGACTCCGATCGTCCCCAGTACTCCTCCTACGCAGAGCCCTCCGCCTACGGAGAGGAGGCCCAGGACAACGAGTACAAGAGCTACGCCCGCCCCGCCTCCCGCCCCAAGCCCAACTACGGCTTCCAGCCCGGCATGAACCGCCCCGGCGGCGGCGGATCCGGCTACCAGAGGCCCACTGAGTACGAGGCACCGGCTCCGGCGCCGGAGTACGAGAATCCGAGCTACCAGGAGCAGGAGAGCCAGGGGTATGGAGGATCGAGGTACGAGAAGCCTAGCTATGGCAGATCCGAGGAACCTACCTATGAGGCGCAGGAGAGCCAGGGATATGGAGGATCGAGGTACGAGAAGCCTAGCTATGGGAGATCTGATGAGGATGATTATAAGAAGCCTGGCTATGGAAGGTCTGAGGAGGATGATTACAGGAAGCCTAGCTATGGGAGATCCGAGGAGGAGGAATACAGGAAACCGAAACCTAGTTATGAAGCGCAGGAGAGCCAGGGATATGGAGGATCGAGCTATGAGAGGCCTAGCTATGGACGATCTGAGGAGGAGGATTATAAGAAGCCTAGCTACGGGAGGTCTGAGGAGGAGGAGTACAGGAAGCCTAGCTATGGTGGAAGGTCTGAGGAAGAAGGTTACAGGAAGCCTAGCTATGGTGAGAGGTCTGAGGAAGAAGGTTACAGGAAGCCTAGCTATGGTGAGAGGTCTGAGGAAGAGGGCTACAAGAAGCCAAGCTATGGCAGACGTGATGATGATGATGACGATGATCACAAGGAATATGGCCGTAAGAAATATGTAAGTACTTTTCGGGTTTCTTTGTATTAATTTCTTGTTGATGAATTTTATTCGTTTTCATAGCATTGCAAATATTTGTGTTCTGTTTGATTGGTAGTAAGAAGATGATCATAATGACTGAGAAGTACTAGGATCTGTTTATATTATGATGATGATGATTTTATACCCTTGTATAGAAAGTCCAGAAACCGGTTGGATATTAGGGAAATAATTGGTTATCTATGTTTGCAGATGAACCTGGGGAATGAAAATGTTAGTGAAAGTAGCCAATTAACAGCAAATATAGACATTAGACAGTAGTATGTTGAGGTTGGAATTGTTGTATATTAGAAAATTTGCGTTCATTTCTGCATTTCCGGCATTGTTTTTAATGAAGAAATGGAATTTTCTCCTTCTGTAAAGTAGCTTTGGTTTAGTGTTATGTGCCTTTAGGAAGATCGAGTTGTGTATGTTTTAATCATCTTTGGCCGTTGCTTGATCAGGTACTTATTCAATTATAAGTGTTTTTTTGCTTTGTTTAAGATATGTTCGTTTCGGCAGTAAGATGGAATCGGTCTTCATCTGAAGATCACTGTACTGCATTAAGCTTGTGAAATACTCATATATGAATAATTTGATTTTGCTCATTTCTTTTCAACTTTCGACAATTACACTAAGAACTTCAACATTGTCATTATGTGGAATGAAACGTGATAGGCGGTTTCCCAATGTGCTGTGATTGCACAAGATTGTGTGAATGTATATATGTATCATGAGATTCGTATCAACTCCCTAATCTGTACTAACTGATCTAAACTCTGGCAGGGTGGTGATGATGACTCCGAAGATGACGACGATGATGATGAGAAGAAGAAGCGTCGCAACAAGCACCACCACCGTAGGGAGTACGGTGATGACTAAATGAAATGCTGATTGGAGTTTTGCATGGAAGAATTCATGCTCTATTTGAAGCTCACTAAATTTGTTATTCCCAGAACTCTTTTGTGTGCAAGTTTGTTGCAGCTTTTGTTTTCTTTTTTCACTTGTTGCTTTTGATTATTTTCCGAACAGCTATGTATTAAGTATGTGTGGATTTCATACTGCTTATGATAAATAAAATTCCCCAATGTATTGGGAAGGTGTGTTTTTGATGACATTCATATATTTCCCCCCATTTTCTTTACATCTATTGTTATTTCTGTCAATCTAACTGGGAATCATTATGAAAATGAGGAGTTGAGAAGACCAAAATAAGAACAAAAAATGAGGTTATATTAGATGAAAAGTTCGAAATGGTCGAGCAGCTTTTTCAAAGAGCATACTTTTCTCTCTGGTTCTTGATTATCTGCACATTTAGTTGCAGAAGATGAAGGTGAATCTAGAGCAACTTCTTTCTCTCGAAAAACGTCTTCAGATGCCAGAGTTGAAGACCAGCCACAGAAACCGACACCAGTATCGAAAGAAAACTGAACGTTGCCATCTTCGAATTGGTTGCTCTGTTCAGTGCCTGCATTTCTTCCTCCCTGCATAAACACAAGACATTTCAGACACATTTACAGTAAAAAAAACACAATCCAAAAGCGTCTCACCTCTCTCGCAGGAGAAACATCTCATCGTGTATCATGATCACCTTGTCGTAAATGCTCATCAACTCCACTTCCATTGCCTGAAAACACCACAATCACAAACACACTGAGCAAATCATAACATAAAATTCACTAATCTAGTTCTCGTGCAATAGTGCAGTACTAGTGTAACTAAACTTCGACCACTAAACAATATTCTAAATTCTCGTTATTGCTCTAGTTTTTCCAATTAGGGAACGTTAAAATCAAAACAAGATTCAAAATTACGTTAATTATCCAAAACTCATAAGATTATGAAGATGAATACGTACTTCGATTTTTCCTTTGGTGGCAACTTTCCCCCAATCTTTAGCAGCGATGCCGGATTTCCAGTCGAGCTCGAGGGTGAGGACGTGGGGGACTTTGCTGGGGCTGGACCAGAAGCAGGCGGTGTAATCTCCGCCGTCGTACGCCGTGAAGGCGAAGGTGCCGGAAGCCACGTTCTCCGCCGTGTAGTAGCGGCTCCCTTTGGATGACGTCACTCGGACGGTGACCTTCTGGTTGGGCTCCGGGTTGACGACGCTGTACTTTCCGATCGTCATCGCTTCGGCCTTGATGTCCTCCATGATGCATTTGTGGCTCCCGGACTGCAGCTCGAACTGCATCGATTCCACCGCCGCCGGCGACATTATCATCCCCACCGCCACCACCGCCGCCGCCATCAATGCAACACTCGTCGTCGTCATCATCGTCATCTACGATTCATCCCCTACCTTTTCTCGGATCTATTGTGCATGTTTATTTTAAAATTTTGTTAATAATAATTATTATTATTTTAAAATGTGGAATGGGTCTTGGTTTTGATCTTCTGGTGTTTGACCATACCTTTTGTTGTTATTGTCCACCAATAACGCGCAAGAAAACCCACATAATATATGCACTACGTATTTTTTATTTTTTTAATGAGAGGAGAATTTTAATGTACATGTAAAAAAAACCTATTTACAAATATATTTTAATATTTAATTTATAATACCTTTCAACTAATTAATTCCTACCGTGTATGGTTGATTTTAAAGATTTCGGAGTGGTTGAACTTGAACTTGAAGGAATTGAAGAAGAAGAATATTATTCAAAAAATTATGTTGCATTTTCATTGTTGTCAAGATATCAAAATTCTCATTTTCACTTAACAGAAATCAAGACTAGCTTATTATTTACAACAGTAATCAGAATATGTCAATCAAATATATTATTCTTAAGTGAGATTGACATTTTGATATGGTTTAAAAAAAAAAAAAAAGACATTTTGATATGGTAATGCATCAAAGATAAAATAGTATACTGATGTGCGAGTTTGAGTTGATAGAGTCTGAACTGACCAGATGTTTCTTTTACCGTGAGACTATCTGGGAGGGAAAGATAATATGCGTAATCTGATATTTGTATACTGCTGTGCAGCCAGCCTGTGAGACCAGCATTTGTTGGAAATGCTAGTAGTATTATCCTTTTTCATCCATGTTTTTTAGTTGTAGTTTTATAGATATGTTGTTACCGGCATCAGGCGCAGAGAAAATTTAGGGTGTGTTTGATAAACACAATAAGCTCTGAACTTAATGTAAAAGTGCTTATTCCAAACTTTACGTGTTTGATAATCTAAAAATAGACATCTGAATGTAATAAGTGGGTCTGAATCGTGTATACAAATTGAACGTGGTAAATAAATGATTTATTTTCACTTATCACTTAAATCTGAACACACGTACCACCTACCATATTTGAAAAGTAAAATACGTAAAAATTTATGGTGAAAATATTACTCATACATATATATAAAATAATGATTATCTATATTATCTAGTAATTTTTTAAGCATGCTAAAATTTTATTAGATATGTTAAAATAAAAGATTTACTAAAAAGATAATGATTATCTATACTTATATTATCTAGTAATTTTTAAGAATGTTAAAATTTATTAGATAGGTTAGAATAAAACATTAACCTAATCTAAATTAAGTAGTTAACGTAAAATATTAACGTAATATTTTTTATAATAATTATGTAGTTATGATTTCATTAACATTAATACATACATATATATATTAAAATATTAAAACATTGACAAGATGTAGGTAACGTAAATTATTTCTATTATTCAGTTATTTTTGTTATACATTTAGGATTTAGTTATTATTATAGAGATAAAATGCTAGTTTATTATATATATTGAGTTCGTTTTCTACTTGAGATTGGTTATATATATTATTTGCAACAAATAATTTTTTTATAAAATTATAAAAATATTATATTTAATGCACGTTATCTTTCTTCTAATTTAACCAATCAATTTTAACTTTGTATAATTAGTATTTCTGATTATAGACATAATTTTGATTATTTCAGAAATATTTAATATTCAGCACTTATTTGAGTTTTATCAAACACATACATATATTCAGTATTCAGCACTTAATAGATTCAGATTTCGTTCTTCAGATTTCAGACATAAGTCTTCAGACATAAGTTTTATCAAATACACCCTTAGAATTGTTAGATTGATAGAAACTTCTTTTGAGTCATACTTATCGCCTCCACATGTGGAGTTGCTTCTTGCCTTGAGTGCCGTAAGTCCACTCATAGTTCCCTTATTTTAGGGTTCTAGTTCGCATCCGCATTGTGCTTGGCTGCGGATATGTACTATTTTCGATTTGTTATTTACGGTATGAGTACGCCATTATAATCCTCCCATCAAACGGTGGTTTAATAAAATAATAAAAAAAAAACTAATACATTCTATGAATCAAATAAGTGTATTAACATTAATAATTAAAGTCTCTTTCAATGGAGGTTGGGATTAAAACCGACAAGAAATATAACCAAGTAGACGCAGACACGCAGTTGAGCGATGCCCTTCGCCCTTCGGATCATACGTATTAAGTTTAACGTTGTCATTAATCATTGTTAATCAATCAATTTGAACAGTGTAAATTATTATGGTATATCAATTTGGCATTGTAGTCAAACATTCCTAATGTAAATTAAATAAAGGTCCTATCGTGTTACCCAAAATAATAAGTTTAAGATTTTAGTCAATGGTATTGTATACATTACTAGAGAATGTGATATCAGTTCAACTCATTTTAGTTCAAAGTTTGGTAACAATTAAACTTAAGACAAAATGACCTAAATTGTTTTGTAAAAATTTAAAACAACTTGGTTTATTAGTTTTAAAAAAAAATGATAGGTTAAGAGAACAAAATCTTATAAAATTTCCCTATATTATAGAAAATATATGATATATCCTCCATTCCATATTTCCATTCCATGCGAAGAATCATGTTTTAGAAATGCCACTTTAATTTATATGGAAGTAATAATATTCACAGCCTCTAAATATAGAAAGTAGAATTCAAGATTTGGAATGGATACTATCACACTACCACCCTAGGGCTACACGTTGCCATACCTACTAGAATGTAGAAACCTGTCAATCTTGCGTAATGATAGGAGCTCAGAAAATAATGCTCCCAGCAAAAAAAATTATGGAAGAATATTGTGTCTGCAATTCGTGTTTTTCTTGATTCATCATTACTTAAAACAAAATGGGTTTTAAGATTTGAATTATCATCAATCAGAACAAAAACCTAAACAAAGAGACAAGAACCGAAGTTCCATGGAAGAGGCACCCAAAAAATAGTAGGTAAAAAGCTGTTTTGAATTCCATTGACAATTCTCAGGACCTGTTCTTCCTTCTTTCTTTTTTCGAAAAAAGATTTCATTTTTATAATGCAACTTCATTTCCACTTGCCTTTTGAGTAGCTATATAATCCTTGCTAATTTTGATCTCTGTTCCTTCATCATCTGCATAATTGCAGTTGATATTCATCATACATAAGAAAGCGCCGAAAAGGGTCTCTTTTGTTGTTGGCACAAACGTTGGAAAATGAAGTTCGGGAAGGAATATGGTGGGCAGATGATCCAGGAATGGCAGAATGCGTACGTGGATTATAACGCCCTCAAAAGCGTGCTTAAAGATGTAAAGAGGAAAAATGCGCGCGCTTTTGCGTCGAATCCGAAAACGTTGGACAGAAGGAGGTCTTTGTACAGGGCGTTCAGTGGTCTGCAGAACTGCGTCAGCCGGAAATATACCTCGCCGAGGTCGGAGGACGAGGTTATTCTGGTCAGCGAGGTTCATCCTTCGCAGCAGGACGATGAAGAGTCCGGTGGGGTCTACCAGACGGAGTTTCTGATGACCACGACGGACGAGGATGGCGAGGGCGAGGAGGTTGAGGTTCGATTCTTCAGGAAGATGGATTCTGAGTTCAACAAGGTTGTTAAGTTCTATAAGGACAAGATGAGTGGTGTGAAGGCAAAAGCGGATGAGTTGACTAAGCAGATGGATGCTCTCATTGCTCTCAGAGTCAAAGTCGATTATCCGTTGCTCGAATTTGTCAACAGTCCATCTGCAACTCCTACGCCTCATGGGGCTAGAAAAGGTAACGAATTCTGCGGATCCTAGTCGTTTTCCTGTTTTTAGTTTATTTATCATGTTATGTTAATGTGTTTTCCTTCATTTGCTGCTTTATTATTGTTGTTCTTAGTAAACTATGATGTTGTATTAAAATGATGCTACAGATGATATCATGTCTGAATCTTTAGAAATGGTGAGTGCATTTGTCATGTTATATTCGTTTGTTTTCATTCATTTGTTGCTTGATTGTTGTTATTATTGTCTGGTTGACCATTGTTGTTGGAGAACTAAAATGCTGTTGAGAAATGGTGTTGATGATTCTGTCTGAATGATAAACGAATTCTGCGTATTCTTGTGGTTTTTCTGTTTTTTGTTTATTTATAATGTTATGTTTGTGCGTATTCCTTCATTTCTTGCTTTATTATTGTCGGTGTTAGTAAACTATGAAGTTATACTAAAATGATGCTACAGATGTTTGAGTATTTAGAGCGTATTCTAGCAGTTTTCACCTACAATTTGTGTGTTATAAACCTCAAGTGCATTTTTCAAGTTATATTAGTGTGTTTTGGTTGTTGTTATTAGTGTCTGGTTGACTATTGTTGTTAGAACCATAGAGTTGAAATAATATGATGCTAAGAAATGGTGTTTGATGATTCTGTCTGAATGATTGATGAAGGCACGGTTCCTATGGATGCGATTGAAGAAGTTGATGATAGTGAGGATAGTAGTAGAGAGGAAGATTCGACGAATGGAGGGGAACAGGAGAGTATCGCGACAGAAAGCAGAAGCAGAAGCATGAAGCGCGGTTTTAGGCCTCCCCCGCTTCAAGTGCTGGATCAGGTTAAGATCAATGTTGATCCAGCAACTCCTGTTTCAACTCTGAAGTCAGTCTTCAATGGCTCGAAACCCGATCTTTCGTACAGCAAACCCGAGTTGCATATCGCGCAGGAGAAACTGAAGCAGGCTTTTGTTGAGTTCCACAGGGAGCTTAGATTCCTAAAGAGTTACAGGTACTTTATAAAATCTTACTCAAAAGGTGCACTTTTTTTTGTGTCTTGTGTTTTTTGTTTGACTGATATTTCTGTCATATGGATGATATGCCAGTTTCATGAATGTCATGGCTTTCTCCAAGATCATGAAAAAGTATGATAAGGTTACTTCAACAAATGCTTCGAGCTCTTACATGGAAATGGTTGAGAACTCGGTTATTGGCAACACCGATGAGGTTTGTGGTTTGTAGATGAGGTTTCTGATTCATCTGAATAAGATTGGATGAGAAGAAGTTTCAGACAATGATGCTGCTTTTTTCTGTTCTTCAGATCACTAGAATAACAAGTAGAGTAGAAGCTACTGTGGTGAAGCATTTCTCGAACGGAAATCACAGTGAAGGGATGAAGCTTTTGAGGCCAGAAGCCAGAAGGGAGAGGCACAGGGTGACATTTTTCTTGGGGCTGTTTTCCGGTAGCTCGATTGCACTTGTCATAGCCATCCTCATCTCTGTCCAAGCAAAACGTCTTCTTGATGATGAGAGCGGATTAGTGAAAGAACGAGATAAATACATGAAAACCATTTTCCCACTTTACAGGTACATTTACAAATCCACTTCATTATAAATATCAAACTCCCTCTTCATTGTCTGATCAGGACATGATTTTTGTGCAGTTTGTTTGGTTACATATGTCTACATATGGTCTGTTACGCGGGAAATGTATTCGTGTGGAGACATTTCCGCGTAAACTATCCTTTTATATTCAATTTCAATGAGAGAACCAGATCAGTGGGGTTCAGGCAAGTCCTGCTAGTGGCATCAGGCCTTACAGTTATCTCCTTGGCTGCTGTCCTTTCCAACCTCGACATGGACATGAACCCCGACACAAAACGCTACTCAGAACTTACTGAATCGGTCCCATTAGCCCTCTTCCTCGTAAGTCTGTCCTAACTGGTTTATGTTAAGACCATTTCAGACAGCTAGAATGATTGACTGACTTGATCATGTTTACAGACAGTTCTTCTTGTACTGATTTCTCCTTTCAACATCCTGTATCGATCAACTCGGCTTTATTTCCTGACACGAGTTTGGCACTGTCTCAGTGCTCCTCTCTATAAGGTACTAGGTTTTTCCTAAGTCAAACAATCTTTCAAGAATGCATGTTTGTAATGCTAAGCTGATTAAGTTTCCTGTTTTGTGGATTCATAGGTTAGCCTGCCAGATTTCTTCTTTGCAGATCAGTTAACTAGCCAGGTTCAAGCTATCAGATGTTTGCAATTTTATGTTGTTTATTATGGCTGGGGCTACTTCAGAGACAGAGATAACAGTTTTGAGGACGATTCGACTTACAAGATAGTATATATAGTTGTTGCAATCATTCCCTACTGGTCTAGATTACTTCAGGTGACATCAGTTTCTGTTTTCTATCACCTTTGGATCATCACATTTCATTAAAAGGAACAAAGTGTCTGAAATTCTGATTCTTTGCAGTGCATTCGGCGTTGGGTTGAGGAAAAAGATATTCATCAAGTGTACAACGGCCTCAAGTACTTTTCGACAATTTTCGCGCTTGTAATAAGGACACTTTATTCACAAAATAGGTTTCATGATACATTGAGAGTCTTGACCATAGCTAGCGGAATATTTACTACGGTTTATAACACCTACTGGGACTTAGTTATGGACTGGGGACTGCTGCAGAGGAACTCGAAAAACCCCTGGCTCAGAGACAAGATCCTCGTACAAAACAAGCTTGTGTACTTTGGAGTTATGGTGAGTTCTGAGTTCTTGACATTAAAATCTTGCCCTTCGGAGTTCTGATGTTACTGATGTTTGATGGCAGGTTGTGAATGTGCTGCTAAGGCTTGTTTGGATGCAGATGGTTTATGATTTCCAATTACCATTTCTCCATAAAGCTGGCATGACTGCTGTCATTGCCTGCTTGGAGATCATTCGTCGTGGCATTTGGAACTTCTTCAGGTTTTGAACACTTCATTCATGAAAAACATCAGTAACTGTAATGTACATTTGTTTCACTTGCTTAACGTTGTCTTATTTTGAGTTTCAGGATAGAGAATGAGCACCTGAACAACGTTGGCAAGTACCGGGCTTTCAAAGCTGTACCACTGCCATTCTTCTATGAGGATGACAAGCATGACTGAAACAAGAAACTGCAGGCAGAAGCACAAACATAGAGGACTGGCAATTAAAAAGCAACTTTATCGTTGCTCAAATATAGTTCATTTTTTTATTGAAATTATGTACACTATAATTACGAGTAGAATAATGAAATTATAGCAAGCAGATTGAAGGAAATTTTTTATAGCAGAAAGAAACTACCAACAGCTTCAAATAAAAGGTTAAGAAAACCCATCAGAAGACGAATGATAGCGGATCAGAATCATATTATAAGCCACTAAGTAAGAAATTTCTAAACCTGAAATCTACCAGCTAATTCCCAAAATCAGAATGTGGAAATGACAACCGAATAATCAATCAGAAGCATTCTATAGAAGGGCATAGATAACAGAGAAAAGGCCAGACATGAAATATTCCATTCTTTTAGTAATGGCTACAAATTTTCATCAGCAAATATATATTCAAGGAAGTGACTGCACAAAGATAAACATGTTCCTCACAAGAATGCAAAATTTTATTCACAACCAGATTCGGGCAAATGGAGAAAGTTACCACTTACCACGAACGGTATTGTCAGTCTTAAGTTACTTAAAAGACTGACAATACTATTCATGGAGTGGCTAAACAAAATTTATAGTACTTGTACTAACTCACTACAGCTGAGAAAAAGGGAAAACAGTTAGAATAGGAAAACTTATTTGGAGGAGCAGGCTGGTTCATTATCTATCTCCTCTGCATTATCCGAGTTCACTAGAGAGTCTGCAGAATTTTCTTCTGTTATATCACCTCCACTTTCTGTGCCCCTATTTGCAAAAACAGCTGAGAAGGACAACGGATTATAGGTGGAGCTTTCCCTTCTCAGGCCTTGGATAGTTCTCATGGCTGAGAGAGTGCTTCGATAAATGTCCACATTTTCCTCCCCGAGTGACAACGCTGTCTCTGTAGACATATTATTTGATGATTCTCCAGACCTGACTTCTGAAGTAGCACCAGATTCAAGAACTTCTGCTTCTAATGGGAAAAGAAGTTCGAGATTCTCTTCGCACTCTCTCAGTAATCTTGTAAGAGGCTCGGTAGTAAAGAAAGGCTCATGGAGAGCAAGCTGTGTGAAATTCAAGCGCAAAACTTCACCCGTCATCTTATCGTATTTTTTCAAAATCTTGACAAGACCTGGCCATACAAAAACACAGCACCACTTCAAAATGTTAGATAATTTCATTCATATGAGTCTAACAAAGAGAGTCCAAAGGAGACGTAAATCATGCCTGCAAAATTTAGGGAGCTATAATTCTTGAGAAGAACCATTTCGCCATGAATAGAAACAAAGTCCTTCCGAATATCCATCATCTCCTCACTGAACTCAGTGTCTGAATTCAGGGTTCCATTAGTGCTCCCTTCATTCTTCACCCGCTCAATTCTTTCCTTCAGTTCCTGCATCAAACAGTTCGCAGATTGCTACAAGAAATTAGCAGCCTAACACACAATCACAGAATTGATCGTTTGTCACACAAACTCCTATCATCATAAAACAAACTAAAGAAAGCAGGCAGAACAAAACTCCAAAACTGAAATATTTGATAACATATTCTCTGAAGTCTGAACTCTTCTTGCTGTCCATTATCATATTTAAAAGTCAATATCTTCAGATTCATGCAGCTGTTAAATTATGAAAAGTATGGTATGTTAAAACTATTATGATGAAAGTTGATATTGTGTAAGTATACATTACAAATTACAGTGAATCTTCTTAGATACAACATGATAGTATTAGCAACAAAATATGGACACAATATCATGAACTGTAAACTAATTCAAGAAATAACTTTAAAATTTAAAAGGATGATTAAAGTGATGAGGGACCTGAAGGCGGATGATGAACTCCTCCTCTTTGTCAACGTAAAAGTCGTTGACTTTCTCGAGCTCCTCGTTGAGAATCCGGACAAACCAGTCCTGCAGTTCCGGCAGGGAGGGATCGGCGGCGGCGGCGGACGGCGGCAGAGGAGGATTTCGCGGGAAGGAATCGGCGGTGGTTTGGGAGGAAGGGATATTTTTCTTGAGGAGTTTCTTCAATGGCTTGTAGGACAAATACTTGTCTCTCCATTCAGGGAGGGTCTCCTCGAGATGGGTGGTGAATTCCTTGCCGAATTTCATCTCATCGGATAATCTACGGATTTCTCGAAGAATCAGAAGAAAGATGATGATGATGATGATGATGACGATGACGATGAAACGATCACACTACGGATAGTATTAATATTTAGGGAAACAGACAGATGGAATTTTTTGCAAGTTGGAGGGTGGGAATCTTATACAAATAGTACTAGCTTTTATTTGGATGAACCTGAAAACAATTTTAAAGTAGTACTTCGTACCAATATATTTCAGCTTTAACCTTTTGTTTTTTTTGTTGAGCTTCCTTGTTTTTTAGGGTTCATTTTTTCTCTGATTCATTAAAATTTTATTTTTAATTATATTTCTTAAGCCTGTTCTTTGAACTCATCATCACATTAGGGATATGTAGTGAAATTTAGTTTAATTTAATTATACTAATTTTATTTTACAAACATATGAGCCTAAAGATAAGATTAGACGATGGACTATTTAACTACAATTATCATCAAAAATGATTTTTTACACAAAATCAACGTGAACAAAGGCAACATCAATTACAATGCATAATCAACATCAACATGTTTTTTTTTTTAAAATTCAAATCACCTATGAAAGGTGAAGGGATTTTCATTAGGTTCCCCATGCCTATAGTAACCAAGATAAAAATCCGAAATAAAGTTTACATAATTCTAGTTCCAAATAGATTAAAACACCATACAAAGAAAGAACTAAAACTGATCGAAAAGACACCTATAGATGGGGATAGGATCTGCCATTGAAAGTGTTGATTAAAACCCCATTCAGGACTGGCTTTGAGGACCTGCTCAGTCATCCCACCACAGACAAAAAGGAAACCCCATGCAGCTCTGTGTAGGACGAAACAAATCGACACACAACTTAGCTCAGAGTTTCATATCTGAGGGTTGGAAATGACTGAGTGAAGAGGTGGTGCGGCTTCTGCTTGTTGGATTGAGTGTGAAGAGAGTGGTGCAGCTGCATTTTGGTTAAATGGGAAGAGTTTGTTGCATCCTTGCTGCTCCCTGCTATTCCTTTGGCATAATGTGTTGAGTTGGCTTTTGATCCCCGCCATATGTATAGAAAAATGAAAAACCTGCATATAGATAGACAAAGTATCAGTAGCATCCATCCTTCAAGTTCTGAGTGTTGGAATTTCTTTCATGTCCATAATCAAGTGAGCCCTAATGTCTACTGGGAGAGTAGCTAGGGAGACAGTGGATGTAGATTTTTGCTGAGAAGCAAGTTTAGCTAGAGAGTCTGCAACTAAGTTCCCCTGTCTAAATGCATGCTTAAGAGAAAACTGTTTTAACTGAGAGAAAGTACTATCAGCTAGTTTGAACAATTTCCAATGGGCAGTTATCGGATTTAGAATCATGGAGATGCCTATGAGACAGTCCGATTCTATAATGCATTGAAGATAACCTCGTATATGACCATGCAAAATCCCTAACTTGATAGCTTTAATCTCTGCCTCAAGGGGAGAGGAGGCTTCTATAAAGATATGTTCTGCAGATATGAAATGTGCATGTGAATCTCTACAGATAATGCCTATTCCAGCCATAGCTGATGATCCAGACCAAGATGCATCCACATTGATTTTAAAACCATGAGAAGGCTTAGACCGTTTAATTGCACTAACCTTTGGTCTGGGAGGGTTAGTTGAAAGAGGGAAAAGACCCCTTTCAGCTAGGCCTTTATCATACTGTGAAGGATTAGAGATTGGATTGGAATGAAAAATATTGTATATCATCTCTCTAAGTTCCTTAATAATTATAGCTTTGACTGGTGGTCTATTATCATATAACTGGTTATTCCTGGTTTTCCAGAGATTCCAACATACAAAACAAACCATCATATGAATGAGTTGGGAATGCAAGGAGGACTGACCTACATAACTAAGGTAAAAAGAAAGTCTGTTCCAGCAAGTGTCAAACTCTCTATCAATGATATCCACATAAGCCAGCATAACTCTCTATCAATGATATCCACATAAGCCAGCACATCAACATGTTATTTTCATCATAATAGTAATTTTAACATAATCAACATCAACATGTGATTTTCATAATAGATCAACATTCTCATTTTATTTCGACTCAAAAGAACATGCTTCTGTGTGATGCCTAATAATTTTATTTTACTTATATTTATATTTCATAGGTACAAATTTTAAGATTTATGAATTAAAAATTGTATTCTAGGGACGAAATTCAAACCATTGCCTAAATAACCTTCTTCCTGAAACTAATTTCCATAATAACCTTCTCTCAATTTTAATTCCCAAAATGATGCTTTTATTGACATGGAGGCACCACGTAAGATTCCACCTGTACAATTTTGAAACGTAAGCTTTTTTACTTCTTTCTTTAACCGCGGAACCGATCTTTCCCAAAACCCTACTGTGCGTCGGAGGTGAACAATGGGGTGAAACTCAATGTGAGGCCATGACAAGACATTGAAAGCGTCCGACGAAGGGCAGAGGAAGGCAATCGAAAGCATTCTGTTACTTCTCTGGGACCCAAAAACCCGGGTTGAAGTGATGGATCTTGCAGCTCCTTTCATGGCGGATTTGGTTGAGCTCAAAACCATGAAACCATCTTTAACGAGGTTTCTCTTAAAACATCTTGGAAGATAAAAAAAGATTTCGGAAGAGGCGTCTGAAGAAGAGCTCGGAGAAAGGAAAATCATGGTCGAGATGCTAAAACGAGAAGGTAACTAGAAGTTTTGGTCGGGAGACGCAAGTGAGGCGGTGGAATGTTACAGCAGAGCGCTGGATTTGTGTCCGAGGAAGATGAAGAGTGTTATTTACTGCTGGCAGAAGCTGGTCAGCTGGTCAGCTGGCAGTTTCCGACACTACTCGGGCTCTGTGCTTGTCGGGGGATCACTTGAAGAGCCTATTAAAGCGATCGCAGGCTTATGACATGGTAGGGATGGCCAGACACAGTTTGACGGATTGTTTGATGTTCATCAATCTGCAGACCAAATCTAGTACGAGGCTTGACAGTCACTTCGAAGACATTAATAATGCGCCTGCCTATGCTGCTCAATATCACCTGATTCTGTAGTCTGTAGTCTTGAGACTGAATCATTGCCTTGCTGCTCAATATCATCTGATTTTACTTCCAAATAAAATTCCATACAATGAACTCCAGGGCTTTTTGCTGTATCCATAATTATGTCTAAAGTACCCTGATGACATCCTTCCATTCCAGTAACAAAGTATGGTGAGAGTCGAATTTTCCATTACATAAAAGAGCCACGAATGTACCTATCATTGGTGAACAGATAAAAGTATATTATCATATAAGTTTTTTATGTACAACAAATTGCTCGTGTTACTATATTAGACAGAGTCTATCTACAAATACTCACAACGTACATATGCATAAGCCAAAAACATTATTTAGGAAGAAATAATTATTCATGATCTTGTTTATGTAAGACGGTTCAAGCATGAAACTCAATTAAGAAAAATAATATCAAAGCCAAAATATCAAATCCTATCTAGAATCAGTTGAATGAATAATTAAGTAAATGATTTATGAATGCAACCAAACTATCAAAGCCACTTATGTATGCTTGGCCAAAGGTACAGTGACGGAGAACGACCTTGAACCTTTTGGATTCAGTCGATGAAGCTTGATTAATATCTGAATCAAACGGAAAGAAAGAAAGCTGGCATGGTGATGGAGTAGCGCATCAGAAGCCGTCGATGGAGTGTCTTCCGGTACGTAGGATTTTGGGATAAGGGGCATCTGATCGATCGACTCCGCGGTTAAAGAAAGAAGTTAAAAAACTTACGTTTCAAAATTGTACCGGTGGAATGTTACGTGGTGCCTCCATGTCAATAAAAGCATCATCCCTAAAGGGAACTTGAAAAGTTATTCATTTCAAAAAGTGTGTGGAATAAACGACGTCGTATTTGCTTACAAAATTAATTTTGGTATCTTTTAAATTTGCTTTATTATCTTATTTGAGATATGCAATATTTCATTCTTATTTGACCTACTAAATTTAATATTGTATTAATAATATTATATATATTCCATAACTATATATGTTACACGGTTTTTCAAGAAAATATATACGTGATTGATCACAAATATATAGGTAGACCTTCGTATGTCGTTATTTTTTAGAGTATATATATATATATATATATATATATCTAACTATATATAAGAAGACAACAACTTTTAACAAAATCTACCTAACATGCTGACACGTGTCATGCCACATATGCTGACAACTCACCTACACCTCATCATTTGACACGTCTTTTAATTTTCAGCCCAATTTTCAGCTCATCAACTCTCCACTCATTATTATACTTTTAAATGACCCTAACAGTTACTCATTTTCTTCTTCTTCATTCAGTTAATCCTTTATTACCATTAATCTCTTCATCAGTTTCTTTCACGCCATTACCAACATGCAAATTCTATAAATCCTTAATTACCTCCTCATCTTCTTCCGTTTTGCATCATACCATTGATTAAAATAGTTAATTCTCTCTTTGATTTAGCACACCCTTTTAATTCACAAACTTATTATTTATGCAAAGGTTCCTTTCATTTTCCTAAACTCCTCACATATTCAATTTCATATTCATTATTACATTCTTTGCTTCAATGTCATTAATCTTCCATTCATTCTTCTTTTTCTTTAATTTTCTTAATTATTTCATAAACTTAATTTTTCCTTGTGTGACCTTTCAATTTCTAAATCAGAAGCATCTTCTCCTCTTCCTCTTCTTCTTCTTCTTTAATTAATTCATTGATTTCATTTAATTTTCAATTGATTACATTAATCCCTTTTCATTTACTTATAAAATTAATTCTATCAACAACTCTTCATCTTCATGTATTGTTTTCTATATATAATGACATTTTATGTTCTTTTGATGACACGTTTTATAATGTTCTATCAACTGATTATCGATCGGGATTTCTCGGACGAGATCGACAAGTTGAATGAATGAGTCGGAATAACTATTATAACAAAAGATGAATGGGTCAACAATACTCCCTTCTCCAACCTTCACATTGGTGACTGATACAGGAACCCCGAGAAGCACACTTTTACTCCCTCTCCGACTCAGGAACTACGACTCTTTGTTTGAAGCCAATGTTTTTATTTTAAATTTTTTATATTTAGAAAAGAATATGTTGAATTTATTTTGCAATTTGTTACTGAATGTGATGAACTTTTTTGTTTTGATTTTTATAGGGCCACAACCCCATGAAATATTACCACTCGAATATGGAAGTGAGAAGCCATAGCAGAGAACCTCATGAAATGAAGATAATAGGTAACTTTTCTTGATTTTCGTTCAACTATTATATCTTTTATCTTTGGGCAAGGTGCAGAGAACCTCATCAAATTCACCACTGCATAACTAAGGGGGTGCTTGGTTGGAGGGTTTGGGAGTGGGATATGGTTTCATTATAGAGTTGCTTGTTTGGTAGACTATAATCATTGAAGAGGGTTCACCACCATTACCCCATACTGGCCAATCATCCATTCCCCTCAAATATGAGAACTATGGGTTTCATTACTCTATAATGAATGGGACCCACTATTATTTACTATTTTTAGTTAATTTTTTAATCTATTTTTAGTATGTAAACTCATTACCTTAATCTTAACCAAACACCAACACTATAATGATTCCCTCTATAATCAATCCCCACTATTATCATTCCCATTCCCATTCTCATTCTCATTCCCCTCAACCAACCAAACACCCCCTAAAAGAAGCTGGAAATAATGTATGTGAATACGCAAAAGTATCAAACCGTTGTAACATTTATCATTTACGTGCCTTAAATCTTACGAAATACCCTCATTTTGCAGCATATTGTCCTGACTGAGAAAATCAAAGAACCTCTTGAGGTTCGTCCTATTGTTTGCTTTCTCGGACAATATGAAAGTTCCTACCATGACACCTATAGCATTGATAAAATGGACGATCAAACCCTCGTTCCAAAAAAAAGAAACTGAAAATGCATGTAGAGGCAAGGATTGATGACAGTTCATCTTCCAGTGGCTTCCTTGGAAGTGATCGTGATGAAGAGGAGATAAGCAGGAACCCAAATCCAGCCAAAAAGCTCCAGATTGAAAAGTGAAGGGGATCCAACTGTTTTTTAATAAATAGAGCAATTCATGCTACTTTTTAGATTTATCATTTTCATCCAGATTGCACTAGAAATCTTGCATTTCATGTTTTCTCCCCTTTTTTTACTTTTGTAGCGGTTTGCGACTATTCATTTTAATAAACTGGTTATTTATCGAAATTCGCATATTTTATCTTATAAACGGGTGTACCAATGACTTCTTGGTGTACTAATGACGAAAGTCAACCTACTTTTAATTTAAATATCATATATTTGAATTTAAATTTCATATTTCCCAACTAAAAATTTATTCCTATCTTTTCACCTTCAACATGGTTTATTATAAGTTTTGTTAGAATGTATGATATTTGTAGTTGACAAAAAAATGTATAATATTTAAAATGATTTTTTTTGTTTTTATGATATATAGATGTATTGGCAATTTCCAAAATACCTAAAGGATAAAAGCTCTCAGATATTTTAAGTTAATTGTGATATATATGAATGTTTGTGGAAAACATTTAACCAAATATGATAAAATAGAGTATGTAAAAGTAGTGGGAAGAACGAAATAAATTTAAAATTAACGAGAGACCCAAAAGCAACAAAGTATTTTAGTGCAGTTATATTTTTGAACTTATATGAATTCAGCAATGAAACTGCTACGAGCCAAATTATTGGATTAATAAATATTAATAGTACATTTAAATTAAGATAAATATTATCAAATTATATTTTAATTAAAATAAATTAAACGGATATGAACTTAATTGAGTTGAAATAAATTCTGATAAGTTAACTGACCTTATTTATTTTGTGTTGCTAACTTGCTATAAGTTGATTAATAAAGGATTTTACAAGGGAGGTTACAAGATTGTGATGATTATACTAATGTCACATTATGACCACAAATTTCAGTTACATGAATAAAACGTCTTTACACCCACAACTTTTCCTCTTTAGACAATTACCCTCATAAAATAAACTTTAATTTTTGGTCCACATGACATGTTAAATATAATAAAGTGATTCACTATTTACACAAATTTCAGTTACACAACTTTTCACCTTCAAATAATTAATCTCGCTAGGTGACTTCAAGTTTTGTTTCTAAATAGTAACCTATGGGAAAATGATTTTTAGATCCTTCAAAATCAAACGGCTAAATTTAAACCATGTTAAATCTCTTCACATTTATCAGATTACATTACACATGTAGCTTACTTTCTTCCGATTGCAGCACATGTATCAATTACATATTATTTATTACAAGTGTTCAAATTTTTTGTATTATGAAAATTGGGCCATGGCCGCGTGGGCGCGGCCTGCCAACGCTAGTTTTGGGAATTAAAATTGAGAGAAGGTTATTCTGGGAATTAGTTTCAGGAAGTAGGTTATTTAGGCAATAAACTCGTTTTCTCACCATTTAGCACACTTATTAATTCAAAATTTGCGTGAAATTTATGAATTGGAGTGTTTTTTATCTCTTGCTTCATGTTCTAGACTCCTACTCCTTGTGGCATGTTGTCGGTAACAGCAATAAAAAAGGTGATCAAGGAATTGCAAGTTAATCATCGTGCGACCATCGTGCTAATAAACCTCTCAACAACGTTACAGCATCTTCATTAAAAACCTCCTTCTTTGGTTTTGTTTTTCTCCACCATTTTGAAACTCAAATTCTTGAAGAATGATAATTAACAGCAAATTAAAAATGTATTATTTGGCAAAAATAATTGTCAGTTGTAGTGTCGAAATATGTGTGAAACTGTGAAAGAATGAGGGCAAGAAATCAGGGAAATAAACAGAAGAACAAAAAGAACGCCGTTGCCGGGGATCGAACCCGGGTCACCCGCGTGACAGGCGGGAATACTTACCACTATACTACAACGACTTCATGTGGCATTTTACTAATAATATTTATATGTTTGAACTATTCATATTTAATTTATACATCTAACCTTACAAAGGAACTCAATTCATACCAAATTGAGGGATGATTGCTTTGACCATGTTTTATATAAATGTCATGAAATACGTTAGTGTGGGATCGAGGATTATAGTACTAGCACTTTTCCATAGCTCGGTAAAATTTTGAAAGTTATCTAATTTTTTATCATGATTAACTCAATTTGCCCAAATGCATAAAAAGCAAATTAAGTGCATACTTTGCTTTCACCAGCGTCGTCGTCGTGTGGTAAGTTTAGTTCATGGTCGATTCCATCCTACCATTTTAATATAAAAAATCTCGATATTACTCAAAAAAAAAGGTTCTCAAAACACATCTCGAATCTCAAAAACATAACATAACACCATCGACATTTCACACGGCAAGGGGAAAACCAAAGTTTAAGAATGGAATATTCTGAATCAACCGATAAACGGTCTTGCAAAAAGAATCCAGCTAACAAAGTACAACTGAAAGGAAACAAATTGGATGAGCGTAGCTCACAAGCCCGCTAAAGCTATATCGCCTCAAGAGCCTGAAGAACATCAGCTTTCAGGTCTTCAAAGTCTTCGACTCCAAAGCTGAACCTAACCAAGTTGTCCAGTATACCATACTTAGCTCTCTCGGCCTGGCTAAGGTCCCTGTTATCAGAATACCAACGTTAATAATTTCCACAGTTTTCAGGTGAGACAAGAAACTTACAGGAATGCAGAGAGAAATAGAATCGTACCAGTAAGACATGATTGCTGGTTGATCCACTATACTTTCAACACCTCCAAAAGATGGGGCGATATAAGGGATCCTCAGTGTATCGATGAATCTTGCCGTTTTATATAGGTCTCCATCAATCTATTATGGAGAAACAAAATTCACTCATCAATGATTTTACATGTAAAACAAGAACCAAAAAGGTTCAATGGTTTGAAAAAACAAACCTCGAAACTAACAACACCACCGAAACCAGTCATTTGTTTCTTGGCCAGCTGATGTTCTGGGTGACTAGCCAACCCAGGATAGTACACACATCTCACCTGCAAATCATGATTACCAATACTGGTTAGGAAGGAAATGATAGAGGACAAGATGATTAATTTAAGATCCATTTCTAAACACAAGAGAAAGAAAAATAAACAAAAAAGAAACTGATGCATCTTAAACACTTCAATGTTGTTAGAAGCTTAAACAAATCGTCCATAAATTTGCTTTCAAAGATCTAGCAGAGAAATTCTAAAAGCTAATGTAAGTTGCCGTACCTTAGGATGAGCCTCTAAAATTTCGGCCATCCTCTGCGCTGTTCTATTCTGTTGCTGTACACGGACGTCCAAAGTCTTCATGCCCCTTATTATCAGATACGAAGCATTCTAACAAGCAACAAAACAGCACAAATATCATCAGTGAATGAACTCCAGTAAAAAAATTAATTTAAATGAATTCAGACAAAGCAAGGCCAAATACTCACAGGATTGAGGGTACCACCCAGCACATGATGCAGGTCACGAACTGCTGAGACCAATCTTTTAGAACCACTAATACATCCAGCAATAACCTGTGTAACAGAAGAGAAAGTAATGTTAAATAACATAAAAATGGATTCAAAGTTGCTTGGCAATTGTAAAGATCTGATAGAGAGCGTACATCATTGTGGCCAGCAATGTATTTAGTAGCAGAGTGAACAACAAGATCTGCACCAAAAGAGAGGGATTGCTGGTTGACAGGAGAAGCAAATGTCCCATCAATGCACACTAAGGCCCCTTTTTTGTGGCAAAGCTTTGTCACCAGCTCAATGTCAACACATCTCAAAAATGGGTTCGTTGGTGACTCAGTGAAAAAAAGGGATACCTGCAGACAGAAATTGTAATATTTACTACATGTTGTTACTTAAGTAAGACCTAGGACATGAAGCTCTTTGTAGTGAAGTAATAGTAAGCTTACAAAACCTTCACCTTTGTAATCAGAACTTACACTCCACATTAAAAGGTACTATATTCATGTTTCAACAATAGATAAATTATCTTTAGGAACTACTATTTCTAGGAGGTATTTCCAGATCTGCCCTTTTTCCATTAACAGAAAATGTGTGTCTAACTTCTTACTTTAAGTAACAATTACATTGCTTATGCTAGTCCGCTCAACACTTAAGGGGCAACTAAAGTAGTAGCATTTATGCTATTGAAAGAGATGGGACAAAATCTAAAGTATCCATCAAAACAGGTAGATCAAAGGTAACTAAGCCCTATATTGATTGATCTACAAGTCATAACACTAATGAAGTCAAGCTAAATCAGCATTAATAGGCCAACTTGGCAGGTAATCCAGAGCTACCACCAAAACAATGGTTCAACTTTAAAACGTTATTATTAAGAAGTGAATTGGCTTAGTATGCTCTGTAATGAAGTGAAATAGCAATGTTTTGAAGCCTTACATCATTCTCATTCAATGCAGCCTCAAGAGCTCCGACATCAGCAGGGTCAATGACAGTGGCCTGAAATAGTTAAGAAAAAGATCATCATTACTCCGTGACATTGCTAGAATAAGTAACTCCCATATTTGGCACCAAGAAATATAAGGAATTGGGTTATGAAAATTATTATTATTAAAAGTATACCTTAACTCCCATATTTGGCACCAAAAATTTCTCAATAAATATCCGAGTTTTCCTGTAGCAGTCAGTGGTTGTGACAATATGCCCACCCTTAGGAACCAATGCCATGAACAAGACCGTGCTCGCACACATTCCAGATGCCAGGAACAGGGTTGACTCAGCTCCCTCTAGTGCACTGTTCCATCAAAAGAAACAAACATTAAAAGCTATTTCCAAACACGCACAAGAAAAAGAGGACAGTGTCATCTCGAAAAAATTCACCTCATTTTATCCTCCAATGCTTCAGTGGTATAGTTACCATAGCGCCCATACTCAAAACTAGCATGTCTTTTCTCCTGCGATACAAAAAACAAAGATAACTCATTCAAATAAGCAACCAACAATGGCCTCAAATGGATAATTTAAAACATTCTGAATTCTGGAGTATTATACAAACCTCTGTATGTAACAATTTCGTGAAATTAGGCTACCTACCTTGAAATCAATGAGCTCTTGAGTTTTCTTGAAGAAATAAGCAGACGTGTTAAAAACCGGGGTAGTTATAGCATCAGAAACAATACTGCGACCCAATCTTTCACCTGGCAAAAAATAAAACACAATTGCAAATGTGAAATGAAAAACAAAAACGCAATTCAATACAAATTCAGAGGTTTACAGATGCATACCAGCATGAATGGCCATGCTGCCGCGACCGGACAAAAATGCGGAGTACTCCGCCTGTACATTCTGTCCTTTAATTACACCACTATCCACCACATCAGCCACCTGGTCCTCGCCGCCGGTTGGAATTTCAACCGGAGCAGCAAGGGAGGGGGCGGAGGCGGCGTCGACGGCCTTAGCCGCCGGAGTGGACGGGGAACGTTCAGGCAGGTTGTTCGACCACGAAGCAGCGACGATTTGCGCGACACCGATGTTGCTGCAGTTCCTCCTTGCCTTGGTGCTGAGCTGGCGGACGAAGTTCGGCGGAAACCTAAGGATGAGAGATGATGAGAGGCCTTGAACAGAGATGGGCTTGGCGGCGAATCGAGAGGCGCCGGATTTGGGGATCTCCGCCCGTGGAATGCAGCCGGAGAAGTCCGGATCGGAGCGGCACTCGAATGACCGGAGAGCGGCGGCGCAGCTGGAGACTGCCATTAGGGTTTTGGAGAAATGGACGGGAAGTTGTTTTTGAAAAAAAATGAAAATGGGATTAGCTGTGATCCAGGTTGTTGAGAAAAACTATGCTACGTAGCCGGGAAAGAGAGGACTGGGGTCGTTTTATATATCCGGTTTTGCCGATGCCAGACCCATCAGCTAAATCCTAGCCCACCAGATTTGATTTTGAAACTCTAAATATTGGTTTTAAATCTTCCAGATAAGCATCTTTGCAGTTTTATATTCATCCTAATCAAAAACAAAATCTCGATTTGGTGTTCAATTAAAAGATAAGATTAAAAATGTCACTCATTTTAGCGGGAACAAAAATTATTAGCGAATTAGTACTAATAATAGATTCTCTTCTCCTGCAAATTTATTACTATGTAAATAATAAAATTGGAAGTCACCAAATTTTATAAAAATGTGAAAATCTATTAGATTTCCACGTTAGTTTGATTATCCTTGATTTTTTTTGATCGGCACACGCTCTTTACAAATGCCGAATCAGATACAAGGATCATACACTATGCTAATCTAATCATACTTTATACTAATTATGCTTGATATGATACTTAGGCTAAATATTTGATTTAACTTATTTGTTTCGCTGAGTATATCACTATTCTTTAATTTATTTATTTAAATTTTCTATCCTCATGTAAAAAATGGTGTTAAGTAATATTTGATGTTAAGTAACATAATCTAATTTAAATATTTAATTATTATTTTTAATACTTTGTGTCCAACACATACATTTGTAGATCCGTCACAATAAGAGTTCATGAACGGTCAAATATCTTCGATTCAAAATATGCAATTATGGCTGCGAGAATTGGCCCTGTCCAATAAGCTGCTGAAAAGTGCTGAAAAGTGCTGAAAGGTGCTGAACCTTGCTGAAGGGTGCTGAACCTTGCTGAAAGGTGCTGAATCTTGCTGAAGGGTGCTGAACCTTGCTGAAGGGTGCTGAACCTTGCTGAAGGGTGCTGAACGTCTGAAAATAAGCTGAAGGGTGCTGAAAGGTGTTGAAAATAAGCTGAAGGGTGCTGAAACGTGCTGAAAATAAGCTGAAAGGTGCTGAATGTGTTGAAATTAAATTAAAATTGTATGATATATATAATTATGTGTTGTGATTAATAAAATAATGTGAATGTTACATTTTGAAATGCGTTGAATAAATTTTTTTTAGTAGTTGAACATAATTTTAATTTGGCATAAGTGTATCATAAAATTATATCCAATAGAATAACTATAATCCATCTATATATATTATCATTTATATATTATTAATATTAATTTTATATTCATATACAATATTTGAGACCGATACAACAGTGTGGAGAGATGCATTGGGTAACCCAGAATTCTGTTTTCCTCATCCTCCGGAAGGTAATATTTCTAATTTACACCCACTTATCTAACAACTAATAATGTATAATGTATTTACGTATTGGTCAATCTGTGTAGGAAAATATTATTTGGTAGATTCGGGATATCCAAACACCCTTGGATACTTGGCTCCATACAGTGATGGAACAAGCCGAAGGCATCTACCGCAATTTAGAACCGCACCACCTCGAGGTATGAAGGAACATTTTAACAAACGACATTCTTCTTTAAGAATGAAAGTAGAAGGAGCTTTCGGTCAGTTGAAGAGTACTTGGAAAATCTTAAAAAGAATGCCCCAAACTGACATTGATTCCCAAAAAGCAATAATTGTTTCATGTTTCACACTTCATAACTTCATTCGAATGCAAAAACGAGACATTCCCGTGTTAGATCATCCTGAGGGTGAAGGAAGTATTGATTCAGGTTTGTACGCTGATGATCGAAAAGCTGCTATGAACGAAGTGCGCGAGAGTATTGCATTACAAATTTGGCATACAGGAGGTGGTGATTTAGAAGTTAGTGATGTTAGCGAAGATGAATCATTAGATGATAGCGATTAGTAGTATATGTAATTTTTACTATTATTGGAAGTACTAATATGTTTGCAAAAGTTGTACAATTTTTATATATAAATTTGGTTTACCATTGCTCAAATTGTTATTTATATATATTTGAAAAATGATTAAGCATTAGGAAACTATATATTTGAAGAATGATTAATTCATTTTAAAAAAATTTTTATAACAATTTCATGTATATGAATAGTGACAAGTGCTGAAAATAAGCTGAAGGGTGCTGAAAGGTGCTGAAAATAAGCTGAAGGGTGCTGAAAGGTGCTGAAAATTTGCTGAAGGGTGCTGAACCTTGCTGAAGGGTGTTGAACCTTGCTGAAGGGTGCTGAACCTTGCTGAAAGGTGCTGAACCTTGCTGAAAGGTGCTGAACCTTGCTGAAAGGTGCTGAAAGTGCTGAAAATAAGATGTATTGGACAGGGCCAATGTAGAGTAAGCAAATTGTTTACGAAAATGATTGCCTCTCGTACTAGTTGTTGTAATTTGCCAAGCACCATGCACCAACTTGCAAATGGCCCGTTGTCAATCGTAGGCCCCGTGATGTTTAAGAAAAAGAATGAAATGTTAGTGGACATAGTGTGTGATAAATTGAACGGATTGAACATTTTTATGAAATGTTAGTGGACCCAGTCACTGGACACTATAAAAATTATGAATTCACTAAAGATATAATCATCCGGAATAAAATCCCATGTCAATTCTTTATTTTTTTTGGTTGAATTGAACTAGACTGAATTAAATTGAAGTAAAAATTGATATAATAGAAAGAATAGCATGACTGAATAAATCTAAATTTCATCAAATTATATTTTTATTAAACTAGAATGATTTAAACCAAACTGTATTGAACTGAACGGATCTACAGAAAATCTATGGCAAACAGTAGGGCTGAGCAAAACTAACCGGATAATCGAAACCGACTGGTTAACCGAGCGGAATCGAACCGATTTTAAGGTTAACCAAACAGTAGGATTAGGCTAAGGTTATCACTTTTTGACTAACCGATTTTTTTTTGTTAAGATTAAGGTTTTCAATATTCAACACGAATAGTTAACCGACTAACCGGGGATGATTTTGCAATTATTTATTTATATTATTATTATTATTATTATTATTATTATTATTATTATTAACTCTATATAAATAGCACCGAACTCTTACCAAAACTTATTTCTCCCACATTTCACTCTAGGTAGTTAGTTTTTGTATTGCTCTTGCCTCTTGATGTAGGAGGAAATATGTATATATAGCTAGCTTTTGTATTTCTCTTAGAGGTAGCTTTTGTATAACTCTTGGCATATATATATAGCTTTTGTATAACTTTTGGCATATATATATATATATATATATATATATATAACTAGCAATCTAAATAGTGTCTCAAAATATTTTATAATTAATGAATTATTAAAATGATTGGTTAACCGGTTAACCTAACCAAATTTTTATTTAACCGAGACAAAGGTTATCTAATTTTATTTGTCAATTTTAAAGGTTAACCGAACCGTTGAATAGTTGAGTTGTTAATATATTTTCTAGAAACGGGGAAGGTACCGTGATCAACCCTAGCAAACATGGCTAAAGTGTGTTGACAAATAAATGGCACAATTTTAAGTTGAAATTTTTACAAATCTCTTCTACTAAATTAGATACTATTGTGAAACGTGTGAATAATGCATTCATACTACTGTCAATTTTATTTTATTTTTAAAGTTACAAAGACAAATATCTTACATTTACTACTTCTGTCAAAAACTCTAATCAAAGAGTCATGTTTAACTTCTTTTCAAATTCAAAACTGATTTATATCAGACAACTTTAATCAATTTATTAATTTTTGAAAATGTTCCTATCAAATGTGTTAGACACAACTAATCCAATTGTACTCAATTAGCATTACAAAATGCAATGATACATCAAGGGAAAAAGGTCGATGGTGTCCATCTGGTGATCATACACTGCCTTTTCGGGGTGTTTTTCAGCCATTTATGTCCAGAATATGCCTTGGATCCATCTTTTTTCTTTAAACATAAAAGAACTTCATATTCTCTTTCTTACTTTTTTTTTTCTTTTTTCTTTTTTCTCTGGATGATTGAGGTCTGTGGGGTATTTCTGGGCAACTGTTGCAGTTTTTTTATCGTTTGATGCTCTTACAATTTCATAACAAATCGGGAGTGATTTGCTACACCTAATATTCTCTTAGATCATAAGCCTATGCAAACAAACAACGAGTGCCATGTATTTTCAATGTCTAAAAGTATATAAGATATAATTAATTATGTGTGTCTAAAGGATACAATACGAATACGAATCTATATATAAGATGTTTGGATAGTTGTGACTAGCACTGGCAGGTCGGGTTGGTGGGTTGAAAACTCTAAACTCAAACTCAATCCAGTAATATTTCGGGTCACAAAACTTTAACCCAAACCCGACCTAATAAATACCAGGGTTACTCAAACTCAACTCACAAAACCTATTAGTTGTGGGACAAATTTTAACTTATATGAATAAAAACATCGAAGAAATTCTTCATAAAACCATAAATGTTTTATTATAAAACTCAAAATATAAATGTTTTTTATTATTACAATGTGTTTAAAAAGAAAAAAAAAGTATAACAAGTTTTAATCGTTTTGCCGGTCATGATTATATTCCTCTTAAAATTGTATAAAATGCTTACAGGGTAACATTGCGAGGATACGAAAAGAAAAATTCAAGAACTAGATTGGAGTGACATTGTCAATGCGAGCTATGAAATGTTAAGAATGTGAGATTAGTTGATTTCTACTATTTAAAACATCAAGTAATATGGGAGCGAAATCAAAAACTATAAGCCATTTTACATTTCATCAAATATCATTCACACAATCTCTAAAATTTTTACCTTGAATAATTTGATATGATTCCACAACAGATCATAGTCAACTTACTTAAACCTTACTATACTAAAAAATAAAATCATACAAATTAGTACTTAATTTATTAAATATTATATAATACTAAATTTAAATGGCTTAAACGGGTCAAACAGCAAACCCAACCTACTTTTTTATCGTGTCAAGCCCAACATTAATTCATGCCTTGTTTCGTGTTGACTCAAACCCATCAAAATCGTGTTCGATTTGGGTCGTGTCAGAAATTGTCAACCCTAGTTATGACTTATGACTAGTGGCTGGTCCTTTAGAAATTTGCAATTTTTGTTACTACGTCCAATTATCAATTATAAGACTGCATATTTGTTAGATAATTCACAAATAAAGTGTTGTCAATCTAACATATGATCAAATTATCACGGTTAAATATACCATGCAAAAACTGATTTAAAAATGAGAAGTTTGAAGTAATTATACTATTTATGGGAATGACTATAATCCAGTTGACTGAATCTTCAATCGCGTAATTCATCATGGTTGGATTAAATGCAAAGATTGAGATAAGTTCTAATTCAAATTTTCAAACGTTTAGCCAGCGGAACAGTAGAATTTCCCACTATTTAATATTATGGTTACTCTTGTTTTAAAAAAATAAAACTTTTGTTAAACCTAAAAACCAGAAAGATTACAAATAAGACGATTCAGTCATGGAGCCACGCTATGTTTCCTAACTAGTATATTTATATTAACTTTCATAAATTTAGAGGAAAGAAAGTAGTATTGGAGGAGCTTCATGATATCTTCTATAATACTTCTTATCTCTTAAGACATTGATTCCACATCTTTAAGTGCCGCCATTAATTCGGACGAATCTATTTGCAGCCGGATTTTATGAATATCAGTTCTTTACGTTGCTTTGATAGCGCCCTCCAACAAACTTCTACCTCACCATGAAGGGGAGAAGTACTAACAAAGAAATATGATCCATTGATGACATTGTTTCCTATCTTAGAGCAAGTCCAACAGCTTCCCCAAGTTGGGGGATTTCAATAAATTTAGGGAATATGAGCCATTTTTCAGCTCCAACAGATTCCCTATCCCATTCCCCAACTTGGGGATTTTGAAGAAATCTACATGTTTCTTCCCCAAATCTGTAGAGAGAGAAAAAAAACTTGGGGAAGCAAAATTTAATGCTTAGTGCATTTATGTTGATCATTTACCTCTCTTTATTAGTTTTATAATTCAAATACATATATTTCAAATGTGATTATCTTTAATTGTATTTAATAAAGAATTATAAGAATTATATATTATTAAATTTCATATTTTGACGAACAAAACAAGATCATACATGACTATGTTCACATGTACATAAAAATTTGAATATTGTCATGTGAGATCTTGTTATGTTCGTTTTAATGTATATTTTAATAATACATTTTTTTTACATTTTTTTTATCATACGTAATTTAAAATATTAAGATTCCAAAATATATTTGAATGGTGAAAAAACAATAATAAATAGATAAAATACTGAAATTTAATGCACATGCATTAAATTCTAATCCCTACACTAGGGAAACTGTTGGAGTTGAAACAAAAAAAGATAGGGATTATGGGGATGTAGTACTATATAGGGGTGTGCATGAACCGGTCCGGACCGGAAAAATGGACCGGACCGGACCGGAAAGTAATGGACCGGAACCGGATATAAGAGATTCCGGTCCGGTCTCCGGTCCAAGCTTTTTAGGAATTCCGGGTCCGGTCCGGTCCGGTCCAAAACCGGGTATTTTCCGGTCCGGACCGGATGGACCGGTATTTAATATAATTTATGTTTTTAAATATTTATTAATTAATTTATGTGTTATTTTATTTTTGGTCATTAATATTAATATTATTCTATCAATTAAAATTGTATTTATTGAAATTTAGAGATTTATAAAGGTGGTTTTTAGTTGTTATAAATTTTTTACTCTAATTTTTTTTGACCAATATTAATCTTTTGTGAGACCATTGCATCTTCTTTTAATATTTAAAAATCATGCAATCATGTTTCACACACTCTATTTTAATATAACTCATTTTTATTATAATTTTCATATTAATAAATTTTTTGTAATAAAAAAAGTTTAATTTTTAAAATAAAAATAAAGTTTAAAAAATAAAATATTAAAATTCCGGTCTAACCGGTCCGGTCCGGTCCAAACCCGGAATAATTCCGGACCGGTCCCGGTCCAGAATATCCCCTTTCCGGTCCGGTCTTCGGTCCAAGATTTATGGGCATTCCGGTCCCGGTCCAAACCGGTTCCGGTCCGGTCCGGTCCGGGTCGGACCGGTTGCACAGCCCTAGTACTATATCTTGGAGAATCTTGTAGGGAACCTGTTGGACTTACTCTTAATTAACCAAGCTGCAAAGCCTATATTCCTCCCTTTTTTAAAAGTAGTCATCCACCATTATGAGTGTCTTTGAGCCAATTATCTTTTTGAAGCCCTATAATTTATGGCTCATTATGGTTTGTCAACTATTACTAACAACTTTCACCAATTTTCATATGTCTCTTGTGTAGCATGTACTTTGTCAGGGTAATCTGAGTGCATATCTCAGTCTCCAGGGGTATTTCTTCCATCGCTTTCTTGTTTCTTGGTATCCATAATTTCTAGAGCAAGAAAGCCACCATGTTGAGGTCTTCTAGTGAAGATGTTTTTTTTCATCCACGTTTGGAACCTGTTTTTGAAGTTCTAGTTTTGAGTGCCATCATTTGCGAGCTTGATTAGGGAAGTTTCCTAGAACTCCATTGCTTCTCTATAGTGAATGAAGAGGTTCATTTCAGTCTCATCGTGTCTTCCACATATAGAGCGGGTTGGATAATCTATAATTTTCCTCATGTGTAGGCTCATATGGAGCATGAACAACAAAATTCAAATTTTAGAAAACCCAGAAGGGCCATCAATATGATACTGGTCTAGCGCAAGTATAACATTGCCAAGAGCAAAATCATCCACTTCATTTAAAGATCAATTTTGGACAGATCGGATCCTCTACGCAAATATTCTTCGCAAACTTTATGCCAAAACGACGTGATTGATGTCTGCCCATGTACATTAAATTGTTCAAGTTCGAGTTAAATGTTTACGCACATTTACCATAAGTTTTGTTTTTTCTGTTTATATTAGTCGAGTTAAATATTTCGGACATATACCATCGGTATTGTTTTGATTGTTTATATTATTCGAGTTATTTTATTAAAATAATAATAATATCATTAACGTTTAATTAACTTTTTATATAATAAACAAAAATATTATTAAATATTGAATAATATATTAAACTCATATTTATATATTTAAATTAACGTGGGAGTTCGTACGTCATTCATAATTTTATAAACAAACATGTTTAAAATGCTATATAACAATCAATTAATGAGAAAGTTTCAAATAAGGGCACCTTACGGTAAGGGAACCCAAAAGTACACCATTTTTTATAAGATTAGAGTTATTAAACAATTATTTTAATTATTTGAGTTAATTTTGTTTAAGCCTGATGTTTTTATACTTGAGCTTGATTTTTTTTGTTTAATTTTTTATTTAGTTTGATCTTTTATGTTTTAGGCCTGATGTTTTTATTTCTTTGCTCTTTTAATTTTGGGCAATATATCTTCACTTTATTCCGTGATCTTTTATGTTTTATGACCCAAATAATTAAATTAATTGTGTATAATAAATCTCAATCTTGTAGAATGTGGTTTGCACTTATCGACCTTATCTCTTAAAGAGAATTGTATTTCAATAAATTTATTTATATTTTAATCAAATAATTGAGAATGACAATTAATTAATCGATTATTTGTTTGAAATGATAAACACTTCTTCAATATAAAAATTTTGTATAAAATACATAACTTTTGTTTTGACCATAATATAAAACATGTGAACTATCATCTGCATAATAACATATAGCGTTGTCTTGTTTCCTTCCTTCCAATCCTAATATCAAAACTATCGATTTTAATAAAATTCATAATTATCCAAAAATAATTCGTAAATGAGATACTTTTAATAATAGTGGAATGGTTGAATATGTGTAAAAACCGTAAGGATAAATGTTAAAGAAAGAGAGAAGTAATTAAACATAATCGTGGAATTGTTGGATATGTTAAAAACGTAAGGATAAAGGTTAAAGAAAGCGAGAAGTAATTAAAACATCGTGAAAGAAGGAAGGTAGGATAAATTAGATTGATATTTACCGTGGAAATCAGATAAACAGTCACTTTGGCGTAAAATTTGCTTGGAATCTGTTGCGTAGAAGATCTCGAGCGATTTTGGAAGGTACAGCCACATCCACATCACAGCCCATTATATTATAGCGTATCTATGCATCTGAGGCCTCCTGGTTTTCAGCCCGCTACAAGTTTTTCAAACATGCCCTAGCCCATCCAGGTCAAGTCCAATAGCTAAAGTTATTCCGAAAGACCCATACAAATGGATCCTGACCTAAGCCCCAAATGTTATAAAACCTTAAACCCTAACCCATCTGCAAGACTTCATACCAGAACCGCCGACACGGCTGCGTTTCTTACATCTTCCTCGTAGATCTCGAAGCTTTCAGCATAGCTAATTCTATTCCCAGTTAACCTTTTTGTTCGTGATTATTCTCTGTTTCTGTAAATCTCAATTTTGTTTTAAAAAAATCACTGAATTCGTCCGCACTAATCGTACTTCGGCAATGGTCTGCTAAATGTCCAGGTGCCTAATTCAACAGTGCAATATCTAATCGAGGGCATCGCTTTGCAGCTTAGGCTATGCATTCTCCTTAAGCTGCCTGTTATGTCCTTAAATTCCTGTTTTTTATTTATCAAATCCTCGACTTCTCCGAGGATCCTTCTTTGAATCAGAAACACTTCTCCTTTGCAGCTCGGCTCCTATTTATTATGAGCCGGCTCTGTGAATTAGTCAAATTTGGGTTGATTTATAATCGGATTGACATTTGTTGCCGACACCAAATCAGGAAATGTTTTAATTGCGATTTTGAAATGGCAGGGGAAGAGCACTTTACAGGCTCTGCAATTTCACCTTTAAATGTGCAAAGACGGAGATAAAGAAGAAGAACTGGGACACAGAAAGTGAAGAATTGAATGCAGAAGATGCTTTGAATTCAGTTGGTTTTCTGTGAGAGGAAACGTATCTGCAAAAGCGGCGGAAAGGTTAAACTTTGAAACGAAGTACGGTGAATTAAAGCTATGGGTAAAGTACGGTGAATTAAAGTGGTGTTTGGTAAATCTTTGATGGTGATGGTGAATTAGTGGTGCGTTTTCAAGTGCAGTGGGTTTTTAATCTTGGACTCTGCCCCAGTCCTGGTTTGCTTTTGTGGAGTATGGCAAAGTGGATTTGCCTTTTATGTCAAGTTGGGTTGGGATCATTACTTCACTACTTACCAATGGACCGATTCTAAGTTAATGAGGACCAGTTGAAAATAAATGTGAGCTTTTTGGAGTTTGTTGAAATTTACTATCCAGATGAAATTATGCAAATAAAAAATCATGTAATAAATACGAACGAATCTAACAATCACCACTTAAGAAGTCTAGGCATTAAACGAGTCGAGTATGAACAAGTTTACCAGTCCTGAACAAATCGGTAAACAAATTGAGTGTTCAAATCAAGCTTACCGGAGTATGAACATGTTGGTGAACAAGTTGGTGAACAAATCGAGTGTAATCAAGTCTGAACAAATCGGTAAACAAGTTGAGTGTTCAAATCGCGAGTTTGAATTTAAGTCTGAACAAATCAGTAAATAAGTTGAGTGTGTTCAAATCGAGTTTGAATTCGTCGCGAGTCTGAATTTGTATACTGAGTTAAATTTATTGAATTTGTATACTAAGTTAAATTTATTGAGTTCGAACTTGGGTTTATAAGCTCTTTGCACTCCCGTTAAGCGAACATCTACTCCTCGTTAAGCGAAGCGAAGCTCATAGATCTACTAGTTTTTCCGATCTTTGAAACTCCGACTCTGGAACATTGCCCGGGAGATTGATCGTCCTCTATCCTCTCAGGTCTTCGAAGCTCCCACTATTGATCCATGATCAAAAGATGGTTGTGAAAATAGTGCGGTTTCCTCTAGCCTCTAGCTATGTATTCTGTGCCCTAAGCCTAGCCTGGGAGATTGATCCATGATCAAAAGATGGTGGTGAAAATTGATCCATGACCAAAAGATGGTGGTGAAAATAGTGCGGCTTCCTCCAGCCTCTCAACTATGTATTGTGAGTCGTGAGCTTAATTCTAAGTTCAAACAAGGCAAGAATACCTTGACTTATACAAAAACTAGTTATTTTCACCTTGACTTATACAAAATCTAATGAGTTTGAGTTTGTCTAATCCTAAGTTCAAACGAGGCAAGATACATTGACTTGTACAAAAGTTTGAGTTTATTTATAAAGATTTTATATAAAATATGTATATGACACATTATATTATATTGATAAACAATATCATTTGAGTTCAATCTTGAGTATGATTAATAAATAAGGTAGCTTAGCTTCGTTCAACTCGAGTTTGAACAAGTACTAATTAAAGCTAAGTGTGAGTTGTTCACAGATAACTCGGTTCATTACACCCTACGCATTAATGAAATACTCATTTTTATTTTGTACATCTTCAAGTGAGATAAGTGAAAATCACTACGCAACTACTCACTCCGTCCATAAATAATTTTCTGTTTTTGACAAATATTTGAAAATATGTTTGGCAATCAATAATTTTAATCATATACATTAGTGTTGTATAAAATTTGATCTTTAGATGATAGACATTTCATAGAATCCAAAAATATATCCCACGAGCACATTGTAACGATTATAACAATTGAACACTTTATGTAGGTTCATAAAATTGACCTAAAAATATGAAGTTATTTCTGGGACGGAGGGATTATGCATTCCGTACAAATATTATGCAAATGATCATTGTTAGTGCTTTCATTTGGGGGGCAGAAGAAAGAGTGTTTGTAGGGCTAGTAATTAAAAAAATGCACACCTACACACAAGTACATTTGTGAGGATGACGCAACTGTATAAATTTATAGATTGATCAAAAGTCTAATATTTGAGGGGACTACAAACTACTATTGTTTAGATTTTGGAAGACTTGTTGTTGCAAAGTTTAGCACTGTTTACAAAATTGAAACAGGCTATTGAGGGCAAATGGACAGTGCAATTATTTATAAAGAGTCTACATCAAACATGAGACATCTATTTTCTCATAACAATTGATGCATCAAAATTGATTGATGACTACTTAGACGACATGAATCACATGACTCGCGTTTAGGTTAATGTACACGATTATGTGCTTAAATATCGTTGACATTAAGCCCACGATATTGAGAAATATCGTTTAGTTTAATGTCTACGATTATGACTACTTAGTCTGTTTAGCTTAAACAGACTATTGAGAAATAAGACATTATGAGCTTAAATATCCACGATTCTTTAAGTGACAGTGACTACAAACATTGTTTTGGTAAGGAGCTTTGTTCTTTGAACTTAACATCAAATAAGTCAATATTACATTTTCACTTGTATAAATGTAAGAAATGCCAAATTCACCTTTTCAATTAGAATTCTAATTTAACCATCACTCCAAAGGCTCAAGTACGAGTTACAAGGTCATGTATTTTACTGAAACACGCCCTGCATTTTAACTATCATCTAATTATATTTCAAAATAATATGATATTGAAAAATCAATAAAATACAGGACGTGGTATAACGTTCTCTTATAGACGGGTGTGCGGACATTTCCTAGGAAGGAAAAGGAAAGGACTAAAATATGGGCATGTGGTACACACTAGTGTGATTTTACCATCCCAATTTATTGCATCAGCCTTGATTGCATTTACATAATAGTCGACCCAGAAGAAAACAAACACCGAAAATTCATAAATTAAATAAAACTCCCCTCATCGGTGCTACTGTACACGAATTGTGGCCAATACCAAACCACAACGGTCAAGATTTTCGCACAGCCTGGCTTCATCATTCGTGTATATTAAATGCGAGAAATAAATAATCATCCATTTTTTTACTTCAATTTTTTTTAATTTATATTAATCTTATCCGGGCAATGCCAGAGCAGTAATTCGTAATTTTTTCATTTAATTTAGATTTTGTTTGGTGCTATATTCTCCAGCCACTCCTCCTCCAACCAACCCGGAGATCAACAAAATTATCGTGATGTGCATTTCAACGTGCAAACAAATCATTTTTATGTTTTTTATTTGAGCTCTTTTATTTTATTTTTCATTCTTTGCTTACTTAATTAATTATCAATTTATCATTACCATGCATAAAAAAAAAAAATACAGCGACACGATTAATAACAGCACAATTCTAATTTTATCCATTGATTAAGACATGCACTCATTCCATTTCCCAAAATGCATTTTCACGTTACTACAGTATTCCACTTTCTAAATATTGGTAGTAATAGTAAATTTCGATATATTCTTTGCTACCTTCTTCGTTCTACGAAATCATTCTATTTGACAAATGTACCTTTTGTTTCTATATATAGAGATCATGAACAAAACAACACATGAAATAAATTTGTTCAACAGATGCACTGTGCACAACAAAGTTTAAAATAATTATCGGATCATATAGCGTTAAGCGTTGCACTGTTCATCAAATTGGCAATACAATTCATATGCTGCAACAACGAAAAAAATTAAACAACAAGGTTGTATTTCAAAAGACAAATTAATTCTTAACTGAAAGTTGTCTCAATTGATCTCATGAATGATCATGCTAAATATGTAAAAGGTCAGTTTGGAAAGTGCGAAGTTCAACAATAATACACTAAATGATCATGCTTAATTGTAGAAGGATGAGTTTGAAAGTGAGGAGATTAATATTTATTTCCGGTCTCGGTTGAGACTAGTCTCGCATGAGACATTCTAATAAAATTCATCATACACAATTACACATACATAAAAGTATTGATGATAAAAAAAATTCTGGTCAATCAAAAAAAAGTAAAATTTTGATTTTTTTTATTCTATTGTACGTAAATAGGGAATTCAGAGTATGCATTATTTGATAGCACAATATACAGCTTTTTGAATATATTTGTTGTGAGACAATCGTACCACCTGATCATTCATTAGAAAAGTCAGAAATTTGAGTCTAATATTGGGAAAAAAAGAAGCATACATCATAAATTTTATCCACTGTTCAATATAGCTTTCGTTTTACATTGGATGAATTGGCACATGTAGTGATTGAATTCATTAACTATCCCACCGCTAAACACATTTTTGCCCGACTGCGACCCCTCCTCTCAAACCCCCATTTAATACTTGTGTAAAAAAATAAATAAAAAATCATAGCATGCATACAAACAACGCCACATGGTCTAATATCATCGCCATAGAATGATAGAAATTATCCTACATCCTCATTTTTTTAATAAATTTTTCATTTTAATGCTTGTAAATATATCACACTAGTTTTTATATATATATATATTCAAAGTGTGATTTTTATTATCTCATTCATCATCTCATAAGAGGGAATTAAGGTGTTTATTTTTATAACGTGTATACAATATTTTAAGGTGCAAGTAGAGATGAGACAATGAGTAGAAGGCTGCGAGTTTATTTACAAGCTGTTATCTGTGCATATTTTGATGATAAGTAATATTTGAATGAGAATTTTGAAGGCTGAAAGAGAAAATATATGTTGAAAGTCAATATAACTTTTCTTTCTAACTTTTAGAAAATACTAATTATCATATTCAAACTTACAAAGATTCTAACACTCTCCACACAATTATATCACTACTCTATTTTAGTGAAAACTCAATATCAAAACGGAATAAGCCAGTTGAAGGAGAATAGTGGAGTAACGCTCTTTTATTTTTTGCCACAATAGGTTGGATCGATTCGGAACCTTTCTTGATTAGATTAGATGCATTTTTTAAAAACCTTTTTGCTTGGAATGTTGCAGCACAAATCTTCTCTTGCAAATGGCATTTAGGCCCGGTTTACTATAGTTTATTTCTTGATGGTACTGAACTGAATTGAACTGAACTGAACTGAAGTAAAATTGATGTATTGAAAAATGGAATCAGCATGACTGAATTAGCCTGAATTTCATCAAATTACATTTCACTGAACTGAACTGAACTGAACTGATCTACAGATAAGCTCTGGTAAACAGGGCCTTAATGGTTTGTTACTTTAATAGCTCTAGTTTTAGTGGTTGTTTCCCCGTCGATTTATCACTAACCTTTTTATCTCAATTTGGCCTGGTAATTTCTAATTGTGGAGTGCTCTATAATTACTTTGGTAAAATATATTAACCTAAAGGTTTAAAATATTCTTCATTTTACCCTTTTCTGATTTTCCCCATCCAACAAGAGTGTGACAAGTAACCAACAGCAGTAAAGGCCTTCATTATTGCCCCTTTCCATCCGCACAATTCTATCTTTGCCAGACATTTATGACCGAAAAACTATATCAATCATCTCCCAAATTCTTACGTTTTTTTTTAAACTAAAATAATAAAATCATCTGAACATTTTATCATCCTTTTACACAGTTCGTTGGACAAATTTCTGGGTCAGGGTAGCTTAGAACCTGGATATACGAGTGACACGCTCTCTGTTCAAGCTAGCATTTCGAAAGATATTATATTATTATTAGTATTACAACTGAATACTTCATTTGTCTCCGACTAAACTGTAAATATGTTGATCAGCTTGTACGAGTCAGATTTGATAATAATTTAAATTGATACATAAAATATAAAATTTACACATTATTGACACAAGTTACTCAAGGTCAAACATATCTGGGCCACACCAGCCGTCATGCACCACATTGCTTCCAGGCGAAAACTTAGGAAATAGCCTTCGGGCCACACCACAATTAGATACAGGCAAGGTAGTTAAGGCACGATTTTAAGGCGTTTTGCCAACGAGCGCCTTAATGCCACAGCGATGTAGCACTCGCCTTAAGGCGATTAGGGCAATATGAATATATAATAATTATATATATACATTTATTTTAACAAAATATAATATTTAACTTACATAAATTGTAAATAAAGCATCAAAATAAATATAAATTTTTTAAAGTTCAAGACAAGAGCAATATATAATAAAAATTCAATGTAAAAACTCATAACTGTACGGTCTGTAGTTTGTACTCACGGTCCAAGGTGGTCGGCCGGAACTTGAAAAGAAACCCTTCAATTTTAGATTCGTCAAAACCCTTTATTTTCTTTGTTTTAACTTCCCGCATTTTATCTTATATTTACAAAATAATTTATTTTTTAAAAGAAAAAACCCGGATAAGGCGAGATTTAAGGCGCTAAGGCAACGCCATAACGCCATAAGGCAAATATTTGTCATATTTATAAGGCGATATTAAGGCAATCTTGAAAAAACGTCTTATCGCCATAGCATTGCCGTGACGTGCCATAGCGAGTGCCTTAACTACCATGGATACAGGGAAGATTAGATTTGCTCCACGTTTCAGAAATTTTCCTGTTATCTACCAAATTGCTTCCACTTGTGGAAAACAGCCTTCGGGCAACTTGTAGCCACTAAGGCCCTTATTTGGTTTTATGTGTATTATGTTATGTTTTTTTAATTTGGTTGAGGAGCAATGAATAATCCTCTCATATATGATGATTTTAGCATTAAAAAAAAAAGTCAAACATATCTTAGTGCATAAATAATTTAGTCATAACGGATGAAATATTTAATTTCGCCTATTCACTTAATTACTGGGAAAATAAAACACTAATATTCATTGATAAAACAACTCATTTATTCATTGATGTAAATTAAAAGTAAGCAAACACCAATAGTTTCAAAACCTAAAATTAGAAAACGAAGAAGAACATTGGAATGGAAAGATACACCACTGATTCAGCTGGAGAAACAGAGCACTAGCTAGCTATTAACATAATTAATACATGGTTCCAATTCCAGATTATGAGATGAAACAAAAACAAAACAAAAAAAAGGACATGGATTTTTATGAATATTCTTCCTAACACAATCAACAATGACGACAACGTCATTATTATTGTTACCAAACTTGAGCTTCAAAACATGGGAGAATCATCACACGGTGATGAGTTGACCAGATTCAGGATGCTATTCCAGTAGTTCTTATTATCCACCAGGTACTCGCTCCCAGTCGCCGGCGCCGGCGCCAGTGTAGCCACCGCCGAAGCGTTCTCCGACTCCCCGCAGCCCTCCGAGAAGCCCCGCTCCCCACCACCGCCGCTGCGGTTGTTCAGCAAAAGGTCCGTGAACGTCTCCACGAAATTGCCACGGTTGTCGTCGCCGTCGCCGTCTTCCACGTCGACGCTGGCCCATGCAGGGCAGCTGTCCATCGGCATGGTGAGATCCTGCAGCCCTTTCCAGTCCTCCTCGCCTTCTTCCTTCAGCATGCCTGAACCGTCGCACGACGTCGTGCCGGAGGAGTTGTTCCCGATGAACTCCATGAACGCCGCCGTGTTGGTGGAGGACATCTGCGGCGGCGCATTGTTCTCGGAGTAGCTGACGGTGGACGTCGGCGACTCGAGAGGCTGGTCGTGCGGCTTGGACCAGACGGCGCCACCGTTCCAGGCCTTGAGAATATCCAGGCAGCGGCCGGGCGGTGGCTTGCTGAGTGGGCTTGACGGCGCCGACGCCATGAAGTCCGGGAAGGAGTTTGACCGGAGCTTGGACTGTCTGACAAGGCGCGCCTCGGCTTCCAACCTGGCGCTCTCCCATTGGGCCATGTGGCTGAGGTTGGCCGCATTCTTGGATTGGCCGCCGGCGCCGGCGCCGTCACTGGACGAAATGGCGTCGTTCTTGGGCTTATGCGTGACGGGATCGATTCCCATTTTGGCCAGCCGCTTCTTCAGATGCGTATTCCAGTAATTCTTTATCTCATTGTCTGTTCTCTTTGGCAAATGAGTTGCGATAGCCGACCACCTGACAAAACGACAACCATCAACGCCGCAAAACGACACCACCAACCTTCTCGATTCCACCCAAACGTGACAAAAACTCCCGACCACCATTTCACAAGAACAATGAAAAGCTGAACCGAACTGAATTACCTGTTGCCGAGCAGAGCGTGGAGCTGAATGATGGTCTGCTCTTCCTGGATGCTGAATTTCCCCCGCTTGATATCTGGTCGGAGGTAGTTAGTCCACCGGAGCCGGCAGCTCTTGCCGCACCGTTGAAGCCCTGCAACAACGCCGATGTACGTCAACAGCCATTACAGAAACGGTAGTCGATGATGATCTATGGTGTAAGAAAAGTAAGAAAACTGACCGGCTTTGGCAGGAAGGGCGCGCCAGCTGCCATGGCCGTGCTCCTCGATGTAGGCGAGCAGCTTCTGGTCTTCCTCCGGCGTCCATGGGCCTTTCTTGAGGCCGATTTTGTCGCAGCAAGGAGATCGCCCCATCGGCGAGAATTGTGCAGCACGGTACTGATCTGATCAGCGAGAGGAGGAAGAAGATGGAAGCGTATATATACTGGGGAAGACAGAGTGGAGTGGTACGAGTGGTATTAATGGCTGCTGGGAGTGAAACAGCACACTTGCTGGGGAGAGGGTACTGCTTACTGTGTGAATGTGTGAGAAAGAGAGAGAGGTGTTTTTTGGGGGGCAAAGTTGGTTTTGAAGTGAGAAGTAAATAATGGTGGGAGGGAGAGAAAGGTCAGCGACATAGATGGGATAGAGAAGAGTATTAAATAGTGATGATCATTGATCAGAGTATATGTGGTATATTTTCGCACAAGTAACCCTTCTCCCGTTGCTTTCACCTTAATTTCCAACTCTTCTGGTCCTGCTCTCTTTTACTTTTTACAGTTCATCACTAAGTGTTGGTGGTACTTTGCTTTTACCCCTAGAGTTAGTGTGCATGTTTATGTTATCGGGACAAAAGGCGATAACGCTCGCCCACAGTACCTCACCCGTTCGATATTTTAGGTCTTGGTGAATAGATAAATCATGGTAATCCAGCTCTATGATCCATTGGTCGGTTCACTGTTTGGGTGTGCATAAGGGACCATTGAAAAAAGGAAATCCCTAATCTGAAGCTCGAACTCACAACTTCAGAACAATTGAACTAATGTCTCAACCACTTGATTACACCTATGGGTGTTTATGTTTATGTTATTGGGCTTCTATGCACAATGGTTTTTTAGTGTGATTTTAATTGGTGGAAGCCAAACATATCGAAAAAATTATGCTAAATTATGGATGTGTTTGACACAGCTTTTCAGCTGTTGTTCTTATAAGCACAATAATTTTAATGTTTGGTAAACTGCTAAAAAACACCTTATCATCAAAGATGAAGTGTTTTTGGCAGCCAAAACCAGAAGTTGGTCACAATACCTTTCAAAATAAGTGCTTACTGGTTATAACCTATAGGATGTAGTTATAGACGTGTCCCAATTAGTCTCACCGAATAATCAAGCTTAATATGTAAAAGACCAGTCTTGAAAGTGAGAATATCATACATGAAAGTGAGAAAACCAAGAATAATACACTAAAAGATCATGCTTAATATGTAAAAGGTCGGTTTGGAAGTGAAAAGATCAAAATTTCTCTCTAGTCTCAATTGAGATTGATCTCACGAAAAACCTTCTCATAATAAAATTGTCATATAGCAAGATTCCGTTCATGAGAATTAAATTTAGATTATGATAGTAATCTATCCTAATATTTAATGTTAGAAGGGACTATATCTCTGTATGTAAAGCAATGTGACCTGTTAGATGTTAGTTTTGTCGAAGACACTCTCAGCTGCCTTGTGAGAATGGTTGCATAAGAAGTGAAATTATCATTGAGAATTTGAGGTGTGTTTTCTTGACAGCTAAATAAAGATGAACTAGCATTTTCACTTCATTTTAGTTCCAAAATAAATAACAAAATTGTGCATCCACTAGTCAAATAACGCACAATATTAATTATAGATATTAATTATAGATATCGTGAATTAGCACTCTTTCATATTATTTTTTGTTTTTCGAAGTATCATGCACGTGGTAATCCATTTTCAAAAAAAAAAAAAAAAAATGCACGTGGTAATCCAAGAATCATATATTTTTACGTAAAATGAATTAAATTGACAAAAAACTGTTTTTTACCAACGAAACTATTTATAAAGCCGCCATAAACATGCTATACATTTATGATACATTCAACTTCATCTTCGATGAGTGATGAGCCACGATTTTAAGTTATGTCTCGCGAAGCATCCAATAATTACTTAATACAACCCAAATGTTTCTCATAATAGTATTTGTTACTATTCTTTAATTAATAATACCAATATGATTTGTCACATTCACATTCGCTGGTGTTCATTTCAATCCACCGCCTTAACGCCTGTCAATTAACTTACATGACGATCCAATTTACCCAATAGATTTTGAGCTTATGTCATATCCTCGTATATAGTGGTTCTTAACCAATTACAGCTTTTTTTAAAAATAATAAATTATTATATACCGACTTGTAATTTAATAAATTAATGATAAATCATGCTGATGAAGTCTAACGAGATCACCCATCTCCAGTCTAGCTCAACATTTATTAATATATATATATATATATATATATATATATATTTTAAGTGCAGATTCTATTTCTAATTAATTAAAAGAAGGAATAAAAGACATAAAGTAGGAGAAATTTGAAAACAACTTGTCGATATAATTTATTAACGATATTAATATCAAAATACATCTACGCTTCAGTTGAGAATGATGGTTATCATATACTGAGCTGTTGTAATTTGAACGTGATTCTTGCACATGCTGGGATGAGATTATGGGAGTGAAATTAGTTGCAATATTTATTCTTATGATTTAACCAATTATTGAGATTGAAAAAATGTGTACCAATTAAGTTGCATTGCTCTAGAACAAAATTTAGATATATGCTCAAAATATATTATAAATTTTATACTTATTTTGATCAATAATAAGTCGATTTACCGTAACTTAACCCTATACAAGACTCTGTTGGTATTTTGTTTCGAATACAACATTGTTTTGTAAATCCTTTAAAACCTTCAACCAACAAAGTGTACTTGACCTTATTTCTTACTAAAATGAAATGAATTGAAGTAATGTACTAAATTTTTTTTTTAATTAACCTGAATTTCATCAAACTATATTTTCATTGAACTGAACCGATCTAAAGATAAACTCTAACATATAGGGCCTAATACTAATTAGCACGTTTGAGATTCATAATCAAATTTATTATTTTGCACCATTTCCTTTTCAGAAGTTTAATGTCATGATTATGATGTATGTGATGCCAAAACTCATCTGAGGATGATTACGACTATGGAAAAAGAAATTACGTAAATTTCTACAAGAAATAAACAAACACTTATATATATATATATATATCATTAATGTGAGAAATTAGAAAATGCAAAATAAGACCAAATCATTAGAGTTGTTGTCATTAATTGCTGTGTGCATTATGTACCCTGCCTGAAGTACTAAAGCTGTGGGGATCTTTCATCTCTAATATATTTTGCGAATGATTATTATGATTAAATCTTGTTAGTTGTAAATAAACTTACCAATACTTTTTGTGAATGAAATCATAATCAAAAATCATGTTAGATGTAAATTAAACTCCACCCCCAAAATGGTTGATTCCCATTAATCTTTTCGCAACAATTTTTTAAAAAATCACTCAAATGTGTCCCCTACTCTGTATCGGAGGAGGATATAGTTCTTTCCATTTTAGAGTCGATTTCATTTATCTATTTAATTCAGTTGCAAAAACAAGAGAGCATTGGGTGAGACTTGTCCTCGTGGAGACCAAGGGATAAGTGATTGAACATTTACCGTTTTTGCTTGATCTTTTAGTCAGTTTGATTGATCTTTCAGTCAATTCCCTTGAGTATTCTTGTTTTGCCTTGATATTTCAGTTCATTTGATCTTTCAATCACTTTTCTTGATCTTTCAGTCAATTTCCTTGATCATTCCTAATCTTTGATACATTACTGTTATTCCGTACAAATTCATACAGAATCCCAGTCTCGAGTCAGTCTATGTGAGGCGGTTGAGCTCTAGCGACACCAACCTCCTAAACTCTAAAATCGGCAGTTCGCCAATGGTGACTTCAACCAATAACTGTCCTTATAGTATTTGGTATCTATAGAGACAGGTTTCAAATGAGAATTTGTACAAAAACAAATACGTACAAAATTTCATTGATCTAGTCATGCGAAAACGAGCTCTGGAGAAATCATTGTATACCCTCATTTTTTTTTGTCAGCAACAGATATTGAACGAAGTAATATAAAATTTTCCCATAAAAAAAACAGTATCTCATCTCAGAAAGATATCTTAATGTTGAATAATGTGCGTATTTGAACCGATTACAGCTACTAAAATTATTAAAGTGAAATACAATACAACATTAAAATATTAATACTCATCTCTGCATTTCAAAGATACTAAAATTCTCATCTTTTGTATACACATTATTTTAGTTTTGCCATTTCTCGCTAACAAAGTCTTCTCTCTATCATGTATTAACAGTGTGATGTAATGTTGCTACGGACAAGTCTGATTCGTTAAATGTGGGAAAAAAAAAGGCCTGCTTCATGTGATTTTGGTTTGGTTTAGAAGAATTGAAACCAAACTCTTGCGCTAGTAATTTACAGAAGACAGATTATTGCCCATTATAATTTTCAAGTGAATAAATTTGATCGAAGTCCTAATGAAGCATGAGTTGTATTACACATGATTCATACCTTTAACAAATGGCCAGCCGTGGACGAATGTTTTTTATAGTGGGGATTTAGATTTAGATTTTATAGGCTTCAGGCAAATTTTTATATGTTAGGGTAAAGTTTAAAAATATAATTTAGATCTCGGAAAATTAAATTTATAAAACTCATATCAATAACATGAACACATTTTAGTAACTTTTAAAAGTTTTGATAAAATATTATATTTTTAATGTACTCCTTGGGTGACCGTTCCTGGATCTGTAGGTGCTGACATTATAATGTTTCGATCCTTGCAACGAAAATATGGTTATTTTTAGAATACAAAAAGATATGCGATCATTGATGCATAACATTGAATTGTTTTTTAGATATTGTTCAAATGATTGTTCATAATCATTGGATGTTAAGTCTAAATTTCTAATTGTAAATACGTATAATAAGAACTATATATATATATATATATATATATATATATATATAAATACACATTTTTCATATTGTGCTATCACAACTTGTGTTTATTAATATAGATCTATATGTTCGTAAGTATTTTTGAAGGGTTCAGTTTGTATTCTCACAAAACAAAAGAACCAAAAAATCATAGGAAAAAATTATGTCACCAAAATTCAGTGCACATTATGTTACTCTTTTAAAATATCTTCATTTAAATAATCTCACCAGAGTTTAATATCTTCATTTTGAGGACGAAAGAATACAATGAAGAACGAGAGATGGACGTAACAAAAGCTATAAATGTTGAACAGAATCACCAAAGCCCATCCCAGGCCCATAAGGCGACGGTGTAATAAATTCATACTACTAATCTACAATTGGGTGGGCCTATGGGCTTATAGCGAGGGTTTTATTAGAACTTACCGGAAATATGGGCCCCGGGAACGGAAGGAAACAAAAGCAACAAATGTGCTGCCGGTGAGGCAAAGCGTGGGGAGGACACTGGGGACCACCAACCTTAAATTCTGCTTTCCGTTTGATCCATGCCAGCTTCACCCCAAACTCCAGGTCCTCTTTCATTTCTACCATTTTTTATTTTTATTTAACCCTGTTTTTTTTTTTTTAATTACCACAAATTATATGGTCCAACAAAGTCATAAATCGTTATATTTAATGATCCCCAACAATATTTGACTTGACATCTATACGGATCTATACCACGTGATCAAAAATATTTTTTGGAGTTACGAATTTTATGGCATACATTATTATTTTTATTTATTTTTTTGCATTTTATATCAATTTTAATTTTAAAATACTCACTTAAGGAATATTTGGAGTTTATGGATTATTAATATACTTGACCAAATGATACTTAAGTATTACTAGAAAAGTTTGGTAAATTTTTATAAGATAATTTAATAGACAACGAGAATGAATTAGGTCCATATAATAACTGTTATTATTGTGAAAACTTTGTTACTTTTGATATAAAATGTATAATACATATCAACATTAAATATCTATACTAAATATAGAAATCGTAAATAGATGGTTAAAATGTATTTTAATTTTAATTACAAATAAAAAACTATTTCATATTTTGTGCTCAAACAAATGCTCCTAATGCATATTTTTATATTTAAACAAATAAATTTCGTGTGACAATAAATGCCGCGAGGCAAATGAATCTTTACAGCAGTACCACTGCTTCCATATCTTTAGGTGCAGAGCAATGATTGGCTATGGTATGGCATCATTTTGTGTTGCATTAATTTAGTTATTTTTTCTGAAACTTGTAATTTTAAAATTTGACTTCAAAATTAATTTACTTGAGCATCAACCTAAACTAATCAGTTGAGTAATTAGTTGGGTCGGGTGGATCTGGATGCCAGCTGTACTGTCAGAGATACAAAAAGTCGCAGACCCTGTCCACAGTAGTCATTAAGATAGGTGAGGACCTGAGGATTAATATTTACAAAAGTTTATAAGAAATAAAAATTCTTATTTTTATCGTAAATTAGGGTAGTTTTATATTTATCCCTTTAGTCAGTCTTCCACATGCTTGTCTGAAATGAGGAGAACAAGATTTTACTTTTTAATGCTTTATCGGACATTCATTTTCTTGATATTTTATGCTATTTAAAATAAATAAATGTCTCGTATTCGTATATATAATAAGCTTGAGTTTTTGAACTTGTTAATACCATCATAAATCATTTTTTTTTCTTTAAACTACTACTTCTTTCGTTCCACATCAAACTGCACAAATTGATTTTTATAATGTAATAAAATCTTTTTGATCATCAATATTTTCATTTTTTTTTGTTTTTTTAAGATAAATTAACTGTGAAACGTGGGAGATATTTTATTTGGGATCCCCAATCCGGATTTTTATTTTACTTTTTTAGTTTTGCAATACACTTGAAAAAAGTGTATGAAAAGGAGTAAAAATCTCCTTGAGTACAATAATTTCCAGAATTAATGGAGGCAGTTTGTAAGACTACATAAAAGTTTCTAAGTATTTGATAAATCTAAACCTAACCTGGTTTGAAGCGATGAGTAATAAAAGCTAGAATCGCCAATATATATCTAAAACTATACTAGATTTACATCATTGTCTCAATTACCGAACCACATCTCCCAAATGTAACATTTTAGACCATCAGCAGTTTTATGTAATTATTTAGGATGAAATTTTGATATCATGAAAATACATATTATAACAAATCCGGCCAATAGAATATTTAATTATTAATACTAGTTCAATTTAAATATTGAAAATAATTAATTTTAATTATATAGTAGCTTGTGTATGGGACAACAGAAATAATATAACTAGCATTAAAATATACTTGTTCCAAACATAATACGACTTAAAATTATGGGACTACTTGTTTGGATGAGCAACTTGAGAATATAATTGCTCTAATACCATGTAAGATGTAACTAAAACCAGATGAGTGATATTCTGTATTATGAAAAGTACTTATAGTACAAAACTTATACAACAGAGTTCCAATAATAAATATACAACTATATATATATATAGCTGTACGAGGACTTATATAAAACTTAAAAATTATATTGACATTTTTCAAAGAAAAATTGCCACTTAATTTCTCTATTTAAATCACAATTTGCCCTAGATGAAACCGATGGGCTGCTATCATTTAAAATACTTATAGCCCAAACTAGTTGGCCATATGTTTGTAGTGTTCGGGTATTTTAATCCAGTGTACGCATACCAATCAATTATCAACGAATTGGATTTTTAAATTGACCACAACTTAGGGTCAATTAAATTGACTTTTGACGCTCTAGGCCCAATATATACTCAAGAAGAAATGAATTTGGATTTTTATTGTTTTCTTATTAAAAAAAAAAAGAGTTTTGGGTGAGACATGTCTTTGTGGAGATCAATGACCAATAGAATGAGCATTTACTGTTTTAACTTGATCTTTTAGTCAGTTCCTTTGAGCATTCTTTTTTTACAGTTAATTTGATCTTTTATTCATTTTACTTGATCTTTCTGTCAATTTCCTTGATCGCTCCTAATCCTTGGTACATTAACGTTATTTCGTACAAATTCACACCGAAGATCCGTCTCGAGTCGGACCATGTAGGACAACTGAGTTCTGGCGACACCAGCAACCTAAAATTTAACAGCGACGACGGGGTTGAATTTCACCAACGGAAATTTCATTCAATAACACCCCTTATAGTGCTTGATCTCTGTAGAGACATGTATCAAATGAAAATTTGTATAAAAAAATTAAACTACTCCCACTTGCAAACTTATAACCCAACCTTGATAGTTTAGGCAATTTTCTAGGTCAATATAATAATGTGATTTTTTATAATGCTAGAATCCATCCAAATTCCATCGACAATACTCCGCGTGATGTGGAGCAGTTAATACAAAAATGTAAGTCAAATGCAAATTTCATAGTTTCAAGGTGAATGTATGGATTCGGGTGTTAGCTAATTTAATAAAGTTCAAAAGTGTTCATAATATTTGTAATCATCAGCATTCACCAATATAACCGAACAAGTAGTTATACAATTATCCCATTCTAAGTTTCTAATTAAATTCCATGTTCATGGAGACGTCTAGTTTTACAACTCCAGCCTTTCTTTCTTTCTTTCTTACCCAGTAGTCCCTCACATTCTCTCTCACACAGTCACACAGTGACACACCGGTCACAGCCACTACAAATCGACAAATGGCGGCTGCTGAGGGCAGCAAAGCCCGGCCCGGCCTCCCACTTGTCAGAAACCGAAGATGATCTTTTCCACAACGATCGATATGGCCACGTCACGGCTGGCCAGATTTACTGTCTTTCTGTTTTTTAGTGAGGAAGCTGCAACGTTGATTGTGTGAGCTTAGGAGCTTATTGTTACATCCAACTTGAAGATATTCCTACGTTATCATATTTTGTCCGCATTTCTAACCGTTTCTAAAGCCATCATAATTGCCATTTAACCGATATATATATATATATATATATATATATATATATATATATATATATATATATATATATGCAACTGCCAGTAAGATTAGTCTTACTCTTATCTGAATTGAATCGGCCATATCATTTTTTTCATCATTTAAATTTATTGTTTGCTTCAAATGATTTGTTCAATTATATCCACTTATTTCACCCTTTCCCAGTTTGAAACTCATTATTATCCGTTTTCCTTAATTATTGTCATATAAAAGAGAGTCTTATTTAGAAATATATAGTTAGTTGTTAATAAGAGATAGTTGCCACTTGATCTACTCTCTATTTATGTCACTTTGAACATAAATATTAATTCTATTTCATTGAATTTCCTTCGTGTATTAGTTTCCTTCTCTCTATTTAACTGTCAGTTAGAAAGATAAACAAATCTTATAACCATACAAATAAAGTTGATAAACACATGAAATTATTCGTCCTACTATAAACTTATGATATGATCAGACGATCTCATCCAATACTTTGTAATATCGTTAAAAAGAGATAGTCGCCACACATGTATCCTTCACGCAGTCACTCACTGATTTAATAGTCACCCGTCGGATATGATAACTCATCATCATTTGCTCTTTTTTGTGTTTATGAAAATCAGCTATCTCATCACTTTTTTCCAGATTTGGGAGAGTTGTACTGTTCGTGCAAGTTCCATTTCAGGATATCGATTTGATTAGTTCATCCATAGTTATCTTCAGCCATGATTTGATATCAAGGATCCAAAGTTCATTAATATTCGTCTTAATTATATGTCGGAAATTACTCGTTGCGATTAAAATGAAGTTCTGAGAAATTGTGACCGACGAACTAAGAGAAAACAATTGGTTAGTGGCAAGACTAAACAATTGAAATTGATAATTCGTGAATTAATTAATGATAATAACATGTATGAACAGTGTGATAAACTATTTTCACAATTAAGATAAACATGTTGGGCACCAATTAGACTTAATTTTACTATAAAATTTCCTTTTTGTTCTTGATTTTCTACGTCGTTTGTTATAAACTAAATTGATACGTCATCAGGATATTTGTATTTGGCAGCCTAGCTAAGCTAGTACGTAAGTGTATTAGTATTAGTAGGCTCATGTAGTGCGTATGAATCATGCATACGTAGATATATACGCTACGAAATAGAAGATAATAAAAGGTAAAAGAGCAATTATCAGTGATAAATATGAACCGTTGCTTTAGCTTTTATAAGTTTCAAAGCATAATTTTGTGAATTTGTGACATTGAACAATATTATTTTCAAGACAATTTCTCAATTGTGCCACTACATAATCATGCTTAATATATAAAAGATCAGGTAAGATGATTATGGATGAAAATGAGAAGATCAACAACAATAATACACTGAATGATCATACTTCACATGTGAAAGGTCAGGATTGAGAGTAAGAAGATCAAGATTTGTCAATAGTTTTAAAGGAGAATGAGAATGGAAATAAGTTTTTAATAAAAATTCATGTTTAATGACTTTCCATGGATAGAAATATTGAACAAGAAAGAATTTTAGGTTTTCAAATGAATCAAAACGCTGGTTTGCCGGTCATAAAAAAACGATCATAAACGGTAATTTACTAATTCGAACAAGGAGGTCAACGGAAAACTTGCTACTAAAAACCAGTCAGAAACTTAAATAAGTAGGATTCGGTCACTATATTTAACAAAAAAATGTTGTCACCAAAGGCGAATTATATGCAGATTAGTAGTAAGTATTGTACGTCACCAAGTTGATATGAGATGATTATATCCACAATTCCACATACAAGAATCGTGTACGATGCATGTATGCATATCTCTATACTAGCTACTATGTATCTTTGTGTCTAAGTTCTTCATCCACATTTGTCCACGTTAATCTTAAGACAATTTTTTTAAAAAAACAATCCCTCCTGGTTTCAACCTTATGTTTTCTAGACAAAACAGGTCACTTTAGATAAGGTCGACATTAAAGTTTTAAATCTCTCAAATATGTTCGTTTTCTCGCGCAGGCCTGCTTTTTTTATCCGATTGTCCTTACTATTGTGAAAGAAAATAAAACAACAACTCAAAATGCAGGAGCACATACTTTTATGGTACATTTTGGATACGCACGAGAAAATTGGTAGGTCACTCCTAGTTTAGGAATGAAATGCTCCATGAAAAACGTGAGAGGCCAATTAATTTGGTGGTTCGTATAAAATACATGGCTGCACTTTATTCATTAAAATGAAAGATGCATATAGGATGAGCTAGCTAGAACTCATTCATATCATATGGGGTGGTTCATGAATCTATCTAAACACGATGCATGATAAACACCAATATGCAAAAACATACGTTACGATTAAAGTTTGTTTGTGCACTTTCCTTCTTTGGACACCACCCATTATTAATTTTGATGCTTTGGCACTGTAGCTACTGATTATCGTTTAGTCCACAATTTGCTCCCGAAATTATATATTTTGAAGCCATTTTGTTGTGCTTTTATTTTTTTAAAATTATAATGACGTTTGTTTAATAAGTAACTCAACATCATTTGATTATTAAGGATATGTATGGTAGAACTTATTTCTTGATGTACTGAACTGAACTGAACTGAACTGAACTGAACTGAAATGAAAATTAATGTATTGGAAAATGGAATCAGCATGACTGAATTAACCTGAATTTCATCAAATTGCATTTTCACTGAATTGAACTGAACTGAACTGATCTACAGATAAACTCTGGTAAACAGGGCCTTGCACTTATTCAGCTTTAATTAAATAAATAATTTAACTGTAACTTTTATAAAAAGTAACATTCATGTTTAATTCTAAAACCTTATAGTTACCTATTACGTATAAGCATCATAATCTGCGACGAAGGTAGAATACACAACAGTGAATCACAGTGAACTCTTGCACTCAATCCAAATACACAATTAAAAACACTACATTTCCTTAGAGCGGGTGTTTTACTACTAACCCAAACCTATTACACTATGAGATACTACTAGGACTAGGTTAAAAGATATCACTATTGAATCCATTTACCCACAATGAAACATTTCATCTAAGTGAACTGCTATGCCGTAATTGGAATCACCAATCACACCTTCATGAGCCATTTGTAACATAGGAGTCTTGGGATACCATAACAAGAACAACAAAATCTAGAAGTATCATTCAAACCTTCACCATAAAATATTTCACTGAAAATCACTAACACAGTCCTTGGATAGATAGAAAACGCTCGATAAATTTAGATGAAAATTTGTTCTAAAATTTAGAATTATTATTAGGGGTGTTCTAGATAGAATAATATTAAACTACTAAAGTTGACCACATAGTTAGGGAGGTGCATTTCATATGTAAACTAATGGCATCTAAAACTGGTAATAATAATGTGTTAAAGGTCATAATTAGAGTCATAATCTGGGGTAGGCTGGATAAGCTCATGACTCGTGAAAGAAATTGACAACCCATTTTCACACTCGTCACTGAAACCAGCAGCCAACACCAAGTCCGGCGACCGACGTCGACGTTCCGATTGCCATCGCGGCTGATGACCTGGCAACCTGGCCCCACAATTCCCAGATGCGGGCCCCACCTGAGATATATATCTCCGGCGGCATCATCTTCTTTTGAAAAGGGGGTGTGGGTTCGAAATCTATGCTACGTTTCGACTGATCCTCAGTCCCAACAAAAAATGATGGGGTCCTTAAAGTCTTTTTATCTGCTGTCTTGATTAATACATGTTTTTTTGTAATTCAAAAAAAGTCCAAAGTCTTTGGAATTCCAACAACTATGATCTCCCCAAATTTACCTCAAATCCATCTCCATGGATGTGATTTTAACCAAAACTCAATCAAGAAAACGCACCTTTCACCAACCAGTTTCTGGAATCCTTGGATGGTGCTTTGAAGTGGCCAATCACAACCCAACACAAAATAGCAAGATGTTCTCCAGTTGGGTTGAAATAATGTTGTAACTTGTGACGCGTGCTAATAGGTTTGGAAGATGAAATCTAATAATAACTAATAAGTATAGTTAAGTGTAAATATGGTTATGTTCTTCAAAACTTATCTTTTGTTGAACTGAATTGGTCTAGAAGTGAAATTTAATGTATTAGAAAAATAATTGGTTTGATTAAATTAACCTGAATTTTAGAACAGAGTTTAAGTGTTGATAAATAGTATGAGATAATTTTGTTGAAATTAACTTGAACTATATAGATGTAAATATATATCTTTAACCATACAAGGTTTCAATTGAACTTCATCGTTTATGAAAATATAATATTCGTATAATAGTAAGAAAGAAATAAGTAAATAATTATGGAGTTTTTTAGAATGTTAATTGATACACAACAAATATAGAGCAGCTCAAATTGAATACTTACAAAATCAATACTTTGATAGACGGTAGAAAATTATGTACAGAGAGTCACAAACATGATCCATGAACAACCTTTTTACCTAAACTAATACCAGCACCAATCTAAGCAACTAAATCACATTCTTAAAATATCATAACCTTCATTGAATATCTCTAATTTTTCTGTTAATATATATTTTTTTTTTTTTGGTTTGAAAAGGTTCAATAATTCCACAGGTAATCAAGGTCCACCTGCCCAATCGTCGGAATGGGACAGTCTTGGTATCCATAACCACGAGGCCTCAACATGTCAGTTCCAAGGTGGGTCGACGACGTCGGAGAAGACGACAAATCCGTTTCCTGCGACACCTCAGTCTTGGTGGTACTATTCCGGCCGCCGCCGTGGGGCCCGCAGTCCTCGAGGAGGAGCCTCAGGATGGACGGGTCCTGCATCAGCATCGAGTCACTGCATTGCAAGCTGTCCACGTAGGGCATGCTCTGAGATGCGAAGTACGATGTTGGAACCGAAACAGAGGAGAAGTTGCTGGTCGGAATCATGGGAACTGGCTTCTGCTCCTCCATCTCCACTGGGAAGTTGGAGAAACAGTTCACGTGTGAATACGACGCCTCCGACAGATTGGTTCTTGTCTGAGCCTCGTCGGAGGACAGGTCCATCAACGGCGGCAGCTCCGAGCAGCCGGAATCATCCGCGTAGTTTTCCGGCCGTTCAAGGCCGGATATATGTATCTTCTTCCCGCCGGAGCTTTTCTTAAACACCCTGCAAATCACCCATTCGTTCTGCAACAACAATATTGTAAGAACAGAGCATTTTAGTAACCTTATTTCAAACAACTGGTATCATCAAAAGGCCAGAATTTAGGGTTTTAAGTGCATATATATTACCTTAGTTGTTCTTGAGATTCCTGGGAATGAATTATTTCCTTCCAATCTGTATTCATGCATCACCCAATTGGTCTTTTCTCCTCTGGGAGCCCTGCCTTTGTAGAAAACAAGGGTTTTCTTCATTCCGACCAACGTTTGTGCCCGGAAAATCTCCCTGTCTTTTCCGGTCGCCTTCCAGTACCCTGCTTCAGTTGCTCTGTTCGTCCTCAGTCCAGTTGGGTATTTCCTGTCTCTCACACAGAAAAAGTACCATTCCTTTTCCCCCATTTTCGCTCTCCCTGCAAAACACAAACAATATTTCATCAATAAATTAACCGACAAACCATTTTCCGACCAAATTTGACCATCGAACTTTCAAAACAAACATATATACTCACATGGCAGATCCCAAGGTTCAACCTTGTTCAAATCGACCTCCCCAATAGCCCTTGTGACGAGACCGTTGTCGAGGACTTTTGGGGAGAGGTAAAAGGTGATGAGCTCCTCATCGGTGGGATGAAACCTGAATCCAGGAGGCATCTCGAGCTTCTCGTCTTCCTGATCCGTTATTGCGGAAACATTCTCCATTTTTGAATTCTTAATTTAGTGAAATTGAGGGGAAAACGAAAGATGGATGTGTGTAAGAAGTAAGAACAGGGGAATAATATACTAGTACAATATTGTTTGTGTTTTGTCAAAGAAGGCAGAGTAATAAGAAAGAGAGAATAAATAGATGGAGAAGATTGAAAGTTGGCGTTGCTAGGAGCACAACTTCTTAAATAGTGGTTTTTCATGAAAGAAAGAAACGTGGTTTGTAAGGAAGCTCTCTATGGTGGACAGTGTTTTTTTAATCTGAAAAAAAATTAAATTTATTTTAACCCATGTTTCCCTCATATTTCTCATATTTTAAAAAATATTTCCTATAAGACGGTCGTAATTGAGATGGTCGTAATTGAGATGGAAGTGCAAATGTTGATCTTCTCACTTTCAAACCTGATCTTTAACATATTAAACATGATCATTCTGCGTATTACTGTTGATCTCCTTACTTTCGTCCTTGATTATTACATGCTTTGTGTTTAACCTTTTAATATATCAACTAAAACAAGTTTTAATTGATAATTTGTCTTAAACGAATATATGAAATGAAAAATGAATAATAATAAACGAGATTTGTGAAAGGGGAGTACTAACAAATTCAAAGTGTTGCAACTTGCATGTTAGTCTAAATTTTAAAGATAAAGTGGGATATAATTCACGATAAATATGCAAGGCTTCCCATGAAATATTACAAGGCATTTCTTTTGTTTTAAGCAAATTTAAAACATTTTTAAATACCTTTTCTGTTTGAAAAAATCATTTGTTTTGCACTTTATCATCTCTCTTTTGTTTATCTTTCTAATACAAGTTGACATATAACAACTTATTGCTAGAATTATGTCATTTAAAAGTCTTTTTCAAGCATTTAGTTCATGTGATTATTCTTATTCCAATATATTATTTCATCCAAAGTAATACTACTTGTATACATAAGACTTTATATCTTTATTAAAATAAAAAAAATGAGAATTTAATATTTTACCAAAGTTAAATAGTGAATTTATATGACGCGGTTGGACTTTGTAGACACGTACTAATTTTCAACTGAATTAAACTAAAGTATAATACATATATATAGTTATAATTTAGAATAGTAGACCGAGGTCCAACTAGCTAAAGAGCATTGATTTAAAAGTTATTTGAACTGAATTAAATAGAACTGAATAGATATAAAGTGATAGAGACATGGCATTAGGGTAAAGTTAATGCCAATTTCTTGCTCCTTTCAAATTAATACAAATACAGTAGCATCAAACTTCAATATCCAGCTGTTATAATTTGTACACTAAAAAGATCGTGTAAAATGTTATAATCACTTACTTTTCTTATAATGTTCTAAGAGCAAGTCCAACAGTTTCCCCAACTTGGGGGATTTCATTAAATTTGGGGAATATGAAACTTTTTTTTGCTCCAACAGCTTCCCTAACCCATTCCCCAACTTGGGGATTTTGAATAAATCTCCATGTTGCTTCCCCAAATCTGTAGAGAGAAAAAAAATATTTGGGGAAACAAAATTTAATGCTTTTGCATTTATGACTGATTATTTTCCTATTCATGTGTTTGTCTTTATTTTTTAACAAATTAAATATACATTTCAAATGTATATATCTTTAGTTATATACAACAAAAAATTATAAAAATAATATATTCTTAATTTTCATATTATAACGAACGAATCATACATGACTATGTTCGCATGCATATATAAATTTGAATATTATCATGTGAGATCTTGTTATGTTCGTTGTAATGTGTATTTTAATAATATATAGTTTTCACTTTTTTTCATTATACGAAATTTAAAATATTAAGATTTCAAAATATATTTAAATAGTGAAAAACAGAAATAAAGAGATAAAATACTGAAATTTAATGCACATGCATTAAATTCTAACCCCTCACACTAGAGAAGCTGTTGGAGTTGAAGCAAAAAAAGATATGGAATATGAGGATGTAGTACTATATCTTGGAGAATCTCGTAGAGAAGCTGTTGGACTTGCTCTAAGGCAATGAATAAAATACACCTGTATGAGTATTAATTTTTAGAGTTGAAGAAGCTTGTTAGAGAATAGTAACAATTAAATAGCATTAAGTAAATAGTTTGACCATGAAAACCTAATGTTCACACTCTATCATTATTCAGCTATAAACACAACTCTAATCTAGTCGTTTTAAATTAACAATAGGAAGAGTTGCAATCATATAAACAGTTATTAGGTGAAAGGAAGCAAATTTTAAAAAGAGTAGTAATGCTATACCTCAGTTTGTTGGTCATTTGTTTACCCAAATTTATCTACTTGCAACAATATTATTGCACGATATTCAACCATCACGTACGGTCACATTCATACTTATTATTCTTCTCAATATCCTCTCTACTAAAATTCCACATGACGATTGTTATCTGTGAAATCACATGTTACAAAAACATCAAAATATGTGGTGACAATTGTGTTATTACACTTCTCATGGAGAAGGCGTATTGTTTAACATTCTCACTTTCATAGTCGATTTTTTACCTATTAAACATGATCATTTGATATATTATTGATGATTTTTTTCAATTTTAAAACTGAACTTTTACGTATTAAACATGATTATTCAGTGCGACGAATTAGGACAGGTCTCAATTGAGAATATATACTTTTATTTACATTTTCATGAATTTGTTTCTCGTTAAACATAAGTAAATTGTACTGAATTGAACATAATCAAAATGATTTTTCATCAAATTATACTTAATTTGATACAGGCCATGTCCAGTTCGTCTTACTCTAATCGACTTTCAGCACCAATCAGCACAAATCAACTCCAATCAGTTCATATTCACTTCAACTGGACAAGGCCATATATGAAATGAACTAAATTAAACTGATATGAAAAGAGTAAAATTCATGCGCTAATATATTTATAATGGGGTCTCTATTATTGTTTTGTAAGAGAGGGCGGATGATGCAATCGTACTCAATAATTAGCTGATCAACTAATTATAATTAATTGGAAATACTTATGAATGGTAGAGATGACGCTTCGTTTTGGACGGATATCCAACTGGATATACGTAGATAACTTGATCGGGAAGTGCCTAATCCCGGATTATATATTTTTCTAAAGCACAATGATGCTTAGACCATACAACAACCACATCACTAACCAGATATAAACAGGATCATGCACATTAATTCATCATTTATCAATCCGCGTTTACATGAACGTTCTAATAATCATAATAATGTTGAACCAGATACATATAACTTGTTTCCCTTGCATGTTCATATCTAGATTCTAGAAGACTAGAACACTATTTTTCCTTCCATTAACGTTTTCTCAATGATTTTATACTAATGCATATTAAATTATGTTTAAGCTAAGCTTTCTGATGCTAGGTTAAATCAACACTAGTGGAATGATCCTAATTAACTGAGACAAATGACAATGTTGATGTTCTCACTTTCATGCTGATTATTACATGTTCTATTTTGATTATGATCTTCTCAGTTTCAAAGTCCGATATTTCATATACTAAACAGTAAGCATGATCATTTAGTGTAGTGTCGTTAATATTCTATCTTTCATGCCTGATTATTATATGTTTTGTGTCGATCTTCTCACCTCTTAACTTGGCTAATTTTTTACATATTAAACTTTTAAAACCAATTTAGACAGGTTTAGCAGAGAATTTGTATTATCTCAAATGGGATGAGGCGTAACCGTGTAAGGCTTATCATGATTTGCCTCAGTTTTAGAAGCACGATTTTTCGATTGGTTGGAAAGGCAGCTGCGAATGAAAGAAGAATATTTTGGGAATGGAAATCGTGAAAGTGATAAACTACAGCCGCCATATATCCCCTACTTATTGGTCTACTCCCGCCTAACTTTCCGGCTAACCTAGTACCTTATCTTTCTCTTCAACTTATACTGTATTAGTTTATTTATTTCCATAGACCTTTGGTTAGATTAAATTAAACCTAAACCTATCTAATTCAACTTATTTACAACATTTTCATAGTAATCGATAAATAATCAGTTAGACCAGAGTTTATTTCCACCATGTACTGAACTGAATTGAAGTAAAAATGATGTATTAAAAAATGGAATCAGCATAACTGAACTAACCTGAATTTCATCAATTACATTTTCACTGAACTGAACTGAATTGAACTGAACTTTATTGATCTACAAATAAGCTCTAGCAAACAGGGCCTTACTCTGCACACATTTCAATACGTTTCATCGCTAATCAGATGTGTTGATATAGTTATCGTTTTTAAAAGATGAAATAAGAAAAAAATTATAGTCAATTTTATTTTATATATGAATTATTATTAAATTATATTGATCTCAGACTTCCATTCTAAAACCAATTGGTAATAGTTGGTGTCACCTTCGACCTTTATATATTAGTTATTAGTCAATTGGCCTTTAACACGCCCCCTCACGTGTAAACGTGAAATTAGTCCACAACCCATATCAGGTCATATTAAGGCCAAAGTAAAGGGTACTCACCGGTTTTTATGGGAGAGAATACTCCACCGGTTAAATTAAGGGAGATACCACCGGCCCATAGTAAATCCCTTAGGACTCAGGTCCAAATTGAACCCGCTTCGATACCATATTAAATTATATGGATCTTAGGCTTCCATCCTAAAACCAATTGGCAATAGGTGATGTTATCTTCAACCTTTATATATTAGTTATTAGGCTCGTACGCTACCGATGTGGAATATCTTAACAATTATCTCTAGATAAAGTATACATCAAATTCAATTTAGTAAGATCATGTTGGCTAGTGTTGTTCGATTTAATTCATAAATTTTTGCAACACACATCTGACCTTTCAACACAAAATTAACAGCTCATTTACCACGATACATCGTCATATTAATTAATTAGATGAAAAAGCATGGACCTTAGTTTTACTGAAGTATTTATAAATATAGGCCCTGTTTACTAGAGGTTATTTCTTGATGTACTGAACTGAACTGAACTGAATTGAACTGAACTGAAGTGAAAATTGATGTATTGAAAAATGGAATCAGCATGACTGAATTAACATGAATTTCATCAAATTGCATTTTCACTGAACTGAACTGAATTGAACTGAACTGAATTAAACTGAACTGATCTACAGATAAGCTCGGGTAAACAGGGCCATAATGCATGAGAAATTGAATGAATATACAGCTGTTAATGGAAACAGTGTATCTTGTATTCTACTCTTGTGCTTGTACATCTGGCTTTGGTAAGAACACGTCCAATTATTTATGGCCAAGTGTCAAATAAACCGCGTAATTTCCAATTTTCCATCCATCACCGCCCACAGCAATTAGTGTTTTCTGCAAACTTGGGAACAAATGTCAAAACCTACGCTAATCCCACAGCAGATTAAACTAATCTCTGTTCTCTGACAAGATGGCAGAATAGAAATAATTATCCTCCCCAGAAATCAACGCTAATTTTGGGATAATAATGTTTAATTAAGGTAATCACCGAGGACGTAATCAGGTTGAAACTCACGTGTATTGACACTAATGACTCATCAGATTCCCTTTAATCCAATGCTTAAGAATATGTTATCCTTAACCACGCCTGATTACTGGCTAAGCCTGACACAGTTGCTATAATTAAGCTCCCACAAAACACTAAATAATGAAACCTGGCTCAATCAAAGGGGGACGTACCAGAGGGTGATTATGATCGGTAAATTCGATGTAATCCAGTACTCCCAGCTATTTGAACTAATTTAAACTAAACTGAATTGATTTTGCTAAAAAAAAACTAGTATATAATAATATATAGTATAACTAAATTAAATAAATATTTTTTAAATTATATTTCAACGGAACTGAACTGCGTAATCATGATTTGAACTAAATTGAAAATAATCCTAATAAAATGAGGATAAAATGGACTTAGTTTATGACCATTTGTGTCCTTAACCTTTTGCTTGTGGCAGCATTTCTTGTAGGACGGTTCTAATTGAGATAGAAATCAAATGTTGATCAAAAGTCCAATTTTTTACATATTAAACATTATTATTCAGTGTACTATATTGTCGATCTTTTAACTTTTTCACATTCAATTTGTATTCGTGGCTTCTCCTTCGCTTTTAAGTATTACTTGGCATCACGTAAATAATTGGTAGTTCTTTTTTTCTTTTTTTTGGTACAAAATTGGCAGTTCTTATTCTGTATTAATCCGCATTCATCGTATCTCCAAGTATGGAGTACTCCTAGTCTTATCAACAGAATTACAAGATTCCTAAAACGTGTTAATAACGCACAAAAGTAGCTACTTGTAAATCTTTAAACATGTAATATACGTCTTTGAAATTGACCATTTTATCAAAGTTATTCACGACTAATTAAATTGCTGGTTGAATAAATTGATTGTCCATTCGAATAATGTAAAATTTGGTAAACAACTCACAAATAACATCAAAATCTCACATCAACATGGGATTTTCTAAGAACTTACATGAACGGGTCTAAATGGATGCAATTTAAAATTTAGTTTACTTAAATACTCAACTTGATATATGCATGTTCATTTTTCTCTTGCAGATTCGAAATGTATCATAATACCAATTTTAACCTAGCATTTAACTTGTTTTTCAACAATTTGGTAAAAAATATATCATATAACAATCTCAATACCAGTCTACTCTATCCATCTTGACTAAAACTTCCCAAGGTCAATTTCTAAAGTCGAGCTGCCTCAACTTTGAAATATTTATATTTGTGTACCGAATAATAATTCAGAATTATATGTTATTTTGAATCTTAAACAACCATATTAGCATGAAATATATAAATTCTAAATCTAAGTTAATTTATTAATAGTAATTCTACTTTTTAATACCTAAACCCTAATAAGTAGTCAATCTAGGAATGATTCATCCCTAAATGACTCGTAATATACATAGTGATTTTCCTAGATACTTTTGTATTCAAAGGTTTGGTCTAAAGTCTAATCTACCCTAGATCTTTATCCCCAATTTCTTCATTTGGATGATCTAAGCTAATGCTATGAGACAAAGTTCAAAGGAAAAAAGGCCAGAAAAAATTCAAACGGGGCAAACGGATATTGTCGAAGTCGTGTTATAATAAGCTACTTTTAGGAATTTCAAATTTTGAGGAAACTATATTCTAAATCGCACTGATTTAAATATATCTTTTTAAAAAAATTATCCAAAGAATATAAAACTCATTGAAAGCGCCGTTACTGCCGACGGGAAGATGCCCGATTCGTTCTGCGACTGGTCGTTAAGGAATTGGTTTGGTTAAAAGTAACACCGACCTAATAAAGTCTTTAATTAAGATTAAGAAGATTGACTAATGACTTTGAATTTTTCCCAATTAATTGGCAATCCATTTAATTGTCTCATTCCTTCCAACATGAGACCTAAATTGGGGGCAATCATGCACCCACACGTGCCATTTTATGTTCGTTAAATGTCCAAATTGCTTGCAATATATGTATAGTTCTTAACTAGTGTGTTTATGGCCATAATTAATCTCCTCTAGTCGTTGCCAATGACTTGTTTGTCCCAATTAGATAGTAAGGATAGCAAACAAATGAAGATATGTGATCTTCTCACATGAGTTAGGATAGAAATTTACAATAATATAAAGAAACGTGCATGATTGGTTTACAATTGTTATAAGAGAAAGTTTTGAGTAAAACATGCCATTGGTCTCTCCAAGGGACAATGCATTGACCATATACTGTTTTTGCTTGATTTTTTAGTTAGTTTGATTGACCTATCAGTCAGCTCCCTTGAAAATTCTTGTTTTGCCTTGATCTTTCAGTTCATTTGATATTTCATTCAATTTTCTTGTTCTTTCAGTCAATTTCCTTGATCATTCTTAATCCTTGGTACATTATTGTTATTCCGTACAAATTCATACCGAAACTCGACTCAATCCATGTAAGCCGGTTGAGCTCTAGCGACATTAACATTCTAAAATCTAACAACGGCGACGGGGTTGAAATTTGCCAATGACAACTTTAATCGATAACGGTCCCTTATAGTATTTGGTCTCTATAGAGACATGTCTCAAATGAGAATTTGTATTGTTATAAGCACTTTTAGTGTAGAAATTATTCTATATATACATCAGTTGCAAGCTTGCAACTTGAAACAAAGCTACAGTAAAAATATAGTTTTTATAATGAAATACAATTACATTAGATGAAATCGGCTTGCTGCATTATAACTACGAATAAAACTGTTACACCGAACCATTGTTCCTCCCAAAACCCTCTCTCTCTTTGCTCCCTTTATCTCGGTCTTCAATTTTCTTCTCCATCTGGGAGATGATGGAAGGAGTTGTTCTTCTCTTTGTTGATTCTTTAGATCGATAAATAAGTGTGATCAATTCACATGTCAAAGTTTTGTTCTCGGTTCGTGTTATTATTCTTGATCTAGTTGTATGGACCGTGTGGGTTTTAAAGTGCTTGCAACTTGAAGAGCGTGGATCATATTTTGCATCTAATGTTGTTGCAGTTGTAGCATATTCTTGATTGTGTAGTGATCGATGCCGCGTTTTCCTAACACCATTAATTGATATTGATTGTTTCAAAATAATATAAATAGCTATTATCTCCACAAAATAAATTAGAAAAGGTATATACTTAAAGGTTTCAATTATATTCAAGATAACATCGCTTGGCTCTCAAATTGATCATGCAATGTGTATTTTTAATTTGAACTATTGGTCCCAACCAATTAATATATTATCATAGCAATTATTGCACTATTTGATTCAATCAATCCATAACTACGTACTCCTAAATCCATGTTTACACATGTTAACATGGTTAAGAATACTTGGAACTTTACGTTACAATCGTATAGCTAGTGATCATTGTGATTTGTGAACCTAATATAAATATAAAGAACATATGCTTAATTAATAATAAAAAAAGATTATTAGCTTTCCCAACTTTTTATCTTTTGTTTTATTACTTTATCTTGTGAGTGAGAGAGTGGGTTGGCAAATTGCTATTTGCTATGTTTAGTCAAAACCACGCCAAAACTTTTGAAAAAGAGATATCTTAATTCATTAAATAAAATTAGGCGTTAATAGTATTTTAGTGCCATGTCCCCCAAACCCCGAATTAGAATTTCAAAAGATGGCTTTTTTCTCTTCATTTCCAGTCAAGAAAATGATTCAAAAAAGATAATAGTTAGGCAAAATTATGGCAGAAAAAACAAAATAGAGAAAAAAAAGGAAAGATTAAACTCTGATTCAGTGCATGCTCGTCAATTATTATCTCAGAATTCATAGCATAATTTTGTATGGTGGGGAGCACAAAGTAGGAAGAAATTGAGTTACTAAAGCGGGTCAAAAACGTTAGGGATAAGGATCGATAATGTTGCCGAAAATGGAAAGAGATATTTACGTTTGGTAAAGCGCATAGTATGATTGAACTATATTTGGGCACCTATAGTAGAAAAGACTCATGATTTGTAGCTGCTAGCTGCAAAGTGGAAAGTGCTTAAGAGTTAGGTTTGAGGTTTGAACTTTGGGGATAATATCAGTATCAATCTGATCATCGCATTTGGTATATCATACAATATGGTGTTCGTGGTCATGTATTTAGTATGGACTAAACTTATAGTGTCGTTACTATAATGTTAAGAAAAGCTACTAATATGAAGGACAGTTTAGTTCATATAAGGAGACAGAGATGGAGACGGAAAGAAACTAATAAAGAGAATAGAAAGGATGAGTGGTAGTATCCTTTTTGTTTTGTTTAAATCATTTTACGAAATTAATTTGTCTTTGATCTCTTATTGTTTGGTTAAATTCATAATAAAGGGATTACAAATGATGATCGAAGTGGTGGTCAACGAATGAGGGAGTAGTAATGGTGGAGTGGTGGTGGTGATGTTTGATGGTGGCATTGGCCATTGTAGTGATGGTGACAACTGGAGTGGTGATGGTTAATGGATGTTAGAGTGGTGGCGATCGTAGCATATTGGTGGTGGTGACGGAAATGGGGTTAGTGATGGTCAATGGTCAATGACAGCCATAGAGGTAGTGGCAGAGGTGACAGTAGCTGGTGATGGTGGCACCAATTAGAAGCATTGATAAAAATAGTTGTTGTCGGTCTATGGTAAATTTACCGGATTTCTCTATGCAGATACGTTTTTCTCATGCATGTCCACATTTTTACCAAAATACCCTCAAATGCTCCTTTCATTTTGGCTAGCTTTTTTAGCTTTAGTAATATTAATGACAATTTTGTAAAAATCTGGACCTGCATAAGAAAAACGTACCTGCATGGAGCAACCCCTAAATTTATTTGTTCAAAAATCTTTTTTGGTGCACTAAATTTTTAAAAAAATTAATGAACTGAATTTAAAAAATATAAACATATTCAACTTAAATTAACTTGACTAATGAACTTAACTTATTTCCAAAACTCTATCAAGCATATCTTAAAAAAAAAACTCTATCAAGCATGACCTTAATTAATGATTAGCCCTAATCTATATGTATTGATGAGTACGACACATTATCATCTCATGAACTAGACGTACCCTTAGTTCTACTACTCAATCTTTGATGTATATATGCTAGCCCGATGATGTCCATCAAAACAATTAATTAATTAATTATGTTATGTTATGTTTAAGTTCGTCTTCTATATCCCAGTCCGTCTTTGTTTCAATTTTCTTTGTTTTGACCTGTCAAATCCTAATTAATTTGCATAATTAACTTGAACAAACCATAACTAATTTGCAATGAAATTAGCAAAAACCGATAACACTTTGATTCGTACAAACCATAGATAAAAAAATTTATTGGCAAAATAGAAAAACAAATCAACAAACAAACTTCATTATATATATTCTAAGAGTTCCTTTGTAGGTCGATTTCCTCCTCAAACGTGGTCGGAAAATTGAGACACTCGTCAAAGCCAACTCCGGTGGCCGGGGAATTATTAATTAATTAACTTCTGGAAATTGCAACGGCGGAGAAAATGATGAGCATAAGCAGCAACAGTATCGCGAGGAAGGAGCCGACCAGCGACCCCGTCACTCTCTCACAGAAGGAGTTGTACTGACACACCGCCACCCAATTCGCCTGAGCGTTTCCCTTGTCCGCCAGCTGCACCACCGCTGCCGCCGCTGAAGCTCCGGCCGTCAAACATGCCAAAATAACCTTCATGGCACAAAATCACATCAGCTGGTGCAAGTAATGGCATATATGTTTTTTCCAACTTAATTCCTATTCAGTTGAGTTACTGTTCCATTGACTTTATTTTTATTTAGTCCAGTTCAAATCAAGTGGAGATAACAATGCGTGTAGACTAAATGGTGATACATTTTTGTGCACAGAATTGACATAGAATTTAGAAGGGACTTACCGTATCAAGAATAATCAAGACCAGTCTAGTTATTTTGATGACGCTCTTAAAAATGTGTAAGATCGATAACACGAGAGAAAGAACAAGATAGCTACAAGCGATGCAATTGATAACCATGAAGAACCTGCATGCATGTATAATTAACTTAAATCAGACGTTGTTCAGGATGATCTGAATAGAAATATGTAACTCGATATAAATTAGCAAACTTACGTGAAAGTGGGAAAATCGCGAAACTTTGCCCTGAAATTAGTAAACTGTGACATGATAGGCACAGATTGATTGGTGGTGGCCAATGCAATCGCACTCCCTAGTGTTGCAATGGCCGCGATCACTCTCATTGCCAAGTCTATTTTGGAAATCCCTTTGTTCCTGTTTAGTTTCAGAAGACTCAAATCTTCGACTCCGGCTTCCTCGTCTACCTCAACGGCTACGATCTTCTTACCCATGCTGACAACTTTGAGGAATCGAATGAAGAAATAGGTTTGATTTACAGTTGATGAAGTTGAGATGAAGACTTGAGGTTAAGAATGGCCTGAATTTATACGAGTGCAACGAACTTGGAAAACAAAAATGCATGTTTTCTTTTTTTTTGCATAGTGCGTTTGTATGGGAAATTGGAGGCAAAGCTCCACTTTGATTTTGACCAGGGTCAGCGGTCAATAAGTAGGCAATGTACCCAACCGTAGTTATAAAGTCAATATCGTGGAGCTGTATTATACCAGTTGTAAATTTTTATGATTATTGTCCGCGCTATTTTTTTAGTAAATTAATTTTAACTTCATTAGATTTCTAGTTAATTTATTCGTTAGTGGCATTTGACCACATTAGATCTAAGAGAAATACTTCTCGGCAGAACTTTAGTGTACAAGTTGAACTTGTATAAGTTGTGACAAAATTTATATTATATATAAATGAAACTAATGCCAAAAGTTTTCTTTTTCTTTTTTTTAAAACCAGTTCTCAAATTTTGGTCAATCAGTTGAACTTCAATTTTACGGGCTTGAAGCATAGTCCCCGTTTCAGACTTTTTTTAGTCAATAAGTTAGGCTTGGAAACTAACTTGATCCACCTAAATCCAATTGCACCATAAACATGATAAATAACATAACAAACTTACAAGTTCACTTTAATGAAATTTCGACTTCATGTTATATTTTAGCTTAATTACGTTGATCTCTTATACATTGTAATTTAGTTTGTTTGTTCGGATTAATTCAGTTCAGTAGAATATCAGGTCGATCAGATAAACTCAAATACAATTCCACGGAAAGCTGTAATTGAAGGATTAAAATAATTAAACAAATACATTGAGCGCATACATGCTCAAGAACAAATCAAGAAAGTAATAAAGAATAGTGAAAACGGAAAAGCAAACGAATAAAATAAACATGAAATATTTCTCCGGCGGTGCTCCGGCGATCAGGTGCGGCGGGAGAGGGAGAGAGCAGAGAGTAGGATGAGCAGAACAAAGATGACAATCCCGCCAAAAGATCCGATGAGTGATCCAGAAGTTCGCTGGCAGAAAGAGTTGAACTGCTGGCAAATGGCGAACCAGTTGGCCTTTTGATTCCCTTTGTGCGCCAGGTAGACGATCGCCGCCGCCGCCGATGCTGCCGCCGTCAGCAGCGCCAGCATTCCCTTCATTTTCACTCAACACCGTTAATTAGCTGTCTGATAATCTCTTTAAATAAATGAATTCATTAAAATGTGATTTTTACCGCGTCGAGAAACATGAGGGCGACTCGACTTCCCTGAGCCCGGCTCTTCATGATGTGGAAGACGGAGAATGCCAGTGAGAGAACCAAATATGCGCCCACCACTGAGTTTGCTGCTACGAAGAATCTGTGCATGGTGCGGTCATTTTTAATCATTTGATAAGTACGGTTAAGCAAAGAGTTAGTAAGTACTATGCAGGTGAATTAATTAGTTCAGTTCTTTCCAACTTAGGCTCTGGTTGTCACATCTTATCTGTAGATCAGTTTAGTTCAGTTCAGTTAAATTTATTTCAGTTCAGTATATTTAAATTTATTTCTGTTCAGCAAGAAATAAGTCCTAGCAAACAGTTCTTTAGTTGTGTTTAGATTAAGGTAGGCCTTATACTACTGAGTTTATTTTTTGCAGAACTAACTGAATTACTCAAGTGAAAATCGATGTACTAAAAAAATGAATATGACTAAATTAATCTGAATTTCATCGAATTATATTAGTGCTAAAATGAATTCAACTGGACTGAATCGAACTAAACTGGACTGATATATAGATAAGATCAAGAGAACAAGGCTTTGTCATGTTATTAATATCTTCATTGCATATAAATTCAGCTAAAATCGAGTGAAAAAGAACTTGACATATCAGCATTTTGTAGAGATATATATATATTTGTGGAATGAAATGCAAGTGAGGAATTTTGTAAAATAGTAAAATGAATGTGTTGATAATATTGACAAACTTACGTAAATGTTGGAAGATCGTTAAACTTAGCTCTGAACCGAATGAACTGAGTGAAAAACGGGAGCGTCTCATTGGTGGTTCCCATAGCAATTGCACTCCCTAGGGTAGCAAAGATTGCCACAACCCTAAGGAAGAAATCCACAATAGAGGCTCCCCTGTTAGCTGAAGAACCACCCTTGGTCACCTCAACAAGACCACTTGCTCCCTTCATCTTCTGAAAATGGCTCTTTGATTTGATATTCTTCCAAAGATAATTTGCTTAAACAAGTTGATGAGTGATGATCTAGAATAACCAGTGACACGCAAGTTTATATAGTACGAATCGAAGGGTGAGTGTTAAAATTTTAATTTATCCTTTATGTGATAATACTATGGAACGGTTAGATAATTGGGATAGTGTCGATGGCGGCTCTACCGACTAAAGTCGGCATTAATTTCATTACCTGCTCGTACTTGCCCTCTCTTATCCCCCGTATTTTTGAGTTAAACTTTTTTGTTGAAGATTAAATTGTTTATGGAGCTTTAGATTCCAACTCCACCAATGAATCTTATCCTTTGACTTTGTGTTCTGTCCAAGTGTCTTTTTTGGGGAAAACCTTGGGGCATCCAAATTTGGTTAATTTTTAGTGTGTTGTATACTGTTCACGCGTATCACCACTTATCATCCACCGAACCACTACTCTTTATCTTTGTATTCATCCTTACGTTAAATGTAGTCGAGTATTTAGCAGTCAAAATGGTGGAAAACGTGAAAAAAACTTCAATTCTTGAAAGTGGAATGCATGAAAATTTTGATATACTTTTATGTTTGTAGAAGAAATAGAGCATCTATACATTTGATGAGCAAAATTTCAGCCCTTCTTAGCAAACCCTATTCCGGAAACAAGTTTGGAGAGAAAGCCTGTCTCTTCTTCTTTACCAGTGGTGGGATGGCTAAAGTTACTAATTAGAGACCAATGGGTTTCGAAATCAGGCTCAAATCCACTCTCTTGCATCTCTCTCAGCACTTGTGAGGCTTTCTTCAGATTGTTTTCCGATCGATACCGATTTATCACTGCAGAATACATCTCCTTGCTCGGAATCTCATCACCTCTGCTGACCATCAACTTAAGCAGTCCTTCGGCTTCTGCAACTCGCCCGACCACGCTTAAATCGTGGACCAAAATGCCCCAAGTAGTTCTGTTAGGACTGAGGTTTCTGTACAGCATCTCACTATGGTAGTCTAGAGCAGTGTCCAGATTCTGGTTTATACAGAACCCCTGAATCAGATAATCGTAGCTGTTTGGATCGAGAATTCTTCCTTTCTTTAAGGTTATGTTTAAGAGATCAACTGCCTTGTTCAATTCTCCGTGCTGACAGAGAACCTTAATCAGATAACTGTAATCCACATTTTCAGAATTAAGGTTGACTTTGGAAACCAGCTGATCCAAGAACTTTACTGCTTCGGGTAGTTTACCAGTCCTAAGTAGGGAACTGACGATATTTGTCTGAATCGCGGAACCTTGAATCCAACCTCTTGATTCCATTTCTTGATTCAGTTCCATGGCTTTTTCAACCTTGTCAAAACAGAGGACCTTCATCATCTTCCTCAAACTACGATTACTAGGTTTGAACCCCTTGGATATCATATCATCGAGATACCATAGAGAACGGGAAACATCTGCAACACTAGCATAGCCTTCTATTATCAAACTATACGTTACTGCATCTAGCTCCAATCCTCTATTCGTAATCTCATGAACCAATGTTTCAATAACTCCAGTTTCTTTCCAGGAGGGGGATAAGTGGAACAATAAGATGTTATATACAGTGATGCTAGCAATGCTCATTTCTCCAATCATAAATGTTGCCAAACTCCAAGCCGTGAAAAGCTTTCCCGAAGCACATACCAGTCTTACCAGCTCTTGATAACTTGAAACCGACACAGTTTTATCATTTCTTATCATGACACCAAGAAGCTCTCTTGTCCTCTTCATGTCACGAATGCGACAAAACCCCAAAACCAGATGATTGTAAATCTCGGTGTCAGCAAGTTGCCTCTGCTTCATGTCCTGGAAAAGGTTGAACGCTTTATCCGCACAACCAGCTAGGCAGAGCTGACGAATCAGCTCAGGAGATGAAATTAATGATGGATCAAACTTCTTAGCCAACAAAGCATCCAACAGAGCAAGAGATTCAGCAAGCATTTTCTCTTTGCTAAAGCCAATAAGGATATGACTGTAGATATAAGTCAAACCATCCAAGTCAAGGCCTTGCTCTTCAAGTTCCTTCACCAAAACACCAGAAACACGAGTGAAACCTCCACAGCACAGGTTTTTAATGAATGAGTGAAAAGCATCCATTGGATTGTAATGGCTCTGCGTAAGGACCATCTCAAGCAGCTCCAATGCCTCATCAAGCAGTTTTGACCGGCATAAGAAATCCAGAAGCACTCTACAATCCTTCAGCCCGGGTAGCCAGCTGCCTTCTCTTGCAAGCAGCCAGCATTTATGGAAGCTTTTCAAATCACCCTTTCTGCATAAGCTTATCAAGATAACGCTATAAGTGTCATCATCGATTTCTAACTTCATTTTTAGCATGTTATCAATAATCATCTTTGCCTTGAGTGTAAATCCCCTTTTGCAGTACTTCTGAACAAGCTTATTCAGAGCTCCTCGGTCAAGACCATAGACTGAGTAGGGCATTTTTTGTAAGAGATTGTTGAGCATCTTAATATTAATTTGAGATGTGGAAAGCTTCTTCACTAATGTTGAAGCAGTAAGTGGAGATAAAGCTTGCCCCCATTGAGCCATTTCATCCACCATCTGCTGAGCGATAACAATATCTCCCTTGGCACAATTCTCTGACACAGCAGAGTTGAACTCAGTAAACATGGCATCATCAAGAACCCCAATCAAAGTTTTCTCAAACTCATCTACATCTGTTTCCCAATAGAGTCCATTACCAAGATCATCATAAAACTGTGTTCTTGATAACTGTGCATCATTATCCCTTCTGACCTTCACAGCTAATGGATCCAACCCCAGTAAGACTAATGCAGCAGATAGGTAATTCCCTGGCAAAGGCGTATGAATTAAGCCCTGGTCTTGCATTAACACCACTATTCTTCTCACTTCACCAATTTGTTTCGCCTTCAATAACCCCGCTATCAGAACCCTAAAAGTCGATAAAGAGGCCGTTGCTCCCCAATCCTTCATCTCCTGAAAAATATCAAGTGATTGCTTCCACAAGCCCTCTTTGAAGAGGGCGCTCATAACAGCATTACAAGTATGTCCCTCAGGTTTAAGGTTTCTTGAGAGCATCTCCGAGAGCAATACGAAACCATTCCTCAAACCACCTTCAGAACAAGTCTGCCCAATCAGAATTCCAAAAGTAAATTTGTCGGGACAAAATCCATAATCCTCCAACTCTTGCATGAAATCATATGCTCTCACAGCACCAAAATCTCCACCCAAATTCCTGATAGCCTTGTTGCAAACAGCAACATCATGTACACCACTAACCTCAACTAGGAAACTAATAATATCATTATAATCCCTCTTCTCACAATACCTACCCACAACAGCATCAAGGACGAAATGATTTGGTCGAATACCCAATGCATAACATTTCTTGACAACGTCCCTAGCTTCCTGAATTTTCCCATTCCTACAAAGAAGCCGCACAACATTGTCAAACATACCATCTTCCGCTGCATTCCTAACCATTCCAACTTTAATCATATCCAACAAAGTTCCATGAGCCAAATGCACCTCATTCATCACCACAAAAGAATCAAAAAGCAACCTATAGCACGAAAACGACGGGGATAAACCTAGGTTCCTCATTCTATTATAATTCAAAACAGCTCTCCTTATTTCACACTCAGCCAAATACCCTTCAATCAAACCACTGTATATTTCATGACAATCCACCATTGAAAGCAAAGATTCAGCTTTTTCAAGCATTCCCACTCGCACAAGCAATTTAGCCATGATCTTACAAGACAAAGGAAGGTGCTGATAATCCCTACTTTGCTCACTAGCCCACCTGAAAACCCCCCATAAAGATTCGTTCTTTTCAACCTCAATCTCCTTTCTAGCATGACTAAACTCAAAACCCAGTAATATTTCGAGGACATCTTGCGGACTCAGAACAGTAACCCGCCAGAATCTCCGAACAATTTCAGGGGATATATCAGAAAGCCTCAAAATATGATCTTTGAGAGAAAGAGAGGCCGCAGACTCACCGTTATTACACCAGAGATGGGAACACTTAGAGATGACCGATTTGGCAATGCCGCGGAAGCTCTTTGATGGCGGCAACGAGGTGAAACGACGAGAATCGGCCGGTGACCGAAAATACGGGGGCGAAATTTGGAATTTTCTGTAAATTCGAGCGCTTCTGAGATGAATGCCGAGAAGGGGTTGAAGCGCTCGATTGCAGATGATGATTCTTCTCATCTGTGTTCATTATTTCTCAGCTTTGAGCTTTTTAACTCTCAAAGTTTCTCTTTCGTTGCGGCTGACTGATGCTCACTGTGTGAGTGTGGACACTTCGTTTGACATTTGCATTTTGAAAATAGTTTGGGCCATTTCTGGGCCAAAATATCTGATAAACTTTGGACTGAAAAGTTTCGGCTCTAATGTGGCCACTTGAAAGAGCCGCTCCAGTAAATTCTCCTAAAATATCAGGTATTTTATGGAGATATTTGGATATCATTTCTGTTCATTCAGTTGAGTTGAGGAAAACAGTTTTTTGAAATTCAATTAAGCAAAATAAGCTAAGGAGATTATATTATATATCCTGCAATATTCTATATCATGAAATCAAAGTAAGTTATTTTCTCTAAAAAAACAAACTTAACTAGATCACCATGAATAAAAGAACAATAATACATTAATTAATAAGCAATATGAAAGTACCTAAAATGTCAACAAAATCTCCAAAGAAAAAAACATTTAGCATAGTCGAAAGGCCGGACGGCGTACCTACCTAGCCAGTTGATCGAGATTCATCGTCCCAAAAAGAGTTGACTTCAGCCTACATATTTTTCTACTTGCCATCGTTAATTTAATGTTAAACCGACCACTAGGTTTACACATAAGCTGGCATCATATATATGTATGCAACATATTAAGAAGAATCAATCAAGAAAACCAGTGGGAAACTCGGCAGCTCGCTTAGCGTTATTATAATTGAAGAAGATGAATCCGAACGTGAGCTCGACGGTGCTTGGATTCATCGGCGCGGCGCTGACGCTGTCGGCATACTCACAGACGGTGATGACGCCGACGCAGTGCATCGGAACCGGACTTTTAACTCTCCTCTTCGGTCTCCTTATCAAGGAAGGTCTCATCAACATCTGATCTTTCTCTGTAACTGAGATTTCATTTTCTTGTGTTTTTTTTTCTTCTGCAATCCTCTGTTATTTGTACGTTGACTTTATGATGATCTTCACAAGAATTAATACTAGATTATAACTTTTGGATGTTGTAACGGTAAATTATACTTCTTGAAATACATATTTAGTGTATGTATGTATAATCTCTTTTCTTTTCTCTGGGAAACTATGGGCAGTAAAATTTGAAAAATACTGCAATGCATTCAATTCATCAAATAGCTGGAGAGGTTTAAATTCACTGTTCGCCACATTTCAGAACCGAATTTAGCAGGTCCGCTTGATTCCCCAGGGGGCAATTTAAGTTATGTATTGTAAGGTCATTTATCATCTTTCTAGGATTTTTTTTCAGAAAATCCCTCTCACATTTTGGTCCCCTCGGAGAAATTGTCCTAGTGCACCTTTTAAAATTTACACTTTTTTTGAAAAATACTTTTACAACCATCAAAATTTGCGATATGCCAAAACATCAGTTCATCCGTCTTCATCCTGTATTCCAGCAGCTTTCTTCAAGCTTCATGGTTGGCCAAATCCAGATATTTCTGCAAAATAGAAAAAGACAATAGCTTTGAAGCAGAATTTGATTTACTAGCACTGTACATATCAAGCTTCATGTTCACCTGTGAAAAAAGGTTAATGAAGTAGGAAAAATCAGGAGTTCTAAAGAGTTCATCTGATACAAATGAGGCTGTGGACTACTAATAGTTTTCATCGGAAAATCTAGCATGAGAAGACGAGACAGGGGTGTAGTCAAGGATAATTTGCCGGTTGCAATGATTTGAAAATGAGTCAAAGAACGAGTCAGCCGGCAAGTCATCCCTGGCTACACCGCCCTGATAACCTCGTTTCCTCATGCAAGACCTTCGATGAAAATGGAACCGAGCCAAAACAAACTTAATGCAACACTAATGTCCCAACAAATGAATGGAGAACTTTCTGAAAGAAGAAACTAAACATACTAAACTGAAAAATGAATCCCCTATAGATTTCATCAAAAGAGGAAAGTAAGATTTAGTGGGCATTCATTGGGTAAGATGTGATAGAAAGGCAGGGAATGGACGAATGAGGGATTGAAGACAGAAGTTTATAAAGAAGTGGACTGTTTTCATGAAACAGCCATCTTTATCAAATCTACTTAGCTGTAACTTTATTGCTGTTCTAGCTTCTTTAAGACCAATGCTATAGCCTTTTTGACAGGCACATGTGCAGTACCATTTATAACTCCTCCAACCTCCATCCATATTCTAAGTGAAACAGCTTCTTCTTCTGTTTTTCAATTTTTACAGATATAACCTTTATTTTGGAATTTAAGATTGATTACATAATCTGCCTATTACATATAACGTCATAAACTAGAAGACATCACCGTTAGATTTATTAAATTATATGGATCTCAGGCTTCCATCCTAAAACCAATTGGCTATAGGTGGTGTCACCTTCGACCTTTATATATTAGTTATTAGCCTCGTACGCTACCGATGTGGGATATCTTAACACGCCCCCTCACGTGCAAACGTGGAATTAGTCCACAACCCATATCGGGTCATATTAAGGCCAAAGTAAGGGGCACTCCACCGGTTTTTAAGGGAGAGAATACTCCACCGGTTAAATTAAGGGAGATACCACCGGCCCAAAGGGGATCCACACATTGGCCCAGTTAACCCATTAGGGCCCAGGTCCAAATTGAACCCGCACTGATACCATATTAAATTATATGGATCTCAGACTTCCATCCTAAAACCAATTGGCTATAGGTGGTGTCACCTTCGACCTTTATATATTAGTTATTAGGCTCGTACGCTACCGATGTGGGATATCTTAACAAGATTCCATATAATAATCTCTAGGACGCCCTTTTAATTGACCAAATTACTTACACCAACGAGCCATCGAACCACTGAACCTGGACCAAACTGCTTGAACCAACGAGCCATACCAAACTGCTTGAACCAACGAGTCATCGAACCACTGAACCTAGACCAAGCTGCTTGCACTAACGAGTCATCAAACCACCACCATCGGCTCATCTACGATGGGTATGCCCAAAAAATAAATTGCTCAAATATTCACAATTATTGTCATGGATGTGTTTCGAACACTAGTGTGGATACCATTAAACCACACACATTGCCCCATATAACCATTAATTACAGCATAATAATATGATTATTTAGGGTGTCAAATTAGTTTTAAGGTGTATGTCAATTTGTATAGGTGGTTAAAATGATCGATGTTTAAGAAGTCCAAACTAAAAGATCAGAATTACAGCTAGGAGGTGGTGGCGCTGTGAACAATCCACTTGAGCAAATTGATGACAATATCCAAAACTTTCGAGTTTTGATAAGTATAACAATGGATGTGACAACACTTAAACACCATCGAATATGAATGCAATCAATATTTAAGTTCTCTTTCGCACTCTTTTTACAGAGTTACAGTTATATGAGTACGTTGTAATTATAACGCTGACAATTTTTTAACTGCCACCCTGGATTTCAGGGGATGACTTCAATTAGGTGAGTCGACTTAAACTTGTAACTTCAAATATACAAGATGATCATCAAGTATTCGGTCTCGATTTGCAGTCTCAATCAAATTTCATTGTCATTTTTTATTTCTCCATTGGTGTAATCATCGGCAAAACCCCACAAAAACTAACATGGGCATTTTGCAAGTTCTTGTATACAAAAAATGTTGGACTTTATGATTTCAGCAACTATTTCAATATTTGGAGTCAGTACAAAACCGGGGGGAATAGAAGTCCCCAACTATCAGCAATATAAACCATTCCTACCTTTTATATACATTAAAAAGACCAAAAACAAAAAAATCACCATAGAAAATAAGCCCACGATACTAGCCTACGAAGGTTGGAGATTCGCCTCAATAGCCACAGCCTATGTCGAATCTCCACATTTTCAGTGTCCTTGATTACTGCACTGAAAACATCTCCATACTACAGATACTTGTAAATCCACAAGACAACAGCGTGATTATGGTCAACATCAAATGAAATGATGCCTTGGTCATGTCAGAGGTGACTAAATTAACTCCAGAACAAGAATATGCAAGAGCTTTTAGACCAGAATCATACACATGTTAACAAAGAGCAATTTCCAACCCTAATCTAACCATTCTCTTGCTTGGCAAAGAAACCGTCTTATTCCACTTCTTCGAATCAGATATGAAGAAAAATGTATGCAACAAGAAATTATAGAAAAAACACGAAATTGCACCTCAAAAACATAGAAACCTGATGCCCAATTGGTTTCTACTTAGATTAAGGAATAAAAATTACTGGAATTCATCAGAATGCTAGCAAGCCAATGACAGTGTTTAGAATATTTCCACAAAGTTGGTATTGGCCAATAAATTTAGGATACTAGGTGATGATTGCAAACAGATACTGAACTTCAAAAACAAATATGAAATTATCTGTCAAAAAAACTTCAATATGATAAGGGCGAAACAACAAGTCAAACACTATCTAAACAGGAAAAAAAAAACCAACATAAAAAATCCCAAGCACAAGGCCAAGCTAAAGATGATATTGTATACAACCGCAGAAAGGAAGTAGAATGGATATGGAAATTCTGGCTACACAGGTTCTGGGGAGCATATAGTTTGAACATGGAAGTCTATATTGTCAGAGGACAGGCAATTTCAGAGGTAGGTATGATCTCCAAATATTTGGTCGTCCTAAACAAAAGCATCAGGGTGGGCCATGAATTATCCAATCCTTGATTCATCTGGTCTCCGGGTTTAGGCAGGAGGCTGGCTTCAGAGTTCAGGCTTCAGTTATCTCAGCTGTTTTGTTCGGAAGGGTGGAAAAGAAGATTGTCATCAGTTCTACAAATGGTTTTAAGGCTATATCTCAAAAAAGTATAAGGTGATTAAGGATATCTATTCACAGCAATTTTCATAATTTTAGAGCAAAGGTATCAAAATCAATTTCTGAATAAATAGAGTAGGGATCTATAGAAAAGACGGCTCTACCTGCAAGCTCTATTAAACATTAGTAATAACTCTTTCTCCGAGAAACAGGATTGTGTCCAGATAACCTAGCAATATAATTCAGTAAGTAGCTAACAATGATGTGAAATCATAAGATTCAAAAGCTTGGCAATAGAGTACTGAGAGCAACAAGCAGGACTGACAGGCCTACATAATCTTGGGAGAAATATGAATAACTAATTGAATGCAAATGGGTTCGAAAAAAGGGTTTCACAAAGCTTAATAAGACTATATATTTCACATTTCTGATCCTAGGCATTAAAACTATTAAGATAACAAAACACAGAAAACACTTACCCTGAACCACCAGAGCGTCCAGAAGAGTATCCCCCATAAGATCCATAGCCACTTCCACCACTCTGCAACATAAGTAAATCGTACACAAGTTTATTTTTAGAAGACTCGTAACACATTGCATATTGCATACGAGGTAAGGCTTTCTACATAAGGTTGAAAACAAAGAATGGCCAGAAGAAATATTGATGAGAATTAATCGAGCAAAAAAATTATCTTACCTGGATATCACCATAACCACCATAGCCATCGCTAGGTGGCAAGTCACTGGAACCACCATAACCACTACCAGAATAAGAGTGTCCACGGCTATGCCTTTTTGAATCTCTACCATCATATCTCAGTCCATCAGGAGCATCAGTTGACATGGGAACATAAGGCATAACTGGCATATATGCTGGAACAGCACTCTCTCTCTCCCTTTCAAACAAATTTGCCCTCAACCGGGAAGCAACTTGTATAAGAGCATCCTTAGCAATGTCAAGATCTCCAGAGATCTACAGAGGGAAGCTAAAACTTAGATGACAAACTAAAAATAACATACAGTTTGAACTTTAATAAAACAATTTCAACTTTAGCAGAAGTGGAGAATGTTTGCAAAAGTTACAAGGAATGATTAGATCAGAAACAAATAATCCAGGTGCCAGATAATTTGCTACCTGCACCATCTCATCATCAGAAGCCGCAACTTTCGGGAGGTCTTCCTTGGTCAGAATGCGAATATTAGCTTTTGTGATTTTTCTCATATCAGTAATGATAGCACCTCCTTTTCCAATAAGGCAGCCAATTCGAGAGGTTGGGACAAGTAAGCGAGTAGTAAATGAAACAAGCCCAGAATCTCTTTCAACCTTCTCACTGCACCTTGGCTGCAACCGTAGTGCTGCATCGATTGCTGGAGAGAATGTGTCCTCGAAAAACTGACACCAAATCAAACGCATCAAATTTAGTGCAAAACATATATCCAGTCAATAATGCTAGGATTAAGATTGTGAATGAAGTATGCTGAAAAGGTGGTGAAGTGAAAATTTAAAATTCAAACCACCAAAGTTCTAAATCATAAAAGGATGTATGTAACTACCTCTTTGGCAGTTATTAAAATAATGCAATCATCCCCCTCAGAAGCAGAGCTGTCAACTTTGATGCCAGCCCCAGATTCTTGTCTGATTTGATTAATTATTGCACCACCCTTGCCAATGACAGCACCAATATTGACACTTGGACATACCAAGCGAAGAGCAAACTCTTTTGAAGACGAATCATCTCTTGGAGGAGGGTAAAAGGAACGTTGCCAATCTCGACTATCAGCCCCGCCATATGGTCCAATCAGAGGAGCCATTCCCATCATTGAACCACCGCCACTAGCACCCATATGTGAGCCACTGGATGCATAGGCATTTGGGACAGCCGATGCAAGAGAGTGCTGGGATCTGGATGGATTATCATGAAGGCGTGACGCGATCTGATAGAGAGCTTTCCTAACAATTGGAGCTTCACCGGATATCTGAAAAATCAATAAAGACCATATTAAATTCATATAGAATAGTATATAAAAAATTCAAGCAATAAAAACTGAAACTAGATTCAAAGTCTTTAAAAATGCATCAAAGAATAAAACAAATACAGTGACCTTTGGTCATGACAAAGTAATACCTGCACAAGTTCATCCGTGCTCAACGCGCATGACGGTAAATGGTCATCCTTCAATATGCGAATCTGTGCACCAGTTTCACTACGAATGGTCTGAACAATTTGCCCTCCCTTGCCAATAATGCATCCAATTTGATCAGATGGAACAAGTAGCTTCACAGTAACTTGTGCAGCTTCATCTCGATCATCATCACTGGCTGCACCACGATCATCAGAAATAATTTTCTCATGAACCCTAAACAAAGCCTCTTGAGCTGGACAGACGCGACCGTCATCAAAATCATTTTCTTCCTCACTCGTACTGTATATTGTAACAACTCTATCATCGGATCCAGGCACAGTCTCACCAATCCTTATCTTGGACTTGGTATCCGCCCTCAGCTGCTTAACAATCTCACCTCCCCTACCAATAATGCTTCCAATCTTTTTCACAGGGCACAAGTAACGGTACACGGTGTCATCAGACCCAATGGAAAAAGATTCCTTATCAGAACCCGAGTTTCTTCTCTTATTCCCTCCTCCACTATCAGAATATTCATGAGAACGCTTCCCATAGCTATTCCTTTGCCCAGCCATTCTCAATTTTCAGGAAACACTCTAGAGCATCAATTGTGTACAAATTAATAAGGCATCCACAACATATACAAACGCAAGTATATAAATCACACACACACACACACAATATGATACTAAAGACGATAGCATTCATAAATTAGCCACTACTAACAACTAATTAGCTAGCATGCAGCAATTAATCAGTAATACAGCAGTGTCTAATTGCAAAACTGATCAAATTCATGTGAATTCTTTCAGGAGTGATTAAGTTGACTATCTATCACAAATCAGATTCCCAACAAGCATAAAAACGTACAGCGAAACTAGATCTATGAAACATATGATCATAGATATATGATCACAAATTGTTGTTTGACCTCCGAGAGCAACCAATTATCCGACATATTATGATCACGAAGTTAGACTATGAATCAAACAACAAACAGAGGATGATTATTAAGCGTGCCGGAAATTTACCTGGTCAAACAAGCGCGAGGAAATTCGGTAGGTTTCGCAGACTCTGGAATTTGGGATATTGATTATTGACGATGCGAGAGAGGATATGCTTTTGTTTGCTTAGCTGGGAGACGATGCGGTTTTAGGGTTTTTGACTCCGGCCTCTTGGGTTTGGATAATCATTATAAATTACTACTCCTATGGTAAAATTTTATAATTATAGAATGGTTTGGAAACGTTTGGTTTTTATTAATTACTTAACGGTAGTATGTAATTTGGAAAAGAATAAGTCTTGGAAGTGACCGTCACTATACAGTGACCAAGGTCCCAACTGCAAATAAACAGGTGCGGCTCCTTATTTGCAATTTTTCAAAATTCACCTCACGCGCGGGCGCGTGTTAAATTGGTGAATTATATAAACCCCCAATCTCATTCGTGACATTCAGCCCCGGTGAATCATGGAGTTGAATCGCTGGCCATGACTACAGACCAGATCGCGGCGGAGTTTGCAAACCAGATCGCGGCGGAGTTTGCAAACCAGATCGCGGCGGAGTTAACAAACTAGATCGCGGCGGAGTTCGCAAACCAGATCAAACCAGATGCGGCAGCACCGGCTATCAGAGATGTTTCAGATTTAGTCTTCGAAGAAGGGGATGGTGATCGGAAGACGGGGACAGCGACCGGAAGACGTGGAGGACGACCAGAAGACTGGGAAGGCTTCGTCGTCAGATTTCGGCGGAGGAGGAGCTCCAGTTGGCGGTTTCTGATCTTCAATCCGGTAAGGTAGTCATTTTTCTCCGTTATTCAATTGTTTGTCATCTGAGCATCTGCACACATGAGTGATATCTTCACTAGTTTACATCTGAGCATCTACACACATGAATGATATCTTCTGTAGAGCTAGGATGACATTAAAAGTTCAGTTTTAATATTTTTTATTTTTTTAAAAGGTTGTGGTTTAACCGTGGAAGGTTGACATTTAAGACTGAAAGATTGTCTGTAATTTTCTGTATGTATTTTTTGTTTTTTTAAAAGGTTGTGGTTTAACCGTGGAAGGTTGATTGATAAGAGTGAAAGGTTGTCTCTGATTTATATGTGCAATTTTTGTCCTTTTTAAAAGGTTCTTGTTTAAGAGTGAAAGGTTGACATTTAGGAGTGAAAGATTGTCTGTTATATCTATATGCAATTTTTTGTTTTTGGTAAAAGGTTGTGGTTTAACCGTTCAAGGTTGATGTATAAGTGTGAAAGGTTGTCTTTTTTGTTTTTGGTAAAAGGTTGTGGTTTAACCGTTCAAGGTTGATGTATAAGAGTGAAAGGTTGTCTTTTTTGTTTTTGGTAAAAGGTTGTGGTTTAACCATTCAAGGTTGATGTATAAGAGTGAAAGGTTGTCTTTGATTTATATGTGCACTTTTTTTTCTTTTTTAAAAGGTTGTTGTTTAAGATTGAAAGGTTGTCTCTGATTTATATGTGCATTTTTTTTCTTTTTTAAAGGGTTGTTGTTTAAGATTGAAAGATTGATATTTATGAGTGAAAGATTGTCTCTGATTTATGTGTGCACTTTTTGTCTTTTTAAAAGATTGTTGTTTAAGAGTGAAAGGTTGACTTTTAGGAGTGAAAGATGATCTGCTATATCTATATGCATTTTTATGTCTTTTTTAAAAGGTAGTTGTTGAACCGTGGAAGGTTGACAATTAAGAGTGAAAGATTGACATTTAGGAGTGAAAGATTGTCTATTATATCTATATGCATTTTTTGTTTTTGGTAAAAGGTTGTGGTTTAACCGTTCAAGGTTGATGTATAAGAGTGAAAGGTTGTCTTTGATTTATATGTGCACTTTTTGTTTTTTAAAGGTTGTTGTTTAAGATTGAAAGGTTGACATTTATGAGTGAAAGATTGTCTCTGATTTATGTGTGCAATTTTTGTCTTTTTAAAAGATTGTTGTTTAAGAGTGAAAGGTTGACTTTTAGGAGTGAAAGATGGCCTGCTATATCTATATGCATTTTTATGTTTTTTTAAAAGGTAGTTGTTGAACCGTGGAAGGTTGGCAATTAAGAGTGAAAGGTTATCTGTCATTTTATGTGCATTTTTTCATATTTTTTAAAAGGTTGGTGTTTAAGCGTGGAATGTTGGCATTTAAAAGTGAAAAGCAGTGGAGTATTCTATTTGAATATGCACTTTTTGTCTTTTTTTAAATGGTTGTTGTTTAAGAGCGGAAGATTGACATTTATGAGTGAATGGTTGCTTGCTATTTCTATATGCATTTTTTGTCTTTTTTAAAAAGTTATTGTTTAACAGTGGAAGGTTGACATTTAAGAGTGAAAGGTTGTTGCTATTTTTTGTAAGCAATTTGTCTTTTTTAAAAGGTTGTTGTTTAACCGTGGAAGGTTGACATTTAAGAGTGAAATGTTTTCAATTACTTTTCCCGCCTTGTAAGTAGAAGAGGAACTTGAGAGACCATCTTGTGAAATAGATTTGTACTTGTGAAAGATGTTAGCAAAATCTTTTTTGGAGTTTTTGTTTTACTGAGCTTATGAGATCTTAAACATGTGCAGTGTTTCCGCCGAGGTTTGCCATAGCCAGCCATGTCAATGGATTCAATTCAGATCGGTGAATTTGTGGATGAGTATTGACAGGCTGAGAAGTATTGCAGGGAGGATTTAGACTGTTGTGGGTGACTTGGAAACTCAAGGAGAGAGGCTCCAGTCATTGCTGGGCTGGAGAGACCCGAGGGCAACTACCTTGTTTGTGATATTTTGTCTGGTTGCTGCAATTGTGCTCTATGTTACACCTTGCAAGTTGTGGCTCTTCTTGCTGGATTTTTTGTGTTGAGGCATCCAAGATTCCGCCACAAACTTCCATCTAGTTTAAAACAGTTCCAAATCTGAAGTATTAGCTCTAGTGTTTTTGATTTTTGGTTTTTGGTTTTTGTAGTTAAATAGCTCTAGTGTTTAATTTAAAAGGTTACAATTTTAACTTGAAAGTATTAGCTTTACAAGTCACATTTCATTTTTTTACTTACATTCATATGTCTAACTTTTTATTTAAAAGGTTACAGTTTTGACTTGAAATATAATATATATGAAAAGCTGAGCATGACAAAAGCATGCAATCTGAAGATGATTGGATGGATTAGCTTTTGCTCTAAAATACTTTTTCAAAGATGCTGAAACATTCAAATTTAAAAAGTCATGAAGTTGCAGTTCCAATATTTTGCATTAGGTGGAATAAGTTTCCATCAAAGATTCTGAAACATCAAGAATACATATACTCAAAAAGTTCAATGTTCCTCTAACAAACAAAATGGACCATAAGTTCAAATCATTCATTCTGTAGCCCTCATTGGAGATTGCTTCTTTAGACTCATTCAGCAGACTAATGCTGGTCAGCCTATACCTCTTCTCAAAATCATGGGAGACTCCTCTTGCATGCCATCACGTGGTCCCATTAGCTCGTTTTTTCTTCAGATAGTGTGCTTGCTACCAAAGTGCTCTGCCTCGTGCTAGAGACAAAAACCAAAAACGAATATGTAGCAACATATAATTAGATTTGCACAAAAACAAGTGCTCAACGCCACACAAAATAATCAAGAAACCTCGACAAAAAATGGAATAAAAGGTGGGCAGTTAAGGTAAAAACATCAACAAAAAAACTTGAAACAATATACAGCTCAGCAACTAAAAACTAAGAGACTAGCTTGTCAATCTAAAAGGTGGGCTGTTTGTCTCAAAACAGCCAGGTTTTACATAAGTTTAAAAAATGCAAGCAAGTAAAAGGAACACATTAAGTTTAAAAAATCCACAAAATAGTTTAAAAGGTAGGCTATTTATACTAAAATAGTTAGATTTATAAAGCAAGAGGTTTAAATTAAAACATTGACAAATTAGACTTCTATGCTAAAACATTTATGTTTTACTCAAAAACATGAACAACAGCAGAAAGGTAGCTACAGTTTAAAACCTACAACTTTTGTATTAAAAGGTTCATGCTTTTTGATGAAAGGTATGCCAGAAGAAAACAACTATATATTTTCACCAAAAACTCAAATTGCTTGAGGCTTGGAACTTTGTACATAATGTCTACCAAATTAATGACACGTTATGCATTTCTGCACTAACAAGAAACAAATAAGAGGATAAACTTCCAAGAAATATACTACAATACTCTTATGTAAACAAGCAAAACAGGAAGAGGAACTTACCGATTCAAACAATCATCGTGTCCATTTCAAGCTCTGATTCATACTTTTCAATCTCCACTATCAGTGTGCAAGAACCTGAGAATGGCGGGAGCATGTGCATAGCATCCTAGTAACTGCGAAATGATTGCAGCAGCAGTCCACAATTTCGCCAAAAAACGGTGCATATACTTTGTAACATTTACAACAACAAAAGGATCCCCAGATTATAGAGCGCTCAAACTGCAGAAGCAAAGCTAATGAGTTTAGAGAGAGCAATGCAAAATACAACCATTTAGAGAGGGAGAGAGAGCAATGCAAAATAGATGTGCGCTTGTTTTAAAAGGTTGCATGTTTATCCTAAAACATTGAGGTTTTACAGACCAACATATAGGGAAGTAAAATGTGACACACATCTACAAAATAACATAAACCAGTACATCACTCAACCACTGAGAAACTAGGATATTATTTGTGTATTTTGTGTTTCTAAAAGCACCACTTTTTAACCTAAAAGCATCATGTTTTCAGATTATGACTAAGGTGCACTGTTTATGCAAAAAGGTTGCAGGTTTAACCTAAAACATCAAGGTTATGAAATCTGGAACTAGCCTTTTCAGCTTTTAATCTAAAAGCACCACTTTCTAACCTACCTTTTCAGCTTTTAATCTAAAAGCACCACTTTCTAACCTAAAAGCATCATGTTTTCAGATTATGACAGACATACCTCTCCATGTGACAATAGCGGTCGAGTCAGTCTTGTCTTCTTCATTCAATGGAACCTGGAGCACATTCACGTAATTAATTGAACATTGTTGCTGAAACATAAGGCAAGGGAACCTAAATCGAAGATGAAGCAGCAGAATCGAAAACCTAATTAGAACATAAAATTCACAAATCGTACCAGAGCTTCGAGATCCATCCCAACCTTGCGGAATCGAATTTGCTGAAACAAATCTCACCGAAGCTACGAATTTGTTGATGAAATCGCCGTGATTTGGATGTGGTTTTGATGATATCGCAGCGTCGACGGTGTTGGGATTTCGCGGAGCGGATGAAATTAGGATTTCAGCAGCGTGGCTGATGAAAATAGAATATATATGGCGCGTGTTGCCACGCGCCGGGTCATCCATGGATCGGGTCGACCCGCGAAATTTGGGTCTCATTCTCCCTATTTGCAGTCCAGTCCCTGGTCACTATATAGTGACGGTCACCCAGGAGACGGACTCTTTGGAAAATTGTAAAAAAAAATATATTTAGAAATATGTAGATAGTAATATGTACCGGTTTTTAATAATTGACCAAATGAATAGTGTGGTGAAGAAGGTATAAATAAATGAACTATTAGTATGTGCAACTAAAATTGGTAATTTTTTTTTTTGAAAAGGAAAGTCTTATATCATCTCAAGGTGTTGGAAAACGTCCAACAACGTTTGACAAAAGAAACTCTGGGATAGAGTCCCAGGTTACATCCTCTAGATCACTAGTCCTAGCAAAGCTAGCTACCATATCTGCATCTGTATTCTCTGTTCTTGGTATCCAGCAAGGCCTGATCATTCCAATACGCGCGACATCTGATCTAATATCATCGATTACTGCCTCACAACTCAGTGGACTCACAACATCACCTTGTATAATCTGGATAAGATTAAGGGCATCTCCAACAATCACTGCGTCTTTCCAGTTAAGTTCTCCAGCTAGCATGATGGCTTGCTTGAGGGCTAGAGCTTCGGCGTACATCGGTTCTCGAATTTCAGCTCTGCGATGTGCAACAGCTCTTACGAAACCTCCTCCCCCATCTACTGCAATTATTCCCAGACATGCGATACCATCTTTAAGGCCTGCATCAAAATAAATCCGGTTACCCGCAGCTGGTGGCTTGAGTATGTTTCCGATGTCTAATGCTTCCGAGGCTCTCTCCGGCCAGTTATTCGCCTTTTCAAAGCTATGTAGGGCAGTGATTATCGAAGCAGCTAGCTGTTCTGCGCTCGAGTTTCTGTCCTGAAACAACTTATTATTTCGTTGAAACCATATACCGTCCACGGCCATTGCTATTAACTCTCTCGTGCCATCCGCGCTATCCTTTAGCAGTTCCCTGAACCACGTATCTCCTCTGGTTCTTTGGCTTGCTGCTACAATTGCTTCCATCCCTAGCGTGCGCCAAACCCGACGTGCGTATTCACAATCGAAAAACAAGTGCCGAGTTGTCCCATCCTCTATATTGCAGAGTTGGCAATTCAAAGCAACTTGTAACGTCCTGGCCCTTAGATTCTCCGCTGTAGGGAGTGAGTCCATACACAACCTCCATGCACAGTGCCTTGCCCTAGCAGCTGGTATCCTCATCTTCCATAACACTTTCCAGAATTTCTCATCTACATCCGGCATCCCAAAATTTTGGTTATGAAAGAATTTTGATCGGTTATCTTCCTTCAAACAGTGATACATTGATTTCACAATGAAGTTCCCATTCGGCCCGTGGTGCCATCTCCCTTTGTCAGGTCCCATTTGTCCTCGAAGTTGCATGCCCAGAATGTCTCTTGCATCATCTGTGTTGAAGTTTGCATGCACCTTTTCTACATCCCACCTTCTAGTATTAGCGTCAATTAGGTCCGAAACCAGTCTTATGTCACCACTCACTGCATCCGGATCTCGAATTCTGAAGTTCAAGATCGTCGGTATCCACGGATCTTGCGTTACACTTATCGTCTCGCCCGTGCACACGTGTTTCCGGCATCCTAGTTTCAGCGCTCGAATTCCATCACAAATTCCCCTCCAAGCATTCGATGGTTTACTTCCTTCAGCAGCCTCCATTATTGTGCCATTCGAGAAATATTTATCCTTGAAGACTCGAGCTATTAGCGAGCTCGGATTCGTTAGCATCCTCCACGCCTGTTTGCTTAGTAGTGCTACATTCGCGGCTTTCAAATCTCTAAATCCCAGTCCTCCTTTGCTTTTCGATCGAGTGAGTTTAGGCCAAGTAACCCATTGTATCTTTCCTCTCGAGTCTTGTTCCCCTCCCCAAAAGAACTTACATATAATGATACGTATCTCCTCCAACAAAATATCTGGTAGCTTGAAGCAGCTCATTGCATAGCTCGGTATTGCTTGAAATACCGACTTGATTAGGATTTCCTTGCCTGCTCTCGATAAGTTCCTCTCGCTCCAACCATCCAGCCTAGCTCGTATTTTATCCTTGATATACTGAAAAATTTGCCTCTTTTTTTGACCAATATCCGATGGTAGCCCTAAGTATTTGCCATGCGTCTCCACTTCTGGTATTTTCAGTGTCTCGCAAATCTTCGCCCTGGCTGTAGCCGATGTGTTTGGGCTGAATAAGACCCCTGACTTATATGTGTTGATTCTCTGTCCCGATACTTCCTCAAATACTGTAATCGCCCATTGTAGGTATTTAGCTTCATCCTCAGTTGCTTCTCCGAATAATAGCGTGTCATCCGCGAAGAAGAGGTGCGTTAGCTTCGGGTCTCTCATCGTTGCTCCAATCCCCTTGATCCTTCCTGCTGCTCTCAAATCTGTCAATATCATCGAAAAAACCTCCGCACATATTATAAATAAGTACGGTGAAAGCGGATCCCCCTGTCGTATTCCCCGCTAAGGTTGCAAGTGCCCCAGCTCGCTTCCATTCAAGATGAAGGAGAATGCCACTGTCGATAAGCATCTCTCGATTAACTGAACAAACGGCTCCGGGAAGCCCATACTCCTTAAGACTCCTATGATGAAGCTCCATTCTATTCTGTCAAAGGCTTTGCTCATATCTAACTTCACACTCATATGCCCCAGCTTCCCTTTTGTTCTTCCTTTCATCGAGTGATGGAATTCATGCGCCACCAATACATTATCTGTAATAAGTCTCCCATGTATAAAAGCCGACTGCGATTCCGAAATAACTTTAGGGATAATCGGTCTAAGTCTGTTAGCCACGACTTTAGATGCTATTCGGTACACCACATTGCACAGGCTGATAGGCCTAAACTGAGTAATCAGTTCCGATTTCTCCACTTTCGGTAATAGGACAATGTGAGTGAAATTGGCTTTCGGGTCGAATACACCCTCATTCAGAAACTTTAACACGAAATCAACAACCTCAACTTTCACTATATGCCAGTATTTCTGAAAGAAAACAGGACTCATACCGTCAGGTCCAAGCGACTTATATGGATGCATCTGTTTGACTGCTTTCTCTACCTCCACCGCAGTATATGATCGGATTAGAGAATTTCCCATCTCTGATGTTACCCTTTTCTGCATTCGGCTCAACACATGCTCCATATTCTCCTTAGATGGGTTTGATGTCGAAAATATTCCTCCAAAATAGTCCAACTAAAATTGGTATTGTAATACAATTTTTAAAAATAACAAAATTTTATGTTGAGGTGCATTGTATACTTGTAGTACAATTCAACCATATCGCTGAAAAATTCATTATTTCATACAAACAACACTGTAAATTAAATAAATTTGTGATACAATAACTCAATATCGTCGAGACTTGGTTAAACTAACCATTAATTTATTCGCTCTCTCAATTATTAATAAAGTATACTTTAATTTAGTTATCAGTTCAATCTTATTTTAGTTTAGTTCCCTGCAACTTGTTAAGTTAGGATGGTAATATTTAACAATTTTCGAACCCACTAATCAAGTAAAGTCACAAGATTTATTTTTTTAATAAATCAAATATCAATATATCATTTATGTTACTAGAAAACGCCCAAAATCGATTTACAGTGAAATTGACATACAATCAAACTAACCTATTACAAGGGTAACGAAATTACATGTCAACCAAACTATACGTCTGTACTATTACATTATAGAGATCCAACAAAACTGTAATATCGCTCTCGAGAATATTAATTTACTACCGCGAAAACTATGAGGGTGTTTGGTGATTAGCTGATAGATGTTAGTTGTTAGCTGATTGTATTAGCTGATTTGACTAACTGATTTCATTAGCGAATTTGACCAGCTGATTATACAAAAGTGTTTGGTGAAATTAGCTGATAGCTAATAGTTGTTTGTCTAATTTATATAGTAAAATGACATATAAGGACATTGGTATAAGTTATTGATTAAACAATAGTATTAATTCATACAATATATATTTCTCACTTTTTTTATCGACATATCTAATTCATGCTTATTATAAATAAGCAATTTCTCAATGCAGTCCATTTTTCTCTTGCAGGTCCACATTTTACCATGATGCCCCCTGATGGAACCCTATGATTTCAAGTCCATTTTTTGCCTTAACAATATTATGGGTATTATTGTAAAAATACGGACCTGCAAGAGAAAAATGTACCTGCATTGAGAAATTGCTTATTGGTCTATGATTATTGGTCTATGAATAGTTAGCAGTATTTTTAATTTTTTCTAATGTCAAAATTTTTTTAGTGAAATTATTGTTAATAGGGCTTAAATATATTTTATATATGTATCACTTTAAAAATAATAAGAAAATTTATATTAAATAGTTACAAAAAATAATAATAAATTAACTAGTAAATATTAATTTATTTGAAATATTAAAATGTTGTTTATTAAAGCTTGTAAAGTGAACCGAGAAGGAAAGTAATTGCATTTTTGGAAAAAAAGAAAAAATTACAAATTGCACACATAAATAAACAATCACGGCAAAAGCAAACAAGAAAAGGACAAATGTGTAAGTTTACAAAGCAAACAAATTGTAAGGCAGAGGCGAGCATCACAAAACATATGATTTGAATGCCATGAAGTTGTATCGATTGAAGATTGTCATTAGATATTTAATCAAAAACTTGTCGAAAATAGTAAATAGTTAATTTGGGGATATTCCCGTTCACGAGAAGTCAAGAATGGTATGAACGGATAGAACGATCTACAATTCACAAGAGAAGAAATAAGAAATGATCAATTGGTCTCCTACTTCCTAATTCATATTATACACGGCTAGTTGTTGGTGGTATGACGCTCTAACGACGTAAGCATGACTTCTTACCCTTTTGACAGGGACTCCGCAAACGAAATTACCTTCTTAGCCCCCGAGCCTTCTACAATTCATAACTGAAGCATGACTTAGAAATTGTTTAATTTGTTACAAAATGGGAACAACAATGTGCATCAGATGGCCTAAGGTAAAGTCACAATTGGAGAGACAAAGCGTTTTGATCTTCAGAGCCTTTCTCAAATTCATCTTCTCTCTTTCTTTGAACATGAGTTCTGATCTGGATTGTCATGAAACATGTTGCTCCTCAAGCCGTGTTTTTTTTAATCAGTTTTGGTGGAAAGATCATGAAAATCAGAGACGAAGAGAAGTAAGAGATCGGCTTAGATTCACAGAAGATATCAGGTTTAAATGGGAATACATGATCAAAGATCAATCCAGTATATTGGATGATCAAGCCAGTATACTGGATGATCAAGATCAAACCAGTATATTGAATGATCAAGCCAATTTACTGGATGATCAAGATCAAGCCAGTTCAAGGGGTGATCAAGCAATTGGGCACAAGCCTACTCTACACATCCTATATAAAGCCATCCACATACATCCACTAGGGTTTACTGTCAAATCAACCATACCAACGAAGAACATCACCAAGCTACCGCCGCCGCCGCCGAATCACCACCACCATGCCTAAGAGCAACAACAACAGCCGCAAGAGCGAAGCTAATAGCAACAGCCACAAGGGTGAAACTGACAGCAACAGCAGCAAGGAGCGGATACTGTTGGAGGACTCTGCAGATGCATTCTCAGCAGTCTATGTTGAGCGTGTGAGAAAATTCCTTATGGATAGGTACATGTTCAATGCTAAGCAGGTGGCCAGTTTGGTTGAGCTGGTACAAAAGTCTGCCAAAATCAAGTTGGAAGATCTTGGAGACGATAAGGTGAAAAACATCCTCTTCCCACTTGTGAAGAAGTTCTGGGAAGATAAGGTGAATGAGGGTGAATGGGTTCCCCCACAGCCCCATGTTCAAGTCCACCACCAATATGTCGAGAGCTCGATGTCATTTGAGAGGAAAGAGGTAGCACCTCCCCCAAAGGAGCCAAAGCCAAAGCCTCTTCTCCATAAGGAGAAGAAAGCTCAGAAATTGAAGAACAAGAAATTGGAGGAAAAGACTCTCAAGGCCGAGAAGAAGAAGTTGAAAGATTGATTGTGAGTGAGCAATAGACTTGAGAGAACATGACTTTGTTAATGGATATTATTAATCTTTAGTTTTTTGTTCTAAACTTCCAAACTCACTTATGTACTCTTTCTATCTAGAGTTTCCACTGTGACATACATTATCACATCCTTTCATTTCTATGGAAAAAAAGAAGAAGAAAAAATGCCTACACCACCATGGTCTTGCCTTAGGTATAGGCTATAGGAGAGAGTAGAGATTACTGGTTCGGGCTTAGCTCATCACAAAATGTGGTTTGGGCTGAAATCGAAAAGAGCCATAATGCAAAATATTGAGCTTATTTCTTACTCTTTTGAAGTAAAGCAAAAATTAATGTATTAAGAATAAAACTGATATAAAAAAATTATGAAGACAATAATCGAATTATATTTTACTTAACTAAATTGTAATTGAACTGATATGTAGATAAAAACAAGGCCTAAGTATTTCTTTCTAAGTTATAGATGGAGAATTTCTGCGTCTTTCCTCAAATTGTACACTTATTTTTTTAGAAGCAACTTTAGAAAACTTTGACCGTTTATTTGAATTGATATGAAAATAATAAAACCATCATATTAGACATCATTTATCAAAACATTTAGTTTTCAAAAAAATAAATTTAGATGTGTCATATTTTTGGACAAATTCTCAATTTAGACATGAAAGTGAAAAGATCAACAATAACATACTGAACATCATGTTTAATAAGTAAAAGGTCGGATTTGAAAGTGTGACAAAATCAACATTTGTCCCTAGCCATAATTAAGACTGGTTTCACAGGAGACCTTCTAATATTTTTATTTTTGTAAATTACACTTATTATTACTAGCGTGCGTTGCGTGGATGGCTTGACACACATACCTCTAGAATATATCAAAAATTGTTATTACTTAAACACGATTGATTATCTATTCAGTTTTTCACATCTTTACACACACTCAAAAGTTGGAAACATTTTTCAAAAGTTGTATAGGTAACTTTTGCAGATCTGTGTGCATTTCCAACATGCTAGTCAGATCATTCAAGCCATTAGGGTTCAATGGTAGTATAATGCCACAACTATGTACTCACAAACCGACGCAATCATGGTAGATATAGAAAAGAGCTGTTTCGACAGTATGCTGAAACCAAATAATATTTTGAGAAAAGTAGAAGATAAAACCAAAGAAAAGTAGAAGCCGAACACAAGATCATTGAAATTCCCTTTAATCATTTTTTAAAAGCTCATGGAATGCAAAATGCAAATTTGATCAGTGAAAAAATAAGAGCAACAAACTAAATTCTTCCTCGGACCCCCTAACAATTTGTATTGATACTTCATCTAAAAATTTCAACATACTCATGTATATGATAATCACTAAGTAAAGGCCAGAGTGGGCATCAACAAACTAAATGATTAACATGTAGCCTAAATCAAGGTAGGAACAGAAAATACTAAAAAGAAAATAGTAGGAAAGTTATATTTCTAGGTATAGAGGATGTTCTAGATGTGTCAATTTATAGATGTATTGTCTAATGATAATCAATGTGTGTTTTGGTTTATTTTACTGAAAAGACACAACTTTACATGTATAAATGATGTGACTGTTCAATAAGCTAAGAATTTCATACCTTATGGGTATGTGCTTATGCTTTATTATTTTATATTAAGTTTCATTTAACCCACATGGAGTGTAGAATTACCAAATTACCCTTGATGGAAGATAAGGAGAAATTAAAACCAAAGAATTATCATCATAGTTTTGCTCTAGGATTAAGTTTCATTTAACCCACATGTGGTGTAGAATTACCAAATTACCCTTGATGGAAGATAAGGAGAAATTAAAACCAAAGAATTCTCATTATAGTTTTGCTCTAATTAGGATAAGGCTCGTACATATAACAAACTGAGAGATTCCTTTTATCCCGAAAATGGTGAAAAATCAACCGTGCAGTTTGAGACCATATAGGTGTATCATGCTATGGAAAACAACCATCTCTTGCCCAAAACTCAGGTGTATGTAGAGCAGAGGCGGATCTAGGAATACCAAAATGGTGGGGCAAAATCATAATTTTTTTAAATATTACAAATAATTTTTAAAAGTATAGGGGCAAAATACTAAATTTCCAAAATTTACCACACAAAAATATGAAAAATAAATAAATTTGGGTGGCAGTTGCCACCTTTGCCGTAAGCTGGATCCGCCTCTGATGTAGAGTTTAGTGGAGGGGTACGTACTAAACAACATAATCCTCACATCATTAAATTACAAAATTTGATGTGGATTTGGAAGACATGTGCGCTCCGATCTAAGCATAAATACGGATACTCTGAGGTGTCCCGGTGGTTTAATAACCGATGGTCCACCGGCGTGGAAAACTTGGTACTGTGGGAGTACGTGTATATATGCAGCGATCTATCTCTGTAACCACCGCCTTCATAATCCAGCAACTCTTGTTTTCGGGATGTTGGTAGGTTGCTGAGATCTCAATTAAGAACTGGCCGGGATGCTTATTTCTGGATCTGGCCCAGATTTTGCTTTTGCCTTCAAAGAAAGTTGTCACAAATTGGTAAATTTGTTCTCTTACGAAAATGATATGTGTCGTGCCTGCAAATGGGCACAAATTGGAGGTATTTTTCTTTTCCCAGTTCGATTTCAATTTTTGATAAACGTGTCTGTCTCATTCAAGAGTCGGGTATTATGTTACCATCAACGTTAAATTAGAGATATTTATGAATTAATTTACAAGTATGATTACAAAGTAATGGGGAAAAAGGAACATGGTATGTTGAAAATTGATGTATAAGTTAGTAAATGGACACTAACAAACCCTGTTCAATACACATTTGACCAAATTTTCTAGTAATCATAGTTGATAATATTTTTCTAAAAAGAATAAAATTATCCAACTACAGTTTTTGTTAGCTAATCATATCTTGAAAAAAATGCATGAATAATATTGTTTCAATAAAAAAGAAATCGGAAAAGTATTAAAGTGAACTTACCAAACACAAATTTATAAGTACTAATTCTCAATTGAGACCTGTCTCCATTGAGACCAAGGACTATATCCTTAGTTTAGGATATAAGAGGTTTTTACTAATATTACCAAAAAGGTTAGGGACTAGAATGTAAATACTGCTTTTATTATATAATCCGCTCCCATTCCCCCAATTCTTCATAAATCAGAAACTTCCAGAGCTCTTCGACGCTGCCAAAGCTTCGAGCTCCGATGCCGATGCCGACGCCGACGCCGACGTCTTCCAGTTCCGAGCTCCGAAGCCGACGCGATTCTTCTGTTACCAGTTATCAGGTATTTCTGGCATTGTTTATTCGTTTTTTTTACTTTTAATCGTGCTCTGTGATTTTCGGATGGAGTTCTTTCCGCGTTTTTTCTCCATTTTTGCTCTTGTTTTTTGCCGGTGATACTGCTGCGGCTTTGTGTTTGAATTCAGGTAGGCTCCTTGCTGATTTGATACAGTTATTTTGCGGTTAATTTTGTTTGCCTGAGTGCGCTAGGGTTTTTTATTCATTGATTTTCTGTGTTGCAGAATGTTAAAGCTCCTAGATATTATTGCTTTTTCGTGCACTTATGAGCGGAGGAAGCTCACCGAAGATTGAGAATCGGAAACGGGCTCAAGGTATTTTACCGCTTCTTGTTTTCAAATTAAATGTATGTTTGGAGTTTTTTATGATTTATATTGATCTTCTTTGTATATTACTTGATGATATTTGATTATGAAATGCTTTTGATGCTCTTTGGTTTTAGCTTGAGCATTCATCCTTTTTACTTGATCATGTTTGTGTTTCACTTGATCTTTTTAGTCGATGATATGTCTTGGATTTTTTCAGTTTCCTTGTTGCTTGAGCTTTTATAGTAATTTCTTGAGCATATATCTTTATTACTTGATTTTTTGTAGTAATTGTTTGATTTTTATTTTTGACTTGACTTGAATATATTTGTGTTATTTTTACCTTTGATAACCTGTATTTGTTAGTGGTTATATTGTGTATTTTGAACTGATGATTTGATTTTTCAGAGCTTATTGTTGATCCTGGTGTGATGAGCTCGGTAGAAAATCTAAAAGATTGCGAGGTGTTCAAGCTCCACCTATCCAGAATATAGGTCAGTTCTGTTTGACCTTCTTGATTGTTTCTGATCTTAAACCCTTCTGCCTTGAGCTTTTGAACTTTACTTTTGATCTTTAATTTTGTGCCTTGATCCTTTTAATTGCTTGTCTGATATTCTACCCTTCCGCCTTGACCTTTTTACATTTCATCTGATTTTCTGTTTTCTTGTAGCCTTTGGAAGCTACGGCTGCCAGATTCAAGAAGAACATAGATGTGATTACAAAGGCACACTCGCCGGTTTGCACTAGCACATTGTCTTGAAGCAGTTGCCTGAGGATTTGGATCTAGAAGACCGTCAAGTACACGAATAATCCTGTTGTGTTGTCTCCCTATCTTGCTCTTAGGTTGGGTCCAACTCCCACGTTCAACCTGGGAATATAGATGAAATTGATATCCTGGTTGTGTTAGCTGTGGAGAAGGAAGCCGTGATGGAAAGTAGTAGTCTAGGTGTTGCTTCTCTGTTCACTTTTTTAATGGTTGTGATGCCAAGTGATGTAATTGATATATTTTAGGCTTTCAAATATTTTAAATATTATTAGGAATTCATTTGTCTTTTTAATGATCATATTGATATTTTCTTTGATCTTTTGATCTTTGAACTGTTTGATTTTCTTGATTTTTTTCAGTTATCACTTGAGTTTTTTATTAGTCTTCAGTTGATGACTTTTAATACTCTTTTGATCTTTTTGAAAATTTTCATTTATCACTTGAACTTTTTATCGGTTATTAGTTGATGACTTTTAATACTGTTTGATCTTTTTGATACTTTCTTTGATTTTTTCCAGTTATCACTTGAGCTTTTTATTAGTTATACTTGATGACTTATAGTACTGTTTGATCTTTTCTTAGATCTTTTTCAGTTATCACTTGATAGCTTATAATGCCTTTTGATCTTTTTGATATTTTCGTAGATTTTTTTCAGTTATCACTTGAGGTTTTATCAATTATCACTTAATGACTTTTAATACGGTTGATCTTTTCTATTTTTTCTTTGATCTTTTTCAATTATCACTTGAGCTTTTTGTAAAACTGAAAAATCATAAGGACCAATGCTATTTGTTTCTGAAAATTCAGAAGGGCCAATGCTATTTGCCCTTAATTCAAATCTTTTTCAATTATCACTTGAGCTTTTTGTAAATCAGAAGGACCAATGCTATTTGTTTGTGTTTTGCCTGAGTTTTTATATTCTTTGCATGATCTTTTATGTTGCCTGATTCTTTTATGTTTTTGCATGATATTTTATGCTGCTTGATCTTGAATTTGCAGAGCAGGTCCCTGAGCTCTGTTTAATTATGAAATGGCACCGAGTTTTTTGTAATTACATCTTAACCCCCGTTTTTATGTTGATAGTTTTGTAGGATGCCTTTGGCCCTTGGTCTCCACAAGGACAGGTCTCACCGGAGATTTTCTCATTTATAAGTTAATTAGGCCATGTTATCCATCGCTTATCTGAATTTTTTTAGTTCTTATTAGTTCAATTCAATAAACTTATTTGTTTTTTAGGTCACCCAGTTCATATTAGTTCAATAATTTTATATTTTTTCATTTCAATTAGTTAAGTTCTATTCAATATTGTATATTATAATACATTGAATAGTGCTGAAAACATTACTATGTGATTTTACCAACATGTGTTGTAGGCTCTGCTCTCTTAAACTTAATTGTTCATAACCGTTCAATTTAATTTAGTTCAGTTCAATAAAAGCAGCGAAAAGAATACATGTTATGTATTGTTCATTATTAATTTTTTTGGTCTAATTTCTGATGATGGTTCTATTACTAGTGGCAATTGGCAAGCCATCTCTTTCAAGTTTTATATTATAAAATGCACAAATGAAAGTGGATTATTTAACCACCCAAGTAAAGTCAATAATTTTGCATCAATAGTAAAATGATGTGGATGGTATGGACCTCCATTTATTAAAAACCCCCAAAAATTCAAAAAGGGTCCAATTTTGCCGTAGATCACGCCTGATCAAAAGTTGTATATAAAGCTTATTTTCAAAAAAAAAAAAAAAAAAAAAAAACAGTCACGACGAGTGTTTGTGCATTTAACGGACTATTTACTCATCGGAAACCGCCGGATAAAATGAACTAATCCGGATTCATTATTTCGGAAAATGGGAAAAAAAAAACGTTATCAACTGTTGAGCAATAGCCAATAGTTGACTGACGGTTAAGGCTTAACAGTGTAAAAAGAAGAAGAAGAAGAAAGCGAAAGGGTAATTAGTTAAGGAGAAATGAATGCTGAGAGCAACAAACATGTTTGGGTAGTGATCATGTGACCATTTGCGCTGCGTCGCTCTCCGTTTGCCCCAGCCTTCCAACCTTCAAAAATCAAAACGCGTCCAAGGGATAAGAAATACTATCCCCTTCCTAAACAACAAAAATCACCCTCTACTCTACTTTGTTGTTGTTTGATGACGCAAATCCCAATTGGGTAAAACTAAATATTTACCGTACGTAACAACGATTTTTTTTAATATATGAATTTCAATGACATTGTACGATTTCGAGTTTGGATTAGGTGTGGCATACTCTTATAATTGATCGTGGTAATGAGCAATGGTCTTGTGTTAGATTCTGATACGGTTATATGAATATTATTTCTAAATATGTTATTATGTCGTAATCGTGAAAGTGAGTTGTTAGAATCGAGTAGACGTTAACAACATTATGGAAGGGCGTTTGTGTGTTAGGCTATTTTTCTGTAAAGGGAATATTATGTAATGATTGATTATCATGAAATATTAATTGTAAGATTCTTAATTTTATTCTATCAATTATAAGAATTGTATCGAATTTTATTGAATGTATAAGTTAGGGTCCATTTTTATTTGAATGCATATGACGGGATCAAACGTATGAGACAAATTAAAGGACATGGATAAGTAGAATTAAAATGCGAAAAATCAAAAGTGTCAGAATAAAATGAAAAACATGCAAAACTTGAGAGTATATCACACAAATAAAATCGAAGGTAATGATAGAACATTTTTGTTTCTCCTATAAAAATGTATGTGAGCGATATATATGTGACAATTACCTAGTAAAATATTAGACATAAGTATCACCCTCACCATCTACATCTTGCACCCGTCATACGTAGTGATATTGTGTCGACTCGTGCTGAAATGTCTAATATGGAGTTTTGGAAATGCTTTTATCCAGTAATTTTAGGGTAATAGTAGTACTTATTTTTACCTCGTAAATTGTCATTTTTTCGATCCATGTTTTATCGACGTGTATCTAACACTTACTATTGCGTAGTTTATAAAAACATGTATTTGCATTATTGTATGAACGAAAATGTGTAGTCTATTTCATCTTTTGTATTCCTATAAGAAACTAAACCAAACATCCAATGTCACATGACACCACTGCATTACGGTACGAACAATTGTACACCACCGTATTGAATTGAAGGACTGATGTCATAAAAGTGATCAAACTTATCGTGTCTGTTTTTTTTTTTTTTTGAAGTAACTTATCGTGTCTTATTAATATGTACCATGCAGTACCAGTACTTGGTTAATAAAGAGTAAATGCATTTTCAACGGATCATATTTTATTGGGCCGGAAATATTGAATCGTGGTGCTTTGTGAGACTCAGAAAAAAAAAGGAAGAGTTCACCAAATATTGCTGCCTTTGTTATTTAAATCCGGGCATCAATTAATTGGGTCATTGAATGAATAAGGACGTGTTTGTTCGGGGGTCTATCTGAACCCTGTGCGCAAGCACGGCCGGCCGGCCGGCGACACTGCCATCGCTGCAGTAATTGTTGACTAGACCAATCGGTTGAAATGGGTCCCACGCTTTAGCTTTTATTTGTAATTGAGCAATTTAATTAAAATAGCAGTTTTTAAATTTTAAATCCCCACCGTCTTTAATCCTCTGCTCTACAAGTCCACCTACGTTAATTAGAGTTTGCACCGCCAGTTTACTTTGTTATGTGCTGTTGACTGGACTAAAAAAAAAAAAATCAGTGTTTAGTGTTGATATATTAAAAAGATAGAATCATGCGACACTTTGAAATTAGACAGTGATTAATTTTTTTGGTCTCTACTTTAACTTATCCTAAACCGTTGACTTTTTTGTCAAATGATCTTAAATTGTGTAATATATGGCTTCATACTATATTATCATTGTTTTCAAATAAATAAAAAGTCAAAAGATTACCAAGGGGAAAATATACCTACCCTTTTACATTAGCAAGATTTTTATCATGGAAAATCTCAATAGTCAAACACCTCTCTTTAATGTATTTGACCGAAATAAAAAGTTATAAATATACTTTTGCAAAAAGTATTTTCTTAACAACAAACAATATATGCCCGTTGATTTTTTTTTATTGTACTATTCGTATATTTAAATAAATATAAATATTCTTAATTATATCTAATTCTATTAGATTTATCATAATATATGGCGTTGAACATTTTCATTTAAAATATTAATGACTAAACTCATGTATTGCAAAGTGTAAAAAAATGGAGTGTTCTGTTGAAACCGGAAGAGTGTTATAATTGAGATAGATGATAAATGTTGATTTTCTCACTTTCATACCTGATCATTACTTGTTTCGTAAATCTTCTCACTTTCAAAGTCTAATACATAGCATGATCATTCAGTGTATTACCGTTAATCTTTTCACATTTCATGCTTGATCATCACCTGTTTTATGTTGATCTTCTCACTTTCAAACCCGACTTTTTATATATTAAACATGATTATTCAGTATATAATTGCTAATCTTCTGATCTTCTTACTCTCTAGATTGATCCTTTATTTATTAACGATGATTATTTAGTGAGATCGATCTCGAAGCGAATGAGAGTGCGTACTAGCTAGCAGGATGGAACGTTGAACTTGAGGAGGTGTGGAATTCCGGTTGTCGAAATAGACAAAGTGGCCCATTAAATCTAAGTGAGTGATTTGGGGGTCTTTGCTCTTTGCCTACCCATTTGAAGGAATAATTCGCCCTCTAATCGCGGTATAAATTAAATGAATTTCAGTGCATGTCTACTAAATAATCACCCAAACGACTCTTTAGCAGCCTAAAGATTGTCAAAAGCGTTGTTCGTTACTATTCCTACGACCCAACAATTTGGCAATCAATCAAGGATTAATCATTTTCTTTCTCGGTTCATGTATTGGCACTTTGTCATTTGCCATTTGCTTCTCTTTTTTTGATAGAAAAAGCTAGATTTCCACACTTTTCATGTTTGCGTGAGAATGTGATATGTTCTCCCATTTTTGCAAATGCCTACAAATATATTTGAAAAGGTGCTTATTTATTTAACTCCTTATTTATAAGGCAAAACAATAACTTATTTATACCACGATTGGTGTCACTTTTATTAACAATTTTAATTATTCTCCTTACAAGCACAACTCAGCTAATTTGATCCATTCTCCCTTGGAATCTAATATGGTTATTATACTTCTGAATTCTGACGTGTCGTCTTTAATCTTGACTTTAACAAATAGTTTTATAAAATATTCAACCTTTAATATATTTTTACTTCCACATATAATTAAACAGTAAAAAATGAGTGTCGAAATTATACATATTACAACTTATGAAAAATTTAATACTAGTGCAAATACAAATGATGCTATATTTGTTTTTGTTAAAACAAATAAATAGTGCAAATACAATTTAAAATAAAGCATGAGTATTGAATTGTGTGATAACACTGCATGTAAAACGTAGATGATGATTGAAGAAAACGTGAAAAATCATAAAATATCGTAAAATAAACACAAAATGAAAAATGATGATTTCATCGGTACTTAATCCGGTTATGAATAAAACCAAATAAGAAGCCATTTAAATAATGCAGCAATCAATCGATCACTAATGACACAAAATCTTGCATCTCATCATTACCAAAGGGATTAAAGAATCTAAGATCATGAATTAAGCAATCATTCCTCCGATGAATCTTTTGCATGGCACATTGAACCGACACTTCACGGTTAAACATTCCGGTCACTTTTTAGACCGTAAATCTGTAATAAACTCCGTTGGTCCCCTTTCCACAGTTGTACTTGCTCTTCTTTTGCCCCACCATTGACGTTGATAACTCTGCACACATATCCCAGATCCTCAAACACTAGTGCACATGAATTTCATCATATTTTTCTCCACAAAAAAGAAAATGTATTTCTATTGAATTAATTTTTTTAAAAAAATGTTGAATTTAATGTTAGTTTGTCACCATTGACTCTTCTCCGAGTTCCCTATTTATTCCCAACACAAATCTCTTGTTTTTCAGTGCAGCCTTCAATTCTGCTCTCTGTTCCTCTCAAATCCCCTGCTCAGAATTATCCACGTAATTCATCTTCTTTCTCCGAATTTCATTTTCCTCCTTGAATCATGAGAGAAATGTAATGTTTAATGATTGTATATATAATAATTTCCATGCAGGAAGGAAAACATCACAGCATGCTTCTCCTCGGACTTTCCCTGCTCGGGTTAATCACGGCGGCGCTGTCCCCGGTTCAGGCATACTACGGCGGCTGGTCCCGCGCTCACGCCACCTTCTACGGCGGCGGAGATGCTTCCGGGACAATGGGTACGTCACGCACACTGTAAAAACGTTTTAGTTAGGTAAAAAAATGGTGGTTAAATTAATTTTATTTTTACAGGCGGAGCTTGTGGATATGGGAACTTGTACAGCACGGGCTATGGTACTGCAACCACGGCGCTGAGCACGACTCTTTTCAACAACGGGTTGAGCTGTGGATCGTGCTACCAGATCATGTGCTCCGGCGACCGGAGCTGCCGCCGGGGGAGTATCACGGTGACGGCCACCAACTTCTGCCCGCCGGGAGGTTGGTGCGCGCCTCCGAACCAGCACTTCGATCTCGCGCAGCCGGCATTCCTGCAAATTGCGCAGTACAACGCCGGCATCGTTCCGGTTGCTTTCAGAAGGTAGTTAAATTGCTATTTTTTAGTCAAGTTCACTTTTTGATCAGTTACAGCTAGCTCGATTATCAGTGTTTTCAGCCTAAATTAGTTATTAAGTGTCTCTTGACCTTTGAAATGTACTTAATTAGGTTGAAAATAATCTTTAATTGTTTCCTATGATTCTTAGGTTTGGTTTAATTATCATTATGATTAAAATTATTAGAAAGATACACTAATGTTCACAAATTCAGCACATACACATGTTTATTTTCCCTCCCAAATTTGATATGATCATTTGCTGAAATTAACCATAAAAATCTGAGCCAAAAACAAGCTTCGGCTCTCCCAGCCCCCACATGCATCCGCCACGGTCTAGGCGTAAACATCAATGACATCGACAGTGTTGGTCAATTTTATGATTTCTCGGGCATAATTCATAAATGACTAAATTCAATTTTCTTGCATTATTATTAAAATGAAGGAGAATTAATCTGTAAAATATATTTCTCCAAAATTTCACAGGGTGCCCTGCAGAAGAAGGGGCGGGATCAGGTTCTCCATCAACGGACACGCCTTCTTCAACCTCGTACTGGTGACCAACGTCGGCGGCGCCGGAGATGTCCAATCCGTGTTCGTGAAGGGATCGAGAACCGGGTGGCAGCAAATGTCGCGGAATTGGGGTCAGAATTGGCAGAGCAACATTAACCTTAACGGCCAGAGCCTGTCTTTCCGGGTCACCACCAGCGACGGCCGGAGCTTGATCTCGTACAACGTCGCCCCTCCGAACTGGTCCTTCGGACAGACATATTCCGGCCGCCAGTTCTACTGATCATCATCATTATCAATTAATTAATTATTAATCAAAATTCCTGCAAAATTAATCAATAGCAATACTACTGCTGCACCGTGGAGTAAATTTAATTCACTTTGCTGTAAAGATAAGCAAATTTTTTGAGTGAAGAAGAAAAACAGGGGCTTTTAATTAATTGTGGCCCTGTTTTTAGTTATACTGTTGTTTTTTTATAAGTGTGATTTATTGAAGGGAGATGGGGTCAATAAAGGCTGACGGTTAGATCGTTACCAAATCATATTAGTTATTATGAGATTCATTATTAGCAGCAGTGAATGTTATTTGCTCGTTCGTGTTGTTTAATGTTTGAACGAACTCTTTCGGGAAAATTAATGTGATGGGATTTCATGTTTTTCATCTGCGTGGTAAGAGCAAGTCCAACAGCTTCCCTACAAGATTTTCCAAGATATAGTATTACATTCTCATATTCCCTATCTTTTTTTGCTTCAACTCCAACAGCTTCCCTAGTGTGGGGATTAGAATTTAATGCATGTGCATTAAATTTCAATATTTTATCTCTTTATTATTGTTTTTCACCATTCAAGTATATTTTGGAATCTTAATATTTTAAATTACGTATGATAAAAAAATGTGAAAAATATATATTATTAAAATATACATAACAAGATCTCACATGACAATATTCAAATTTTTATAAACATGTAAATATAGTCATGTATGATCTTGTTTTGTTCGTAGAAATATGAAATTTAATTATATATTTCTTATAATTCTTTATTATATACAATTAAAGATAATCACATTTGAAATATATGTATTTGAATTATGAAACTAATAAAGAGAGGTAAAAGATCAACATAAATGCACTAAGCATTAAATTTTGCTTCCCCAAGTTTTTTTCTCTCTACAGATTTGGGAAAGCAACATGTACATTTCTTCAAAATCCCCAAGTTGGGGAATGAGATAGGGAATCTGTTGGAGCTGAAAAATGGCTCATATTCCCTAAATTTATTGAAATCCCTCAATTTGGGGAAGCTTTTGGACTTGCTCTAACAAATCTTGTGAAAGAGCCCACAAATAGTGGTAGTTTAGATTTTGTGTGTAGCGTATGGGAGACAAAAACCAACGGGAGTAGTAGTAGATCGATCATTTATGAAGGAGCAACACTCATGTAAGATCCACTTAAATTTTATTTATCTTTTGTTTTTGTGATTTTGTGTTGATATAATTAATAAAGAGTTTTTTTTTAAAAAAATAATACTAATAACTTTCATTCAACTTCAAGGTCCTGGAAATTGTCCAGAAACGAATGACAAGAAACTTGGGGTGTGACCCAAGAATCGTACAACAAGGGGCTCGACTTTGCATAGTTAGTTAGAGAGTGCGCTATAAAGTTCTTACTACGAGGAACCCAGAAGGGGCCTAGATAGTTGTTATTCTCTAACAAACTTCGAAGTCTCTGAATCGTCTCCATGCAGTGCACTGAACAGTCCGTCTCCTAGTGAATCATCTGCACTACGTGGAGGGCATCCCCCACCAGCTTCATCTCCGGCTGGTCTATCTCCGCGGCAAGGATGAGGGTTTCCTCCAGAGCAAGGCTTTCTGCGAGGGACGGATCACTGACATTCGGGATTCTCCGTGCAACACCTCGAATAAAGCTTCCATATGAACCCATAGCTACCACCCATATTCCCGCGTCCCCATTCAGGATACCAGCATCGAAGTTGATCCGGATCCCTGGGTCTGGCGGTCTCAGCAACGTCCTCGGCAACAATGAAACCGACGTCTCCTCCCTCCATTGATGGGCCTCACTATAACTCCTCAGATTTGCCACTACCCTCGCTGCCATGACAACTGATGCTGTGTGGGACTGCTCGAATATCTGCTTATTCCGCTAGAACCAGATACCGTCGCAGACCATGATCGCCAGTGAACAGAACTCATCATCTTCATCTTTCATCAGCTTCCGAAACCAGGCATCTCCTCTGGGTTGTTCCACCGCCGAAACCTTTCCAAGTAACCCCACCGTGCTCCATGCAAACTTGGCATAGCCACACGAGAAGAATAGATGAGCTGTCGTATCTGCGTCCTCCTCTGAGCAAAGTGGACATGTAGAAGAAACCTCGACATGTCTCTACAAAGTGGACATTAATAAAGAGTGGACATTAGAAGGCAAAGTGGACATTAATAAAGAGTTTGTAATACCAAATTTACAAATTCTCATTCGAGACATGTCTCTACAAAGACCTAGCATAATAAGGGACCGTTATCAGGTGAGATTCAACCCCGTCGACGCGGTTAGGTTTTGGTTGTTGGTGTCATTAGAACTCAACCAGTTCACATGGATTGACTTAAGGTAGATCTTCGGTGTGAATTTGTACGGAATAACAGTAATATATGTACCAAGGAATAGGAATGATCAAGGAAATTGACTGAAAAATCAAGCAATTTGAATGGAATATCAAATTCATTTGATGAGCCCTATTTATACCCTAGTTTTAGCACATTTTAAGACTTGTTTTTGAGCAACTTTTGGTATTAAATAGCTCATTGTACATTAGATTTGTAATTGCAAGATTTTATGATAATGTACATGTTTTGGAGTAATTGGATTGATATTCTTGAAGACCTTCTATGACTATGTTATAGAGTTGATGATTTGATGCTTGGAACTTGAATAATTGGTCATAGAAGTGGCGAGAAGGCCACTTTACTAAAGGTGGTAGAAGATGCCCAGAAAAGTGTCGCTTGTGCCCAGAAAAGTGTCGCTGGAGCTTGAAGGAAGTGTCACTCCAGATGAAGAAAGTGTCACTGCTGCCCAGAAGTGTCGCTATGATGAACATCGACCAAATAAAGCGTCGCTAAACTCTTGCCCACTTGCACTCTTGAGCTGAATTTTTGGGGCTATAAATACTCCATTTTCTCCCTCATTTTGGACGAGCTCCCAATCCAAAAACACCCTTTTTTCTCTAGTTTTTCATCCTTTCTTCAATCTTTCTTCCCTTTGATTTGTTGAACAAACATGTATTGATTAATATGATTGTATTAGCTTAGTTTCTTCCTTGGGAGCTATTGATGTAAACTTCTTTGCTTGAAATCTTCATTAACTTCATTATGCTTCTATTTTGGGTTAGATTATCATTTGAATTCTTGATGAACTTGAGTTCTTATGCATGAATGTTGTTCAATCTTGCTATATTTGCCATGGGCTTTATGTTTTATATAAATTGCATGCCTCATAGTCACTAATTAGAGTAGATTAGTTCTTGGTGTTAAAGTAATATAGTTTTAGAGTAATTCTAGGTGATGCATTGTAATGTAGTGATCTCTAGTAGTTTAGTGACTATGGAAAGGGGTTGAGTGATGACAAACTCTCCCCTTGGTTATGTGATTGTAGTTGAGATATGCCATGATGAATATAAGTTGTTAGAATTGGAAATCTTATGAACTTGCATGATTAATCAATTGTATGTTTAGGTAATGATCTAATGTTATCATCGATCCCCCTAATATGTGATTGTATATATCATAAAGTATGAATTGAGATTTGTATGTTATCATCATCTTAGTTCTTTATAGTCTTCAAATGTCTTGTCCAATGCTCACGTTAACGTCGAGTATGGATGAGTTTGTCGATTCTCCATTGTTAATTCCATTGTCGATGTATCTAGATGTTATCATCTAGGTGGATTGATAATGAGGGCTCTTGAGTGATGTGTTCATGCTCACTAGCCATTATCGAGAGAATATGATGTTTTCATCTACGACTTATGATCATAAATCCTATATATGAAGTGTTCACTCAATGATAATCGATAGTTGAAGTTGAAGTCAATTGCCTCCCAAGGCCTTGTATTTGCATTGTAGTGTAGTTCATCTTAGTTGCTTTCTTTCGTAGTGTAACAAGACCAACATCAAAACCCCCCCTTGTTTACCTTGCTTTCTATATAATATATATGTATGTGTTTATAATCTTTGCTAAAACACTAAACAAGACTCCTTCTCCTTGTGGTTCGATCCCTACTTCCCACTATCTACTCTATAGTAGTTAGAAGTCGTAGGTGAATATAAATGTGTTTTGATTGAGTGGGATTCCCATTTACGACGTGGGAAAATCGCTTGTCAAAAATGGCGCCGCTGCCGGGGATCAGGTATTTCTTGTTTTGTGTTTTATCTTAGATTTTATTTTTATCTCCTTTGTTTTCTTTCTTTTCTTTGAAAGTGTATTGCTCGAGCTCTTTGTGTAAATGACACCTTGTAATGTGTATTACCTTAGAACCCTTGCACTATAATTTCAATCCTTTCTTTACTTTGTTTTCTTTGAAGTGTGTATTGCTTGGTTTCTTGGAATAAACAACACCTTGTAGTGTGTATTATTACTCTAGAACCCTTGCACTACCATTTCAAACTTTTTAGTCATGTTTAATATAAAACAAAAAGATTTTTATGACTTCCTCACCTTTAACCATGAAAGGATGAGGAAGAATGTAACAAGCTCGTGTGATTCTTATCTTCCAAATGATTTTTCCGAGCCTTGTTATTTTGAGTCGAGAAGTGAGCACTATGAACTTGAAAGGCCCCTTGGTTCTTCATACCAAGGGTACTATGATGATGAGTGCTATGAGGAGGAGACAAATATTGGTTTTCAAGGTCAAAATTGTTTTAATCCATATGATGATTCTTATAATCCACAATGGAGTGGTTATTCGAATTCGAATTACGGATATCAACCGGAAAACCAATATTTTGAGCAACAAAATCTACCCCCACATCCTTGTGAATTGCCTCTAGAACAAGATTCGATGAGTTATGATGAAAATTTACGTTTAGAGAATCTTGAGAGGCAATTGAGCGAAATGTTGAATGTGGTGATGAGATTAGAAGCTCAATACTCCAAGGAAGTACCATCCGAAGTAGAACATAATCCTATTGCTATGGTGAGTGATATCACCACAATGCATGAGGAAGAGTTCGAAAGTGATGAGGAAATTTTTGTTGAGGATTATGAAGTAGAAAGGGATGTGAGTGTTTTTGAACCTTTACAATCACCATTGATACCCTCACCTCCACCTATGCAACAAATTCCACTACTTCCGGAAATCTTAAAGGAGCCTAGGAAATCTTGTTACTTGTTTACACATCCTATCATCCTCCCTCCTTTAAGACCACAACCATTCATCCCTCCTCCAACACCTTCTCTACCATCCTTCACTTTTCTTTCAAAAGTGAAGGATTCCAAACTTTTGTTCTATGAATAACATTTGGGTCGTGTCGACGACGTTAAATAAACCGATTTTGATCGTTTGGAAATAACACTTCCATTAAACGATTATGGTTTTATTTTTATTTAGGTTTTATTGTGTTTATATATATATATATATATATATATAAAAAAAATTCTTTGTATATTTCATTGTTTTAATTAGTAGATTACGTTTTTATTTGTTTTTTGTTGTTGTTTGTTTCGTTTTTAATTCTTGTTTTTCTTTGGTTGTGTTATTTGAAATTAAAAAAAAAAAAAAAAAAAAAAATTCGGGCTCGCGGGCCGCGAATTGGGCCTCGCGGCCCGCGAAAAATTGGCCATTTTCAGGCCAAATCGCTGCCACAAATTGGCCGTTTTTCGCGGCCCGCGAATTAAACCCGCGGACCGCGAATCGGGCTCGCGGGCCGCGAATCGGGGCTCGCGGTCCGCGAAAAAAAAAAAAAAAAAAAAAAAAAAGAAAAACGGCCAAAACCCAGCCATTCGCCCAAAACCCAGCCCCTTCCCGTCTCCCCCTTCCCCTTTCTTCCACCTCCGCCCAAACCCCGCCCACCTCCATCCCTCCACCTCCTTCCCGCCGCCCCCCTCCCTCCACCACCAAATCCGCCGCCCCCACCCTCCACTCTCCCATCTTGCCCAATTTCCGCCGGAAACTCTCCACCACGATTCGCCGGCCTCCGGCGACTTTCTCCCCAACCCCAATATATCAAAACCTTCCCTCCACCATTCTTATCCTTTTCACCATCTCAAATTTCAATTTCCTAAACGAACTTAAATATCCCCAAATCTCAAGAACCCTAATTTTTGGGAATTTTTGATTTGGTGATATTTTGGTTCAATTGATGATCTCCTCATGTTACATTGTTTCCAAAGGCTTCAATTGACGGTACCCTCCTGAATTTGTTTAAAATTTTGGATGATTTAGGGCTTGCCGCCAATAGGTTTAATTGCATTTTGAAAGGCTTGCCGCCTTTAGTTGTATACTGAGCTTTTTGGTAGGGGCTTGCCGCCTTGTGTTTTGCGAAGTTATGATTTGTGATTGTTTTGTTGGGATTGCTTTGGTTGCATAGGTCGTAATTGTTGTGAGCATATGTTTCTTGTAGTCTTACATCTTGTCGTGCTTAGCTCCATAGACTACATGAATGAATGCCAAGTTCTAGTGTGTGAGTCCTTCCCTTTCCTCATGATTTTAATAGTTTTGAACATTGAGGACAATGTTTGGTTTAAGTGTGGGGGAAAGGTTTAGGATTTTTGTTTTGCTTTTGTTTTGGTGTTGTAAATATGCACTTCTCTTGAAGAATTTATTAAGAAAAATGAGTGAAAAGCCCGGATAGGTCAAAACATTAAAAAGGCCTAGGTAAAAGTGAGAGGCTTGAAAAAAAAAAAAAAATTAAATGAGAGGCTAGGTAAAAAAAAAAAAAAAAAACCTAGGCAAAAGGAGAGTGTGTGGCAAAAATGAGAGGCTAGGTAAAAATCCTAGGCAAAAGGAGAGTGTGTGGAAAGAAAGAGGGGCTAGGTAAAAACCTAGGGAAAAGGAGAGAATTTTGTGATCTTTTGTTGGTTGTGTGTGCCATGGAAATTGCTTTGATGAAACTTATGTTTGGCATACTTTGCTTTTGATGAAAGTAATAGAAAGTTCTTGTTTTGGAAGTCTTAAATGTGCATTGGATTGATTTTTAGGAGTATGAAAATTTAGACTTGTATCGTTCTTTCTCGAGGACCAGAAAGGTTTAAGTGTTGGGGAGTTTGATGAGCCCTATTTATACCCTAGTTTTAGCACATTTTAAGACTTGTTTTTGAGCAACTTTTGGTATTAAATAGCTCATTGTACATTAGATTTGTAATTGCAAGATTTTATGATAATGTACATGTTTTGGAGTAATTGGATTGATATTCTTGAAGACCTTCTATGACTATGTTATAGAGTTGATGATTTGATGCTTGGAACTTGAATAATTGGTCATAGAAGTGGCGAGAAGGCCACTTTACTAAAGGTGGTAGAAGATGCCCAGAAAAGTGTCGCTTGTGCCCAGAAAAGTGTCGCTGGAGCTTGAAGGAAGTGTCACTCCAGATGAAGAAAGTGTCACTGCTGCCCAGAAGTGTCGCTATGATGAACATCGACCAAATAAAGCGTCGCTAAACTCTTGCCCACTTGCACTCTTGAGCTGAATTTTTGGGGCTATAAATACTCCATTTTCTCCCTCATTTTGGACGAGCTCCCAATCCAAAAACACCCTTTTTTCTCTAGTTTTTCATCCTTTCTTCAATCTTTCTTCCCTTTGATTTGTTGAACAAACATGTATTGATTAATATGATTGTATTAGCTTAGTTTCTTCCTTGGGAGCTATTGATGTAAACTTCTTTGCTTGAAATCTTCATTAACTTCATTATGCTTCTATTTTGGGTTAGATTATCATTTGAATTCTTGATGAACTTGAGTTCTTATGCATGAATGTTGTTCAATCTTGCTATATTTGCCATGGGCTTTATGTTTTATATAAATTGCATGCCTCATAGTCACTAATTAGAGTAGATTAGTTCTTGGTGTTAAAGTAATATAGTTTTAGAGTAATTCTAGGTGATGCATTGTAATGTAGTGATCTCTAGTAGTTTAGTGACTAGGGGTGTAAATGAACTGAACAACTCGTGAACAACTCGTGAACAACTCGGTCAAAGTTCGTTTTCGAACTCGGTTTGACCAGTTCGAACTCGAACTCGAGCTCGTTCGTTTATAAACGAGCTCGAACTCGAGCTCATAAGAGCCAGCTCGATAGGCTCGTCGAACAGCTCGAATATAATATTTATATATAATTTAATATAAATAAATTAAATTTTATTCATTAATGCTTTAATAAGCTCGAACTAGCTCGAGTTCGAGTTCGAACTAGCTCGAGTTCGAGTTCGAACTCGATCTTTTATCGAGCTCACGAGTCGAGTTCGAACTTTCTTAAACTGAGACGAATCGAGCTCGAGCTAAAATATCTCAACTCGTACGAACTCGAACTCGATCACGAACATGTAATACGAACTCGAACTCGAACACGAACACATGTCTGTTCGAGCTCGACTCGACTCGTTTACAGCCCTATTAGTGACTATGGAAAGGGGTTGAGTGATGACAAACTCTCCCCTTGGTTATGTGATTGTAGTTGAGATATGCCATGATGAATATAAGTTGTTAGAATTGGAAATCTTATGAACTTGCATGATTAATCAATTGTATGTTTAGGTAATGATCTAATGTTATCATCGATCCCCCTAATATGTGATTGTATATATCATAAAGTATGAATTGAGATTTGTATGTTATCATCATCTTAGTTCTTTATAGTCTTCAAATGTCTTGTCCAATGCTCACGTTAACGTCGAGTATGGATGAGTTTGTCGATTCTCCATTGTTAATTCCATTGTCGATGTATCTAGATGTTATCATCTAGGTGGATTGATAATGAGGGCTCTTGAGTGATGTGTTCATGCTCACTAGCCATTATCGAGAGAATATGATGTTTTCATCTACGACTTATGATCATAAATCCTATATATGAAGCGTTCACTCAATGATAATCGATAGTTGAAGTTGAAGTCAATTGCCTCCCAAGGCCTTGTATTTGCATTGTAGTGTAGTTCATCTTAGTTGCTTTCTTTCGTAGTGTAACAAAACCAACATCAAAACCCCCCCTTGTTTACCTTGCTTTCTATATAATATATATGTATGTGTTTATAATCTTTGCTAAAACACTAAACAAGACTCCTTCTCCTTGTGGTTCGATCCCTACTTCCCACTATCTACTCTATAGTAGTTAGAAGTCGTAGGTGAATATAAATGTGTTTTGATTGAGTGGGATTCCCATTTACGACGTGGGAAAATCGCTTGTCATCATTAAAAGATCAAGGCAAAACATGAACACTCAAGAGAACTAACTTAAACATCAAGCAAATTGACTAAAAGATCAAGCAAAAACAGTAAATTCTCATTCACCTGAGCCTTGGTCTCCACCAAAACAGGTCTCACCCAAGACTCTCTCAAAAAAATTAATGTTCATGGTTAAGTATGTAAAATCCTTTCAAATCACAAAGTTACCATAAACTTGTAAAATTTTCTGATGGGTGATTCATTCTCATTGAATATAAATAGAGTTTACAAAAAGAATCTATTAAATATTGGTACAACTAATACACCCTGCAGTCAGAGCGGGAGAAGGATGGACACTCGGGAAAGAAAACAAGTAAAGAGATGCCGCGAGAGTTCTTTCATAAAAATGTCTACATATTAATACTCAGAAGTAGGGTTGGCAAAATGTACTGAAATACCGTACCAACCAAAATACCAACCAATACCATACCAAATATATCATACCAATTATATACCGACTTTAGTGGTATGGTATTGGTATTGAATTTTCAATACCATGGTATTACCGTACCGTACCGAAATAATAATGTAAATTAAAAAATATATAATAGTGACAAGACTTAAATATTTGTTACCTTAAAATTTTTTCAAGCGAGTGTTTTTTTGTTCTTTTTATTTTTTTGACAATGCTTATGACATTTTTGTACAAATTTAATTTGTAAACGTCTTTTACCTCACAACACTATGTCATTATCGCGGTAAAAATAGATGAGATCCCAAAATAGATGCACGTATTTTACCACTTCATGTCTAGGCTCCAAGTTATTTCCATTTCATTTTTGTTTTTTATGTTAAACTCTTAAGATTAAATTAAATTTTTGAATAATGCCATAATTTTTTTGATGTAATATCATGAGTAAGAAAATTAGTAGTTATTTTGAACATGTCACATTGATTAAAATTTAACTCATTTATTATTTTTAGACGAAAAATAAAATAGAAATACATGTAAAATATGAAATTCAAATCATTTTTTGGGTACAATTACGGTATATACCGAATACCAACCGAACTTTTTGGTTGGTATTGGTATTTAAAATATGCGTACCAAAATATTTGGTATGCACTACTGGAAACTATGTAAATTCGCGGCGGTGGATACGGGCTCTCGCGGCGGTTTTTGACCGCCGTCAGCAGGGGGCCGCGAAAGGTTTCTCTCGGCGGTTGCTGGAACCGTCGTGGTTTCAGTTTTCGCGGCAGTTTTTGCCCGCCGTAAATTGTTGCAGAAAACCGCCGTAATAGAGTTTCGACGTTGGAACGCGTTCACATCCCATTTCATAAATATGGGTTTCATTAGTGGAACAGATGAGACGGCGTTAACAAGTTCCGTTGTCGTTATAGAGTTCCGTCGATGGAACTTTGGAACGAGAGGGATACATAATGGACTAGTTCCTTGCTTGGTTATGAATTCAGTTTTTTACAATTTTTTATAGTTCCGACGTTGGAAGTTTGTTTTAAACGATGTCGTTCTGGTTAGCGGGTTTCAGACGCTTTGATCTAGTTCCGAAGTCGGGGATCGGGTCAGTCTCGTTGCCTGAATGAGTGCAAAAATAATAGAAATTGCATAACATTGAGTTCTAATATAGGAACTTGATCAGGAAGATATGGTAAAAGATTATTTTCATTACTTCTCTAGGCACAACTTTGCCTTCATGTGAGTCAACACAAGAAACATTCATATAATGGTATGCAAAGCAGTGTACCTATAATCATATACCTAAAAACCTCTAATCCAAATGATACAAAGATGCTCACTAAAGTTCATTGGTGGATGAAGAGTGCTCCGTGTTGTAATCCAAGTCTTTGTGAATGGGCCGAGACAAAAATAACGAGCTTAGTTATTCTGGGTAACATTCATCTCCATCAAAGTGTAGGGAGTGATGTTCCTTGGCAATAGTTGTACCCACGAAAGCGTAACACAATCCTTGAAACCTTCAACAATCAAGCAACATGCACAAATTCAAGTAATTGTATTAAGTCTTTTTTCCCAATCAAATATGAGAATAGAAGCATATATGAATTCTTACCAGAGTAGAGTTATTCATTTTCCCATCAGTTGCTCGAATCATACACTTAAACTCAATAGGTGTGCCTGAAAGAAACAAATACTTCATCACTACTGAAGACACGTGCAATTGAATCCAGGAAAATACAAACCTGGAGTATTGAATCCACTTCACGAATATGTGATAAGAATTTGTTTCCAAGACCCTGTGCATTGAACAAAAAAGAAACATTCGAAACAAATAATTTGTCGTAAGTCAAAAAGAGGTCATTCCTTCTCATTACCATTCCCTAACTAACTCCTTTAACAAACCCGGAAATATAAACAAATTCTCATTACCACTCCTAAATCAACTACATTCTCACTATTTTCTTCTTCAAGAATGTTCAACTAACATATATGCAGACATTTATTCGCATATTAATTTGCATCTCTCTTATATTCGGTTGAATCAATAAGACCAGAATCCGGAGGTAAGAAATATGAACATTACACAAAGCTAAAACCTGCCAAATTCAGTCCTAAAATTTGAGCAAAAAATAACAAGAACCCTCATTTTTCACAGGGGATTTTTCACAAACACCTTACATGCACACAACACACTTAGGAAAAATCAAGAAACAAATTCAAATGATATTCATTGAGAGCAAGGTTGTTTCTGAATCTCAAGCGAAGAAGCAAATCCTTACCATAATTCAATTGAATTTCCGAAGGGGCTATTCGGCGAGCCGGAGAGGATGGTGTGGTGCGACTGTGTCTCCGATTGCGATTCAGCGATAAGGATCGACGATTGAGGCGAGCTTCAGTAAGGGAGTGAATATAAGAGAGATGTAAATAAGGGGGAGAGTTTCGATTGGGTCTCCGATTGCATCTCTCGGCAGCAAAGGGGCGGCGATTGGGCAAAAACCGAATCGATCAATTGGGGGAGAAGATGAGTAATAGATGCAAAAATTCTGGAGACAACCCACAAAGTTTGCTATTTTTGGATCTTTCCTAATTGCAAGCCCGTTTTCTATTTATATATTAAGGAATGTCCCGACACCGGAACTGTTCCTTTCATATAAATACACCACGGTTACGATATCGGAACTAGTTCTTTCATACAAATACACCACAGTCCCGATATCGGAACTAATCATTTTATGCAATACACCACAGTTCTGAAATCGGTTAGCTTTTATGAAATTAATTTTTGTTGAATTAAAGTAAAAATTAATTTATTGAAAAAGAAAATCAACATGAATGTATTAAACTAAATTTCATCTAATATATTTTTATTGAACTTAACTGAATTGATTTTCTGACGTTTAACTAGTTAAAATTAATTTAGTCAGTGTCTATAAGAAATCAAGTTAAGTAACATAATTAAATATGAGTAAAAATATGAGTTATCTGTGTTTATAAAAAGTCAAACAATTGTTGACCTTCACGTAAAATAACTTAGTATAGTTAGTGTTAATATAAAATCAAGTAATGTTTAATCTTTCACTAGCTTACCTCTATTTAGTTAGCATGTTTTCAAGAAGTCATAAGGTACGTATGAGTCGGTGTTTGTAAGTTGAGTTACATATTCGTGTTTTCTATGTCAAATAAAGTTAGACAGATTATTAGTTTAACTTGATTTAGTTAACTAAAGTTTAACTAGACAATAACTCAAATAAATTTAGTTAGTGACTAAAGAAACTCCAGTAAAACTTAACTTTTCACGACTTAGGCCCTGTTTGCTAGAGCTTATTTTTTTGCTGAACTGACTTTCAATTAAGTAAACTTATTTTAGTTAGAGTATGTAGAAAATCAAGTGAAGTATTATACTAGTTAAATTTAAGTAGTGTCGATAGAAAATCAAATAAGAAGTAACTTTACATTAGTTAAACTCGTTTAAGGTTTAAGATTGGACAAATTAAACTCAATTTAGTTACCATTGCCATAAAGTTAAGTAAAATGTGAGAATAATTAATTAGTAAAATATTGTGAGAATATTTGATTAGTTAGGTTACTTACAACTTTGGTCTTGCGTTGATTAATTTTACAATACTACTTATTAAGTTCCGAGTCCGGAACTATTCCATTCACACATTTTTTCCAGTTCCTACAACGGAACTATTGTATTCAAACATTGCACTTCAGTTGCGATATCGGAAATTTTTCCAAACTCAATTATTTGTTTTTTTTCAAAAATTATATTTTCCAAACTCAATTTCGATTAATTTTTAGTTCAAATTTTCAACGTTCCTTTAAAGGAACGGGACACATTTACGGCGGTTTACCAACCACCGCCGTGAATATAGCGCCGTAAATAAAAAACCGCCGTTAATTCGTTTTAAATTTACGGCGGTTAACAAAAGACCGCCGAGAATAACTATTACACGGCGCCAAATTTAGTTCCTTTACAGGAACTATATCAAATCACGGCGGTTCGGCGAAAACCGACGTTAATTGGCGCCGCGATTACCTTTTTCTGCACTAGTGATGGTACATAGTATTGAGAAAATAAAATGGTATTGTACCGATTCCACCCCTACTCAGAAGAATATGAAAAACGCACAATAAGCAAACTTGAATCGGTTGAACAAAATGTATCTCAAACTCAACATGTTTGGTCCGCTAATGCGGTACTAGATGAAAAAAATGTAATTTAGTGTATTTTGAAGTGAGCAATTTGACTCGCTTCAACATCGGTTAAAACATAATATAAACTGGAAATGCAGCGTCCTTGTTTTCCTTAAGAGGCCGCGGTAATTTTTGGACTCATGACCTTGTCGGCAGGTTTCGAAATAGGTTTGGACCTTGTGTGCACATGCTAGAACGGACCCCATCAAGACTTTTTTTGGAATTTTACGAAATAAATGGGTGAAAGTGAAATGCAATGTACCCTTCAACTATGGTAATAAAACAGATACCTACTTCTTTCATTTTATGACATTATTTTCCCTCTTAAATCAAAGTGTTATAAAAAGAAAAAATTGAAACAAGTACACAATCCGTACAAAGAAACAGGCAAACAAACCATTTGCTAGTTGTAAAAAAAAGGCTACGAACTAGTAAAAATGATAAGAAAACAATGTAAAAACAAATGTAAAATGACTAAGAGAGAAATTAAAATGTGAATGAAAAATGAAATCAAAAGCTCACTTCAAAATGATGAACGGTCTGATGAGTAGGTATCCATTATCCATATGTCCATTTCCAACCCCATTTTCCAGTAGTCACAGCCCATAACATTTATTTCTGGATTTGGAGTTTCAAAACGTAATGTAAAATCTCACTAAAATGTATGCTCAACCCAAAGGAAACAATTTTTCCATAAAGTGTGTGAATTGTCCACAATTTGTGTTGAAATGCTTGAGAAATGGGAATCTCAACATCTCCTTTTTAACGGTAACAACATAACGATCGAATATGATACATTTACTATGTTCTAAATATAATATTACTCTAATATAGTCTACTAATCCCGTATGCTAAATGGGCGAGATGCTCACCATAATTCTTAGAGTGGGTTGATCGAAGATTCCACTATAATACACCAGCCAATGCCCCTAATCTAGCACCAGCCGATGCTGCTCTCATCACACAATTGAGCACATTTAATGCCCTAGCCACTACTAGTGGTTACCATTTCACATGTATACAAGATGTGTAGCAAAACAGGGCATGATTTGAGGGAAATCAGAGGTAACTTCACTTTTATCTATGTCGCTGTTCAGGTGTTAGTTACGAAAATAATCACATAGCCATTCCTTTTAGGCCAATTTTATCACTTGTTTGATTGGGAATTGTAGTTCGTTACCATTTCCCCTATAGCAAATATAGCAAATGTTTTTCCACACTTTTTTACCAATTCAATTCCATTATGTATAAGTATAATAACTTATGTTTCCACTAAGATTGTTTCCACTAAGATGAATTGCACTAAGATGATGTCTTATTCATTTGAGATCGTTTAGAGGTTCAAAGCAAACTATTTTACAACATTTGTTTTCATTCTTAAAATATGTTTGTTTCTAGAATAGTATATAAAATTATAAACATGTCTTGTACTCATCCACGAATAATATAATTTAATCTTCTTCCTCGATGAATTATAGAATTTTGATTCATTCACACATGCTAATCTATTGGTTTCATGCCGGTAAACCCTTGATTGTTCTTAAAATAAAGCTGACAAGTTCTTTTCGAAACTGCTTAGAGTTGGTTATGAAATCATGTGTTGTTGAGGAGTTCGCCCTGAAACCATTAATTGGATCTTAAAAACAATCGTTTTTTCTGCAAACAAATTCATTAATTCATACACCAAGATCTGCAGGTCACGATCTAAAAGTACAATTAGGCTTTCACAAATATAGGCTGATTAAGCCTAGAATTTACCAAATGAAGATAGAACGTTTTTCTATCTCTAGACAAATTCTCCTCCAATATCTTACCGATATAACAACGACGATATTTTGCAGACTATATTTTCCTCTTCATCGATCAACGAGTCCAGGTGATTTTTGTTGCGTAATCTTAACATCGTACAAAATGCAACTCTAGAATCCATCGTTGATCTTGCTCCGGATCCTTATTTTCTCTCATTAACTATACATCCGGTCGCCTGCAGCTTCGCTTCACATAATTCCTTCAGATGAAAAATCAGGTAGCAATTCTGTGCAATATTTATGTAAACTTATTATGCAAAAAAAAAAAAAAAAAAACTTTTGAGATGTCTGGCCTGAACCTGGAAGAGTGAATGCTCTAATATTGCATGCAGTTATGTAATTTTGCCGCTGCAATAACTTTGTGCAGAACAATAATTTATATAAATTTCTAAAATACCCTCATTTGTTTTTTTTTTTCTTTTTCTCTTTCTTCCTAAAGTCTCCGTGTCTTATAACAATCCTCAAACTTAATCACAAGTCAAAACTTAATCTTTTCAAGTAAATTTTGACGAATTTCATAGACGGAGACTTGAGTTGAAAAAGAGAGAACATTCTAATTGAGGGCATTTTAGAAAATTAGACGAATTATTGCTGCAAATCTAATTATTACTCTATCAATAGCATCACTCTTATACAAAATAAGTGTAGAGAAAAACAGGGCTCCATTTCAGGGGAACCAGATGAAACTTTATCGTCATTATCGGTTGATTAGTGTGGTCTAGCATAAAGATTGCATGGCCAGGTTTTATTGTTTAGCAAATAATTAACGTTCCTTTGAAATTTCGCTACACGTGGCTGGATTTTGGTTATTTTAACTAATGGTTGTAAAGGCAATTCATCAACTACTAATAAAAGTAGACCCGTCAAAAAGGGAGTAACATTAGTTAATGATAGTTAATTCGAAATGTTTGAAAATGTTTCATTTGGACAAGTCCTTACTACTTTTACATTTTTCTCATAAAAGTATCGCTGGAAGGAGGTAACTAAATAAAATGATAATACATATATATCTTTTTACAATAATATAGATAATTCAAATATAATCGAGTAATGTAACCAAAAAAAATGTATAATTTTTAACATACATATACAATTAATAACTTAATAAAATAAATAATTAAAATATGAATTAAATGTGGAATATTAGTTGCAATATTTAAATTTAAATAACAATACCTAAATATCGACTATGCTCGCGAATTTTAGAGTCGAGTAATACCTTGGTCAAACTCGACTCGTTATTTATTCGAGTCGATTCGAGTCAAATTGAGTCGAATTTTGTTCAACTGAGTCGAGCGAGTTGCTCCCGATCAATTCGACTCAATAAGCAAGCATTGCAATTAACGATTCTCAATTTGAATGAGGTATCAAAATATTTTTTGTTAGAATGTAACAATACAACAACCGTGTAAATTTTAACTATTACACGTACACCCTAAACCATACCCGCGTGTGAAACGTAATCTATGACTGCAGTTGTTTTCGGTCCATGTTCTTCTATAGCAGTTCGCTTCTTGTAGTCCTTTGTAACAGATCGTTGTCGTCATTCGTCAACCTTTCCATTTTGTAGAACCATACCTTGGGTGTGCAGTTGTTTTCGTTCATGTTCTTCCATAGCATCTCGCTTCTTGTAGTCCTTTGTAACAGATTGTCGTCACTCGTCAGTCTTTCCAATTTAATGGCATGGTGGTAGACGTCATCCTGTTTGGGAAAACTCAAAATCCAGATAAATCTTCTTCTACTCATATACCCTAATTAATTATATATAGTGAAATTTACGAAATAGATAGGGAAATGAATACTTACTTTCATGCAACATAAATGATTCAAATACTCACTTTCCTGGACACTGGACATAAATTATTCTATTCGGCACAGAGATGTATGTGCACGTACACATGTATGTGCACCATTAAACTGATCATGTGAAAAGGTGTTTATTGAGCGATGGTGAGTAAATGTTTGCTTAAGTCGACTCTCATTATAGTTAATATTAACTGTGTTCGACTCGACTCGTTGTTCGCGAATTTTTTTTAATTAAAGATCAAACTCGACTCGTAAATATATTGTTGCTCGCAAGCTCAACTTAAGCTCGAACCAAAAAATCAGCATTCTAATAGTTTTCTTTAATTTTACTGAAAATTAATAAAAATTAGTTTTGAATATAAAAATTTAATTTTAATATAAATAATTGATTTCTCTAAAATTCTAATAAAATTATCGCTTGAAAGACGTGACTAAATAAATTGCTAATAAATATAGATAATTTGAAAATAATCTAGTAATGTAACAAGATGCTTGTAAAAGATGACTCATCCAGGGATCCTGGTAAGGAAATTCAGAACACTGTCAATTCATTTTCTACTAATAAGATGCTCCTTGTCTCTCAACCTACAAACAGAAACAGGTTTGGTCCACTGATTGAGGAGGAATCTGAAGTGGAAACAGATGAGAAGACTATGGCTCCCCAACACTCACCACTACAGGCAACTCAAACAATTATTTCTCTGCATCTGATGAAGAGGAGGATGAACTAGCTCAAAATGCTAAGGTAAGCACAGTTCAGGTAAGTGCCCCTCAACAAAAACAAAAGGTGACTACATTTTTTACTCAACTTAATAAAAAAATGACAGGCTCTCTATCAAAAAGCAAAATGATTAGTGAAACATGAATAGTACAACCTCTCAAGTTAGGTTTTTAGTCTGGAATATTAGAGGAATGAAAACCTCAATGTTAAGACTAAACAGAATGATACTTGAATATAGGATTGAACTATTGTGCATCATTGAGCCTCAACACAAAAACATGGAATGTGAAGCATACATGAAAAAGCTCCACTTTTCAAAAAATTTACATGCTGCTAATGGTCAGATATGGCTTTTCTGGAAGGATAATTTGACTGTCAATTTGCTTCTTGACCATAGACAATTTCTCTATGTCCATATTAATAGTAGTACTCTTAACTGTCCTATGCATGCTTATTTTATTCATGGTCTTAGGAGTAGGAATGGTAGAAAGCAGATGTGGAAGGACCTCAAAAATCTCCCAACTACAAACTCATTGTATATTGGGGATTTCAATGCTATCACTTCTGTTAATGAATATAAAGGATCCTTCACTCCTAATCTGGGTAGCATTAAGGATTTTAGCAAATTCATTGATACTATGGCCCTGGAGCATATTAATACATCTGGTAGAGAATTATAAATCCCACTATTCAGAGATTACACAGGGGTCTATGCTCTAATAGTTGGAAATCTAATTTTCCATCATCTTCCATTCAGATGTTCAATAAAGAGTCCTCTGATCATTGTCCTATGTTTCTAATTATAGGAAGTAACATTCTGTCTAAGCCAAGACCTTTCAGATTTATAAATACATGGCTCAAAAGGGCAGACTTACTTCCACTGATTCTTGAGAACTGGATCCTTCCAATTCAGGTATATGGTCACACACAGTCACAAGGTATGTTAACTTTCTTCCTTAAATTACAAAGACTTAAAAAATCTTTGAAAATATGGAATAGGAATGTGTTTGGTAATATCCATGATAATGCCAAAGTAGCTGAGGAAAGCCTTAGACTTCAGGAAATTCAATATGAGAGTAGTGGTGCTGAATCTGATTTTATTGAGTACAAAAAATGTAAAGCACAACTACTTAGAGCTCTAAAAGAACAAAAGCATTTCTGGAAATCTAAGGCTAAAATAAAGTGGTTAAAAGAAGGTGATGATAACACTCAATTTTTCCATAATTTTGTTAAGGAAAAAAAGAGTAGATTAGCAATCACTAAAATACAATCAGCCTCAGGACTTTGGCAAGATTCACCACACGATATTGAAGTAGAAGCCATTTCTTTTTTTCAAAATCTCATGTCATCCTCACATGTTCCAGAACATGCACTTTTTTATTCTCACTTTCTGAGCCAAATCCCATCTATTATCAGTGCTGACCAAAATTTGCAGTTGCTTAGGCCAGTAGATAAAGATGAGCTGAAAAGTGTTGTTTTTAATTTAAATAAGAATAGCACTCCAGACCCTGATGGTTATACTGCAAAAAATTTCATAAAAGCTTGGGATATCATTGCCAATGATATGTTATTTGCCTGTAATGATTTCATGACTGGGGCTGAAATGCCAAGAGGAATAGGCAGTACTTGGATTACTTTAATTCCTAAAAAAGATACCCTTGTCTCTTATAGTGATTTTAGACCTATAAGCCTCTCTAATGTGCTAAATAATTTTTTTTCCAATATTATCATGGAAAGAATCAAGCCACTTATGCCTGACCTCATTTCCCCTCATCAGACAGCTTTCATGCAAGATAGGGACATATCTGTCAATGTGTTATATATTAAAGAAATGGTCAGGCATCTTAACACAAAGGCTAGGATTCCAAACTGTTTTTTAAAACTTGACCTCATGAAAGCTTTTGACAGAGTCAGTTGGCCTTTTCTTAATAGCATACTCCTGAAATTTGGTTTTCATGGTAGTTTTGTTAGATGCATAATGAGGAATTTGTCACAGGCCTGGTTCTCAGTCCTCATTAATGGTAGTCCAGTTGGTTTTTTTAAATCAACTAGAGGCATCAAACATGGAGATCCACTTTCTCCATTTCTGTTCAACCTCTTCTCCAAGTCATTCACTAGAAGTTTAGCATATGTGTTTAGAATTGGTAAAATAGAACACTACGGTGTCCCTGGAAATGTACCACCAGTATCTCACCTTTCATATGCTGATGATACAGTGGTATTTCTGAAAGCCAGCAAGCCAAGTCTAGTTATACTAAAAGCTTTTCTGGTTAAGTTTGAAGAAGTTTCTGGTCAAAAAATAATTTTTGACAAGAGTGACTTTTTTGTGAGCAGATGTGCAACAATTCACAAAACCAATCAGATTAAAGCTATTTTAGGGATGAAAAAGGGGAATTTTCCATTCAAGTACTTAGGATGCCCCATTTTTATTGGAAAAACCCTAAATATTCATCTTCAACCAATGCTAGAAGTGATAGACAAGAGGTTAAATAACTGGAAAAATGTGTGGTTATCTTTAGGGGGTAAGCTCACTTTGATCCAGTCTGTTTTATACTCCCTCCCACAGCACATTTGGACAGTCATGCCTCCCACCTCAGCCACCATTAAATTGATAAAAAAGAAATCTTCTAAATTTTTGTGGGGCATGACCGAACTTAGACCAAAGAAAACCTGGAGAAACTAGAGCAAATTATGCTTTCCAACTCAACAAAATGGGCTAGGATGTAGAAGCATTTCTGCCATTATCCTAGCATGTTCTGTTAAGCTCTGGTGGAAATACCAGAATAACAATGCTCTATGGACTCATATGATAGCTGCATAACCCTCCTCTGCTAAAAACTCTCCTACATGGAAAGGAATCTGGCAAATTAATGGCTTTGCAGAACAACACTCCAGGGTTATAGTTGGAAAAGGAAGTTGTAACTTCTGGACATCTAATTGGACTAACTTTGGTCCCATTGTTGATAGATGTGATCCAGAAGCCACATCTATTCCTCTAGATTGTACAATAGCTAGCTTTATTTTGAATAAACCAACCTTCATGCAAAATATTTCTCATTTTTTCAATGATGATTTAAAGGTCTTTCTACACGATCCGAAACTCATCTGCACAGGGAAGATAGGTTTATCTGGAAGCTTGGGCTAACATGAAGGTTCACTTTCAAATCAGCGTATAAAGCTTTAGTTGACCAATCAGGTAGCTCTGTATCTCTATCCAAAATCTGGGGGAAAAGAAATCCTAAGAAAACATCTATTTTCATGTGGAGGCTCATGAATTCTCTTCTTCCATTTGATGATATTATTACATGCATGGGTTTTAATCTAGTCTCAAAATGTTGTTTTTGCATGAGTTCTGATTCATTAGAACACTTTATAAATGAATGCCCTTTTCATTGAGTATATGGAAAGAAATGATGGCCGATGTTGATATTATTGATAGAAATTTTTCTACTTGTTGGAACTAAATATCTTAGTTATGTAGGCCAGTCCTCCCTTCATTCCCAACTCATTTAAATAGTGGGTTGTTTAGTCTGTTGGAATCTCTGGAAATCTAGGAATAGCCAGCTACTCCCTCCGTCCCACTATGTTGTACCCAATTCTTTTTGGCACGGTTTTTAAGAAATCTGATGTGGCGCTGATGTGGGTGGTAGGTTTGGTGAAGTATGTGAGAGAATGTTAATAGTTTATATTATAATTTTTTGCCAAAATAGGAAATAGGTAAATCTCTTTGGGACGGACTAAAAGGGAAATTGGATAAATCTCTTTGGAATGGAGGAAGTATATGATAATAGACCACCTACCAAAGCTATAATCATTTAGGAAATTAGAGAGATGATATACGCTATTTTTCATACCAATCCAATCTCTAATTTTTCACAGTATGATAGAGGACTAGCTGAAAGGGGTCTTTTCCCTCTTCCAACTAAACCCCCCAGGCCAAAGGTTGTTGCAATAAAATGGACTAAGCCTTTTCATGGGTTTAAAATTAATGTAGATGCATCCTGGTCTGGATCATCCTATATGGCTGGAATAGGCATTATCTGTAGAGATTCACATGGACATTTTATATCTGCAGAGCATATTTTTAAAGAAGCTTTCTCTCCCCTTGAGGCAAAGATTAAAACTATCAAGTTTGGGATATGGCATGGTCATATACGGGGTTATCTTCAATGTATTATAGAATCTGACTGTCTCATAGGCATCTCTATGATTCTAAATCCTATAACTGCTTATTGGAAATTGTTCCATCTGGTTGATATGACAAATTCTCAGTTAAAACATTTCACTCTTAAGCATACTTTTAGGCTGGGGAACATAGTGGCAGATTCTAGCTAAACTTGCTTTTCAGCAAAAATCCAGCTCCTCTGTCATTTTAGCTACTCTCCCAATAGATATTAAGGCACACTTGCAGATGGACAGGGAACAAATTCCATCTCTCAGAACTTGAAGGATGGATGCTACTGATCAGATTTTTCTATCTATATGCAGGTTTTCTAACACTTGGTGGTGATCAAAGTCAGCACACCACATAATGCCAAAGAAATTGTAGTAAGGAGGAAGCCATGCATCTGTATCACACTCTTCCCAATCAACCCAACAAGCAGAAGCTGCATCACCATTTCACTCAGTTTTCCAACCCGGAGACATAAAACTCTGAGTTAAGTTGTGTGTCGATTTGTTTCGTCCTACACAGAGCTGCATGAGATTTCTTCTTGTTTCTGGAGTTTTTGGAAGTCTGAGTTTTCTCTCAATGTCATAACCTCTTCTCTAGTTTTAGAGGTTGTAATTTGCCGGATGAGCTCTACACTCATCCGTTCAGTGATATTTTATTTTTAACTCATTTGTTTTAGTTTGAACCATTACAATGTAAAACAAATACCTGGGGATACACTTTATTTATTTGGTCATTTATAGGCTTGGGGAACCTAATAAAAATCTCTTCACCTTTCATAGGTGATTTGAATTAAAAAAAGAAGAAGTAACAACTAACTAAAAAATAATGTGTAGTTGCAAAAAATATCATATTTTTGAACATACATATACAATTATAAAGTAAATAATTAAAATATGAATTTACACTTAAATAACAATACCTAAATATCGATTATGCTCGCGAGTTTTTGAGTCGAGTAATGTCTTGCTTAAACCCGACTCGTTAACTTTTCGAGTCGAGTCGAGCCAAATCGAATCGAGATTTGACTGAGCTCGGGCACGAGTTGCACACGATCGCCTTGACTCAATAAGCAACCCCTTAGAGAGACCCATTGGACTTTCACAATGATGGTGTAATCATCTACCTCATTGGAATATAGCTTTGGTTTTCGAACCTTGTTGAGGGTTGAAACTGAAATTGCTAGCAACAAGCCTACGCTCCTGGCCATACTTTCCAACTAAGGATAAATCTACACCAAAAACCGGGGACGAGTAAGTTGGAATCACCAACCAAGATCTACATCCCTTCAAAGGTTTATCCCCATGCGCCTCACAAGTTGCCAAGTTGCCGCGGGTACCCGCTACAGCACACGCGACACCGCCTCGTCGGAGTCTGCCGCCGAGCTCCGCTATCTTTGACAAAGAGGGATTTATTTCTTTTTCCTTTTTTCTCGTTTCTGATTTGCTTTTTGTCTCTATTTCTAGGTTTATTCTAGTTTATTTTTCAGTTTTTTGAAAGGGAGTATCTTCTAAATTAGGGTCATTTTGCTCAACTATTGGTCGAGTGGGTTTGTCTGCCAATTCTCTGCTTTTCTGATGAGACCTTTTGCTTGGTTAAGCTTTGTTGGATTTCGATCTGTATGTCGCAAAAAGGAGAAATCCAAGTCGGGGTAGTTTTTTAACTGATCTTCCGGCGCCTCTGTGACTCAGATTTGTAGACCGTTTGGGTTGGGAATTTTTTGATTCATCAGCTTAGTTCGTGTTATTGATGTCTTGTCTTTGTACAGACAACCTTTGAAGTCTCTTAATTAGTTGAGGATCTTAATAACTCTCAATGAGACTAATTAGGAAGTGAGTGCAGTTTCAAGTCACAGTCTGATACTATAGCCAAATGGTAGCCAGCTAGTTAGTCTCAGATTAGTTGGAAGTACAATTGGTTATGACCACTATCTTTCAACACCCTTTCCATTTTTTATTATGTTTGTTATGATAGTTTAAATTTCTTTAGATAGGCTATGCTGGCCTTAGATACAGAGAAGACTGATTAGAAACTTCTCAAAGATTGTTAAATACTTCTCTGTAATCTATCAAATTGTCTCCACTTGTGGAGAATAGCCTTCGGGAAACTTGTAGCCACTAAGACACTTTGGGTCTTATGTGTATTATGTTTCTGTTTTTGTTTCAGTTGAGAAGCACTACTGCAAAACGGGGCAATTGAGGCGCCGATTCACGGCGGTGGTTTGAAAATCGCCGTGATTTGTTCTTGTTCCTGTACAGGAACTAATTTTGGCATCATTGGCCGTCGCATGGATGACCATTTTCGGCAGTTTTGAGTAAACCGCCGTGATTATAAAACGAATTCGCGGCGGTTTTGAATTTACGGCGGTAAATACACGGCGGTTATCAAAAACCGCCGTAAATTTCAACGGAATTCGCGGCGGTTTTGAATTTACGGTGGTAAATACACGGCGGTGGCAGAAAAACTGCCGCGTTTAGGTACTGTTCCGTTACAAGAACAAAAAAAAATGCAATTAAAATTTAATCGAAATTGATTTTAGATAATATAATTTTTGAAAAAAACAAATATTTGTATTTCGAAAGATTTCCAATATCGGAACTACAATGCATTGTTTTAATATAATAGTTCCAGTATAGGAACTGGAAAATGTGTTTGAATAGAATAGTTCCGAACTCGGAACTTAGTAAGCAGTATTGCAAAATTAGTCAACCCAAGACCAAAAGTTGTAAGTAACCTAAATTCCCGTATAGGAACATGCCTATAGTATTTAAAATTGAATGTTGTTTTATGTTAAAGGATACGCGAAAATAGTTTCTGTGCTGGAACATAGTTTTATTTTTGTATACCCAAGACCAATGTCATTATTTACAATTTTCAACCCAATAAGTCCACTAAAACCCTTAACCCACACTAAATTGAGTTTAACAAATCAAAAATTCTCACATTTCTCTTAACTTGATGACAATAATAACTAAATTCAGTTTAATTTATCCAATTTTAAACCTTAAACGCACGAGTGTAACTAATGAAAATTGCTTCTTATTTGATTTTCTATAGACACTACTTATATTTAACTAGTATGATACTTCACTTGAATTTCTACTTACACTAACTAAAATAATTTTACTTCATTGAAAGTCAACCCATACTTTACATCCTATAAATACTCACTAGTGGAGAAAGGCCGGACGGCGGCGCCTGTTAGACGGCGGTTCCCCCTTTTTTCCAGTTTGAATGTGATATTTAATTTTACATATATAACATAGATATAAATAAATCATCTTATTAGTATCATAAAATATAGAAAAATATATTTATTCTAAAACTTTAACATGAATATAGAAAAACTGTGACCGCTGAAACGTATGAAATTAGAAAGATAATCAAAATTTTGGATCTTAATATCCATTAGATTGTATATGAGGAACTTTTCATATTGTTTTTGTAACAAAAAACACGTATTTGAGGGGACCTATAGTAAGAACGCTGATGTTTCAATAACATATTCACTACTTATACATACGTCATTACTTAAACATATATACTATGTTGTCATGAGTTCTTCTCAATTGTGACTAATTTATATACACTTCATTTGATATAACTACATCCTCATTGTGATACTTTTAAAAACATCAAAATATTATATAATTAATGATCAAATCATATAATTAATGATCAAAACATTATATAATTAATGATCAAATCAATTGATGGTTTTAAAAAATAAGTGCAAATTTCAAAACTTATAATTTAACCAAGCATTTAATTATTATAATTTTTGATTCAAACACATCACCATCCATATTTTTACATGTTTTACTATAATTTAATTGATTTTAAAAATAATATTAATAACAATTTTACATATTTGAATATCATATATTAAACTAAATTAAATTAAAAATATGTAATGAAACCTCTTCTAATTATTGAAATTCATATAAATTAAGAAAAGGCAGTATGTTATTTATCTGAACCCAAATAGGAAATGATATTTATTATAAAATTCATTGTTTAATCAAATTTTAATGTATTTATTGCAATTTGATCTCAGCCGTTCATATCCTTTGGTCAACTCATCTTTGCCATTAAAATCTGATCTTAAAACCTGACCCCTTCTCCCTAAATTCATCAATCTGCAGCTCCTCCACCCTTTTTTTTTGCAATTCCGCCCGTATAATCCCAAAACCAGAACTCTGCGATTTCTCAGATTCTCCGCCCCACCCTATCGCCCTCTCTCTTGCCGCCCGTCGTCGTCTTTCTCCCTGGATTGTCACCGTCGCCGCCGCCCGACAACCGCCAATCACCGGGAATCATGTTCACGTTGGAGTAGAAAGACAGTATTTTCTACCTGACCTTGACCGGAGAAGACGAGCTCCGCCTTCACCCCACCGTCATCGAATCCATCTGCTCCCCCCTTGCTCAGGTCAAGTACGAAGCTTCTAAAGGATCCGTTCTCATCACCTCCGCCTACGGAAGGTTCTTCTCCGACGGCTTTGACCTCCGGTAACGCTGATTCAATTCTTCTCATGCTTGTTTTGTCTGATTAAATATGTGTATGTGGAATAATGGGATTGTTATTGTTCTTTTGAAAAGCCTAATGGTTTTGTGGATTGATTTGCTGGATTTTTGGCATTGTTTAATCAATAAAGGTATAGGTTAAGACCAATTGTTATCGCATTGGATTATGTTGCTAGGGTTTGAATAGGTTAAGCTCAATTCATTGAATTCATGTAAATTTGTTGCCAATGGCTGTAATCTGTGGAAACCCTCGATGAATAGCTTAGTCTGTTTTCTCTTGTGAATTTAGTGTTCTTTCTGTACGATGTCGATGGAGACAGCAGAATCGAATCATTCCAGCAAGACAATGGTATCGATAGTGTTTTATAGTTATGATTGTGTTTTTATAGTTACATTTTTAGTTGTGTTTGGTTATCATGAGTATGATGTTTTGATTGTAACATGATTGTACCCTTAATATTATTTGTATTGATTAATAAATAGATTTGAGTAATCGTAACATTCTTCAGTAGTGATTGATCATTATTATTTGATTTACTATGAGCATGTTGTTTCTTTGAAAACTTTATTTACTGAATTAATGTTAGTTGATGTAGGACTTGGTAGGGAATATGGATGGAGCAATATATGAATTGCAGCTAGATTAAGAATTGTAGCATTTTTTTCGGATTTAAGGATTATTTTAGTGTTATGAATTCGAAATTGTGTGTGGATGTGGATGTGGATGCGGATGCTTTACGAGTTCGCTCCTCTTATCTAATTGATCAATTTTGCTACAAGATTGGTATGTCAAGGTAGGGGCTAATATATATGTGTGAAGTTGATATGGTATGTGTGTTGTTTCTTTCGCATAGTTGTGTCTCTGAATCATTCATGAACTGTTGTTTTTGAATATGATGTCTCATAGATCATATTATGTGTTTGGCTCTGCAATTGTACTCATGGTGAAAGTTTGAATTCAGATTGATGTCAATATGGTTGAAGAAGTTAAGATGGTGGACGCTAAAGAAGAGGCAGTTGATATGAATTTATATCTGCTCACTAGTTTATAATGCTTTGTTTTTCTTATCTTTTTTTTAATAAGTAAGTCTTTGTGCTGCAGATAGCTTTTTTATGGGTGATGGTGGCTGGAAATGATTTGATTGTTGAAGGTTTCATGGATTGTGTTACGCTCTTGTGGGTACAACTATTGCCAAAGGACATCACTCCCTACACTTTGATGGAGATGAATGTTACCCAGGATAACTAAAGTCATTATTTGTCTCGGCTAATTCGCAAAGCCTTGGAATCCAACATGCAACACTCTTCATCCACCAATGAATGTTACGTGACTGTTAGATTGATTTGGAGTTCTCGTAAGTGTGCTTGTTGTGCCTTTGTTATCGTAGTGAGCTCCCAAATATCTTTTATATCTTTTGTATTAGAGTTTATAAGGTTCTTAGGTAGATGATGTTATGTATGTTGTTTTGCATACAATTTTATGTATGTTGCTGTTCTTGACTCATATGAAGGCAAAATTCTGCCTGGAAAAGTAATGAAAATAAACTTTTACCATATCTTCCTGATCAAGTTCCTATATTGGAACTCAATTTTAAACAAATTCTATTATTTTTACACTCGACCTGAGACTGAGACTGACCTGATTCCCGACGTCGGAACTAAATCAAAGCATCTAGGCCTGCTAACAAGAACGGCACCGTTTAAAAGAACCTTCCGACGTCGGAAGCCAACACGTTAAACTCACTGTTCCAACAACGGAACTCTAAAAACTGAATTCATAACCGAGACCAAAAATCTGTCGACGGAACTCTATAACGACGACCAAACTCGTTAACGCCATCTCATCTGTTCCGTTGATGGAACTGAAAAATCTGAGACGGTAGCCCAACGCGTTCCATCGTCGGAACTCTACTACGGCGGTTTACTGCAACAAATCCACCGCCGCGAATCCAAGTAATCACGGTGGGTTTGAGCAACCGCCGCGAAACCCATACCCATTCGTGACCCCTTTACTGACGGTGCCCAAAAACCACCGCGAGAAGCCGCCTCCACCGCCGAGTATTAGGACCGTTTCCAGTAGTGAAGCCATGAATAATCCTTCCATCTACGATGGTTTGCCCAAAAAAAAAAACATCTGATAGCAACTGTCCTGATTCTTCGCAGACACGTTTCATTTTTAGGGTTTAGAGTGCCCAATAAATCTCACACGTATGGTGGCTCAATTTTTGTCTTTTTTTAAAATTAAAAAATGGGCAAGAGCATTGAGTAATGAGTTTGGATTGTTCCCTACTATGGCACAAAAAGAGGATGCAAAATCTGAAGAAACGGAGGGAGTAAATGAGGTAAAAGTAATTCCTTAACATACTGAATTAAAAAGAGAAAGTAGCTCAATATATTACATTCAATTTACTTACCATCAACATCAATGATTCAGAGCATAAATTCATAGTGAGAATGCAAGGGGAAATTCCTTAACTTAGTGAAGATGAAAAAAAATAGTTTAATTCATTATTTCCACAAATAGTGTAGGATCTTCATTTATTTTCAAATAGTTGGTCAATCTTATTAACTTGTTTGATTTGGAATTGTTGTTCGTTACCAACATTAAAAAAAAAAAAAAATCACTCAAAGTGGAGGGGATTTATTAGGCAACTCTAAATAAAGTCACTGAGCAATGAGCCGGGATTTAAAAACTTGCAGAGATAGATGAGTTGAGGACTAAATCGACATTATACAAATGATATCAACTTCTAAGGAAGGTTAGTAAATCAAGTGCAAGTCAAAACACAAGTTGTCATGGGAGGATATCCATTGCAAGAAGTTGATTAGAGAGTTATCATGATGAAATCCAACATAGCCACTTGAAATGTTTTAGTTCGGAATTTCCAGTGATTAATGAGTGCTTAAAAAAACATTGAGAATGAAACTGAGTAAGTTTTGATAGAATATTGATCCAACTCTCTGCCTGCTTCTTAAGCTCCCTTCTGTTACAGCATGTTCACAGCTTCTAGCTTCCAATTTGTGGAATATAAAGCAATCCACAATTTTTAGACCAATTCAATTTCATTATGGTATAAATATAATAGTTTATGTTCCACTGAGATTGCTGTGCTGGCCTACTAATGCAAACTACTCACTAGGAAAATTCATAAATATTTTAATGTAGATGAATTTTACTCAAAAATTGAGGAAATCGTGATTATAATAACTATTTAACGGTTTTTAGGTCGTTCGATATATGAATATTATTGAATTTTACTGTTTTGGAAAGGTAACCATGCCAATTAAAAGGAGTAATCTTTATCCATTCGAGATTGTTTAGAGGTCTAGACTAGCGTTTTAATATTTTCACTATTTTTATTTTTATTTTTATTTTTATTTTTAGAATATTATTATTTTAAAATTAGGGTTTGAGAATAGTATTTACACACTTCTTATACTCATTCATGAATAACATAATTTTATCTTTGTCCTCGATGATTTATATAATTTTAACTGATTCAGATGTTAATAGTTTTCTGCCAGCGAACCTTTAATTGTTATTGACAAAACGCTGGCAAGTTCGTTTCTAAACCGCTTGAAAGTTGGTTATGAAATATGTGTTGGTGAGGAGTTTATTTGGAAACAATTGAATGTTAGGATTTTTTTCTACAAACAAATTCATTCCTACATCAAGATCTGCATGTCACTATCTAAAAGTACAATTAAGCTTTCGCAAATATAGAGACCGTTTAAGCCTAGATTTACCAAAGTAAGATGCATACTGAAAATTTATTGAGGGAAAGATAAAATAATATAAAAAGGTAAAACATCGACAGTGTGAAGTTGCGCAACATCTTTATTTGATCATTGAGAATGTATAACAATAGTTATTGAAATAAGCATCTCTGATACTTAAGGATTATTAGGAGAAATGTAACGATTTTTAAAATTTTACATAAACGCTTTTTATCTCTCAAGACAAACGTTTGTTGACATCATTTTCCTCTTCGTCGATCAACGAGCTCAGAGGTTGATATTTATTGCGTAATCTTAAATTCTTAATTAGTGCTGAACATCGCACAAAATGCAACTGGATAATCCATCGCTGATCTTGCTCCTCATTTTCTCTCATCTACAAAAACACAGTCATCTGCAGCTTCACATATAATTCCTTCAAATGAAAAATCAGTTAGCAAATCTGTGCAATATTTCTGTAAACTTATTATGAAAAAAAAATAAAAAAAATTGCATCATGCATCATCTGGTGAAGAAAATAAGCATGCATTTCTGTAATTTTGCCACTGCAATAACTATCTGCAGAACAATAATTTATCTAACTTTCTAAAATACCCTTATTTGTTAAATTTCTTCTTTTTCTTCCCAAAGTCCCCGTGTCTTATAACGATCCTCAAACTTGATCACAAGTCAAAACTTAATCTTTTCAAGTAAATTTTGACGGATTTCATAGACGGAGACTTGAGTTGAAAAAGAGACCATTCTAAATGAGGGCATTTTAGAAAATTAGACGAATTATTGCTGCGAAACTAATTATTGCTCTGGCTATAACCTCACTCTTATACAAAATAGGTTAGAGAAAAACAAGGCTCCATTTCAGGGGAGCCGGATGAAACTCTTTCTTCATTATTGGTTGATTAATGGTTTAGTTAGCATAAAGATTGCATGGTCAGGTTTTCTTGTCTTAGCAAATGACTTTCTGTTGAAATTTTGCTACACGTGGCTGGATTGTGGTTATTTCAAACTAATGGTTTTGTAAAATAAGGCAATTCACCAACTACTTTTATAACTAGACCAGTCAAAAAAGTGTTACATAAGTTAATGATAGTCATACACCGTGTAGTTTGAAAGGTTAGAAAGTGTTTCTTTAATAGTTTTTACTATAAATGATTCTTTTATCACATGCTACTTGTAAAGAACAAGGAAGGGTGTAAACGAATATAATTGAGTTTGAATAATCTCATTTCGAGTTAAGATGCGATTGGATAAATCCATTAGCAAATTTATGAATTGGTGAAAGAAATTTTTTTACAGTTCATTTTGCCTGAATTTTTTATGAACATATCTGTGATGCAATCGGATTCGTCGATCATGGTTATTAAATGATCATTCATATTCATTTACTTAAACCAATTACCTTGGTTATGTCATATACCATGTTATAACATTAAACATTTATTATAATCACAATTTCCTCAATTTTTGAGTAAAATTCATCTACATTAAAATGTTTATGAATTTTCCTAGTGAGTAGTGTGCATTAGGCCCTGTTTACTAGAGCTTATTTCTTGATGTACTGAACTGAACTGAACTGAACTAAAGTAAAAATTGATGTATTGAAAATGGAATCAGCATGACTGAATTAACTTGAATTTCAGCAAATTACATTTTCACTGAACTGGACTGAATTGAACTGACCAAACATCACCTTCACAAAACTGACATTCCTTACACGATGGTTATAACATAAACATTCCAGTCAAACTATCAAATCTAATTTTTCAATGTTATAACATCACCTCCATAAAACTGCCAATAAAACATGGGTTCATGCACAAAGATTGTGTTTTCAAGTGAGATAACTTATTTTCTTCCCTTAAAAAAGTTTTTGAGACTGGAGGAATCCAAGAACAAGAACAAGAACAAGAACAGAGCAATTGAGAAGAAAAGACTATGTTATTCTTTCCAAATTATAAGGAGGACCGTGACTAGTAGAGTAAAACAAATCGCGTGGAAAACACAATAATAGTCAATTCACTACAATTCTGATACCACGCTGCCAAGAAACTTCAAATTCCATGTCCTCCAAATTAAGTTAAACAATCAATATCATAATAATCAAGAAACTTCAAGTCCATTTTATTCCGGTCAGCCAAAACCACACAAATTATATGAAATTAGGTCGGCTTTTTCACTAACCACCCAACCAAAAAAAGCAGGCCAACTCAAATGTTGTGCTAATTCCACACCCCAAACACTATCTCCACGGAAGCACCATAGAAATTTCCAATATCAATTCCTAATAATTTAACTTAATTTAATAGTAATAAAAATAACAACGACTCTTTCTTAATTTTCAACACCTTCTCCCACGCATGATCCAACTGCACCTCACTTGCACCTTCTTCTTCATCTTCCATTTTTCATAACATTTATGTCACTTTCTAACCTTACCTTCTTATAAATCCCTCATCATCTTCAAACCATTCCATATTCGAACCAACAACATCTCATCCTTTCTTCTCCATTCTTCCAACGCAACAATCGCCCTGTTTGAACTGAACTGTGAACTGATATATAATACCGAATCGACTCAAAACCACATAAATTCTCTCAACATGACTATCTCCACCCTAAACCAGCTCCCCACTGAGTACTTTACATTCGAAAACACGCTTCCTCTTTCTGTGTTGATCGTGGGAATCTGTATCCAGGTGTCTCTCCACGTGTTCTTCGACAACTTCTTCATCGGATCAGAGTCCAAATCCACGCAGAAAAGTGTCCAACGTGAGAGAAACATCGAAGAATTCACTGCGAAGCCGGCGAAGAAAGATGGCGGCGAGGGGATATGCAAGGGAGATGTGGAGGTGGTGTTCAGAAGCCTGGGAATGCTTCAGGAGCAAGAAGAAGAAGTCCAAGGTTTGGAGTCGAAGAACGTGTTCGATTTGTTCGAGGATAAGGAGGCCAGCGAGGATGAACTGAAGGCGGCGTTTGACGTTTTCGACGAGAATAAGGATGGTTTCATTGACGCGAGGGAGTTGCAGAGGTTGCTGTGCTCTCTGGGGCTCAAGGAAGGGTCGGAGATGGAGAACTGCAGGAGGATGATTGTGGCGGCGGATGAGAACGGCGACGACAAGATTGATTTCAGCGAGTTCGTCACCTTCATGAACAAGATCGTCTCATGAATATAATCTCAGTCCTCAGATTGATTCGTTATTCATTTGTTCGATTTTTTGTTCAATCTTTAGATTAGGACTATTAATATTATTAGATCTATAATCTGTAACATGTTTTCCCTGTCGGGACGGGGTTTATGTTTCTGATTTTGACAAAATCAGTGAGAAAAGTACAAAGGAAATGCTTTATAATCAAAACCACATGAGTAAACCAAAGGAAATACGCGTGTTTTCCATTTAAGAATACATATAACGGTACGGAAAAATTCAACCGTTGATGTGAAAACGATCAAACATGGCGGCGCCGAGGTGGAGACGACGATGGCGGCGCCGGCGGCGGTGTGGATGAGCTGGGAACGCCACCCCAGGAGTTGAAGTTTGACCCAACTCCCGGATAGTCCAACAGCACAATCTCCCTTGCTTTTCTCCCCTGAAAAAGAAGGCGTGAATTTTTTTGAACTAATTCGGTCTAAATTCAACATCCATAGTCTTCTCTTGTTTAATCTAATAACTAAATCGAACTGAACTAAACTAAAAAACCAAAACCTACCGCAATGGCAAGATTAACTTCCAGTGAAATTGCAGCATTTTCCTCATGGCCGTGATTCTTCACCATCATTTCCCTGCCAAATGCTGTTCAAGAACTCAAGTTTAAAAACAGATTTGAAATGAACAGAAATGGAAAAACCGCATTATTGCATAATTAATAATTTGCATACCATGAGAAACAGAGTTTATTATCAGAATGGTAAGGATCGCCGACTGAACTCTCATAATTGCTTCCTTTTTGTACAGACAATCAGATGATCACTGCTTTCCTTAATTAGCAGAGAGTAAATATATATACTAGGTTTTACTTGTAATGGAAGTATGTTAGATTAAAGTTTTACTTGAGATCCGATAAATTTGTTGCTTGCTTCGAGACACAAATTGAGCTTACCCATGCAGTGTAACCGACATTAGCCTCTGGACATTTTTTTTAAGCTTGAAAAAATGTGTCAATTTTGGCTTACTACTAGAGTTGAGGCTGAATAGGTGATAGTATCATTATTTTAATTGTTCAGAAGTGGAAACAATTTATTTGATATACTTTGAGAAAATGAAATCTCATAAGAGGTAGTGAAAAATTAATTAAGATTGGGAGAGTTTAAGAAATGATTGAATTTTCGGATGTCCCAAAAGTATGATATTGATATGAGATTTTCGAAAATGGTCCTTGATAAATAGAATCACCATGACCATTGTCCTTGATAAATTTACCAAAGACGAAAAAGACATATTTGATATGATATGCAAATGGCAATTCACTAGTACATATAATTCACCTAGATAAAATTCTTAAATTCAGAATACACTGGAAATCCTAAATTTTCACCTTGGTTGTTTGAGGAATGTCTATTTATGATGGTTCTTGCCTAAACCTTAAATAACAGTTAGACCATGTTCTTATGTAAAACCTAAAGTTATGAATCTGTCATCTGTGCATGCTATTTGTGATGGTCATATAAGGCTAACAAGGAAAATGATTTAACCTAAATTATAAGTTATAACATAGCTGACATGAAATGGTTATAAGCATACACGTTCAAAGCTCCTCCTTATTCAGAATTCTACATCTCTCCTTATCATAACGCTTTACAAGTTCAAAATTCTCACTATCCCATATGCATATACACCAGCCATCACAATTGTCTCTACCTACACCAACAACATGGAGGGCAAAATGCCGATTATCTCACCGATAACCTCTCATGATCTCTCATGGAAGGTTATAGACCTCGACAGAGCAGCTGGATTCGCTTGCAACACAGACGAGGCTTCTGTTACATGCGCCTTCTCATCGCCCTTAGAAGGAAAAGCAGCTTTGAAAAGGCTAGCCCCCGGTGAATCAACTGGATCAGCTTTTATACCAAGAGTTTCCCAAATGGATGCAGCCTCCTTAGGATTATTGATGCGCAGTGTTTTCGGGACATACAAGCATTTCTCAGGATCACTCTCTATAACTCTCTCCTTCCTAGGATCCTCAGGGCTGTCACTGAGCAGGTTATCCCTCGGATGCTTCCCCAGAGATGGTGAAAGAGGTCCAGAAGACGGTGAAGTCGGTGTTAATGGAGGGTTGATCCAAGGTAAGCCCCAACCTCCAGGCATAGGGCACCCCCAGTAAGGTACAGGTATAGTAGGAGGAGCTGTAGGGTAGAATCCCAGCTGAAAACCAGGAGGGCAGAAGGCAGTTGGAACTGTTTGGGGGCTCCATTGCACGGGAACCCATGGGTAAGGCCATGGTGCCCCAGGAAAGGGCACCATCTGAGGAGGCATTTGGAGAGGAGGCATCTGAAAAGGAACCATCTGAGGTACCTGTTTTTCAGCAGCCTCCTCCTTTGGAGCTGTGCTAGAATCATCCACTGTGCTGTAAGGATGAGCAGCTTTAATGTCCACAGCTCCTTGAAACCCCTCGGCTATGCTTAGAACAGCTGCCATCGACTCACATAGTGGAGAATCGGTACCAAAAGTGAGCACAGCTCCATTGGAGTTCTGAACTGGATGATAAATACCATTAGGAATGCTGTCAGAACTTCTGCACTGTGAGACTAAATTCTTGTTCTTCCGGCGACCAGCACCAACAGCCACATTCCTCATACTCCCGCCAGCAGTCCAGTACCTCTGACAGCTTTTGCAAAAGTGTCGAGGCTGGTTAACATTGTAGTTATTATAATAGCAGAACTTGGTGTCCATGCTGCTACAGCGAGGACAAGGAAGGATCTTGTCTGGCTTTTTCAGAGTCTTGTCTTGAGGGTTGCTTTTCTCTTCTTGGCCATCTTCAACTTTTGAATCTTTCCCAGTATCAGCTTCACTGTCCATGCCACTGCTATCCTTTGGAAGTGCACTAAGCTGTGGGTCTGCTTTATTCTCAGACATCATCGACTCAGATCCATCCTCTGCACCATCTTCTGTTTTACTATCACGAGTTCTTCCTCCTGATGACGAAAGCTGAAATGCAAATAAAATAATGTGAATACTTGCTGAACACAAAAATACTGAATGTGACCATAAAAGAAACAACGAAACAAGTTTAACCAATTCATTACTGATACCCTAGCAATTTAGAAGAAAATTACCTAAATGATAAAAAGGAAATATGATGCGCAGCAATTCGAGAATATAATAAGTACTCCCCACGTGTAATAGAAAGGGATGGTCAGTATCACAACAATGAAGCCTGTTATTGCAAAGAAATAATGAAAGATATATAGCACACAAAAATGGCCAAATTGTTCATGATCTTGAAAAGAGATGGATTTTATGCTATACCAAACTAGCTCTGGAAGTTTTAATAGGTTAAATGCAAACCTAAATGGAACTTTCAGTTGCCTGTGTTAATGATATATTTCAAGTTATACACCTATCGTGTGATCTTTCCTCGACTGCACAATAGATATGTAAAAATCAATGATCCCGCCAAATACCAAAGTTTTGACCTGGAGTCAGAATTTTGATGTGGAATAATTACTAAAGCTCAATTACAGATGTGAGTTTCTTCTTCTCGTCACAGGCTACAATCAGGTAAATAACCACACTGAAAATCTTTCTCTCAATCAAGGCAATCAAATAAATGCAGCGATGTTATTAAGTTCTAAGCCTGCATTCAAGCCGACGAAGTACATTTAACAAGATATTCTCTAAGGATCAAGTTATAATATCAATCAAGTAAAAAACTATATCAACTAACTCAACTAAATGATCTCTAGATCAAGGCAATTAACTAATGCAGCAGTTTTCTTTTAAGTTCTAAGCCTGTAACTTTACTCAAGGCTATAATTCAACAAAGAAGTGATACTCTAAGCATCAAGCCACAGAACTAAGTCAAGATATCCTGAGTGGATCACTCAATCAAGGCAATCAAATAAATGCAGTAGGTATTCTTAAGTTCCAAGCTTACAACTTTAGGCCATGTTGTAGATTCAACAAGTAGTGATTCTCATAACACGAATTCACAAAATCAATCAAGTACGAAACTTTACTAACTCAAAAGATTTACGGAGTGCATCTCTGGATCAACACAATCAAATAAATGCCTCAGATGTTTTAAGCCTGTAGTTATAGGCTGTGCTGTAAATTCAACAAGGAGTATTCTCTAACCATCAAGACATTAAATCAATGAAGTAAAAAACTTTATTTACAAACTCAACAAAATTTACTAAGCAACTCTCTCAATCAGGGCAATCAAATAAATGCAGCAGATGTTCATAACTCGGAAAGATTTACAAAGTGATTCTCTCGATCAAGGGAAATCACATAAAAGCCTGCAATTCTAGCCGAGGCATTGAATTCAACAAAAATTGATTATCTAACCATCAAGCCATGAAATCAATCAAGTAACAAACCTTAATCACAAAATCAACAATATTTAATAAGAAATTCTCTCGATGGAAGAAGATTCTCCCATCAAGGCAATCAGATAAATGCAGCAGATGCTTTTAAGTTCTAAGCCTGTAATTCAGCCGATGTAATCCAACAAGGAGTGATTCTCAACAGCCATAAAATCAATCATGTACAGAACTTGATTTACAAACATCAAACATGACAGTAAACGAATAAATCAAACGGAAGGAATGAAAATTCCCAAATTCAATAGCATTTTATAGCAAAGAAGATCCATTTCAATCAAACATTCCAAACACTCTAAATCAACAAGTACAGCACGTTTATCCCTTTTCCAGCGGTGCATTCAAACACGATTCATACGAAGTCAAATTGAGTCAAAGATGATACCTTTTCAACTCTTTCTTCCGTTCCAACCATTTTCTCGCCGCCGCTGTCACCGGACACAGAATCACGCGCGGCCATCTTCGCCGCCTCCGCCGCCGAAACCTCCGGCACCGGTATAGTCTTTCCGAATAGCTTAATTGCTGGATCCTTCACCTCCGACATTTGGTTTGAGATTCAGCTGTATCCAACACTTTGGATCTGACACACGCAGAAACACGCACTCGGAGGTGTGAGGGGAGAGTTCTAGTATTTATTTCTCGGCGCTGCCTTTTTGGGGGAAAACTGGGCGCACACTGACACCACTGTGTGAGAGTGTTTGTTTTTTTCTGTGCGGTTGGGGTAATGACGGAAACGGAGGAAAGTGGGGTCCAGCTGTACTAGAAATGAAATAAACTAGAACCAGGTAGGCATGCCACGTCAGCAGTGGAAGGACTTTGTGAGCCACAAGTTTTTATGTGGCTTTCATACCAGGCCTTTTCTCTTTCCACCTTTTGATATGATTCTTCTGAAAAGTTTAGTCTGACTCAGCATTCAGCTTAAATTTAACTTTCGATTTTAATTTAGTTTTTCTCAAAGTAGCACAAGTTTTATCCGCACTTTTCGAAAAGTCGCCGCGCTTTTTCCCTCCTCAAAGTCTTCGAAATCTATTGTTTTATGCTCGCTTTCCCTTTCTGGTGGGATTTTTTTCCTTTGTTTATGGTTTTTCTTTCCTTGTGGGTGGCATTACCTGTTGCCCAAAGGTTAAGCGTTGAACGCTTCACGTTTAGTGAAAAAGGCAGGCTTTACTTTATTTTTATTTGTAACGTAAAAATTCAGCAATTTATTTCTCATCTTATCTTACATTTTGGAAGCACATGCTTTCAACTTTTATTTTTGTTGACGGTATTAAATAATTTAGAAAAATGTTGAGATTCAAAAATTGCGTTATCTCTAATACTTATTTTACGTTTTGAAATTACTTGGTGACAGTCTGTATTTGTCGTGATATGTAAGTTCCGTAATTTCTGACACTTATCTTTACGTTTTGGAAGTACTTGTTGACAGTCGGTCTTTCATCGTAATATAGAAGTTCCGTAATTTCTGACACTTAGAGCATCTTCAACCCAAACATCACATTGTAATCACTTATCATATATCACATCATATTGATTGACTTTTAGTCTTAAAATCATCTCCAATGCAAGGGTCAACTAGAAGCATCAATATTACATGACACACTTTTTAATTGAAATTGTCAAGTATAGTTTCAATATATAGAAGGTCAAATTGACACTTTCACTTGCTATAAGAGTAGGGGATGCTCCATTCAGGTCCATTTTTTTCTTGCTATAAGAGTAGGGGATGCTCCATTCAGGTCCTCTTAAAAGAAAAAAAAGAGGGCCCCCAAAATTGAAATTTCCCAACATTGAAAAAACGAGGGGATCTGAAAAAAAGGCCCCCTTTTTTTTTTTTTTTTTGGCAAACCACCGTAGGTGGGGGGTGTATATTGGCTTCCCCAAGCCTATAGAAATAAATTAAACATAGTATTTTACATGGAGATACTAAGAATCAAGGTTTCCTAAAAACCAAGGCTATGGAAAACTAGAAATATACAACCTCATTGAGATGAGGTGAAAAGTGTAGAAAGGAACTACACAGGCCAAAAATTGCCTTCAAAAAGAAAGAGTTAAACTGAAAAAACTCTTTCTATATCGTAAAGGGGAGGAAATCAGATGAGAAGAAAAATAATACACTTGCTTGTTAGTGAATCAAAGTGAGACACAGTGAGACACAAATCAGCCTATGAATCTATTTCTTCAACATCCAAAGACACTCCATGATCAAAAACCCGATCTGTGTGTGAATCCCAGCCTGTTGAAAAGTGGTGCCAGAACTGTGAAGCTCTGCTCTGCATCTTCCTTCAGTGTGCTGAAGTGTACCTGCCATCAGATGAAAACTCAGCAGTATCTATTCATGGTTTATTATCCTCAGACTTGGAATTTCAGAATCAATTTTGACAAGTGCTTTAATGTGTGGAGGTAAAACAGTGAGAACTCCAGAAAAAGCATTTTCAGCAGAAAAACAAGCCAGTGCATCAGCTACTTTGTTAGCCTCTCTATAAACATGTTGCAATTTATTAGCACCTAACAGTCTGTGTATCTCATCTGCTAGGTTGAAGAGTTTCCAATGAGCAGTTATTGGATTAAGAATCATTGAAACCCCAACCAAACAGTCAGACTCTATAATAAAATCATGAATCCCTGTAGATAAACCATAAAGAATTCCATGTTTTATTCCTTTAAGCTCAGCCTCAAGAGGTGATGAGGCATCTGTGAAGAGAACTGCATTAGTGATTATACCTCCCAAAAAGTTCCTAATTATGCAACTTAGACCAGTTTTCCCATTTAACCATGATGCATCAGTGTTAATTTTAAAACCTTGATTTGGTTTTTTCCATTTTACTGTGATGACTCTGGCTTTTGGTGGTCTGTTACATAAAGGGAGGACAGTATTGGAGTACATGTCAATGTCAAATTGTTTGACTAAGAAAACTGGTTTAACAAGAAATGAATAAAAAACCATATCACTAATCTTTTTAAATAAGGAGTTAGCATTCGGCTTTATATTCTCAAAGAGCATCTTATTCCTAGCCTTCCATAAACTCCAACAAATATATGATGTTATATTCTGAGTTAAAATGGATTGCAAGTTTGTAAAACCAGTATATGACAAGTAGTATGCTAGTCTACTCCAAATACTCTGAAAAGGTTGATCTATGATACCAACTAAACACATTGATTTTTTCCATATGTCAACAAAGAGATTACATTCATTAAAATAATGGTCAATGGAGTCTGTAGCATAGCATAGAGGGCATTTTGAAACAATTTGAAAACCATAGTGTATGAGAACATTGTCAAAAGGTAGCAAAGAGTTAAAGAGTCTCCACATAAAGATAGATATCTTTTTTGGAATCCTCTTATTCCACAGTTTTGATAAAGATTGAGAAGTACCTCTTTGCTCTTTTAATCTCTGATAGGCAGTTTTGAAAGAGAACTTTCCCCTGATGTCTGGTTCCCATATTAAAATATCTTCTCTGTGTGAGAATAAAGTTGTTACCTGCAAAAATAGAAGGGCATCAGATGGGATCCATGGGGCTATGGAAGGTAAGAATTCAGCCTTATTATTGATGAAATCAGCAACAGTTGCATTTTCTGGAATTATGGTTTGGGCATGATGAACAAAGTCCCCCATGGTGCCCCAGTCAGACCATTTTGTATTCCAGAAACTACAATTTCCTGAACCATGCAAAACTCTACTGTGCTGTGTAGCAAATTCATCAACTAGGCAGATTCTTTTCCAAGTGGGTGATGATCTATATGACATGGGTAAAGATGCAATAAAATGAGTCCAAGGAGCAGAAGCAACTTGAAACTTCCACCATAATTTAACAGAACATGCATGTATGATGGTGGAAAATGACCTAGTACCCAAACCATTTTGTGTGGTAGGAAAACAAAGATCACTCCATTTTCTCCAGGTTTTCTTAGGTTTGAAATCTGATTCACCCCAGAAAAAAATGGAAATCAATCTTGTAATGACCTTGATAATGTGTTTTGTTGGTGTGAGCACAGAGAAAACATGCTGGGGGAGAGAATAGATGCAAGATTTTATAAGAGTAAGCTTCCCCCCCGAAGATAGCCATCTGTTTTTCCAATTATTGAGCCTTTTCTCAACCATTTCCACCACAGGTTGGAAATGGATGTTAAGAGCTCTACCTTGGATGATTGGACATCCAAGGTATTTAAAAGGAAAGCTACCTTTCTTCATGCCTAAAATGTTCCTAATCTGATGGATTTTAGCTACTGATGCAGTCCTTCCTACAAAAAAATCACTTTTTTCAAAGTTTATTTTCTGTTCAGTCACAATTTCAAACTGGACTAAAAAGGCTTTTAATGTAATGAGACTCTTTTTTGAGGCTTTCATGAAAATTACTGTATCATCAGCATAAGACAAATGAGAAATGTTAATTGCATTTCTTGGTAAATCATAAAAATTGATGCTACCAAAATCCGTCCGTCTCCAGGGGTCGACGCTTACCCGGGTCACCTTCTTGATCGGCCCGCTATGGTCCTGCAAAACAATCCCCGGGAGGCGTCCCGGGGAAGAAGCTCCGGCGTGATGATGAGATGGGGATAGCAGGGAAGGTAAACGTACGGAAGGAGCACTCAATATAGAATAGGGAGATAAGTCACTTACCTTGTTTACTGTTTGAGACTAGTATTTATAGCCGAGCTCTACCTGCTTCGAGGATAAGGTGCAGGACCACTTCTTTTGTCATCATATGTCCTCTTCCTTATCCGGATGTACCTTCCAGCGGGAAAGATACTGCTTTGATAGTTATGGGCCGCGGGCCTTCCTGGCCCAGCCGGATTCTGGGCCAGTATTATCACTAGCCCCCCAGACCAGTCATCCGGGTTTTCATGACGCGGGGAACTGGTCTTAAACGCTCCCTCTTTGGTTGCTACTCTCCTGGTAGGACCCATCCGTGCTACAATGGGTTTCTGACGACGCCGCCTTTTCCTCTTCTGCACTGATCAGTGTCTCGTTCATCGTGTCATTATTGCTTTTCCACCTTTTGAGGTGGCGGTTCCTATTCCTCCGTCTATATAAGGGGCCTAACCTCCTTTTCACTAGTTTACTTTCTGCAAAATTTCTCCAGACGCTCTGCTCATTCGCTCCCTCGCCCTTTCAGCCAAGTAAGCCCTATCTCCTTATTCTCTTCTTTTCTATGGGTTCCCCGCTTCACTCCAACTCCTCTCTAGATACCGAAGAGTTCCAGAGCCCGTACGAGATCCATTTTAGGACTGCCGATAGCCCTGTCTCCTCTCCGAATTCTTCCCTGGACGCTCGTTCCGAGGATTCCGATATTCCCCGGGAACGAGACGCCCCTGGCCCATTCGCCCTGGAAGAAATGAGTTTCCGCCAGGGTGGTTCTCCTGGTCATGCCCGGGAGGATTTAGGGGAGGAGGCTTTTGACGAAGGGCTCGGCGATGATGTTCCCCGGGGGCCTACTCACGGGGTGCGCCCATTAGGGCTTAAGTATTTCGGTGTTTCCGGGGACTCTCCTCCTGTAGATAGGGACGTCTTGGATCTAGCCAAGCGCTCCTTCATTCCTCTTCCCCTTAATGCCTCCTTATCCAAGCTTCCCCCGGGGGCCTCCGAGCGAGAGGCCGCGTGCATCCCGCGTATACACTTTCAATACGGGCTTAGCCTTCCTTTCCCTCCTCTCTTCCTCGAGATACTCACTTTCTATAAGATAGCCCCGGCCCAGATGCATCCTAACGGGGTGGCTCTGATCTTGGCTTTCCTTCTCAACTGCGCTAGATGCGCCATTTCTCCTACTCTTCTCCTCTTTCGCTCTTTTTACGCTCTACGGAAGGCGCACGCTTCTTTCCCGGGCGTCTTCTCCTTCAACATCCGTTCGGGGATAAAGGACTTCCTCCTGAGCAAACCCCGATCAGCCAAGGGGTATCTTTCCAAAGGCTTCTTCCTGTGCGACTCCCGGGCTTATCCCATGCCCGCCTGGAATGATTCCATTCTTCCAGAGGACAAGAAGCCTCTGTCCAACCTCCCTGCGGTCGTTGCTAGTGACCACAGCTTCCTCCGTCTTTCCCCCTTAGATATGGAGGTTTTTTACAAGAGTGGGAACGCGGGTTATTTCTGGCCTCGCGGGATTTACCCCAGCGACCTCTTCACGCTCCCGCGCATCTCTGCGGTGTGGCCGGATGGAGGTGCCCGTTAAGACTTTATTTCTTATCTTGTTTTTACGAACTCTTTTTTTTTTTTTACTTGCTAACTTCCTTGTTTTCTTTGTTCCAGTTCAACCTTCCTTGTACGCAGACGTCATGGCCTTTACTGGTAAGTCCTCTGAGGACAACGCTCGTGTCCGGGACACCCATCCGGATCCCCAGACCCCTCCCCAACGAACGGCCTCCGGACTTCCTCCGTCCGAGAATCCTGACATTATTCCCCAGAAGCCCCGTGCGCCGCCGCGGCCTCGCCCACAGAGCTCCTCCGGGCCATCTTCTGAGGCCCGTACTACTTCCAGCCCGTTGCCTGCACCCGGGCGCCGGACCTTCATCCAGCATCCGGTCTACAGCGGCGGGGCAAGCTCGCGTTTCAAACGGCCACCCCCCGGAGAGCTGTCCGGGTCGCCTCCTCCTCTTCGTCAAAGGACGCAAGACTTTCCTCCTCCTCCTCCTCCTCCTGCTCGCGATACTCCTCCGCGGGCTACTACTTCCGAGCCTATCCCGGAGGAGAATGAAGAGGTAATTACTTCAGCCCCGCTCTTCTCCTTAACGATTGATTCAAATTTTCCTAAGTTTATGTTCTGTTTTGCAGAGTGTCGCCTTCGCCGACTCCCTCCTTTCAGATCCCCAGTTCACCGAGGCACTTAACCGGGGCTACTCAAAATATAGCGCGGGGTTGTTCGCCACAATGGAGAAGAATCTTCGTGACACCCGGGAGAAGTTGGCCGGGCGGGATGATCTGGAGGCCCGGCTGGAGGCCTCTCAAAAGAAACTGGCTGACAGAGAGAGAAAATTGGCGGAGAAGGAGAAGAAGCTCGCCGAAGTGGAGAAGAAATACTCCTCCCTGAAGAAGGACAAAAAAGATGCCCAGCTCGAGGCTCTGGATGCTGTGACCCAGAAGGTCCTCCGCTCCATCAACTTTGACCAAAAGCTGGAGGGTATCGCAGCCGCGGCGAGCGCGGTTGCTTGCCATGAGATGTACCGCAGCCTGCGGGGTTGGCTTCCGGGGCCCGCTCGCCTCGAAGCCCAAGCTTCCTATTACCGCCCCAAGGCCAACGATTTGCTGAACCATCGTTGGAGATCCCTCCAGGAGGCGGATCTGAAAGGTCTGGTGCCCCAACTGTGGGAGTCTCTGAAGATGTCCTCCCGGGCTCCTTCCGCTTCGGACATCAAGAAGGCCAAGCTGCCTGCGATTGATGATGTCTCTTGCCCCGACCCCGGCCCAGAAAACTTCAACACCTATGGGGTAGTCCCGGAGACGCCTCATTGGTCGGGCGATTACTATGAGTACTGCGCCGTGCCCGACAATTTTGGGTATCGCGCAGTCCACGATCAAGAGGGCAACTGCCGGGTAGGCCTTGGCGCGGGCCAGGACGATCTGCTGTATCAGTCCCGGAGGGCCACGCGGAAGGTGGGATTTCCTGCGCGGGTCGCTGATGAACCGGCGGTGGATGCTCCTGCCTATGCTGGCCCGGAATGGAGCACCGAGGACCTCGTAGAATTGGAGAGGCGGTATGAGAGGGCTCATACTGTTCCGGGGGAAGACAACTCTGCTGAAGACAATGTATAACTCTATCCTAGTTGTGCATTATTTTTCCTTTTGTAATCCTTTTTATTTCATTTTGTAATCTTCCTCCCCCGGGGAGCGTATGTAGAACTTTCGGCCTTAATGCCAATTTTGATTAATGACAAAATTCTACTTTTGACGAATTTACTATCTTTTGTAGTCTGAGTATTACTTAAAGGAAGCTCTCCCGCAAGAGCCCACCCCTTATATTTTCCCTCATCCGAACAGTTCCTCTGGTACCTACTTCTCTCTCCCCCGCGCTGGGTGTCTCCAATGCTCTTTTCTGCAAAGGAAATTAGCCCATTGGCGGTTTGGAGGCGACCAGGCTAACCGGGCATTAGCTGAGGCGGGGTTGGAATGCTTCCTTCAAGAGTTTGGGTCGATCCGGGTGCTGGTGGCGTTTCTTAAGGCAGTTGATGCCAAGTTCGGGTCGTTGAACCAGTGCTTCGACCTTGCTTCTGATCATATGCGGGAGGCCCTGAACTCTCATAAGACCATAGCCGAGCTGCAAGCCCTTCACGATGACTCCCAGCATCGTACTACCAAGGAGTTAGGCATGGTGTGGGGTGAACTAGAGCAGGCGCAGGAGAAACTGAGGACATTGGAGACCCGCTCCGCTCAGAACAAGCTTCTCTGCGACTTTGAGAAGGAGAATCGGTCCCTTACTCATAGGAATAGGGTCCTCCAGGATGCTCTATTAATCACCCGATTATCCTACCACCTGTTGGGTCTCAAGAATGGCTTAGTTGGGGTATCTCCTCTTACCGATATTCCAGCCGGGGTTCGCAGGACGATAGAACGCATGGAGGCTAACCCGAAGAGGTTTGGTGAGGGAGCTCCTCATCATAAGGCTTATCTGGATGTCGTTGAATGGCATAATAAGATAGCCGCGGGAGAAGTTGAGCCCTATCCCTCCAGCCTTCGCCGAGTTCCTGCCCGGGTGGAGGTGGACGTGGCATACGAAAGGTATGAGGACATGACTGTATCCATTGACCCGGAAGAGGTGGCCCGCCGGATAAGACGCATCCGGGAGATTGCTGACTCTGGAGTCACCACGAAGGGGATAAAGACCGCCGAGGGTACTCGTATTAGCCGGGAAGAGAAGGGTAAAAGTGCAGCAGTCATGTTTCCTAAGTACAGGTTTGTTACTTCTGCCGGGGTGAGAAGAATGCGCCTGGCGGAGCCTCTTCCAGAGGGATCCGTGGTTGTGCCCATCCCCGGATTAAACGAAGAGGACGCTGCTCAATTGGAAGAGGAGCTTGCGTGGAATCAAGCCCCGGATGCCCGTTTTGCCGAAGATCTCCTATCCTCTCAATTCTTCGGAGGGGGTTTCCGCCCGGGTAACCCTGAGGGTGCTTCCGGGTCAGGTCCCAAGTGGGTCTAGTAGCAAATAGATAGGAATACTTGTATGTAAAATGCTTATGTAATTGTCCTACCATGACTGTGACCACATATTCCTGCGACTTGTAATTTTAAGAGGATTGAATAAAAATTGTTTCTCTAAAAGACCCTTTTCATTAACTCTTTTCTGAGATCATTACATTCTTTGATCCCCGGGCTTTATCCAAGCTCCGGATCCATTCTAGCGGGGCACCCAAATGGGAGTTACCCATGAGTCCCTTTTTAAGCAAATATTCCTCTAAACCCAGAACGAGGCCAAGCGTCGGGTTCTCTCTCTCCGGGCATATTCATGCTTCCGGGAGGGGTATATCCATACCCGGCATATTCATGCTTAGCGTATTCACGCTTCCGGGAGGGGTATATCCATACCTGGCATATTCATGCATAGCATATTCATGCTTTAGTAGCTGTGGTATGATGCGGGGTGCTCTACTTCCCGTAAAACCTCCTCAGGTTAGCTACGTTCCACCTCCTGGGGATCTCCTTTCCCTGCTTGTCCTCCAGCACATAGCTCCCTCCCGGGTGTGCTTCCTTGATCTTGTATGGCCCTTCCCAGTTGGGTGCAAGTTTGCCCTCCGGGGCTTGGTGGCTCTTATCATTCCTCCTCATTACCCAGTCTTCTGGGATGAAGACTTCTTTCCGCACCCTTCCGTCATGATACCTCTTTACTCGCTCCTTCACCTTGGCTTCCTGAAGTGCCGCATTCTCTCGCTTCTCTTCCAGGAGATCCAAGTCAAGGCGTCGTCCATCGTCTTCTTCTTCCGGGCGCTGGTATTGAGTTCGAGGGCTTGGGATCCCAATCTCTGCGGGTATTACTGCCTCTGACCCGTACACCAAGCCATACGGAGATTCCCCAGTAGCTGAGCTTTCTGTAGTCCTATGGGCCCAAAGAACACTGGGTAGCTCCCAGATCCAATTTCCCCGCGCGCCTTCCAAGCGGGTTTTTAGTCCTTTGATGATGGTGCGGTTGGTGACCTCTACTTGCCCGTTCGCCTGGGGGTGGTACACCGACGTCAACTTCTGTTCTATACCATACTTGACACACCATGATTTGAAAGGATCGTTCTCGAACTGCGCCCCGTTATCCGTGACTATGACCTTCGGGATGCCGAATCGACAGATGATGTTCTTCCAGCAAAACTTGACACAAGTTAGTCCCCGTATGTTGGTGAGCGGCTCTGCCTCCACCCATTTGCTGAAGTAATCGATCGCCACGATTAGGTACTTGGCTCCTCCCGGGGCAGTCGGGAATGGTCCGACCAAATCAATTCCCCATCTGCTGAACGGCCAAGCTCCTGTGACTCCGACTAATTCTTCCCGGGGAACATGAATTAGCGGGGCAAATGTCTGGCATTTCAAGCACTTCTGTACATGTTCTTCCGCATCTTTGAACAACGTCGGCCAATAGTATCCCAACCTTAAGATCCTTTTGGCCAAGGTGCGTGCTCCCTGGTGGCTCCCATTAGATCCCTCGTGCGTCTCCCGGATGAGGTACCGGCCTTCCAACCTCTCTACACACTTTAGCAGAGGCTGGAGGTACCCTCTTTTGTACAGCTCCCCTCCCTGGATCACATACTTAGGCGCCTTAACTCTTAGCTTCCGGGCCTGGGCCCTATCCTCCGGGATGGTTCCTTCTTCTAGGTATGCCCGCATGGGCCTGATCCAGGATTCTTCCTCGTTCACCAGCATTACTTGATTGCTCTCCTGGTAGCTCCTTCTTCCTAGTACTTCCAAGTATAACTTTTGGTCGGGCTCAGGTTTCAATTCTGAGGAGGCCAATTTGCTCAAAACGTCTGCTTTGCTGTTCTTCTCCCGGGGAACTTGAACCAAGTCGAAGGTTTTAAACCCGGCTATCAAAGGCTTTACCACTTCCAGATATTTTTGCAGGCTCCTCTCCCGGGCTTCATACTCTCCCTTTACCTGTTGCACCACAATCTGGGAATCACTGTGTGCCGTGAGAGTTTTGATGTCCATCTCCTTTGCCAACCTTAACCCTGCGATCAAAGCTTCGTACTCGGCTTCATTGTTGGTTGTTCTGAAAGTGAATTGGACTGCATAGGGATACTCCTTCCCTTCCGGGCTGACTAACAATATTCCCGCACCACTGCCCCCGGAGTGCGCCGATCCATCCACATATAGCTTCCAAGCCGGGTCTGTCTCAGCCTTAGCTGTATCCTCCGGAGTGTTAGGCGTCTCCTGTTCCTCATTTATCCTTGCTTCTGATTCCAACAGAAAGTCCGCTAGGGCCTGGCCCTTGATAGCCCTCCTTGGCTCATACCGGATTTCATACTCTCCCAGCTCTATAGCCCATTTCATCATCCTCCCTGATGCCTCCGGCTTGAACATGACTTGTCTTAGCGGGTAATTGGTAAGGACCACTATGGGATGGCCCTGGAAGTAGGGCTTAAGCCTCCTGGAAGCATGCACCAACGCCAGAACCAACTGCTCCAACTCAGTATACCGGGTTTCTGCCCCCCGAAGTGCCCGGCTAACAAAGTAGATTGGGTGCTGCTTTCCCTTCTCCTCTTTGATTAGTACGGTACTTACCGCCTCCCGGGACGCCGCTATGTACAGAAAAAGCTCCTCCCCCGGGAGTGGCTTCTTTAAAGTTGGCAACTGTTGAAGGTGCTCTTTTAGATTTTGGAACGCCTTCTCACATTCTCCGGACCACTCAAACGCCTTGGCCCTCCTGAGAATATTGAAGAAAGGCAACTGCCTATCTGCCCCCTTTGATAGGAATCGACTGAGAGCCGCGAGGGACCCTATTAACCGCTGTACTTCTTTCACCGACCTAGGGGAGGTCATTTTAGCTATGGCCTCCACCTTCTCCGGGTTGACGTCGATGCCCCGGCTTGACACCATAAAACCCAAGAACTTCCCCGCACCCACTCCAATGGTACTTTTGGAGGGGTTCAACTTTAGATTGCTCCGTTCCAGCTTTTCGAACATCTCCTCTAGGTCATTCAAGAAAGCCCCGTAAGCCCTACTTTTAACCACCATGTCATCAACATACACCTCCATGTTTCTTCCCACTTGGTCCTTGAAGAGTTTGTCTACCATTCTCTGGTACGTAGCCCCCGCGTTCTTCAGCCCGAAGGGCATCTTCTTGTAGCAAAAGGTTCCAAAATCGGTGATGAATGAGGTTTTTGCCTTGTCCGCCTCATCCATCTGCACCTGGTGATACCCTTTATGTGCGTCGAAGAAGGCTAGCACCGAATACCCCACAATAGCCTCTGCCAGCCGATCCAGATTTGGGAGAGGATAGCTGTCTTTGGGGCAGCACTTATTCAAATCCGTAAAGTCAATACACATGCGCCAGCTTCCATCGTGCTTCTTTACTAAGACCGGGTTAGCTATCCATTCCGGGTAGATGATTTCCTCGACCACCCCGGCTCTCTCCAGCTTCTTCACTTCATTCTTTATAAATTCTGCTCTTTCCGGGGCAACAGGCCTTTTCTTCTGCCTGACTGGTTTAGTTGCAGGGCTTATGTTCAGCTTGTGTACCCCCAACTCTGGCAACACCCCCACCATTTCCTCCGGGCTCCATGAGAATACTCCTTGGTATCTGGCCAAGAGTTCTTTCAAAGCGCTCTTTACTTCATCCGGGAGATCTTTACCCACCGTGACCGTCCCTTTGTCCGCCACCTGCATCTCCTCCAACTCTTGCCGGGGTACTTCTCCGTGTACCGCCCCTACTGCTTTCTTTGCGTCCAAGATTGCTGTCATCATGCAACTTCTTGCTACTGCCTGACTTCCCCGCACGACCGCCACGCCTTGCGCCGTGGGGAACTTCATTGTCAGCAAATACGGACAACTTGCCGCCCGGGCTTGGGTTAGCCATGGTCTTCCTATGATTACGTTGTATGGTGAGGGTGCATCAATAACCGCAAAGTTGCACGTCACTGAGACCCTCTTACTCCGATCCTTTTCATCCACCATACATACCACAAGGGGAATCACCCCCAAAGGAACTTCTGGCTTGCCCGTGAACCCTGACAAGGGAGACGAGGGAGGTTTCAGGTTCTGCCTCCCAATCCCCAATTGATCGAAACAGGGAGCGAACATAATCTCCACGCTGCTCCCGTCGTCCACAAACACCCTCTTAACCAAGAAACCTTCAATTTCTGCCGTTACAACCATTGGGTCTGAGTGAGGCATCTGCGGCGGGGCTACATCCAACTCAGAGAAAGTGAGTGTTTCATCGGGACGAAACCTTTTCCCCTGAACCTCCCCCGGGGGAACATATCGCGTCCGAGCCCGGATGGCAGAGACTGACTGGCATGCCTCTCCAATTTCTCCACTTATCACGTTGATCATCCTGTTGGGTGCCGGGGCAGGCTCCACTGCTTGGACTGGTGCAGCAGCTATAGCAGGCCTTCCTGGGGCCCTATTGCCCTGATTGCCTTGGTTTCTCCCATTTCCTCTCCCCGGGTTAGGCCGCCACCTCCTCCGGGGCTGCTCTTGAGGCTGCTCCCGGGGATTCTCCTTCCTTGCCTCCATCGCCACACAATCTCTCAGCTGCCCCCGTTCTATCAACTTTTCTATCTCGTTCCTCAGCATCCTACACCCCTCCGTCGAGTGTCCATAAGACTTGTGATAAGCACACCATTTGTCTGCATTTTCCCTAGACGGGGTTCCTTGGATAGGCAGCGGATCCGGGAACAAATCCTTGTGGATAGCATGGATCTCCGTTCGGGATTTGCTGAGCGGGGTGAAACTGTCCGCTCTTGCCCGGTTTATCGGTGCGGGAGCCAGGTCCCTTTTACTTTGGTCAGCCGTCCTCCTTCTTTCCATTTTATCCGGGAGGAATCCCCCGGACTCTTCTTTTCTCTTCCGCGTGGCATCATTGACCGCGCAGTACAGTTGCACCGCCATCTGCAAGTTGTGAAAGGTTTCCGGGATGTTTTCCATCAACTTCTGGAACAACGCCATATCCCTCAGGCCATTTATAAACCCACTGATCACCGCCTTCTCCTGTTGCTGCCTGTCTATGACCTTCATACTATCATCCATATACCTTCGGTAATATTCCATTGACCCCTCCGCAGCCTTCTGCCGGGTGGCCAGAAGCTCCGTCAGCTGCTTCCCTTCCTTCTTTAACCCGGCGTATCTAAACAGCAAGGCCTTAGAGAAATCGTAGTAATCTCTAAGGCTTTCTCGGGGCAAGGAATCGAACCATGCGAGACAGTTTCCTCTCAGGTAACAGCCCACCAACTTGCATCTCAATTCCTCCGGGAAATCCCTTGACACCATTAGGTTTTGGTATGTTCTGACAAACTCTTCCGGGTCTGTCTCCCCATTATACGTTGGGATTCCTTCCGGGGTCCGAAGGCCCGGCGGCCATGGGTACGCAAGCACTCGAGGCACCCAAAGAGAGGTAGGTTTAGCCCCGTTTCTTCCTACCAGTTTATCCAGTCGAGCCTCCAAAGAGTTGGGGTCCTGATGCGCCACCTGGTACCCCCGCGTCCTATCGTCCTCCCGATAGTATCTCTCCGGGTAACTGTAATTCATCCCCATTGATCCGTACCTGGGCATGGAATACTGTATCGGGTTCCCCTGGGCTCCGGGGCCTTGGTAACCCAACGACCCTGTCGGCATAACTGGCAAGTCATCCCCAATTTGCCCCGCCCCCCAGCTGGAACGCGGGTAATAAGGTGGAGCGTGGGGAACCAAATTCGATTGTTGTCCCACTACCGCTCTCCCTCCAACCCCGAAACTCGGAGGGAAAGAGGGTGGGATGGTGGAAGAATTCACGCGCCCCTGGATCCTTGGAGGCCGAATGACTCCATCCAGGTCAATAACCTCTCTTTGGTGCCCCTGCAGAGGGGCTGCTTGGTTCTCCCCGGGTTCCTTCCGTCTCCGACTATCCCGGATAGAGAGTACCCACTGGCGGTACAACTCCTTATTGGCCCTCATGAACTCCAACGCCGCCAATTCCTCCGTATCAGCCAGGGACTGCTCCTCCTCCCTGGCTTCAGGCCCCTGGGCCCGGGGGCTGCTTCCCCCGGCGGGCATTGGTCCTGGCTCCTCCTGATACTCTCTTTCTAAGTCGGCTTCATCAGAGGCAGTTTCCACGTGACCATCCTGAGGTACCCCTAGCTCCCGCTGGTGTCTAGCCTCCTCCTGCAACTGCCTCAAGGTCACCTCATCTCCTGGGGGTGGAAGAGAACTACCCCCTGAAGGTACCGCGTTCTTTTTTGGGCGCCCGCGCCCTCTCCTTGGCGACTCCATCATGCAAAGGTGGAAGGGTCCCACCGGGCGTGCCAATTGATGCTACCAAAATCCGTCCGTCTCCAGGGGTCGACTGATGTGTTGATATCTGTGTGTTTTTTCTGAAGAATTAATTGCTGAATTATGTGAATTTAAGCACTGATGGACTGTATTTGATAATCAGATTACACACATAGTTGGAGATGAACAAGAGGAGCAAGAAGTGCTGATTTGGAGCTAATTGGAGCTGAATGAAACTAAATTATGGAGCTAAATCATGGAGAAGGAGTTGGGCTGAATTCCTAATTTTGGCCCAGAAGGCCTTGTAATCCAATTCCTAATAGTAGTAGGGTTTAGGAAAGATTTGGGGGAATATAAAAGGGGAATGCCCTTTTGGAAGGAACACACACACGCACGCAGGCACACTTCTTCTTCTTCCCGTTTTCCCTTTTCTGCCGTTTTCTTTTCTGTTCTTGGAGCCGAGACCAAAAGACCCAAGAACTAGGGCTTTGATTATCTGATATTTTGGATATTAATTCCTATTTCGATAATCTCTTCTCTACTTCTTGTTAATTTCATCATGTTTGCATCTTTGATTGTTGATTGTTTAACCCTTATTATGAGTAGCTAATTTCTTATATCGGCTTAGATTTGCGATGTTAGTTCATAAGTTGTGAGGATATTGTGCTTATAATCTTTCTCTGTGGGTTCTTTATTTGTTCATGATATAATCTATGCTTGCTAGTTTGAGATTGATCACCTTAATCTTTGTGGGCTAGGGCTAATTAAGTAGCAAAGTTCTTGTGAAAAACAGATAACTGATACAGACTGTAATAACAAGATGGTGAACAATAAAGTAGATAGTTCTTGCATGCGAATACGTGTTGGGGTATCTATGTTGGGTTCTCTTTGTGCTAAACACTGATAAAAGTGTGTAACTGGGTGAGCAAATACTTTCCGGGGAACACTTTGATCAGAGGAATAACGAGTTCAGCAAATACTTGCTCGTTATCGAATAATAAGAGGGGATTTGGGGAGTTTAGCAAATACTTGCTTCCTTATAACTGACTGATTTGCATGAGATAGATTCATCCTTAGCCAATGATCAATGATATGAACTAACTAGTAATCTGAGCCGATTGCATTCTCTTATAGACTTTCTTGCACCTATTTTCTTGTGTGTTTGTGTGTGCTTATGATATTTATTCCTTAGTTGTTCTTTGCGTTCTTAGTTGTTACAAAACCAATATTCAAATTATAGGCGTGGTTGCTAAACCAAAACTTGTTGGTAGGATAAATCAATAGTTTTTGCTCCATCCTCGTGGGATCGACTCTACTTTCTCCTATACTAAGCTTATCCTTTCTATGAGATTTTAGATTTATTTTGGTGTTCATAACGACGTTCCACCAAATTGGCGCCGCTGCCGGGGATGGTATGCCAAATTCTATTGTTTTTTTTCCTACTGATATGTGTGTTGTTATGTTAGTGTATGACCAGGTCTGAGAAACCTGAGTTAGTGTTTGATCCAGAGATCGAAAAGACGGTGAAGTTGAATCGAAGGTTAGCCAAGGAGCGAAGGTTAAATTCTGCCGCAGAACCTCTGTTTGGCCAAACAGAGGGTGTTTCTGGGACAGATTCTGAAATTGTGGTTGATACTTCTTCGGTTGGTGTTGAAATGGCCGAGGAACTGAATGCAAACAATCCCTTCATGTGGGAGCTGCATGGACACAGTGAAGAAGATCCCCCTACTCCCATTCGCTTGGCACAAACGGAGAACCCCATTGAAATTAAGCTTGCACTCTTGAATGTTTTGCCGAAATTTCATGGGAGGAGCACTGGTTCAGAAGAGGCCAAATAATGTCACTGAGGAGCAGTTCAAATTGGTGGCTTTTCCCTTTAGTTTGACTGGAGCTGCAAACCAATGGTTCTCGAGCTTACCACCAAATTCCATCACTACATGGAATGAGCTCAAGAAGATGTTTTTGGAGTACTATTTCCCCTCCACACGAACTGAAGCTTTGAAGAAGGAGATTTCAAGCATCCACCAGGAGTATGATGAGCCATTGAGTGCATTTTGGCTAAGGTTTAGAAAGTTGGTGGATAGTTGTCCTAATCATCGCTTTTCGGAGGGACAGTTGCTTCAATATTTTTATCAAGGTCTCACCGCTGTGAACAAGGATTTGATGAATACAGCGAGTAATGGAGGATTCTCTCATCTTAGAGTGAATGAGGCCCGAGAGATTGTCAAGAAGTTGATAGATTCCAAGAAGGAGTATGACACGGAAGATGTGAGAATTTTGAAGAAAGTTGCACAAACTGGTCCTTCCACTCAAGATGGGTACAATGAGAGGATGGATAGGATGGAAAGGCTTTTGTCTAAGGTGGTTGATAAAGTTTCAGTTGCAAGCACCACGGCCGGCCCTTATGATAGCCCTTGTGAAATATGTGGAACCTATAGCCATGTCACCTTGCAATGCAACTTTGCGATGGACGAGCAACTTGTTCAAGCAAAATCCATGGGGAATTGGAATGATAGACAACCCAAGAGAGACCCCTACTCAGCCACTTACAATCCAGGTTGGCGAGATCATCCAAATCTTCGATGGAGGGATCAAGGAAATCAAGCTCAACAACCTTATGTTCCACCTAATCAAAGAGGTCCTCAAGGTTTTCCTCAAAACCAGCCACCTCCACAAAGGAACACAACTGATGAAAAGCTTGATATGATGATGGAGATCCTCAGAGACCAGTCCGAGAGCTCAAAGAAGGCCGAGGCTACTTTAGAGGAGCATACTCGACAAATCACTCAATTGTCGAATTCAATGAATGAGCTTAGAATGCAACAACCAGGGCTGCCCTCTCAAGTGCAAGTGAACCCCAGGGAGACGGCCAACCATATAACTCTGAGGAGTGGAAAGGAGTTGGAGTCGCCTCTCGAGAAAATCACAGTCAAAGAGAACAAGTCACAGTTGGAGCAGTCTGTTGCAGGCCCCTGTTTGGCCAAACAGACCCTGGAAACAGAAGCTGAGCGTGAGGTAAAGGGAAATTCCGATCTAACCAAGGAGGAAACTCCAAGGTCAGGTTTGAAGGATCCTCCAGTTAAAATTCTTCCACCTTTTCCTCGTAGACTAGCTAAGAAGAAAGATGAATCTCTTGATTTTATGTCTATTTTTGGGAAAATGGAAGTTAACCTCCCATTCTTGCAGGCTATTAGAGTTCCTCCTGTTAGCAAATTCTTGAAGGATTTTATTGCAGGTAAACCAATGGATTCAAGTAAGGTGATAATGGGAGAGTCGGTTTCAGCGGTGATTCAACAAGAACTACCTCAAAAATGCAAAGATCCGGGTATGTTCTCTTTACCATGTTACATTGGAGATGTCAAGATAGATTCTGCCATGTGTGATTTAGGAGCTTCCATTAATGTCATGCCATTGTCTGTGTATAAGAAACTAAATGGAGCTGAAATGGTAGACACTAGAGTTATTATTCAATTGGCGGATAGGTCTTGTATTTATCCAGAGGGGTTATTGGAAAATGTACTTGTTAAGGTGAATGAATTTGTATACCCTGCTGATATTTATGTGGTAAAGATGAATCATAGTGGTGGAGATGGTAATTCGGGTGTGTTGTTAGGTCGACCTTTCTTAAGGACGGCCAATACAATAATTAATGTGGGGATGGGAACAATTTGTCTTGATTATTATGGTGAAAAGTATACTTTCAGCATAGATGAAGCCATGAAGAAACCAATAGATGCTGAAAATATTTATGCCATTGATATCATTGACCCTTTAGTCCAAGATTATCTTGAGACCGAATATTTGCAGGAAGAGATGGAATTACCCTCCCCCACAGGTCTGAATGAATTTCCAGTGCATGGAAAGACTGACAAGGAGATACGCGAGCTGTTGTACTCCATGTATTCTCAAGAAGAAGTGTTCAGCACTGGAATTGCCCTCAGTTTGCCCAAACAGAGCCCTGCATACAAACCTCTTCCATCCGATGTTTCACCACCGACCTTGGAGTTGAAGGTGCTACCAGAAAATCTGAAATATGTGTACCTGGGAGATGCCGAGACACTTCCAGTGATTGTCAGTGCTAAATTAACCAAGCCTCAAGAGGAGAAACTGGTTGCATTGTTGAAAAAGTACAAGAAGGCAATCGGGTGGACTTTGGCGGATATCACGGGGATCAGCCCTGACATTTGTACACACCATATTTTGATGGAGGAAGGAGCTAAACCTGCTCGAGAGGCTCAGAGGAAGCTGAACCCTAACATGAGGGAAATAGTTCTTAAGGAAGTGCTCAAATTGCTTTCTTTGGGAATTATTTACCCTATTTCAGATAGTAAATGGGTGAGTCCAGTCCATGTAGTGCCCAAGAAGTCGGGATTTCAAGTGGTCAAAAATGATAAGAATGAGTTGGTGCCTACTCGGTTGGTTACAGGATGGAGGATGTGCATCGACTATAGGAAGCTTAATGCCGCGACTCGCAGGGATCACTTCCCACTTCCTTTCATTGATCAAATGTTAGAGAGATTGGCAGGAAATAGCTTTTTTTGCTTCTTGGATGGCTACAGTGGGTATTTTCAGATCCATGTGAACCCCGAAGATCAAGAAAAAACCACTTTTACGTGTCCTTTTGGCACCTACGCATACAGGAGAATGCCTTTTGGATTATGTAATGCTCCGGGCACTTTCCAGAGATGTATGATGAGCATCTTTTCAGATTTGATTGAGAAGAGCATTGAGGTGTTTATGGATGACTTCACGGTGTATGGGAATTCATTTGATGTATGCTTAAGTCACTTGGAGCAAGTGTTGGTTCGATGTGTGAAGAGAAACCTTGTCTTGAACTACGAAAAATGTCATTTTATGGTGAATGAAGGCATAGTCTTAGGGCATGTTGTTTCGGAAAAGGGCATTCAAGTTGACAAAGCCAAGGTGGAGAACATAGAGCAACTTCCTTACCCTACCAATGTCCGAGAGATTCGTGGATTCTTAGGGCACGCTGGATTCTATAGGAGGTTCATCAAAGACTTTGCTAAGATAGCTCAACCATTGACCAAGCTTCTTCAAGATGATGTTCCCTTTGAAATGGATGAAGAACGTAAGCATTCTTTTGATGTTCTTAAGAAGAAGCTCATCTCAGCCCCTATAATGCAACCACCTAATTGGGACCTGCCATTTGAGTTGATGTGCGATGCAAGTGATTATGCGGTTGGGGCGGTTTTGGGTCAAAAGTCGGGGAAGGAAAGCCATGTGATCTACTACGCTTCAAAGACGTTGAATCCCGCTCAATGCAATTACACCACAACTGAAAAGGAGTTGTTGGCAGTGGTGTTTGCACTTGAAAAATTCAGGTCCTACCTGCTTGGATCAAAGATCATTGTGTACACTGATCACTCCGCCTTGAAGTACTTGTTCACGAAGAAAGAGTCTAAGCCAAGACTAATCCGATGGATTTTGTTGTTGCAAGAATTTGATTGGGAGATAAGGGATAAGAAAGGAGCTGAGAACCATGTTGCAGACCACCTCAGTCGCTTGGTGAGACCCGAGGATGCAATTCCTATCCAAGAATCTTTTCCCGAAGAATATCTCTATGCTGCGACAAGCCTCTGTTTGGCCAAACAGAGCCTCCAGGCAGTTTCACAGCTTGGAAATTTGGATCATGAGCCTTGGTATGCGGACATCGCCAACTTCATCACTACTGGAGACTTTCCAGAGGCTCTCAGCCGTGCTCATAAAATGAAGCTCAAAAGTGTTTGCAAGCATTATATTTGGGATGAACCTTATCTTTGGAAGATCGGTTCGGATCAAATCATTAGGCGATGCGTCACTGAAGAAGAACAAGGTACGATTCTTATGCATTGTCACTCTTTTGCTTGTGGAGGTCACTTTGGACCGAAGCGTACTGCTCGAAAGGTACTTGACAGTGGATTTTATTGGCCAACTATTCACAAAGATGCTTATGTGTTTTGTAAAAGTTGTGTGAGATGCCAAATGATGGGAAATATTTCTAAACGTGATGAAATGCCTCAAACCCCTATTATTGTTTGTGAAATATTTGATGTGTGGGGTATGGATTTTATGGGGCCTTTCCCTAGTTCATTTGGTAATTTTTACATTTTACTCGCAGTTGATTATGTATCGAAATGGGTGGAAGCGAAAGCCACCCGAACTAATGATTCTCAAGTTGTGGCAGGGTTTTTAAAGTCACATATATTCAGCAGGTTTGGAGTGCCACGAGCCATCATTAGTGACCAGGGAACTCACTTTAAAAACCGCACCATTGAAGCTCTCATGAGGAAGTATGGAGTGCATCACCGTCTAGCTACCACTTATCACCCACAGTCCAATGGCCAAGCCGAGGTATCCAACCGAGAGATCAAACAAATCCTAGAGAAGACGGTCAACCCATCTAGGAAAGATTGGAGTAAGAGGCTAGATGATGCTCTTTGGGCTTACCGAACTTCATTCAAAACTCCTATTGGAATGTCTCCGTATAGGCTGGTTTTTGGAAAGATGTGTCATCTTCCAGTTGAGCTCGAACACAAGGCTTATTGGGCTGTCAAGGAGATGAATATGCAACCACTCAAGTGTGAGGAGGAGAGAAAGTTCCAACTTCAAGAGTTGGAAGAAATTCGGTTGGAAGCTTTCGATCAAGCTATGTGGTACAAGGAGCGTACCAAGATGTGGCATGACAAGAATCTGAGGTGCAAGGAGTTCAAGGTTGGCCAAAGGGTCCTGCTCTTTCAATCAAAGCTGAGGCTTATGCCTGGAAAACTCAAGTCGAAATGGGCTGGTCCTTTTGAGGTCGTCTCTGTTTGGCCAAATGGAGCTGTGGAAATCAGAAGTTTTGAAACGGAGAAAACGAGCTTGGTGAATGGTCATCGCCTCAAGCCATTCTTTGATGCATCTCAGGTGGAAGTAGTGGAAGAAATTCCATTACGCCATCCCTCTGCTCAGTGAAATGCCATCAGAAAAGTCTAGCCAACGACTATAAACAAGGGCGCTATTGGGAGGCAACCCAATTTTTCGTTTATATTATTATTTTTCTCTTTTACATGTTCTGCTTTTGAACTTACTTTTCATTATTTTTGAGGTTCTGATATATATATATATATATATATATATATATATATATATTGGCTTTTGGAACCTGGACTATCGGATCTCCATGCAGAGCAACCAAGGCTATAATTTACTCCGGTGAATTCCATAACTGCTATTTGTGAGGGATTTCAGATTTTATTATTATTATTATGCTTACAATCACCCCTCTGTCATCTTTGCCGGATGAATACCGAGCACTTCTACTAATGCAGGTTGTTCTGAATAATGCCGAAGTGCTTTTGGTTCTGTTGCTGAACTCATATCTTGTTCTCCAAACGAGCAGCCCTCCCTCCCTCCCTGAGTTTCCCTATTCCCTTCTCTTGTTTTATTTTTAATTTCTTTTCGAGTCTGTACATTTATCATAGATTCTTCTTGCTTTTAAGCTGAGCTTGCTTGAGGGCAAGCAAAGTTTAAGTGTGAGGAGATTTAGATGTGAATATTTGTGTGTTTTGTCTTGTGTGTTAATTTCCTTGATTACTCTGTTGTGTGGTGTATTTTGTGGGGGTTTCTGAAGAACTTGGAAATTCAGCCCCAAATGCTCTAGCCGAGCATTTTCGTCTGAAAAATATCTCCAGTTTCAGCCCCAATTGCTCGAGCCGAGCGTTTTCAACTGAAATTTTCTCCAAATTCAGCCCCAAATGCTCGAGCCGAGCATTTTCAACTGAACTTTTACGATAAAAAAAAAAGAAAAAAAAAGTGTTTTCATGTGTAGAGTCGGTCACAAGTTTCAGCATGATGGTTAGTAAGGGAAATGGTTTTGATATGGATTAACCTTGCCGGTAAAAGAATCACATGAGCAAACTTTTGTTAGTTGATATCCCCTTTGAAATACTTAATGATAAACCTTTGAAATCAATCTGAACTTGGTTAAATGATACTTGGGATGACGAACGAAACTTGCATGAAAAAGCCAAGTATAATGTGAGGTCTGAGCCTAGAGTAGAGCACTCTCTACATCAATCTTTCTTTCTGAGAGTTGTGGTAGCTAAGGTCGATGCATGATAGGTTAAAGGAAGGCAAAATTAGGATTAGCCACACATCGTATATAGCCTAACCTTTTATATCCCCTAGTTAGCCCCTCTGAGCCTGACCTTTTCTTTGATTTACCCACTGATATGAAACCCCTAGCCTTGTTATTCATCCTGTTCTTCACCCCATGCATGTATGCTTTTGAACTAAAAATTCAGCTCTTGATGGTTGTGAATTTGATTCGAGTGCCCTGTTTCATAAAATAAAACTTTTTGGTTCTATGGCACCGTAAATGTAACTTGAGCATGTACATTGTGAGTTCTGGTCTGGACAGAAAAAAGCTACAGAAAAAAGGGTGTTGTTTGCCCAGAAAAATCAGTAAAAAAAAATAAAAAAATAAAAATCAAAAAATCAAAAAGTCAAAAAGTCCAGAACAATTCTGAAAAAGTCCAGATTTTTGTGTGTTAAATGATATACCTTTGCTGGAATTTTTTTTCTCCTAATTGTTCTTGAGCATATGTGCATAATTTGTATAAACCGTAGAGCCCCTAGGATCTAACCAACATTACAACCCCCAGCCCCATTACAACCTTTAAAGACCTTTTTGGCTTGTTATGTATTGACCAAGGCTACCGCATGAATTTTAATGAGTGAATGTCCCTTCATTATGTGTGTTGAGTGAAAACCGTGAGGAACTTGTGCTTGTTTCCTTTTGATCAGTTGATAGCCTAGGTAAGGAGCGATGTAGGGGGGATTGAGTTGAGTACTAAAGGGGGATGACACCAACTTTTGTTTGTGAACTGAAACTTGAACCTGGCAAGGGGACATTTGTTGATTAACCGATGAAATGAACACTTGAAATGCTAAATTGTTGTGACCAAGGTTTGTGTGTTAGAGTTTTAGTTGTCAAGTTTTTGTTCTGTTTTGTTTGTTTCTTCTTTCTTTCATTTCTGGTTGAATTAGAGTCATTAGAGGGAATGGGAACATGAATGAATGCTTTTGTGGAATATTGTTCATATCATACTTGAGGGCAAGCATGATTCAAGTGTGAGGATATTTGATGTGTTGATATCTGTGTGTTTTTTCTGAAGAATTAATTGCTGAATTATGTGAATTTAAGCACTGATGGACTGTATTTGATAATCAGATTACACACATAGTTGGAGATGAACAAGAGGAGCAAGAAGTGCTGATTTGGAGCTAATTGGAGCTGAATGAAACTAAATTATGGAGCTAAATCATGGAGAAGGAGTTGGGCTGAATTCCTAATTTTGGCCCAGAAGGCCTTGTAATCCAATTCCTAATAGTAGTAGGGTTTAGGAAAGATTTGGGGGAATATAAAAGGGGAATGCCCTTTTGGAAGGAACACACACACGCACGCAGGCACACTTCTTCTTCTTCCCGTTTTCCCTTTTCTGTCGTTTTCTTTTCTGTTCTTGGAGCCGAGACCAAAAGACCCAAGAACTAGGGCTTTGATTATCTGATATTTTGGATATTAATTCCTATTTCGATAATCTCTTCTCTACTTCTTGTTAATTTCATCATGTTTGCATCTTTGATTGTTGATTGTTTAACCCTTATTATGAGTAGCTAATTTCTTATATCGGCTTAGATTTGCGATGTTAGTTCATAAGTTGTGAGGATATTGTGCTTATAATCTTTCTCTGTGGGTTCTTTATTTGTTCATGATATAATCTATGCTTGCTAGTTTGAGATTGATCACCTTAATCTTTGTGGGCTAGGGCTAATTAAGTAGCAAAGTTCTTGTGAAAAACAGATAACTGATACAGACTGTAATAACAAGATGGTGAACAATAAAGTAGATAGTTCTTGCATGCGAATACGTGTTGGGGTATCTATGTTGGGTTCTCTTTGTGCTAAACACTGATAAAAGTGTGTAACTGGGTGAGCAAATACTTTCCGGGGAACACTTTGATCAGAGGAATAACGAGTTCAGCAAATACTTGCTCGTTATCGAATAATAAGAGGGGATTTGGGGAGTTTAGCAAATACTTGCTTCCTTATAACTGACTGATTTGCATGAGATAGATTCATCCTTAGCCAATGATCAATGATATGAACTAACTAGTAATCTGAGCCGATTGCATTCTCTTATAGACTTTCTTGCACCTATTTTCTTGTGTGTTTGTGTGTGCTTATGATATTTATTCCTTAGTTGTTCTTTGCGTTCTTAGTTGTTACAAAACCAATATTCAAATTATAGGCGTGGTTGCTAAACCAAAACTTGTTGGTAGGATAAATCAATAGTTTTTGCTCCATCCTCGTGGGATCGACTCTACTTTCTCCTATACTAAGCTTATCCTTTCTATGAGATTTTAGATTTATTTTGGTGTTCATAACGACGTTCCACCATCGACGTTTACCCGGGTCACCTTCTTGATCGGCCCGCTATGGTCCTGCAAAACAATCCCCGGGAGGCGTCCCGGGGAAGAAGCTCCGGCGTGATGATGAGATGGGGATAGCAGGGAAGGTAAACGTACGGAAGGAGCACTCAATATAGAATAGGGAGATAAGTCACTTACCTTGTTTACTGTTTGAGACTAGTATTTATAGCCGAGCTCTACCTGCTTCGAGGATAAGGTGCAGGACCACTTCCTTTGTCATCATATGTCCTCTTCCTTATCCGGATGTACCTTCCAGCGGGAAAGATACTGCTTTGATAGTTATGGGCCGCGGGCCTTCCTGGCCCAGCCGGATTCTGGGCCAGTATTATCAAAAATGAAGCTTACCTGTGCAAAAAGCAAATGATATACTCCTAGTGAAAGCTTCAGAGAACAAGTTAAAGAGAAAAGGAGAAAGGGGATCCCCTTGCTTTATACCTCTGGTTGGTTTGAAGAAACCACATGGCTTACCATTTATCAAGACTGAGAACCAGCTCTGTGCTAAATTTTTCAATATGCAGTGAACAAAAAGACCATGAAAACCAAACTTAAGAAGAACACTATTTAAAAAAGACCAACTAACTCTATCAAAGGCCTTCTTGAGATCCAGTTTCAGTATGCAGTTAGGGTCCCTGGACTTCCTATTTATGTGTCTAACCATTTCATTTAGGTACAAAACATTGTCTGAAATGTCCCTATCTCTCATAAAAGCTGTTTGGTTAGGAGAGATCAACTTAGGCATAAGTGGTTTCATCCTTTCCATGAGTAGCTTAGTAAAAATTTTATTAATCACATTTGAGAGAGAAATGGGCCTAAAATCATCAAAGGACATAGGTGAGATTTTTTTGGGAATAAGAGTTATCCAGGTGGAGGAGATGCCTCTGGGAATGTCAGCAGTTGAAATGAATTCATTTACTGCCTTAGTGACATCCATAGCAATGAAAAAAAGGCCCCCAATATGTAAACGGTTTACATTTTTCGATCAAAATTATATAATTAATTTTAACATGATATTATGTAATTATTTCTCATTCATATTCTGTTTTAATTATGGATTAATACATCCTAATAAATACATATTAGGTTCAGTATTTTTTAAAAAAAATTACATACTAAGATTACCGTGTATAAGCATAACTAGTATCTCTTTCCCGCACTACGCGCGGGATGTCAAATTTTGCCTAATTGCCGACCACAAGTCCACAAATTTTACAAATTAATTGGATGAATTTGATGTATGCTTTTCACCATTTTTTTAAAGTTTCTCCAAGTGTACTTCTACTTTCAGGGCTCCAAAATTCAAATTAAAACTATAAATGCTTAAACCCTTCCAGGCTGGACTAAACTAAATGCAATTTATATTGACAAAAACCAAAATCAATTGAATTGCATTAATAAAATTAATTGAATTTAAATGCATAATTTGGAATGAATTGTACAGGACTTAAGTTTAGTTTAAACAAAGATGACCTAATTTTCTTTATATGTCCAGTCTATGTACATCTTCAATACCCAAATCGCATCTCAAAACTGCCAAGTGCATGATCAACTGAAAGTGCCATCATGAATTCTTCTAAAATTGGAAAATACAAAAATGGATTTCTAAACCATGACAACTGAATATATTGGGAGATTCTTCCAGTACATTAAATGCATTTCTTAACAAGAACAATGCATTCTATTTCTACCACATCACATGACGATCTAAGTTCTCATAATTTTTAAGTAATGCAGAATACAATACAATGTAGAGCTCATATCATGTTTTCTTTTCGTGTGGTATAATGACATAATCTCTCAACCTCAGAACTATGAACCTGCAAAACCAGCTAATACGGATTTAGAAGCAAAATTTGTCGCCGTCAGATGCTAAGAAGAAGGCTCCTTAGACTGTAGCTGAAAATTAATTGTACTACCAATTTTGCGCTGTTATGTATTCTGCATACCCAATGGTTTCCTATATTAATATATATAGATAACATCTTATACCAGTATGAAAGTAGCAATCAACAGTGCTATATATACACATTAACCTTTATGTTCCTCCGAGGATAAGAGTCTCCTCTGACCTTGGAATTATTACCAGTACCAGGTGTTAGGATAGTGGATTGAACCTCCTCGGCACTCAATATGTTGTTTAGCAGCTCATCCTTGTTCATCGACCTGAAATCCTTCCCCACCGACCCCATGGTATTCCGAAACTCGTCGACAATTAACGAATAAATGGAGCCCTGTCTAGCAGCGGGAAGTTCCCCGACGGCAGCAGCCTTCCTCCACCGCCGCCTCTGCCACCAGGATCATTCACAAAATTCCTAAAATTAATCTGGGCTCCCATTGACACAACACAGATTTCCTCTTACTAAATCAATAAAGTTGAATTCCATTTTACACAGATAAACACAAAGGGAGAATAATTACGGACATGCTTAGATCGGAGATGTCGCAGAATCGTCCTAAATCGACTGATGTTGAGTATTCTCAATAGTTCTAGCTTCTAACCATCATTCGACAATCTCACGATCTCTGCTTCTTTCTTGTTATCGCTCCCTTTCACGAGACCTTTCCCGATCCCGATTCCGATCATCCCTTTCACGAGTATTCTCGCTCATATGGTTGAGTATTTAAAAAATGGGAATCGAAGATAGAAGAACAGTCTATTGATCGGACGCGTGGAAGCCCCTGGGAATGCATGAAGGACGAAGAGCAATGTATAGACGCGTGGCTGATAAAACTTGTAGAGAAGAACTGAGAAGGACGCGTGGAAGAGGGTATAATATCCACATTAAAATAATGAAGGTATTGTAGAAGGAGGAACAGTAAACTCGGATTCCTCCTTTTAGTATAGTTAGATATATTAGTAATATAACTATTTTTTAAACTCCATCTATCCCCTTTCATGCAAAATAACTATTCATAAAGTTAAATTTCTTAACTTTGATCTAAAAATTAAATTGATAATTAAACTAAAAAATTATCGTATTTGATCTTGTTAGATTTATAATGTCATGTATTTTCAAAATATCAAATTTTAACTGTTTATGTTTGCACAAATTATCAAACATTTTAATTATTTTAAATACAATTGGGATGAAGTATTCTTTTTTATTTTAAATATTCCATGTAAGAGTTAAATCAATGGTGAAGTCGAGTGCATGATTTTTCATTTTTGTTAAAGCCGTAAAAATTATCTATGTTTTAAGTATATATGAGGCCTCATTTTCCTGGTTCGCCTCAGACCTCACAATAGTCAGGACCGGCACTGCCTGGTGGTATCGGTATCAAAACACCGCTATGTCGGGATATCAAAACACCGCTATGTCGAAAAATGGATATCTCCAGAAAATATTTTCAGTTCAATTCTTTTTTCCCCTATCTACGTGAACCACCACCAACGAAACTGTTTTTCCGTACCATTATGGAAGAAGATCAGGGTAAGATATGCACTTCTTCATGAATGAAAAAAAATCGATCTACTTTTTTGACTTAAATTCCTTAACTCCTTTATATTCAATCAAATCTTCCTTTTTGGCGATTGACTGCATTTTGATTGTAGCCATTTAAATTTATCTTGCATAGTTGCACTTGGATGTGCTTGTTTAAGGTTATGGTCGAGACTATTTTATGTTCAACTAAATTTGAATTGAACTAAACTAAATTATATATAAGTTCAAACCGAGGCTAATAATATCAACCAATTTTCATCATTAAATAAATCGTATAAGTTCAATGTGTAAGTCTGCTACATAAATTTTAATATCATACATGCTATGGTGACATAATTGTTAATATACACTCAAACTTAATAATGTATAAATCTGGAAAATTAAGAAATATTTGGAAATTTAAATATAAGCATTACCCTTAATTAAATTAGTTTTTTTTTTGAAGAAATTCATTTATGGTACTGGTAAAGGCCAATAAACGATTATAGTGGAATTGACTGTAGGGTTTTGACTAAATCTAATTTAGCGGAATGTCAAATCCATATAACAAGATCGCATGCATGTTATTAATACGAATCTACATAAGGGTTTAGATTACCTTTTGGAGCGTGATTACCCGGTAGATTCTGTCTGCCTCGGAGACGAGGATCCCTGTTGTGATCCCTCTACAAGTATCCACACAGCACGATTGGATCGCCTCCACCGCTGTCAGCTTAGGACAGATCCCGCAAGCAAGTCGACGAGCTCCGCCTCCTCCTCCGGACTTTGACGATGTGACTATGAGAAACCTAGGGTTTATTTGTTTCTGGTTGTTCAGCACATGAACGCATACGAGAGAAAAACTGATTCTGTTTATTACTGTAAAAGTCTATTTATACATAATAAACAGAATCCCTTAAACCCTAGTCTTAATCAATATGGGCCTAGCCCAATAAGACTCTTTTCTCATGTAATTACTATTAGACTCCCAGACTAATAGATAATTACCTTTTGTCCAATTTCATACTTTGTGTGTGACCCTATAGGTTCAGTTATAATAAGCTGCGAGCTCAATATCATTGACGCTAGCAGATCGAAAGCGGTTTCCAGCTAAACATTTCGATCACTTAAATAACTGAATTAATTATCTCCGTAATTAATCCTCCAGCTATTTAGGACAATGCACATTGATCGAAGGACACTATTCCAACATTGACATCCAATTCTATTAGAATATTAAAATAATAACCGAACTACATATTTACCAAAATTATAGTGTATGTACTTTACAATTTGAGAGATTAAATAAAACAATTAAACTAGTTAAATTTATTTATAATCTAGATATTTATCATGCTTTTAATAAGAGCTCTTCCTTAATTTTGATATTCAACTAACAAATTTAGAACATTTATATTCAAATTACCTTTATTTCACATTCATATTTTTCATCTATCTACATTTTTTTAAAATTAAAATTACCATTGGTGGGGATTGTTTATTAGGCTCCCCAGACCATGTAGCTCAAAGGCTTAAAAGAATTGTATGTTGTCCAAGAAAAATCCCAACTAGTTGAGATGAAAAAACTTGAAGTACAAGAAAAACCCCAACTAGATGGGATGAAAAAACTTGGAAATTCAAAAAGATGTTTGAGACTAAAACTAGAGATTGCTAATCTATATCGACTTAGCCGATCCAAGTTTGTGCGCGACAAGTTTCCAAGCCTAACACAGGTTTTCCCCGCGCGAGTATATCATTACAAGTAGCTGGTCTGTGATCAACAAGGCCAGGCTTGTTGAAAACAAGTTAGCCACTTGAATGTGAAAAGAAATCTCTAGCAGAACTAAATAGATACATTGTATCAAAAGAGATCCATGGAGGAATGGTGATGCTGGCTTTCCAGATTGCAGATAGGTTGGTGCTGAATGCTTTCGAGAAGTTCCTTGACTGAGTTCTCTATGCTTGTGCACTATCCAGATCATGTGCAACACAAGGCCAAAAGACCTTGTGTTTTTATCCTGAAAAACCAGAAGAGTCATAGTATAGATAATCATGTGTAGCGGGCGTAGTGAGTGGGGATGGAGGATAACACCTGAGCTGCCTAGAAGATGATTAGGTTTGCTTGAAGTAGGAGATCCAGTCTGTGGATTTTGATTTATGACTCTTTGGTGGCAGTATTGATCTTCATAACCTGCAGCAGTAAAGACTACACCAGTAAAATGTTCAAAAATCATTTCACTTTGACACATGGAAACTCTCTGGTATCAAATGCAACAAGACCCTTGATTTCCTTAGGCAGTGAAACATGATTGAATTCATAAGAATGCTAATGAATGAGCAACTAAATTTTTCATCCATCTACATATTCACCACTTACAAGAACAAGTATTGTGAATTAATTAATTTCATAAAATAAAATATGCTAAAATTCAAGTGCACAGCATCTGAATAAATAAGTGTGGCTAATAATTACCTCTCTAAAAGTAGAGGGCACCAATGAAATTATGCTAAAATTAGAGACTACTAGTCTGTCCCAGATGGAGTTGTAGAGAGAGAAAACATCACAAATATTAAAGAAGTTATGATGTATGAATGAGAATTGATTTAAGAAGTAAGTTGGAGAAATGAGTGGTGGAGATTGAAATACATGGACCACAACCAAAAGGAAATTTTGCACCAGAAGGTGGGACGGACGGCTTCTGCTGGCACGGATGGTATTCGTGAGCTATACATTTGGAATCGCCGACACGGATACAGTAGCTTGGGTTAAGAATAAGATTAATGAAGAGGCAGACAAATTTTAAAAATATATATATTTTGAGAAAAGCGATTGATGACATCATCAAACCGATCGAGTTCATCGCTTTTCAAGAAAACACGTCAGAATGGGCCCAAATTCCAAAGGAAAAAGTGTTAACAATCAACGTGCCGATACATCGGAGGGAGATCCAACGAATAATATTACTCCACGTCATCCTGCTGGCTCCACGACGGGAAAGCTGCCCCATTAAGCCAACACGTGTCTTGTATCTGCATCAGCGCTGCTGCCTGCAGCTTTTTAAATAAATAGGAGTGCTGTACGCAAAACAGCTTCTTTTATTATTGTGTACTCTTTGACATGAGTAACTTTTGATATTTGAAAAATATAGATGGTAATAAGTATTTTTAGCCTAAAAATAAAATTTATAACCTCTAAAAAAGTCCAGCATTCATTCTGTTGATTAGTGCTGTTAATTTTAGGTTGATTTTACATGATTATTTATTTTTCTTTAACTAACAAATAAACACGAGGCAAGGCAAATAAGGAAAATTTCATTGCTGTCACCTCATCATAACTCAATACCATCTCATCAAATCTCGACTCCACCTCATCAAACTTCAATGCAAGTTCATCAAACATGTCATCTTATCAAAACATTTGTGTCGGTTTATCAAAGCTCACCAAAAAAAGTGTTTACTTGGTCCTACCTCTTGAGTGAGCATGACTCACCCAAGAATTTGTCATAAATACGAGTAGAAGAGTTGCACAATAACATACAGACATTCAATTTTAAAAATTTTGTCTAAAAATAAATAAAATTCTGATGCTACAAAAGATTAATATAAAGTTATTGAAATGGATTGCATTGAGGCCTGCTATTTACATGATTGTCCAGTTTACATATCCCAAGTTCCCAACCTATAAAATCCTTCCACAAAAAATAAAAATAAAACACCTATAAAGTCCTTGTATAACTCATTTTCAGATTGCTGCTCAGACTACGGAGGCCCAGGATACAGCCTATGCCATATATTTGGCCCATTATTCCATCACATTCATTTGACTGTTTGGGTTAAAGGCCCGCTCTACTAAGCCAGACAATGTACACAAACAGCCTTCAAGCTTAGGCGTCAATTGTCAATAACTCAATAACTGGACCCCCAAGGACATACGATGATGCGTGATAGGGTTTGTTTCATTGGTAACCCACTGTTTCTATAACCAAGAGATCTAGTGTTCGAAATATATCCTTAATAATAATTCGGAATATTTGAGCAGTTTATTGTCAGGACTTACCAGTATAGAGGGCCCAGTGGTGTTTTCCCAGTGAACGTGTCGGTGTCCCCCGCTGTGGTCTCCCATGCTATAGGTGGTGATTCATGGTGGTGCGATCGGTGGTTACAAGTTCAGTCGTTCAGTGGCAATTAGGAGGAGCGTAAGGCTTCACCCCGTGCTTAAATGTAAGCTAATGGTGTCTCCTAACTTAGTCCTATATGTTTCCTAACCTAGTACTAGACTAGGGTGTGTATTTGTAATAGGTTGATTGTATGTAATCTTTCATGAATTAAAAACAATAATTTAAAACTATTTGAGTAGCACAAGCTCTATTCATTAGATGCATAGATAGATTAGTTCAGTTGAATATGTTTAATTTTATTTATGTTCAATGCAATATTTTTTTTATAAAAAATCAACTTAGAAGAATATGGTCATATACTCTTTAATTTATAAGCACCAAACCATATTCAAGATGCTAGTTGCATAGGATGTAATTAAAAGACGGGTGTTCAAATACATAGTATAGACGAAGATGTAGTATAAACAATCACTAACATTTAATGTTCTTTTGACCTTTTAAGTAAATTAATCCAATTTCTTTTAGCAAGGATATTTTTATGTTTAATTTTATCATACAAATTATAATTTTCGACACGTTAAAATTTATTCATATAGGCAAGAAATAAGCACCAAAAATGTGAAGTTTAATTGGGTACTGGTTTTATTAATGTTGATTCTATTTGAGTTAGACCACACTCACCAAAAGTTGTAAGAAATAGAAGTATGAATTAGACTTGAGTGGTAATAATAATAACTTGGTCGACAACAATATCTCAACTGCTCAAATCATAAAACCCCGATGGTGGCCAAAGTTGACGGTGACACGAATAAAAAAGTGGCCGGAGGAGAACTAGTACGGAGGACGAGAAATTCAATCATGTTTTCCGGCACTAATCTTTCTTTAGTATCAAAATAAATACCAACTACAACTCAAGCCAGGGGGGATTTGAGGATAAAGTTGAAGCTTTTAGACCTCTGCCTGAAATTGACCTGTAAAAAATAATCTGTGGTGCAGAGTGGGCCCCGCTCGTGGAAAATAAGGTTACCCTCTTTTGACTTGGTGTCTCCGCTGGTCGTGCCACCATTGATCTTTGTTGATGACTTGCAGAGGAATGGATCATATGACGTTCTAGATGATCTAGTATGCCTGTCATCCTCATGTCTGCACATTTATAGCATTTTCAACAATGTTCTTCAATTTGTGTCAAAACTCTATAGTTCATGTTCTTCTTTTGGCGGTAACTTATTATTTGTTTACTCTTTAACCTTTGCACGTTTGGCATCCTTAGATGTGAAAATGTAAGAAAACTTAACCATTTATGTAAGATATAAGTTTATATTGAGTAGTTTATTACATTGTATAATTCAGTCCGTATATTTTTTTACTTCAAATATAATTTTACTTGAATGTTGTAATTTATTTGAAAGAAGATAAAATATAAGATTATGAAACTAATTAAAATATAATTAATTAAATATATCAATTTCTAAAACAACACAATTTTATATTTTAAATTATGCACATATGGTTTAGATTAGGTCTGAACATAGAATCAAGCTGTTGATGTAGTGTTTATAAAATTTCAATTATAACCACTCTTAATGAAATTTAGATGCTAAACTAGCAAGCAAATTAGCAATTGATCACTAATGAAGAATTAAGGAAACAATTGCTATTCGGCTATTCGCGGATAAATCAGCATCAAGGAGTCGAAAACAAACATCCACTAACTGCGCATTTTATGTTTTGAATAATTCCAAAGTGTGTAATTAGTCAGTATCACTTTCTGCTAATCACTCCCAAAATTCCTTAATAATGGAACAACCGCCTGCCTGCTTTCTTCACTTCCACTCTTTTCCAAAATTTTCAAACTCTCCTTTTCCGGTTTTCTCCTTTTCCCTTCTTCTTATCCCGCCATTGAATTTTCTCTGCATTTGATCCATGGGAACCTAATAATAGCAGAGATAAGCACAAATGGCGAGCTTGATAACACTAGTTACTAGTATACTGATCGCGGCTTGTGTTCCGGTTGGATTTTCCGCCGGCGACGTTGCCGGTTTCACCTACGAAGAATTCCGGCCAGGTGATCTGAGCCTCGACGGAATATCACAGCTCGGGAGCGATGGCATGCTGCTGTTATCCAACGGTACGGCGAATAACGCCGGCCACGCATTTCACCCGGATCCGATCAGTTTCAAGAACTCGTCTGACGGTGAAGCTTTCTCCTTCTCCACCCACTTCGTCTTCGCTATAAGGTCGGTGGTCAGCGAGGTGAGCGCAGAAGGGTTGGCTTTCGTGATCGCTCCAACCAAATCCCTCCCCGGCGGCCGGAACATGGGGTCGCTCGGATTATACGATATACCCCAAAACACCACCAGCCACGCGGTGGCGGTGGAGCTCGACACGTTTCAAAACCCCGGCAGCAAGGATTTAGACAACAACCACATCGGCATCGACATTGGGAAGATCGATTCCTCCGCGCAGTCTCCGGCGGGGTATAACGCCGGCGGTTCGTTTCGGAACTTGTCGATAGTGAGCGGCGACCCGTTGCAACTTTGGGTGGATTACGACGGTGGCGAGAAGGTAATCAACGTGACATTAGCTGCAATGGATTCAAAAAACAAGCCTGAAACTCCTCTCATCTCTCTGAACTACAATCTCTCCACGATTCTGGAACAGAGCATGTACGTCGGATTCTCCTCGGCCACCGGTCCGTTCTCGGTCAAATTCTTTATCCTCGGGTGGAGCTTCGCCGCCAACGGCGGCGCCGCTCGTCCGCTAGACCTCTCCAAACTGCCAAGGCTTCCAAAACTCGGCGGCAGCGATAGAATATCCCAGCTTTACACAGTCGGAATTCCCTTCATGTCATTCGTGTTGATCTCCGCCGCCGTCGGTTCCCTAATTCTGTACATGAAATCACAGAGGAAATACACAGAGCTCGTCGAAGACTGGGAGGTGGCTTACGGGCCCCACAGGTTCAAATACAAGGATCTCTACGTCGCCACGAAAGGTTTCCGGGACACGGAGCTGCTCGGCGCCGGCGGGTTCGGGAGCGTGTACAGGGGCGAGTTGGGGTCCCCGACTTTGGACGTGGCGGTGAAGAGAATCTCCCATGATTCGAAACAGGGGATGAGGGAATTCGTGTCGGAGATCGTAAGTATTGGCCGGATGAGCCACCGGAATCTGGTTCCTCTGTTGGGGTACTGCCGGAGAAAAGGCGAGCTGATGCTGGTTTATCAGTTCATGCCGAACGGGAGCTTAGATCGGCTGCTTTTCGGCTTGCCGAAGTTCACTCTCGCGTGGTTTCATAGGTTCCAGATCATCAACGGCGTCGCAGCGGGATTGTTCTATCTGCACGAGGAGTGGGACCAGGTTGTGATCCACCGTGATGTGAAGTCTAGCAATGTCTTACTCGACGCAGAATTCAACGCCAGATTGGGAGATTTCGGACTAGCCAGGCTGCACGAGCGCGGCTCCGACCCGCAGACAACCAAGGTTGTCGGAACGGTCGGTTACCTGGCGCCAGAATACTACCGGTCCGGTCGCGCCACGACCGCCACTGACGTGTACGCGTTCGGAATCTTCCTGTTCGAGGTCGCGACCGGGAAGAAACCGGTCCAGCAGCAGTCGCCGGAAGAGGACGCGGTGCTGGTGGAGTGGGTGATCTCCTGCTGGGAGGAAGGGCGGCTCGTGGAGACTGTTGATCCGAGGTTAGGGAACGAGTTCGTGAAGGACGAGGTTGAGCTGGTGCTGAAGCTGGGGCTGCTGTGCACGCACCCCGAGGCGAACGGCCGGCCGACAATGCAGAAGGTGATGCTGTACTTGAACGGCAGCATTGAGCTGTCGGAGCTGGCGTTTTCGGGGGTTTCCGGGAACAGCTTGGCGGCGGCCTATCATGGCAAGGGTTTTGAGGATGTTTCGATGAATAAAATGGACTCTTCTTCTTCTACAGGGAGGGCGTCTTCTCCTCTGTCATTTGTTGCTGATTCGATTCTCTCTGGGGGACGATGATTAATTAATTAGTGATATAATATTGCAGGTTTATTTTGTTTCTGGTCTTAATTATTAGATTAGTGCACTTGCAGTGTGTGTAGATGTATATTGAGGAGCTACAAGAGATTACTCTTGCAAGAAATGATTTCGTGATGTTGAATTGATGATGCTTCCTTTCCCACCTCAATAAACCAATGTTCTAGTACTTTCTAGAGTTTTCACCACAAAGACAGTGTACTGTTTGCTGGAATCGGGCTTTTTGACGGCCGCTGTGAACTCTTGAATCGATCATTCAGTTATTTCTAACTATACATCATCATCCTGTTATTATTTATGAACTTAGATTCTACATGTAAGCATAATTTTATATAATTATGACATAAATGATCCTAATTAAGATCTTTAAACGTTTAGATCAATCACGTAATAGAATAACGAGGATTTATAGAATTATTTATCTCCATTCATTGTAGCTGAGATGTCGATATTCTGAATCTGCGAACTTTGTGTAGGAATTAATGTTTCTCTCCCCTTGCATATGAACTTTATGTGTTGTGTGAATCGGTAGGCCTTTAGGATTCCCTTTAGCATTCATCATGTTTCATACTCCCTCTACACACTTACCATTTTGGGTGTTTATTTTATTTTGTCACCCTTTCCACTTTTGGTAAAAGTGGCCAAATTTTGGCCAATCCCTACCATCAATTAAAATTCAAATTGATCTCAACCTTTAATTGAGCATATTCTTAATTGAAGAGCTAAAAGGTGAGTGCCAACAATAGCTGAACGGAGGGAGTAAGGATGATCGTAAGAATTTCTTTAGATTGCTGCTCATAAGGATTCGTCATAAGTCTACTATCAGAACATATCATAAGATGACTTTTGCATGTCTTTTCAATGGAACAAATACATGAATTTATAGGTGGAGAGATGAACTAAATCCTCATCAGGTTTTCGTAGAATTAATCTCAACCGTCCATCAAAGTAGAGATTATTAGGAAATATTCTTTAATACTTAATTTAATAAGTCACCAAATATATAATGTAATAGCAATATTCAAATATGAAAACAAATTAATATAAGACCACATAATAGGAAAATAATAATTTCTTACACTAGATTCTGCCACAGATTTTATCATCCTGTTATTAATTTTGGATGGTGAACACTGAACATGAGCAAAAAAACATATGGTAGAAAACAAATGGATCGCAAGCTGGCATAAACTATTCGAACCAAACCATTAATTTATGATACGGTCTCCATCCTATTTTATTTTAATGAGATTTTTTCATCGTATTAATATTACAAATCATGACTGAAATGTGAGTGTTTGATAAATAGAACCTTTGTCCAAATGCCCATTTCAACTAGGAAAAAAACTAAAACAGAACATACAAAAACTTCAGAGATCAAATATACACATCGGACACAATCGATCAATGATTCAGTATACACAATCTATCAAGGGGCTGCGTGCGTGCGTCCATATTATGTAAATGTTGTAATGAATGGATTTAATTGGAAGAGTGGTCACATAATTTACAATTAGATAGTAAAATTTTCATATTTTTAATGTTTAAACAGATAGATTTTAGTTGTTTTCTTTACTAATAAAAATTAAGGGAGCAACAAAATTTAGTGGGCCAAATGCAGCATGAATCAAACAAGTTAGGGGACCAAAAAGACAGTCCTACTACTCTTCCAAGAATAGATGGAAAAATTACTTAACGGTTAGGGATAGGGGGTCAAAATGAGGCAAAAAAGTAAGGTTGGGGAGCCGTTTTGGCACTAAAATTCGATGGAGGGCCAAACTGGTGTTTTGGGAAACGTTGGGGAGCCTATATAAAATTCTCTCTTTATGATATTGCATATCATATTGTGTGTGTGGTTGCAAGATAAGTCATGAAAGATTTGTGCATGGGTGTGCGTTCACGCGCGACTGCTTTTACACGCGCGTGCGTCTGTGGATGGATCACTTGTCTTTCAAGTTACATTATATCATAGAGGGAATGCACAGATACTCGGCGGAGATTTTATCAATCTATGGATATAAATAAAATTAATCCTAATATTTTTTGGTATATATAGCTATTATTAATCGAATATTCGTATGATACGAATATTTGATTATTTACCAATGAAGCAAAATGTAAAAGATTAATTGATGGCTATTGTCCTTGTACCATATCAATGTTGCATATCAATCGGGATGCCTTCTGGTTTGCCCTGCCAAGATACGAGTCATTTTGCTTAACCCATGCCCCCGTCAAAACCCAAGAACAACTTATTAAGTTTTATTAAGTTTAGGGAGGTTTGACCAAGGAAGATCGAGTATATGATCTATTCAAAAATGGATAGGTGAATCGGAGAAGTAAATAAAAAATGTGTTGATTCAAGAAGGGTTATTAGTATTAATATATATAGCTAGTATTAATAATAATATATATATTTTTGGATTTTGTAAGCCAAATTCAAATTCTGTGAAATGATCACATACTGAATTTTGAAAGATATTCATATTGTTTATCTTCAAAAATAAAAAGATTCATATTGTTATGATCATTTTCTACTATTGTTTCATTTTTTAAAACATGCAGAAAACATGAATTATAACAAGTGCGTTCAGATTAAAGAAATGTGTTTTAATTTGTAATTTACATAAAATATTTTTATACGTTAATGGTTTCGTTCTTCTTCTCATCAACAACTTTTCCAGATATTGTATTCTGAAAATGAGTTACAACTTACAAGATCTATGAATTATAGCACATGCGTGTGTGCAGCTTAATTTATGAATTATAACACATGCGTGCGTGCATGATTAATCTATTAATTGATTTTCATAATTAATGAATTATTAATTTTAGAATAAGTTGTAAGTGACGGTCACTATATAGTGACGAACTCATTTGTAAGCTCTAAAAAGCGGAAGGGCCTGTTTGCAAATATTAAAAGTATTAATATGTCACGCGCTTCAATTAAGTCGCGCGTGACTATAGCGCATTTCATTAGGAACCCCATCTGTCACCTTGCGTTCCTTTCTTGTAAATTAATACTAATTCTCATTTGAGACCTGTCTCCACAAAGACCAGGGACTAGAGAACTGTTTATTTTGTATGGTGTTTTCGCCAGTATTAATCAAAATGTTAGGGACCAAAGTTGCAATTAGTATTTTCTATAAATATCCCATTTCTTTCCCCCAATTTGTTCACGCCGTTTTCGTTGTTTCCAAAGCTTCTCCATCTTCCATCAATTTCCAAAGCTCCGGCGGCAATTCTGCCTCTGAATCAGGTATCTTCCATCAATTTCCGGCGATTCTGCCTCTGAATCAGGTATGTTCCAGTCGGTTTTGTTGCGATAGGGATTCTGGCTTCGGTGTGCTAGGGTTTTCATTGTTGCTTCTATATACTCGTTGCGGAGCTCCGACGGTGGCGGTGGTTTTCGGCGATTTACTGTTGTTTCTGCCTTTGAATCAAGTAATTTCTGGTCGATTTTTGTTGCGATGGTGTTTCTGCCCTCCGTTAGCTAGGGTTTTCATTGTTGCTTCTATGTACTTGTTGCAGAGCTCCCGGAGGTGATTTCCGGCGATTTATTGCTGTTTCTGCCTTTGAATCAGGTAATTTCTGGTCGATTTTTGTTGCGATGGTGTTTCTGCCCTCGGTTAGCTAGGGTTTTCATTGTTGCTTTTGTTGTATAATGCCAAAGGCTCCGAACGTTGAAAAAGTTTTGCGCGACCTCAGGAATAGTTATAATCCAAAGAAATCTGCAGGTGCGCAGAAATTCTCCAAGTTTGGGTAAAGATGAATCTCCCGCTGCGGAGATTAAGAATGATAATCGGCCTAAAGGTATTTTCTGATTTATTGACGAATTGTGTTGATCTTATTTGTATGCTCCTTGATCTTCTCTGTTTTTAGCCTGATTTTTGTGATCCTGCTTGTTTTTTTGTGTTTCATGCATGCTGATCTTTTCTGTTTTCTGCATGATCTTTTTATGTTGCATGATCTTGTGTGTTGCCCGATTGATCTTTTCATATTTCTGTATGATGTGTTATGTGTTTTGCCTGATCTTTTTATGTTGCATGATCTTGTGTGTTGCCTGATTGATCTTTTTATATTTCTGCATGATGTGTTATGTGTTTTGTCTGATCTTTTTATGTTGCATGATCTTGTGTGTTGCCTGATTGATCTTTTCATATTTCTACATGATGTGTTATGTGTTTTGCCTGATATTTTTATGTTGCATGATCTTGTGTGTTGCCTGATTGATCTTTTTATATTTCTGCATGATGTGTTATGTGTTTTGCCTGATCTTTTTATGTTGCATGATCTTGTGTGTTGCCTGATTGATCTTTTTATATTTTTGCATGATTTGTTATGTGTTTTGCCTGATCTTTTTATGTTGTATGATCTTGTGTGTTGCCTGATTGATATTTTTATAATTCTACATGATGTGTTATGTGTTTTGCCTGATCTTTTTATGTTGCATGATCTTGTGTGTTGCCTGATTGGTCTTTTTATATTTCTGCATGATGTGTTATGTGTTTTGCCTGATTTTTTATGTTGCATGATCTTGTGTGTTGCCTGATTGATCTTTTTATATTTCTGCATGATGTGTTATGTGTTTGTCTGATCTTTTTATGTTGCATGGTCTTGTGTGTATCCTGATTGATATTCTATGTAGTTTGCTTGATCTTTACTGTGTTTTACATGACCTTGTCTTTTCTGTTTTCTTGTAACCTTTTTGTCTGTTCTATTTTGACATTTTGTCTTTTCTGTTTTCTTGTAGCCTTTGGAAGCCATGTCTGCCATGTTTAGGAGAAACATAAATGTGATGACAAGGGCAAATCTTGCCCGTTTTCACCAGCATGTTGCTTCCAAGTAGTCAGAATAGGATATAGTTTTGACTCCTATAGACTATCAGGCTGTTTTCAGGGCACCTGAGAACATGAAAAGATTCAATGATGGTGTTGAAAATACCGTTCAGAAGTACATGGATGCTCCTCCTGTGTTGCCTCCCAATCTTAATCCTAGAATAGGTCATTCTCCTACGTTCGATCCGGTTGACCTTGACATCCAGGTTGCAGAGGCAGTGGGGAATGTAGCCATGACCATTCGTGAGCATGAGGCCAATAGAAGAAGGTGCTTGGCTCTTGCAAACAAGAAGAAATTAGTCTAGGGGTTGTTCTCTAATTCATGTTTGATGGCTTTGATGCTTTTTGTTTGATGTAATTGACAATTTTAGGTGCTGAAATATTTTAAATCTTGTTTGGAATTCATCTGACATTTCCCGGATTGGTCATATTGATAATGCGAGTTGATGTTTTGAATTTTATCAATTGTTCTTGTTCTCTTTGATATTTTTAATTTCATAAATGATCCTTTTCAGTTATTACTTGAGCTTTTTATCAGTTATCACTTTGATGACTTTTTAATACTGTTTGACCTTTTTGACCGATTCTTTGATCTTTTCACTTTATACTTGATGACTTTTTAGTCATCACTAGTTATCATCATAACTCAGTATTAAAATGTAAATACTCAAGCATTTAAATTAAATCATCAAATGGGAGTAGGTAACAATCATTTGAAATGTAAAATGATTAAGCATTGAAATGAATGATCAAGCAAAGTAAATAAAATGTAAAAGATCAAGCAAATAAGTATCGTGATCAAGTAATTAACCATGATCATCAAGGGACTTATACCTAGTTATTTGAATGTATTTATATAGAATAAAAAAGTGGTACACAAGCTCACTGCATCCTCTATGAATTTCCACACACCTATATTAATGTGAATGAACCAATACCCAAATAATAAGTCAAAATGTAAATTTAAAAGATCAGGCTGTAGTAAAGGAAGCTCATAAGGTAGGAGTAGAAGCTCAAGAGATAGGAGTAGAAGCTCAAGAGATAGGAGTAGAAGCTCAGAAGGTATAACTCTTCTAGTTGATAACAGTCGGATGCATGTGCTCCTTCTAGACATTTAGTCAGATCCATGTCATAGAGATCAGGAAATTCTTGTGATTCATCAGTACCTAAAAAGATCAAGCAAAACACAAAAGATCAGGCAGGTACACAAAAGATCATACAGAAAACACAAAAAGATCAGGCACTCTTAAATGATCAGGAAAAACACACAGAAGATCATACAACAGTCTACTGAACTAAACATAAGCATATGAAACATCAATTAGTAAAGTTAAAGGATCAACACTTTTTTCTCAATGGTCAGGACTTAACTGATTAGCATCAAAACAAAACTATGGCTACTGGAATTCAATAGTCATGCATGTCTATACTGAACTCATCTTAAACACGTGAAAGATCAAGCAGTACAGTGAAAAGATCAAGGGTTTTTGTTGAATGATCAGGCTAAACTGAATAGCATTAAAACACAACACTAGCTACTGGAATTCAACAATCAATCATGTATAACTGTACTCAACTTAAGCACGTGAAAAATCAAGCAGTAAACAAGATGAATCAAGATGAATTCAGTGTAGATCAAGCCGAAACTGAATCTAACCTTCCGCAACGATGATTTGATCGGCTAAACCCTTCGCGTCGATGATTTGATCGGTAGATGATGATCCAATTCCGTGCTCCGGTGGCAGAAACGTGATTGAGGCCGGAGATTTGCGTTCGGTGGGAGATTCGCATTCGATGATGATCCAATTTGGGGAATGAAGTTGTCGTTCGTGATCGATTACGAAAATGTGCCGCTGAGCTTGGGAGAAGTTTAGGATCGAATATGGGTTTGGTGACGGAGAAGCCTAGAAGCCGGAGGAATCGAATTGTTCACCAGAAATTGATTTGGGGTCGGAGGATCTGGGTTTGGGGCCGCTGGAGAAGAAAGGGGCAACTTTTCTGTTCTTAAGTTTTATTATTTGCATTTCAGACCCTAATGTTTAGCGTGTCTTATATTGTGGCGCCGAGATTATATAAATTACAAACTGGCCCTTGGTCTCCACAAGAACAGGTCTCACCCAAGATCTTCTCGTAAATTAATTGTGCCCATCCGGCCCAGTCCAGGTTTTTCCTTTTTTCCTTTAAAACAATGAGTACGTCATATAAATTAATTGTGTTCATATGATTCCATCTTTTCAGGTTTTATTTTAAAATATTCATGTTTTAAGTTATAAGCTCCATGTTTTATTTTTTCATATGATTAACTATCTTTCAGGTTTCGCTTTAAAATACTCATGTTTTAAGTTATAAACTCCATGTTTTATTTTTTTCATATGATTAACCATCTTTTCAGGTTTTATTTTAAAATATTCATGTTTTAATTTATAAGTTCCATGTTTTATTTTTTTCATATGATTAACCATCTTTTCAGGTTTTATTTTAAAATATTTATGTTTTAAGTTATAAGTTCCATGTTTTATTTTTTCATATGATTAACTATCTTTCAGGTTTCGCTTTAAAATGCTCATGTTTTAAGTTATAAGTTCCATGTTTTATTTTTTCATATGATTAACTATCTTTCAGGTTTCGCTTTAAAATACTCATGTTTTAAGTTATAAACTCCATGTTTTATTTTTTTCATATGATTAACCATCTTTTCAGGTTTTATTTTAAAATATTCATGTTTTAATTTATAAGTTCCATGTTTTATTTTTTTCATATGATTAACCATCTTTTCAGGTTTTATTTTAAAATATTCATGTTTTAAGTTATAAGCTCCATGTTTTATTTTTTCATATGATTAACTATCTTTCAGGTTTCGCTTTAAAATGCTCATGTTTTAAGTTATAAGCTCCATGTTTTATTTTTTCATATGATTAACCATCTTTTTAGGTTTTATTTTAAAATATTCATGTTTTAAGTTATAAACTCCATGTTTTATTTTTTCATATGATTAACTATCTTTCAGGATTCGCTTTAAAATATTCATGTTTTAAGTTATAAGCTCCATGTTTTATTTTTTCATATGATTAACTATCTTTCAGGTTTCGCTTTAAAATGCTCATGTTTTAAGTTATAAGCTCCATGTTTTATTTTTTCATATGATTAACCATCTTTTCAGGTTTTATTTTAAAATATTCATGTTTTAAGTTATAAGCTCCAAGTTTTATTTTTTCATATGATTAACTACATTTCAGGTTTTATTTTAAAATATTCATGTTTTAAGTTATAAGCTCCATGTTTTATTTTTTCATATGATTAACTATATTTCAGGTTTTATTTTAAAATATTCACGTTTTAAGTTATAAGTTCCATGTTTTATTTTTTCATATGATTAACTATCTTTCAGGTTTCGCTTTAAAATACTCATGTTTTAAGTTATAAGCTCCATGTTATATTTTTTCATATGATTAACCATCTTTTCAGGTTTTATTTTAAAATATTCATGTTTAAAGTTATAAGCTCCATGTTTTATTTTTTTCATATGATTAACTATATTTCAGGTTTTGTTTTAAGTTATAAGCTCCATGTTTTATTTTTTCATATCATTAACTATCTTTCAGGTTTCGCTTTAAAATGCTCATGTTTTAAGTTATAAACTCCATGTTTTAGTTTTTCATAAGATTATCTACCTTTCAGGTTTTGTTTTTAAAATGCTCATGTATTAAGTTATAAGCAAGTGTTGGTAGCTCCAATGATCTTCATTCCAGTAAGGACAAAATTCTTACCCTCCCAGACCATGGCAACAACAGGTACATAGATGATATAGTCCACCAATCCAGTGAAGAAGGGCTTGGCAGAAAGGTCAGTATAGTGCTGCTCAACAAAAGGCACGGTCAACATTGATAAACATTAAACCTTTCAAAGTGAAGCCTTTCTTCTCAAATCCTGTAATGATCTCACCTGGACACCATCGAGCTTAATCATGATAAATGTCTCCTCCATTGTTGATTGATTTTCTTTGGCCGCAACATCCACGCCCACGCGCCCCCACGGGTTCTCCATCATCGTCACCGGCGCCGGAGGCTTCGTCAGCAGATCCTCGGTGCCGGCTTCCTCGCAAGAATATCCGTCCTCATCACCGGCTCGGAACTAGATCCTCGGCACTGTGTCGCCGGAGATTAAAGAACGTTGATTGATGGAGGTGGCATCTGTCGCCGGCGGTTGTAGAAAGTTCCCGGCGAGGTTCTGAAAATTGGGGTCGAAGATAATGGGTTTTCTAAAAGGGGAAGAAAATGGGTTTTATGTATGGCGCGTGTTTCCACGCTCCGGGTCGAAGGCGGGTCGGGCCAACCCGCTAGTTTTGGTTCTATTTTTCCTATTTGCTGTCCAGTCCCTGGTCACTATATAGTGACGGTCACTCCAGAGACGTACTCTTAATTTTATTAACTAAATAATAGCAACTAGATATTATTGATTGTATTTACAAATAGAACTTTCGTCCAATTGCACATTTGAACTAGGAAAAAAACTATATAAAAAAAAAACCTACAAAATCATAAGAGATGGAATATAAACAATCTGGCATAATTTATCAATGATTCAACATACAAAGCTAGAAAATAGGGGGAGTACGTGCATTCATACAAAGCAAGAAAACCTCTGGTTTTTTTAAACGCTTGAAAAGAGCCGAATTTGCAATAATATATTAAAATAATACTACAAAATATTATTTTTAAAGTGTGTGAAGAGTTTTGGTCATGAAACCTAAAGTTTCACAGAGCAAACTCTAGCATTTTGTGAATGCCAAAATTTTGTTCATCTCACAAAGAATTATACTTGTCGGGCTAGAACGAACACATTACATTCACTATATTGTTGATGTAATGAAGATTATTATGGACAATCTTGCATATGCTCAATAAAACTTTTCATATGGGATGCATAAATCATTTTCCCTCCTTTATGAATTTAGTTATTTCCTCATCCAATAATTGGATTGGTGTAGGAATATAAAAATTACCGTGAATAATTATATTCCAGTAAACACGCAGCGGAACAAATACCAATATATAAATCTTTAGTTGTATTGGAGGCAATTACAAACCCGACGTCGTAAACCGACTCGTCGTCAAAGGGGGAAGCCACAACCCGGCTTACAGTCTTCAAATAAACTCTCGACCCCAAACCAGACCTAAAAGTTTGTATCTCAACCTCTTTCAATCTTAGCTTAATCTTCTTGTTGGAATGGCTCAGTTACAATCAATGTCCTATGCGTCTTTATATAGACTACATAAACTCCTAAACCATTCATGAAACTATAATTCTATCAACTTCTTAATCCTTAAAGGAAATATATAAAGCAGGATCTAAAATCCTAATTAAGTTTGGTTTAATTACCAACATAGCCTCCCTTAAACCAAATTTGACTTCAAAGCAGCTCCAGCACCATCACGAGCTTCAAACGCCATTGCAAACTCCGTAACTGTATCAGCATCATGTATCTCCAGCACAGACTTCTCAAACTTCTGATTAAACACTACATCCATCATAACCATTTCTTTGAACTTCAACTCTTCCAAATTCTCCGAACTTTTCTCAAAGAATTCATTCAAGTTTACCTACTATTCTTTGAGAAAGGGTTTCTTCACAGCATTGTCAGCTTCAAATTCATCTTTGAATTTCACTTTCAAATTCTTTCCTTACTCTTCCAGATCTTTTAGTTTATTTTCAAACCTCATCCCTTTAGCTTCATTCTTATCTCTCAGAGGAACAATTTTTTTCACGACCTCATCGCTAACTACAACATCGTCCTTATCTCTCAAAGGAACAATTTCTTTCACAACCTCATCTTCAACAACGTCTTTATCTCTCAAAGGAACAATTTCTTCTTTCATGTCATCACTCTTTTCAACTTGTTCCTTGTCACTCAAAGGAACATAATTTTCTTCCCTCACTTCAACTTCTTCCTAGCCTCTAAAAGGAACAATCGCATTCATAACATCCTCTTTGTTCTTTTCATCTTCAAACATCTCCTCCAGAGAAATCAAGTCTTTAATCAAACTCTCAAAATCCAGTATTAGTTTTTCATCCCCATCTTCCTTGTGAGATTCAGATTCTTCAACAAGGAAATCTTCATCAAAATTTTCTTCAATCTCATCATCAATTTTAACTTCCCGTGGTTTCTCCCCCACACCAACAATAACATTTTCTTGCTCTTCCAGCACTAAATTTTCCTCTTCTACAATTTTGCATTTTTTCCTATCTTCCTCTTCAACAACTTCCGCATTTGGAGTTTGTTCGTCAGAAACCTCAATACCCATATCTTCTTCATGTATCTTTTCCAAGATATCAAAATCTACTATCACCTCATCACCACCTTCTTCCTTTTTTGGTTCAGGTTCTTCAAAGATAAAATCTTCTTCTTTCTTCTCTTCCACATGATCAATCACAGTTTCTTGTTCCAAAATCTCATCTTCATCAATCTTGGAAACTTTCAAACCTTCCTCTTTTTGAGTTTCTTCTTTGTCGTCCACATATTTTGCTTCTTCCACATATTTTGCTTATTCCACAATTTCTTCATCTTCAGCAGACATCTCTTCTTCGAAATGCGGATGCTTATCAAACAACTTCAATGCCGGTTCTTGACAACATAATAAACCGCATAAATCTTCCAACTTCATTGTTTCAAGATTTCTTGTCCCAATTACCATCGTTACAAGATCATCAAACTTCCGAGGTAACGAAACAAGCACTCTTTCCAGAAACATCTTCTCTTTCGGATAATATCCATAAGATATCATCTCCAACTTAATCACTGTAATTATTTTGATATAATCATGTACTGATTCATGTGTTCTTATCTCACACATCTTCAATTCTCTCTAGACTCAAGACCTTTCTTTATTTTTCCTCCGAAGGACCATACATCACATCCAAATTACTCCATGCTTGTCTAGCACTTTTAACATGGTTAAGATGCATATGGACAATTGACTCTTCTACAGTATAATGAATCTGTGATAAAGCCAAACGATCACCACTAACCTCTTCACTATTTGCCAATTCTATTTCAACATTTTTATCCAATTGAAACGCTCCAAGAGTATTCCACATACAAAATTTCCAAATATCGTAATTCTCTCTCCCAGCCAATTTCCGAATGTGGTGTATACCGCCATACTCGATCAGCCCAAATAACCACAAGAAGCCCGAAAGGCCCACATACGGCTACAGTCAACAGAGGAAGGCTAAAGAGCGGCCCAGTTAACATACGCAATACCATGAAACGGGTGGCACGATCACCCACAAGTAGATAAACGCGGAGTGATCGTGTAGAGCCAAAATCGGGAACAAGGCATTCTAAAAAGAGACAGACACATCATGAAAGTGGTACGCACACTCAAGTTGAGAATCTAGATTCGTAAAAGTAGAAAGCTAACTTTAGCATCGGAGCTTTTCCCGGACGCTTTCCGGGGATATTTTGCAGGTTCATTGCCGGACTGTTTGGGTGTCAATCAGCGGAGTGAAGAAAGGAGAATCACATCGGTGGCGCTGTCTGTGGGGACATTCTTTCTTTTCCAATGGTTTCCACCAGAAATGGTCGGGGGGTATCTCATCACAATAGCAGGTCCACATCACGAACCGTCAGTGAAAGGATAGGAAGAAACTGCGCAATGAACCAAGACAGAAACAACCAGGGAAGTCAGATGAACGGTCAGGGGCATGATCCGGTGAATAACCAGGAAGAAGCCCAAGTGAATAGCCAGGAGAATGATTATGATTATGAGAATTCGGATGAGAACTATGATGAAGAGGTAGAATCACCACTGACTAACCGTCAAAGAGAGCAGAAAGAGTTCAAAGATTTTCTGGAAAACCAAAAAGGCAGACTTTACGAACAATTCAAAAGGGCAAAGGATGATCGCAGTAGGAACAAGCGGATAGTCCCAAGCGAGAACAGAGCCAACGTTCGCACGAGTTCCAGCGGCCTTTGCAGTACGAAGAGGAATTGAGAAACATCACCGCGAACGAAAACAACGATGATTCGCCACTGTCTTAGGACATACAGAATCTACAAATGTCAGATAACTTCAAGTTGCCACTACATGTGAAAGTTTATGATGGCACAACGGATCCAAAAGACTTTCTGCACTCGTATGGAAGCAGCATGCGCTTTAGGAATGCATCACAACAATTAATCTGCAAGGCATTCCCAGTATTCCTGACCGGCCCAGCCATTACATGGTATGAAAATCTACCAAAGCGCAACATTCACTCATGGGCACAATTATCAGACATTTTCCTGGGAAGATTAAATCAAAAGTTCGAATGCACCATCGCTGATTTAGTGAACGTCAAGCAGAACGACGACAGTGTTGGAGCCTATCATGCAAAGATGGTGATCGAAAGCTTAAGTATCAAAGACTTGACGTATCAGATGTTTCTAGGAGCTTTCATAAGCGGACTAAAACCAGGATATTTCTACAAAAAGATGCGAGAGGAAATGCCGTCAAATGAGTGAGAGTTACAAAAGCTAGTCAAAAATATGTGCGGTCAGAGGAAGCAAACGATCGGAAACGAAAAGGTGATAAGCGAACACTCGAAGAGGAGTTGAAGTGGGGAGGAAAAAAGGCGAAAACAACGTTCCCAACGAAAACTAAAGAAATTGGAGGCAAAGCATTTGTCACCATCTCCCTTAGTAAGCCAAGAAAAGAAACCTGGCAGCTACACAAAGATCTCTTCAGTGAACCGAAGCCAATGATGGCGCCACCAGACAAGCGTTCGAAGGAAACTTACTGTTCTTTCTACCGAGATCACGGCCATGACACCGAAGACTGCATATCACTAAAAAGGCAGATAGAATACAACTTGCGCCAAGGGAACCTCACTCAATATAAAAGAGAAGGGGGATACTCGAACAAATAGGACAGTACCAGCCTAGCGAACGTTGGAAAAATAACGGCAGCAGTAGACGAGCGGATGACCTTTCATATCGAACAACCGATAAAGTGATTCTGTCTATCCATGGATCGATAGAACATATTTTAAACAATGGATGGAAATAGAGAACTAGATACCTGCCGCCACAGGAACCTTCGGAGAAACGGTTAAAGATATCAGAAATGATAACATTCGATGAATTGGACGCGGTACCAAATGCATCTCCACACAACGACCCTCTGGTAGTCGTGGCAAAGATCGGGAACTCTACGGTCCATCGAGTTTTCATAAATGATGGAAGCGCGGTAGATATACTGTTCGCCGATTGTTTTGACAAGTTGGGTTTCAAAAGAGATTACCTCAAGAAACCAGCATCCGCTCTAGTCGGATTCACAGGAAAATCCGAAATGCCTCTAGGACAAATCCAATTACCAGTCACTGTGGGAGAAGAAAGAAAAATCGTGACAGTCATGTGCGATTTTGTAGTAATGGAAGCGCAAAGCCCTTTTAACGCGATCATCGGTTGCCCATGGATGAACGCCGCAAGAGCCATCTGGTCGCCTTACCATTTGGTCATGAAATTTCCAACACCAGTGGGCGTAGCGTCAGTTCGGGGAAATCAGCGAGCGGCTAGGCAATGTATGACAATTGCAATGAAACCAACGAACGCAGCAACAAAGCCGAAAGTATTTCACTCGGTCAACGCAGTGACGATATCACCTAATGTTGACCTGGGAGAACAAGCTGAACCTTTCCAAGTCATGGACGAGGACCCCTCGTCGATTGTTAGAGTGGGATTGAACTTGCCAGGTCCAGTAAAAGTGCAAGTGGAACATATACTGAGCAAGTACGCTTCAGTGTTCGCATGGTCAATAATGGATATGGGAAGAGTTAACCCAGACATTGTGACGCACAAAATAAATATATACAAGGCTGTTAGACCGATAAAACAGAAGCAGTGAATATTCGCAGCAGAAAGGCAAGTCGCAATAGAAGAAGAAGAGTACGAACACTAACTAAGGCGGGAATACTGCGAGAAGTGCAATACCCAACATGGCTGGAAAATCTGGTGATGGTACGCAAGGTGGACGCTGGGTGGAGAATGTGCGTCGACTATACAAATCTAAATCAGCACTGCCCCAAAGATTGCTATCCGCTCCCAAAAATCAATAGGATTGTCGATGCGATAGCTGGATACGAAGTGCTAGCCTTCTTGGACGCCTACAAAGGATATCACCAAATCTTGATGGATCCACTCGATGCGGAAAAGACAGCTTTCATCACAAGCGTAGGAGTTTTTTGTTACACAAAAATGCCGTTCGGGTTAAAAAACGCAGGGGAAACATACCAGCAAACAATGGATAGAGTGTTCGCACCACAGATCGAACGGAACATGGAGGTATACATAGATGACATGGTCATCAAAAGCTCGAGGCTAGCCGACTTTCCACAGGATTTGGAAGAAATGTTCGCATCACTTCAACACATTGGGATGAAGCAAATCTAAAGAAATGCGTTATCGAAGTAGGAGCAGATCAATTTTTAGGGGTACGAGTTTCGGCCAAAGGGCTGAACCCAAATCCTGAAAAAATCAAGGAAATTTTGGACTTACCAAAGCCTAAATCCATCAAAGACGTCCAAATCCTGACAGGATACCTCGCATCTTTGAACCGCTTCATGGCAAAGGCAGCAGACAAACATATGCCTTTTTTCGACGTACTCACAGGAGCAAAGAAGTTTGCGTGGGACGAAGAGTGTGAAACAGCGTATACACTTCTCAAAAATGAAATTCAGAGCTTGCCATCTCTGTCCATTCCACAAGCAGGCGAACATCTGTTCCTATACTTAGCCGCATCATACAAGTCAATTTGCTCGGTGTTAGTTAGAGAGGAAAACAGAGCACAAAAACCCGTTTACTACACGAGCAAGATACTAACTGTCGCTGAAATGAACTACAAGCCCATCGAGAAGATCACCTTGGCGTTGGTACATTCCACTCGAAGATTGAGAACGTATTTTCAAAGCCATGCCGTGACGGTACTAACCGATCAATAGATCAAGCAGATATTGCTTAAGCCAGAATCTTCAGGAAGGATGATGAAATGGGCAATTGAATTGAGCGAGCATGACATAAATTTCAGCCCTCGAAAAGCTATTAAAGGACAGGCCTTGGCTGACTTTATGGCAGAAATGTTTTCGTTGGACACCAACGTACCAGGCCAATCGCCTCAAACAATTGAGGATAAGGGAAAGTCAAAGCTTGTGGATACATCATGGTTATTATATGTAGATGGCTCATCAAGCAAAGAAGGATGCGGAATGGGTCTTCTATTGATAAGCCCAGAAGGCGACGAACTGAAACATGCACTAAGATTTGACTTTTATCTTTCGAACAATGAGATAGAGTACGAAGCGTTGATCAGTGGCCTAGACGTTGCGAACAAAATGAAAATCACGAATGTCAGAGTATTCAGCGACTCCCAGATTGTGATAAGCAAAATACTGGGAGACTTTGAAGTACGAGACAACCAATTATCAAGTTATTTGGCAAAGGTACAACAACTGATATCGTTGTTCGAGTACATCAAATTCATTAAGATTCCGCGGGAAGAGAATCAGAAGGCAGACGCGTTAAGCAGACTAGCGAACGCCAGGTTCAGCGACTTGCACAAATCCACAGATGTACTAATCGACGTGGTACCGGTTAGAAGCACAACTATCGTCACAGTTGACAGTACGGCCACCGAAGAGGCATCATGGATAACGCCTATCAAGTCCTTCCTAGAACACGGAACGCTTCCAGAAGATAGAATGAAGCTAAGGCCATCGAACGAAAGGCTTGCATGTACCATGTAGAAGGCGGAATCATGTACAAGAGAGGTCACTTGGTTCCTTGGCTACGCTGCGTCACCTCAAATGAAGCACTCAAGATCGTTAAAGACATACACGAAAGGTGTTGCGGAGCACATCAAGGAACGAGTACTCTTGCCAAGAGAATTATACGCTCGGGGTATTACTGGCCCAAGGTGTTCGAGGACACGAACACTTACGTGCAACGGTGATGCTCTTGTCAGATCAATGCAAACGATAGTTATGCCCCAAAAAACAAACTAATCAATGTCCACGGGGCATGGCCATTCGAAAAATGGGGAATGGACTTCGTCGGCCCATTACCAAGAGGAACAAGAAATGCCAGATTCCTTATAGTCATGGTCGATTATTTCACCAAATGGGTAGAGGCGAAAGCCATTCCAAAGGTTACAGTGAACGCTACTATAACATTCGTCTGGCAGAACATAGTTTGTTGGTTTGGCGTACCAAGAACGATCATTTCCGACAACGGTACGCAGTTTACAAGTGCAACCTTCAAAGAATGGTGTACAACAAAGAAAATTTCGCAAAAAATTACTTCAGTCGCACACCCACAAGCGAACAGACAAGTTGAAGTTACGAACAGAACCCTGCAGCAAGGCATTCAGAAACGGCTAAGCGTAAAACTCACAGGATGGGTGGAAGAACTCCCAGAGGTCTTATGAGCATACAGAACTACACCCCGAACACCACACGGTGAAACACCTTACAGCCTAGTCTACAACCAAGAAGCAATGATACCTATAGAGGTAGAGGTACCAAGCGAAAGGGTCCTCAACTTCAACGAAACGGCCAGTGACGGGGCCATCAAAGGAAATTTGGATCTTCTAGAGGAAAGACGCGACAGGGCACACCTTCACGAAGCAAAATACAAAGAGCGAATGGAGAAAGCCTATAATTTAAGATCCAGAGAAAGGCGATTCGCAGTAGGCAACTTGGTGCTGAGAAAAAACGAGGCCAGCTTGGCAGAAAAAACAGGAAAGTTATCACCGAAGTGGGAAGGACCATACAGAGTGGTCGAGGCAAGCCAGTCGAACTCTTATAAGCTGGAAAGATTGGATGGGAGCACCATACAAAACACCTGGCACGCATCAAATCTCAAGAGATATTACGCGTAGTAATATAGAATAGACATTTGTATAAGAGCCTTGATATGATCAATGACGGCATTTTTTAAGCGACCTTTCGCTTTTTTGTCAATATATAAACCAAAAACACCATCTCTTCGGCACAAATCTCTTCTAACAAATGAACGATAAAAACAGTACTTAAGAATCCTAAGTACGCAAACCAAGTCACGACGACTAATGTTAGCAAGACTTGTAGCAAGCAACAAACTCAAACAAATTGAGTACATAAACCAAGTCACGACGCCTACTGTCAGCAACGAACTCAAATAAATTGAGTATATAAACCAAGTCACGACAAACCATGTCAGCAAGACTTGTAACAATTAAAGAATAAGCTACGAGCAGTTGTGACAAATACCGAAAAATCCTTACATAGGTAAAGAATATAAATTTCTTGCAAAATAAAGCCAACTAGCAGTATATCTTTATTACATAAAAATATATGCTAATGAGAACTGCCTCTACCACTAGACAGCCACCTAGTCGAGCCACGAGTGTTATGGGATGAACTTCTGCGACGACCGCCTTGAGAAACACTTGTTCGCCCATGAGCTGATTCTTGTCGACGACGAGCACGAGCCCGTTCAGGATCACTCTCATTAAGTCGAGATAATTCATTACGCATAAACATTACCGCAGGATGATCTTGCGAATACCTAATAGTGGACATGATCGCCAACTGATTTTGGTAATACTGATGCAGATCGACAATAGGCCCAGTCCCAAACTGATTAAGCTGGAGCCTCATTACAACACAAGTTCGTTCGTAGGCTTCAGCGACAACCTTCAACTGTTGTATCTCTAGCTTCAGAACCTCGATCTCGTCCTCCATCTCGAGAATACGCTCGGCAACTTTATCGTCAAGACGATGGAAATAGGACCCATCTTTCATGAAGAATTCGTGACGAACAGGCGCAGTAGCTACATTGCTCGAAGACCCAGCTCTTAGCTCTTCATACCTACTCTGCAACGCGTGCAAATTATCTTCCAGCTAGGCAGGCCGCTCCAAAGCTTCTCGATGCTTTCGAGCAACAGTTTTCGCTATCGTACACTGTTCGTTATACTTCTTCTGAAACTCATTTATATGGCCGTTGAGGTTATTAATCATCTCCTTCAAATACTGATCGACACCTCTCAAGTTAGAAATGGTCTCGAATTGCTTCTCAGCTCGACGTTTCTCATCAAAATACGCCCGCTTAAACTCTCGCCCTTGAGTGACAAGATTACCAATTTGTACATGATTGTGATGGATGATATCATTTTGCTGCGAACACATCTTGTGCCATTCAAGCCTCATCACATCCATGTGTTCCATCAACGCTTCCCAATAGTTTTAACGACGCCCAAATTGTGACAGAATCCGATCAAGTGACTACCAAATTGCATAACCCAGTGATAGGGACCAACAGGAAGCCGGAGACCAGACACATATGTGGAAACACCTGCTAAGTCGCGACGACACTTATCTATTTCATCGCGTAGCTCGAAACAATCTTCTTCCTCATAAACGAACTCTTCCTCATCAACTGAAGGAGACGAACAACCACCTTCATCGGTGGTAGTTTCATCAGTATCGGACAAGGCAGAAATCCGCTGCATGGCAAGGGTAAGTTTTTCTCTATTGAAGGCATCAATAGCAAGCTTTCGATTCTTCTCAAGCCACCCTAAATTAGATCTCTTAGTGAAGACACCTTCTAACCGGCTTTGGAGCAAGCCAATGGGGGATTGTCTAAGTACAGCAGCATCGGTACTTTTTCTCAGATGAGCAATTTTAATGCAATCGGTTCTTCCTACGGGAGCTACTTTACCCTACACAGTGGGGATAAAATATTAAAATTAACAAAGAGAATGACGCTTTAAGCAAGAAATCATGGTTTTTCATTAATAAAATTGGAAATTAATACAACAAAAAAAACTAACTAATGTTAGCATTAGTAGCCTCCTCCTCGGGCTCGACCACCTTCCGATCTCTAGGGACAGCATTGTCAACAGCCAGCGGTCTCTCGTTCGTCAGAGGAGCAGCTGCACCTACATATGGAGTAGTACTATTCGCGACCAGAGGGATAACATCTGCCACAACTTCCTCCTCACCATAAAGCTGATCCACAGCAAATTCTTTGAGCTCGCGAATACTCATAGGCTTAGCCAAGCTTTTGCAATGATCAAGAAGAGCGAACGAATGACCACCCTTACGAACACTCTTTCCAAAAGTAGTGGAAACCTTAGCCTTAGCATCAGAAATCATTGCTTTAAGTGTGGCGTCATCTTGATACTGAAGAAGCGCGGGGTCTGGGAACTTCACTTTCAGTTGATTCATATACTCGCACATACCCACCCGCTTTACAGCTCCATAACCAGCGTGGATATGATCAGCATAACTCTGAGTCCTGAACAATACATCAACGAACTCCCCGAGATACGAAGGGTTCAAAGCACCCTCCGTTTTATGGAAAGTAAGTTCATCGGACAACGCCCGTTCACGAACTAGGGAGGCTTCCAAATGATTCTTCAAACTCAGGTTCTCCTTATCCAGTTTGCTCACAGCCTCTTGAGTGGCAACAGCAGTACCCAGAGTACTGATATAATCCGCAGCATAACGGAGATGGTCAGACACCTAAACCAAAAATACGATCAACATAAGACAAAACTCACAAATAATTGTAAACAGTTGAGCAAAAACTACTCACCGCACTCAGCACTTTGGGCGCCGGGTAGCTTTGAAGAGTGGCGAATAATGACTCGACAGGAACCATCACAAGAGTGCTCGAAGAATTTTTCCTTCTCTTCCTGGAGGAAACATTTCCATCAGTAGTAAGAGACCCACGTTTCGAACGATCCTTAGCAGAGATAGGATCACTTTCTTGGGAGAAATCATCCCCCGCTCCTTCACTTGGAACATCAGAAGAAACACTCTTCCTTTGTATCTTTCGAGGAGTCGGCTAAACAACTAGTGGCTCAGAAACTTTTTTCACGTCGAACTCCGGAGACTCGATTGGGAAATCAGTCATGTCCATACCTAAAAGAAAGCAAATGACATTAGTCAAGTCGAAAGATTGCACAAATGGAACGAACAACAAAGCACTCCAGAAAAACAAAGACAAAGCGATTAAATCAAGGAATCATATGAGCAATAGTAAAATCATATCCCGTCAACCTTTCGAGGTGGTTTTCCTCGTCTTTTCTCTGGGCTTATGAGTATGCTGGAGCAGCTGTTGATACAAGGGATGATCACTAGTCAATCGATCCTTCTTATCAACAGACATGTCTACGGACAAAAGGGTTGACCAACAAGGCATATCTTCATCCACCCCAGTTCTCCGTCAGATAAAAACATACTCACTTCGCCACCCAGCAAATCGGTCAGGATTCTCCTTTACGAACGTCAACTCAGTAAGGTAGATGTACACAGTGAACCGATCGCTCTCACCAGGAAGAGTCTGTAGCCGAAACACAGACTAAAACAACTGGAACGACAATGAAATACCGATGGACGAACAGACATCGTGGAAAGCCAGGATGACCATAATACTTTTGGGATGAAATTGAGCAAGGGCTATGTTGAACCCTTTGCAAATCTCCATCATCCATGGAGGAACAGGCAGCGAAAAACCTCTTTTAAGCCAATCACAGTATACAGCAAAGAAATCAGCCCCGTGATTTTTTACCGTTTCACTGGGCAGGGGAGAATGTATATCAACCTTCTCCAGACAGGGATGCCGACGCCGAAAATAGGCCAGAGATCGGCCATGCATGAGACTAGCATTTTTTATCTTCTTAGCAGACTCAAGCAGCGCTAGCGTCTCATCGGAATCAGGTGGGACACCAGTATCAAGAGAAATTTCACCAGAATCCCGGGAAGAATCACTTGAAGTTTCGGAATCGCTCATCTTTATATCGGAACTAATATCCCCAAAAATTAATCAAAGATTCAAACCACCAGCAATACAATAACACAAGCCTAGCTAAATTTAGATCACTAGGACGGAAAAGAAATAATCTACAAGAAAAAGTAGAGAAATTACTTGATCACAGTGAAGAAGAAAAGCAGAAACTGTTGCAAGCCTTATGTAGATCTGGGGGATGAGTTGATGGAGACTTGAGAATGATGATAAGTACAATGAATTCTCCCTTTTTTAAGAAGTACAAATGGCGGCATCAAGCCAAACGCATCACAGCCGTCCAATTCAAATTGCGGATATGATTAGGCACAAAAACCGGAAAGGAAACTACCTTTATGGAATTTAAATATTCAAAAACATAACCCACTTCAGAGATTATACGGAGCGGCGTACATACCGGGATACGAAAAGCGGAATTCAAGGGTCACATATGGAACAAATAATCACCAACGATTAGAATTCAAACACAAGTATATAGACAGGCGCTCGACTAACAGACAATATAGTCAGTCGCTTAAATTAGAAAGACTACCCGTTCGATTCACTACATCGCGAACGTGAATCAAGTAAATTAAACGCCTAATCTCAAACTTTAGTGACTGTGGGGGCTTATGGTGTATACCACCATACTCGATCAGCCCAAATAACCACAAGAAGCCTGAAAGGCCCACATACGGCTACAGTCAACAGAAGAAGGCTAAAGAGCGGCCCAGTTAACATAAATTAGGGCAAAGTAAACGCAATACCATGAAACGGGCGGCACGATCACCCACAAGTAGATAAACGCGGAGTGATCGTGTAGAGCCAAAATCGGGAACAAGGCATTATAAAAAGAGACAGCCCCATCATGAAAGTGGTACGCACATTCAAGTTGAGAATCTAGATTCGTAAAAGTAGAAAGCTAACTTTAGCATCGGAGCTTTTCCCCGGAGACTTTCCGGGGATATTTTGCAGGTTCATTGCTGGAGTGTTTGGGTGTCAATCAGCGGAGTGAAGAAAGGAGAATCACATCAGAATGCAAGAACAATAATAATCCATCTCCATTCTCTTCTCCATATCCATCATACCAGACACAATTTTTTTTTTGTTTTTAACCGTCGTATGAAATTTCTTCATCGGCCACCACGTGTACAAACAAATTGTTCGCACCGTCTTCAAATCTCCGAACTTACTTCTTCGATTTCCTGGACTCTTCTCCTCCGGCTTCTCAAATCTCAGATACTCCCGGACCTTTTCTCGGGCTCTTCAGACACCTAAACCTTTTCCTAGGCTCTTGTCTCGGACCTTTTAACAGGCTCCGATACCAATTGTAGGAATATAAAAATTATCGTGAATAATTATATCCTAGTAAACACGCAGCGGAACAAATACCAATATATAAATCTTTAGTTGTATTGGAGGCAATTACAAACCCGACGTCGTAAACCGCTCGTCGTCAAATGGGGAAACCACAACCCGGCTTTCAGTCTTCAAAGAGACTCTCGACCCCAAACCATACCTAAAAGTCTGTATCTCAATCTCTTTCAATCTTAGCTTAATCTTCTTGTTGGAATGCCTCAATTACAATCAATGCCCTATGTGTCTTTATATAGACTACATAAACTCCTAAACCATCATGAAACTATAATTCTATCAACCTCCTAATCCTTAAAGGAAATATATAAAGGAGGATCTAAAATCATAATTAAGTTTGGTTTAATTACAAACAACTGGTTTGGTGAATGAATCTTTTATGGAAAAGGATTGCTTGAGTTTTGTCTATTTATAGGAGATAATTTCAAATAGTTTTTATATCCCAAAATTCAGTTTTCATATTTTTTTTCTTTAATTCTCAAGTTAGCGCTCACAATATTTTCCAAACATCCGAAAACCAGATAAAGCGTCGAGATGATTATCCCAGTTCGTTGTTTCACTTGCGGCAAGGTGATCGGGAACAAGTGGGACAACTACCTCGATCTTCTTCAAGCTGATTACACCGAAGGAGACGCTCTTGATGCACTTGGCTTGGTTCGTTATTGTTGCCGTAGAATGCTTATGACTCACGTGGATCTCATCGAAAAGCTTCTAAACTATAACACTTTGGGAAAATCTGAGGACACTTGATGGATGTAAGCAAAAGACACACACCTTTAGATGTGCCAAAACAATTGAAGTGTGATTGAAACCTGGCTAGCTAGATTGTGTGTTGTGAACTTGTTTTCCTTCAACTATTTGGCATTGCATTTAGTTTTCTTTTTTCAAAAATGTGAAATCACTAATTTTTAACTTTTACTAAATTTTACCATCTCTTTACACAAAGTCATCCACTTAAAAATGGATTCCAAAAAATCCATAATTATCTTGAAGAGTTTTTAGATGATAATTCACATAAAAAAGAAAACACGGTTTCGTAGAAATTGTCATAAACGTGTACAGCCCACCCCATATAATAAGCTTCCTTCTCCTTCACGTCCTTTGTTTGCCAATGGAATCCTCGTATCAGAACTGGAAATCGATTTACGTGTGGGCTTCTCACAGGCCCAAACTAGCCCACAAAATGGGCAAAGATGGACCCCACACGACTAAACCAATCTTATGACAGGATCTTGAAGATCAATTGGGATTAAACAGTAAAATGAACAAGAACAGTAAAGATTTGGAGGCAAAGCCTCAGAAGTAGATGAGGAAGAAATCGGAATTTGAGATGAGAAAAGAATACATTCTTGATCGGATTTACACACCACGATACCGATACCCCTTCTACAAATTCCTACAGCTTATATCTATATTTCCCAAGCTCCGCAACTGCCAGTGAGAAGAACCAACTGAATGGTGGTTGACTTGACCTCCAGTTGAATGACCATTTTGCCCTTGGCCCATTTCCAAGATCATGACAATACCTCCCTGTTGAAATCAAGCTTGTCCTCAAGCTTAGGAAGATAGAAGAATTCTGCAGCAACTCCAGAAGCTTACTATTGAGAATAATATTGCAATAGCTTGTTGAATTCTGATTCTGATCAGCACACCACATGAAGAAATTTGCATGCATCTTGCTACTCACCAATAATTGCATATGTTTCATTAATGTAATGCAGCAGTTCACCTTTTTATTAGCTCTTTGAGCCAATCAAGCATTTTATTATGCAAAATTCTCAAGCCCTTGGAATGGTCAAAAGTTGTCCCCAGTTTCTATAGTTTCATTTTCCAAGTTCCAAGTGGTTGCACTGTTGTCTGTTAAATTCAGAACTTCGGAACCCAACAACATCTTTGAGCTCAGAATTCGAACTTGCAGCTGACCTGCAATCAACGGCTTTGTACATATTGTATCGAATTGCAGATAATCAACTCTACTGAAACACACGGAACGAAATAGCTCAACATATAAATCTTGTATGATCAGAATTTTGGACAAACTAGCTCCAGAACAAGTTTGAACATTCATCCTTGGCTGAAACATGAGTACCTCTACTGACATTCCCTCCTCGTTATCTTTGAGCTTGACCACAAGTTCATGAAAAACGAAATAGAGTACTGAACAAACAAAGCACTCTCGTAGTTTGTTTTCAGAAACTCCGAACATGGTTTTCAGCTGAGCAAACTTACTGCTGTTCTTTTCCTGAGATTCAACCAGTACGCGATGGAATTCCCTTGAATTTGAATCTACAGTAACCATTGAGCCATACAAACAAGAAAGAATGCAGCCACGTAGCCGAACTAACCAAGGTGCTGGGAACGTATCATTGCTGACATTTATGAAAACTGAACCTTTCCATGCAATGAGCCATTGCAAAACACTATGATCCCTAGGTCTCGCCATTCCTCTATGCTGATCGTTGAAGGAACCTGTTACGAATTCAGGAAACCTGTAGCAACTGTCAGCTTCGATAGCATACAGATGATTCTCTGCTACTCGATGCTTGTTGTACACCTTCTTATCAAATAAAATTTCAGTTCCTCCTTCAATTGTTGTGGCCATATTATCCCAGTGACAAAAACCATCAATTAGAACCATCTTGAAATTTTCTATAGCAGTAGTTTTTATGCCAAAAAGTGTATTAACCATTGTCATTTCCCTCGAGAAATTCCTCAAATCAAACTCATCAGCTTCAGAATTATCTAAGCTCAGAAAATTCAAATAAGGACCAATCAACAAATCATACTGTTCTTTCTCTTTACAGATATCTGGAAACACCCATAACCCCCTCATATTAGGACTCTCCAAGTCTGGCAGCTTCTCAGAGTGCTTGGCATTTTCACTACTTCTTAGAAGCATCCGCCGGTTCAAAGTTGACTCAAAAGCAACAAAATCCTTTCCACTCTCGTCATAATCAATCATACGGACATCAACATAACCAATATTCATTAACCCAAGACTAGTATCACCTTTTGAACTCCAAAAATCATACCCACACATTCCCGGATCAAAACACATATTATCTTTCATATCAACAATGCTCTCACTCAATGAATAGTCACTGTCATAGACTCCTCTCAAGCTAGCTCTTCTATAATCGGCTAAACAATTCTTGATACCAAATTCAACAGTCACGTCATCATATCTAACATATACAACCTCAACTAGTTCCTTCTCATTATTGAGCTCCAAGTCATTAACATCATTAGCACATGAGAAATTAGTTCTAGGCTCCATTGCAATCTCATAGTCAACAACAGTATTCTTACTAGGTTCAGAACCTCTACTACAACTCTCATAGATACCAGGGTCAAAACCCATTTCAGAGTCATAATATTCACTACCATCTTCATTCAATCCCAACACCTCAGAATTATCACAGTTGTAACTTTCAAAACTACCACATATCACAATCTTCAGTTCTGCTACTACATAAAAATTAGACAATTGATTGTTGCTAGCAACTCCCATCACATGCTCATCGATATTCTCAACATTACAAGACTGAGCAAGTTGTGTTACCTCAGAAGACAGTGATTGAACTTCCTTGCTGGAACTCTTCGCCAGAGAACAACACTCACTTTTCTCGCATTCTTCTTCCAAGATCTTTCCGGAATATGAATGGGAATCCCTCGCCAAAGGAAAATCCTCAATTGAAGTTTTATTTTCTCCAGCTCTCATATTCAACGCGTCAGCTTCCATCTGCATTCGAAGCTCGTCAATCTCGTCGACTTGCTCATCACATTTCTCCGTCTGAACTTTGATTACTTCTTCATATTCCGGAGCAACCCAGACTTCAGAGAACTCATAATCTTGTGAAACTCCATAATCGCGAATTTCTTTTTCACAAGAACCATACAGAGAAATCACAAGACCAGAGAAATCATCCCAAGAATACCAGCTTTTCCTCATCGCAAACTGTAACCACTGTTTAGATTCTTCGTGCAGAAATTCATTTACGATGGAGAGCTTGTATGCGTCATGTATCGAATTTGCCCGGAATAAGAGATTGAATCTCCACACCCAATTTCTAGGGTTCTTACCCCCAAAATATGGGAAATTGACCTCCATTTCTGATTCAGCAGCAGCAAATTCCGAGGTATCGCCGGCTCTGATACCAATTGACAGGATCTTGAAGATCAATTGGGATTAAACAGTAAAATGAACAAGAACAGTAAAGATTTGGAGGCAAAGCCTCAGAAGTAGATGAGGAAGAAATCGGAATTTGAGATGAGAAAAGAATACATTCTTGATCGGATTTACACACCACGATACCGATACCCCTTCTACAAATTCCTACAGCTTATATCTATATTTCCCAAGCTCCGCAACTGCCAGTGAGAAGAACCAACTGAATGGTGGTTGACTTGACCTCCAGTTGAATGACCATTTTGCCCTTGGCCCATTTCCAAGATCATGACATCTTAATGAAGGCCAAGAAATTCCAAACGTGTTTTAGACCACCATTCCTCCCAGTTCCTTCCATGTAAATCAACAACCATTCATCTGAACAATATCATACTTCCTAGTTCTCGACTGTAATAATAAGTCACTGGTTTTGCAGATACCAAAACCTCTAGAATTATTTTAGGATTGGAAGCCGCAGCAGCAGATTATAATTGACTGGAGACTCTCCTTGATGACTGGCCAGCAGCCGGCCAGTCATTCATTCTCTTGTTTCTCCACCTGATCCCAATCCAAATTTGGGGCCCCGACGAATTCCCGATCTTGATGCTCAAGATCAAATCTTTAGCCCCAAATCATTGAATGTTGTAGCTGGATTGGTGGCTTGATCGATAAAGATTCGATCTTGATTCAAACTCAAATGGTCTGTTTTCACAGCAATCTTCCTGGGGACCAACACATAGCCATGGCTAAAAATGGTAGCTCCCCGACCGACCCTTGTCTGAAACTGAAGCAAATCAATCAGTCCCCACAGAAGAAAATGATTCAGCAGCTCAACATCCCGGCGTGTGAACAATCGCGCTCTGCAGTCATCGATGTGATCATCCTCATAGCCGTGGTCTGCTCCTTTGGGACTTTACTGTACCCCTGTGTGAAGAGCTTGTTCTACAGCAGCGCTGATTTTCTCGAGGAGGCTGCGTATGTTCTGCAGGACGAGATTTCTCGCGCTCCGATGGTTTACGGGTGTTTTGGATTGAGCATTCTGTGCGCTCTGTTCGCTCTCATGGCGATCGCGGTTTACGCTTGCAGAACCTGTGGCAAGCCGGGCTGCCGCGGGCTGAGGAAGGCGGCGGAATTCGACATCCAGCTGGAGACGGAGGAGTGTGTGAAGAGCTCGATAGGGGTTCAGAGAATGGGGGTGAAGAAGGGGCTGTTTCAGTTGCCGCGTGATCATCATAGGGAGCTGGAGGCGGAGCTGAAGAAGATGGCACCACCGAATGGCCGAGCTGTTCTTGTTTTCCGGGCTAGGTGTGGATGCTCGATTGGAAGCATGGAGGTTCCCGGTCCGAGGAAGTCTCGTAAGGTTAATAATAAGAAGTAGAATTACGTGATACCTAGTATCGAAAAAGGTTGAATGCATAGTACTTACAATACACACAGTATGATGAACTACAGAGTCATAGAATAAAATGGAATAAAGTTATTTGGAACTGTTTATATGTGTTGATAAAGGAATACTACTACTTGGGCTCACCTTTTCTGAGGTTTATGGGAAATTTTATGATGTTAGATGATGATGATGATGATATCTCTTTGGTTCTGGCATCTCTACTTTATGCATAGGAATAAACTTTTGAACTGTTGATTTCTTGTATGATGTAGTTGAACTTTATGATTTTCTTGAGCTTATGTCTGATCAAATTCATGTTATTTTGCCTGTCTTTAATATTTGCTGATGCCATTCCCAGAAACTGTTATGATTTCTGGATTATAGTCTAGGCATAACTTATAAGGACTGCTTTCTTCTTTTTCTTCCTTGTTTAATAGCATGATGTCTCTCTTATGGTTGTGATCATGTTTTTCAAATCTTTGCTGTTTTCTTGGAAAAAAGCATTACAAGTAGTGTCTTCGATTTGAATTCGTCGAGCTGATCGATCAAAGTCTAAGCTTGTTTTATGTCTCCTGCATTTCATTGGCAATTATTGGCCAGATGTTTCATCACCTAATTGTAGTGGACAGTAGTAAATTGTGGATTTTTAGGGGTAGTTTGATCGAATTTGTTCCCACTTGATGAGCCATTTTGCAACCACCCAAACATGCAGTAGTGAAACAGAATAAGCCATCACAACCAAAAGCACTTTTCTCTTCTTTTTTGCATCTGCATTTCAACGTGCCGCTTGATTTTTTGCTTGAACGTTACATATTCTCCAAGAATCAAACTTTTTTCCTCTCTTTTGCTACTGCGTTTTAGCATTCAGCTTGGTGTTTTGAAAGTTACATATTCCCCCCTTTTGTGCTGATGATTCCTATAGAAGTGCATTGGAAGAGTGAAGGAATATGTCCTTTTGTGATTGTATTGTTTGTGTGAGCATGGAGCTTTCCATCCTATTATTGTTTGTGTGAATATGGAGGTTTCCACAAGAACTTACTTGGTCTTGTTCACTTGTCTGATTCTGTGTCTTTTGTTGTAAAGTTGAATAGGACTCTCTCTGATTTTGTTGCTTAGAATTGTTTACTCAGAATTCAGTGTTTTCTGCTAATGACAAATAGTCCATGAATTAGGAATCTGCATTTGAAAGTTTGCTTCTGGACTCATCACTATGTGTTTACACAATTACACATGTTTGCCTGTATGACATCTGGTTCATAACAAGCACAATGTGTGTTTTTACTTTTTACAGCAGTTATTCAGCTATTTTGGTAAAGAATCTCTAATGATATTCTTGACAATAAGATCTCAACACAAATTCAAGGGTTGATATTTTACTATTTTAGAATTTAGAAAATTAAGATTCGTATCACATTAGAATCACAATTTGATCCGTGCATCCACAATATCATATCGTCAAAACTATTTTTGATAATTTCATTTTGGCTGGTTTTCAAATTCAAAAGTTGTCTATATCAAACTCTTGTTAAATTTCGACAACCTTGTTCGGATTGCGATTAACATTATTGACCATAATAATATGAGTTAACATTCAAGAAATATGAGCTTTTTGTAATGTTTCGAGCAATAAAGAATGTACTTTTTTTTTAATATAAGCAAATTGAATTGGATTCCACTAAAATTTACATAAATTAAGACCTGGGAAAACAAATGCAAAACAAAACGTTCTAGTTTTGATCTACATCCATGTCCTCAAAATGGGCTGACCCGATATCCACATCCATATCCTCCGCTGATTCGTACCCCTCGGCGGATTCCCCCTCCAATTCCCCTTCTTCCACCGCCTCCAACCCGGATTGTTCCGGAGCATCAATCACCGGACCCGGATTCGACATGACGGCCGATCGGTTCCGACCCGCAAAATAAATGTGAAACACAAATGTCGGCATCCTGGTATGCTCCGGCGGGTTCTCTTCTTCACCGCCCTCCTCCGCCTCATCCTCCTCTTCTTCCCCTTCTTCTTCCTCTTCGTCTTCCTCTTCCGCTGCCTCATCGCCGCCGCTTTCCTTCTCCGGCATCTTGAACCGGCAGCTAGGGCACGATCCCTGGATCCCCAACCACTTATCAATACACGCGGCGTGATACTTGTGCTTGCAGGGCATCTGCTTGGCCTCCTCGCCGACTTCGAATTCGGTCAAGCAGATCGCGCAGTCGGAGCCCCGGTCAGTCAATCGGATCGTGGGGAGCGCGTCGATGGACTCCTTGGAGGCCGGGACGAAGCCCTCCTTGCCGGAGAATCGGGTCCCGTCGAGGCCGCCGTCGATCATGGTCAGGGATCCGGTGCGGGAGTTGACGATGATGGACACCTCCTGCGGCTCGTCGGAGGGGCCGTGGGTGGTGGCGTAGTCGATGATGTAAGGGAGGAGTAAGGTCCTTGCGGTGCGGCGGGCTAGATCTTCGAGCCGCGGCGGCGTCGCTGGCCTCGACTCGGCGGCGGCTGTGGTGGTGGAATCCATCTGAAAATGCAGGGGTTTGGCGATGCTGAAGCGGTGAGGAGGGATTTAATATGGAGGGGGAGTGGGGCCCGCGGAAAGGGAAAGCATGAGGAAACAGCCGTCGTCACTAATTTTGCTTTACAATGTACTGGGCCGTGTTCTTAGACCTTCCAGGCTCTCTTTTTTCCTTGAATTAAATCTTTTCTGTTTTAACAAATTAATTCTAATGTAGTCGACAAGTAGGCGTAACTCACCGTCCAAAATTTTTTTTAAAAAATTTCTTTTACATTTCTTGAAAAATTAATAAATCTATAGATAATCCTATTTCTCCAACTTTATTTGACTATTGATCAAGTCAAATTTACTTAATTTTAATTTTAAATTAAATATTATATTATATAATTTTGTTGGATTTATGACACACATATTTTCAAAATATTTTCAGATCAAATATAATTTTAAATCAATCAACAAAAAAGTCAATTGAGATAATATGTGTGATTTAGAAGATGAGAAAATATGAATCTATAATAATAATAATAATAATAATAATAATAATAATAATAATAATAATAATAACAATAATAATAATAAAGAAAGATGTCAATTAATAAAGAGTAAGAGAAATCATCATGTTTAAAAAATCATAATATATCGTTTCAATACATTGTGATTTGTGCATAACGGACTCAAATAGTGAGATATAGGCCATGTTTACTAGAACTTATTTCTTGATGTACTGAACTGAACTGAACTGAATTGAACTGAATTGAACTGAACTGAACTGAACTGAATTGAACTGAACTGAAGTGAAAATTGATGTATTGAAAAATGGAATCAGCATGACTGAATTAACCTGAATTTCATCAAATTACATTTTCACTGAACTGAACTGAACTGAACTGAACTGAACTGAACTGAATTGAACTGAACTGAATTGAACTGAACTGAACTGAACTGAACTGAACTGATCTGATCTACAGATAAGCTCTGGTAAACAGGGCCATACAACCATTGACTTAAGGATTTGATTGGATTATGAGCTATTAATGCATGGATAATTACCCGGATTAGAGAATGATAATCTATTTATTTATTGCATATTAGAGAATTTTCCCCCTTCTAACGATAGTTACCATACATAATCGTTTAATTTAGTAAACTAATTTTTACTATTGAAAAATCTTTAAGTGTATCGCTTTTTATTCATGATACTGGATTACTGTTTGTTGTTCCAACTGATTGACTAATTTAATTTGATTTTAGTTGAACTAAAGTAAAAAATTAATTCATCCAACAGTTAACATGATTTCCTTTAAACAGGATTGTTATATCACGCCTTATATTTTGCTTAAACACGCCTTGAAATAGTGTAAATACGCTTTAAAATATTTATTTTTGTTAAGTTTTTCAAACTAAATTTATACTTCAGTTGCGGAAAATTAAAAATGATCTAAATACATTTCTTGATTTTTCAATACCATGTTATTTAAAAATATAATCAAATAATAATTAAAATACATGGCGTTGAATAACAATACTCCTTTAAATGGAGCAAGAGTGTTGTTTTTGAATTTGTGGGCAGTCCAGTTGTGTTAATTCGAACAAGTTGCGCGTTTCTTTCGACTTTAGTTTGCTTATCAAATGGATTCTCAAGTTGACAAAGGTGGAAAAAAACTCTCATGGGGAGCCCGCAATAATCACGTTTTCTGGTGCGACCTCAACGCGTGGATCGATCGTAAAATTTTACAGTCTTCATGTTCGAACAACTTCCTTAACCCTGACAGTCAGATAAGCTAACATTAAGGAGTAGCCTGTGTTTCACCTTCAGACGTGGAGCCACTCACCTAATTACGCGTGGGACTCAAACACACTCAAACCTCCACACATTTCAGATTAAATTTATGGTTGTTTAAAGTCAAATTAACATTAAATTGAAATGAATTAAGTTCGTTGTTTATTTTTTGAATCAATTAAACACGTCTTTGAATTAAACTAAACTAAATTTAAGATAGTTAATTATGTGTTAGTTGAGATGTATCTGAACTAGATAACTGGTGAAAATAGTTTGAATCTTATGGTCAAATATGGTTAGCAGGGACAATATGGTCAAATATTGGTTCTGCAAGAGGGTACACTGTACAAGTAATTTTATTCATACAAGGCAATCTCAGTTATTTCATCACTAGATCAAAAGTATGACCTAATCTATTGTGAAGCTTTGTACATCAAGCTCCTCAATCACATGACTAGCAAATAGGAAAGAAGAATATTTAAAAAAAGAGTTGACACTAGTAGATGCTAATGATTTCTGAATCATGGCGGGCTTGAAGGAATCTTCACGAAGTATGTACGACCCATTTCTTTCAATGGCTACCCCGAAGACTGAATTAGTCTTGAGGTTGTCAAAGCAGGATTTGGCCGTCGACGTGATTGACGCGTCATGCTCCGGCGGGAAGCTCTTCCCCCTATCTGGATCTGTTTGGTGGCTCTGCGGTGGTCCCGTGTACCTGTAAAACAACACTGGGATTACTTAGGGCGGGGCGGCAGTTTTTCGTAGCCCGCTCCGACGTCCAAGTTAGGTTGGGTCATTGAGCTATTATTTGGTGGAGAAGATGATCAATAATGTATGAGGAAGTAATATATCACTGTGGGTCATGGATATATCAGAATGAACTCTATTTTACCTTTCTCTATCATGGTATATATACTAGTGGCTGACTGAACACGTTGCCTGGACACGTCGTGGGGTAACATGTTGGGAGCATGGGGATGGTCTTCCAGGGACCATCCGTGACAGAGGTCCCACAAACATCAGAATAAAAAATCACAATGGAGCTTAGATTGAGTTGAAAGTTTGTTTACTTAAGAAAATTAGACAAAATAATATTCGAACTGAGTTTTATGTTTCCCACAGATTTCACAAAGGCAGTTGGCTGATCAGTAAGTATATTGGGGTTGGGGAAACAACTTGGCTTGAAAAATTAAACAGAGAATTACTACTATGCATGTGAGAAGATGCACCACTATCAAGAATCCATTCATCTTTATCAAAACAAATTGCATAATTTGCTAGATAAAAAATGAGGCTACCTGCAAAATCTCCAAAGTAAGCAAAGTTGATGCAATCTCCTCCCATGTCATTGCCCTTTCCTTTCAGCATCTGGCAATCATAGATTGCATGTTGTTGTTTTGAGATCCACTTGTTCCTAGCCTTGTATCACTCAGATCCAGTGGTGTTGCAACATCATTATCCTCATCATTCTGCTAATTAGTTACTGCATTACCAAATGTTCTTGCACCTTTTCCCTTTCCTGCATCAGGCCACCAGTCAAGGTAACCATGAATCTCGTAGCAAGTTTCCTTCAAATGTCCCATTATTTGACAATAATCACACTTCAACAGCTTCTTAGCTTGTGTCTCCCTCATTCTTTGAGCATAGCTTTTAGGTCCAGAAGATTGACCAACAGTTTGGTTGGCCTGCTGATTTCCCCGATTTCCATAACCTCTAGCTAACATAGCAGAATCATTTACATTTGTGCCATACATTGTTTGCATTCCTCTCATTCTCCTGTTTATTGAACAAAGAATATGTCTTTCCAATAGATGGCAACAAGAATCCTTTCCCTAAAAGCATCAAATTCACTATTTAATCCAGTAAGAAACTGTTGCATCCTATACTTATTTTCCCTTCTATTCAATTCTTCATCATTTCCACAGTGACAGTCACAATTGCAACGTCTACATCTCATTTTAGGCCTTATCGTATCAATTTCATTCCACTTTCTTTCAAATTAGTGAAATACCGAGCCACAATATTGTTACCTTGCTTCATGCTGCTAATATTCGGCATTAGCTGGTAGAACAACGTTTCCTGATTCACACTGAATCTCTCCTGAATCTCATCCCATAGTTTCTGCGCATACCTCCAAAGAGAAATCCACGAGCCTGGTCTTCACTGATTGAGTTTTTGATCCAAGCCACGACGGTTCAGTTCACCTTGATCCAGTGCTATACAACGGTGAATTTTCATCTGGTACAACGAGCATTCCATTGATGAAGCTCAACTTTCCTCTCGCTTCAAGTGCGCTAATCATCGCTTCTCTCAACGTAGTGTAGTTCCTCTCTGTCAAAGGCTTGGTGTAATCACAAGATTAGCATGATCAAGAGGCTGTAGGAATAGCGGATCGGTCGGCCGGATTCTGACATAGCCATCGGCCAGTACCGGGCAATTTTTTCTCCACCATCCTTCAAATCTTCAAAGGTTACTACGGAAATTGATATGAATCGTTGTCGTGAAGCTCTAATACCATCTAGAAAAGCCTGAATTAGATTTCTATTAACCGACTCCGGCGAATTCCACCGAAGAAGGTGATCGGGAAAGTTATTTTAGTTGGGGAAATTACTCCAATTGGTTTCAAGTTTCATTCACGGAAAATCTGAGTTACAATCCTATAGCCTTGAGCTATATAAAGCAACAACTCATTCAATTAACAACAACTAACTAACTCTATCATAAAACTAACCTACTCAGCGGTTGAGCTAATCTAACTGAAAAGGAAAGTAAAGTGACAGCTGCAGTGATGAGGACGCGCCCGAAGGCGTATTCGCGTTTAGACGAGTTATAACTGTTGAACGTTTCTCCATTTAAAATGTTGCCGCGCTTTAGTTAAAACGACAGCTGAAAATTATCGTTTTGAGCCAAATAGATAGAAAAATGCAGCAATCCTCAATGATAATTAGATTATGATCATTCCTTCAAAATTTAAATATTTTCTTATGTATGTAATATATAATTTATTGTTATTATTATTTGATTAAATACATAATTATTTAGAGTGTGACATATTTCATACAACCTATCATACCAAAATAACAATGGTTTACAAAACTTCTAGCCAATGTTTGGCTGTTGTTATATTTAGTCCCTTACTCTAAAAAGTGTCAACTTATTATAAAATAATTTATTTCTAAAAAAATCACATATTATTAAATATGACTAATAATATTAAATATTTATCAAATAAGGCTTTAACATTCCTATCCAATATCAATACACTAAATCTTTAAAATATGGAAACAAGCTCTACTTCATATTACAATCCATATAAATATTTATGTGAATGATAGATTTCTTCAAAAAAAAAAATGAATGATGGATTCTCTTATGCTAAATCAATAAATCAAACTATAATTAGATCGAGAAATTAATAGAATTCAACAAATTCGAATTAGATCAATATTTTTGCCAAGCACTTCACACATTCCCCCTTCTTTTGAAAAAGATAATTTCCCATATTTACACAGCATAATAATAATAGATTCCGCCCCTTTCAAAGCGTATAGATCTTCGTCTATAAATACCAGCTGAGGTGTGGAAACGGTGGCGCCACACGCGCGATAATAGCAGAGAGAGCCAATCGACTCAACAGCAATTACCGTACAGCTCAATCGAGTTGCAGACTAGGGTTCTTATGAGCCCCCAATTCGAGGCGCCGCACTTCTGATTCAGTTCAAGAATCCGCAGCTTCCCCGATTTCACAGCCATGGATTCATCATTTGTTCCCTCCAGCTTCAATATTTTTGAAATCTACCAGCGATATTGCGGTAATTCCCACCTCTGATTACTGTTTTGATTACCGGGGAAGAAGAAAAGGCTCATCTTTCTTTCCAGATTTTGTGTTCTTGAATGTTATCTTCTTGAAATGAAAGCTGAGTGAATTAATGCTGTTTATACTCCTGCAGACATCACCTCAGGAATGCCAAATGATGGTTCAAGACAGGCATTGACACAGCTATTCAAGATTGTGGAATCTATTCCACCGGAAAGGTATGCAGACTGGGAAATCTAGCAAACTCTGTGTATCTTTTGGTATATCAAACTTTAGTGAACTGAACTACTTCTTTTCATGTACCAGTTATTCGATTTCTGAGGAAATATACAAACTTATGATGCGGTTAGATTTACGGGTAAGCTTGTTTCTTATTTCGTTGTGTTTTGTGCTACTGGTTTAGAAGTTACTTCCTTTTATTGAAAGAAAGATAGTAATTTAGTTATATTCAAGTTGTTTTTTTTTTCTTGAATATGCAGAGTAGTTTTCCCGGGCACTATAGAAAGGTTAGCCACTCTAAGAAAAGCCCTTTCTGATATAGAAGACAATAGAATTGGCTCTTTGTTTATGTGTTTTTGGAGTCAGTGAGCTGGCAAGGGGTTAACTTGTTCTCATTCTTCATCTATTCAGGCTGATTTTTTGGAGTTTCCTCGATTTTATGAATTTGTATTCTTCATTTGTCGAGAGAATGGTCAGAAGAACATCAGTAAGTAAATGCCTGAAATTATATTGGTGTTTCAATCTGCTCTATCTTGAACTTAATATAAGAATCCCTGATGGAAAACTTGACCTCAATCTACTCTATCTTTTAACTTCAGCTGTCAGCCGAGCAGTCATGGCTTGGAGATTAATTTTGGCTGGTAGGTTCCACCTTCTCAATCAATGGTGCAACTTTGTTGAGGTAATTAAACCATCGTCTAATAGTCAATAGGGTTACTACTACTATTCTTACTTTCATGATAATGTTATTAATCATATCTATGTTGTAGGCAAATCAGCGGCATAATATAACCGAGGACACATGGAAGCAAGTGTTGGGCTTCAGCCGCTGTGTACGTTACCATCTGGAAGGGTATGACCCTAATGGTAGGTAGTAGTAACAGCTATCAATTGATTCATTTATGATTATTTTTTGGCTATCAAAAGCTCTCTTGTATAAAAGATGCCTTAAATTATTTTTTAAGAAGTATGTGCCAATTGTTGCTCCTGCCATCTATTTCAAGTTTGTCTTTATAGAGCTGCTATCTCTCTTGCAGGACCTTGGCCTGTATTAATTGATGAGTTCGTAGACTACATGTACAGGTTTGTTTATTCTAACCATCTCACTTGCCTTGTATAGGTTTTTCCAAATAGGATTATGTTTTGTTCTTAGCTTACCAGGTTTGATTAAGAACTTTTTTTTTATATAGTAAATCAATGCCAGATCATTTGTAATTAACCTTTGATCAGCAAAAAGCTCATATGCAGAGCTCATATGGTTTTTAAGTTATGTTAGACCTGGAAATTCGACTAGTTCAAACAAATAATGTATATTATTGCTAAGGAATCAAGTAGTTGTCTTGTCAACTATATTGATCTAATGCATATTTGAAGTTCAGGAACTACTAGTAAGTAGTTAGTATTGATTGACAACATGTTTAAGCTCTCTGAATCTCTCCATCTACTTTTACCAATACCCCTTCTTTATATATCGGCAGTGGCATATAATATACACAGTTGCTAGGATGATTTGTGATTGACACCAAATGTCTTTCTTGCAGGATAAGGAATAATGCTCGAAATATTTCTGGCAGTTGCAACGATTTAGATGCACAACCGGCTGATCTTCCTGGTATTGTTCTTAGCAGTGTGGAGGATATTGCCGTTTATCTTTCATTATTTTTGTCTTCCACCTGTTCATCATTATGCTTTTAATACAGCAGGGCTGACAACACTACCAGGATCAAAGAGGAAATTTTGTGACAACCTGCAAAGAGAATTTGAAACTACAGAGGAGTATTTTAATTGGAATGCAATAAGAATTTCGAAGAGAGGAAAGACTAATAACGGCAACATGTGTTTTAACTGCGAGGAGATGGTTAATAATGGCGGTGGGAGCTGTGCAGATAACCAGTTGGGAAGCTCCAAGTCACAGTGTGCTGTTGAAGGCTCTTTGTCAAAGGGTTTTGCAGGGCTTCTCTCAGATAGAGTATCCTAGATTTAAACTAGTGGAGACAACCTACATGGTTTGTTTTCAATTAATCAACTTCACAGATACCCAAATTCACTGGAAGAGCTTTGATGAACCCTTTTCGTGTCGTTTTGTAAGTCTTCCAAATATGATGATGTATCAGACTTGGTTGTAAAAAATCAGTAGAAATGTAGTTCTTGAATGAGATTTGTATCAGCATTTTTATTCGACCGATCTTATTTGCAATATCATGTAGGAAAGTTGTTTGCATACATTTGAAACATTTCTTGATCTATTTGCTAATTACATGATGATACAAGAAAAAAAGGAACAGGCCTAACAAAATCTCAGCTACCTATTTATTTGTACCCAAAGTTCTATGCATCACCATTGATACTTGGCTGCAACAAGAACTTCCTCGTATTTCTCAGCAGCGGTATCCCAACTCAAATTCTGCATCATTCCACGCCTCTGAATCCCTTCCCAGCTGTTTTTGTACTCACGATATGTGTATAAACAGTTCCCTAATGCATGAATCAGCTGACTCACATCTGCCCTGTCAAATGTCCATCCAAGACCAGACTCTTCGTAAGGATTGAAAGGCTGCACGGTATCCCTCAAACCTCCTACAGCATGAACAACTGGAACTGTACCATAAGACATAGCATAGAGCTGGTTTAGACCACAAGGTTCAAATCTTGATGGCATCAGCAGTATGTCAACACCAGCTGTGATCCTGTGAGCTGTCTTAACCGAAAAACCAACCCAGCCTCTCACCCGATCATTGTACCGCCCTTCAAAGTGCCTAAGCATCTCCTCAAGGTCAGCTCTACCAGTTCCAAGCATGACTAGCTGTACACCTTGGTCCATCATCCATGGAACAGCTTCAGCTATAAGATCAACACCTTTCTGGTCATCAAGCCTTCCTATGAAACCAATCAATGGGACATTTTCGCGCACTGGTAAACATAGCTCCTTTTGCAATGCTTTCTTGCACCTGGGCTTGCCTGTTTTGAGGGTGTCTAAGGAGTAATTACAGTAGCCATCAGACTGAAGGTGGATATCCACCTCCGGGTGCCAATCGTCTGTATCGATGCCATTGACTATACCTGTGAGTTTCCAATCGTTCTCATTGATTACCCCATGTAAGCCCCACCCACCTTCGGGGGTTTTCACTTCCCAAGCGTATCCATGGCTTACAGTCACAATGCGATCAGCCATCTTTATGCCAGCAGCAAATATATTGAAGTGCTCGCCTCCTACAGGATCGTAGAACTTGAAAAGATCCAAGTAGTGAGGAGGAAGATCCGTGAATGAGAAATCACTCACTGGACCACGACCCTATCAGATGGAGAAGTAAGAGAATGGACATAATATTAATCTGACCTTAGTTTCTATTTTGTGAAAGAGAAAAGTTCATATGTAGCAATGATGAAAATCTGTTGGCTAAGATGTTGAGGAGCCAACCTGGTGAGCCATGTTATGAATCACAAGAACGGATCTGGTGTATTGCATTAATCCGTGATCACGGTAATAGGCTTTAAGATACACGGGAAGTAATGCTGTGTGCCAATCATTTGCTATGAATACCAGGTTTCCATCACCATAACATATCCCACCACAAGGAACATGCCAAGGGACCTAAATAAATCAATAATTATGAGTATTGGATTACTTAGACAGTGACTTAACAGAATACAAAAAGCATGATCATACCTCAACAGCAGCTTTACAAAACAAAACCATGCGCTTTAGGATATCCTGGACATTCCCATAGTAACATCAATAAGCGCAAGTGCATTAAAAAATCACGGAAATTGAGATCATTCTACAATGAGTTTGTTAGCTCAAAGTTAATATAAGTTAATAAACTGGCACACTAAGAAATTGAAAACCAATCTAATGATTTTGTTAACCTACAAATAGTGCAAGTATGGTTTTAAGGCCACCTGTGAAGACAAAAAACATATTTATGAACTGCCAGCCACATACAGGAATTGGATTAACAAAGATTGAAAGGTAAAATTCTCAAGAGAGGATAAAAGGGTTTGCCTACCTCTCGTTTGCCACCATATATATTGTTCTCTATGTGCCGGAAAATAGGGGAATCAATGAATACAATATCTACACCATCGATGAAGGTTTGAAAGTAATTCACCTCCATATCCTACAATTGTTAGGCCCAAGTAATTAGATAGGAGAGACCAAGTCATACAGCATCAACAGTGAAGAATCATAGACATATTTACACCTTTCTGATATTACCTGACCATCTATTCGATACATCTTCCGGACCCCTGTATTTTGAGCGTTGGCATAATCATTATAACGAGGAACAACTACCTGCAGATTACAGAAACACGAGATTCATTTCCCTTTTCAATTTTACAAGATAGAGGTAGGTCAGTGTAAGTATCCCCCAGGAATTTTAGGGGAAACGATGTTCAATATCCAAGCTTTTTGGAAAAGAATCAATGAGGTACTTTACCATGACTCTATGTCCACGCTTAGCCAAAGCTTTTGGTAAGGCTCCAGCAACATCAGCAAGTCCACCTAAGTAAATCCAAAAAAGCATGAATGGTACCCTCAGGCGCAAGATGCATCAATCTACAAAGGCATAGGCTAATAGGACAATAAACAATTTTTTATAGATTCTAGGCAAGGGAAAGGGAGAGTATACTGATTTATGTTTTACTCAATGTTTCAGTAACTAAAGATGCTTCTACTCTAGAAATAGCTAGCAATTATAAGCCTGCAGTATTCCATTTGAAAGAACGATTTGAATTGCATTATGTAGAACAACCGTTTTCTTCTTTGATGGATCTGGTAGACTTCTAGAAAGGAAACATATGCAATTCAATAGTCTAGTCTAGCATGCTCTTTGACCGGACAATACATAATCATACTGCATTCATAAATAGTGGAAATATCTATATAGATAAATAAACAACTATGCAGAAAAGGTAGTAAGCTCTACCATAACCAATCCATGTTATGAAATTGTGGTATGAAAACAGGATTTACCAGTTTTCACGAATGGGGCACATTCTGCAGCTACCATAATAATATTCATCACATTCACCCCAGCAAGTGGAGGGGGTTTTGAATCCTCCTTAGCAGTCACAATCTGTGGGCTAGATTCCTCAACAACTCTCTCTCGATTCTCATCTCTAAGGGGCAAGCTTGCATTGTACTCAAACATTGAAAAAGAAACATCGGATTGGATCTTTTTGCCCGGCGCATCATTCAACTTCTCGTTAGCTCCAAGATTCAAAGAAGCATTCGAATATGAGTTTGTCCGTGTTTCCAACCGAGCAGAACCTTCATCATTCGACTCAGCCGTCTCTTCATTAATTCCATTCAACTGCCGAGTAGAAGGTACTTTAACATCTCCACCACCACTTGCCGAATTCTTCTTGACCTCATTTGCTGTCGCAATGCCAACATCCTCCTCCTCCTCCTCCTCGTCATCATCCTCATTGCTAATGATGCTACTTTTCATGGATGAAACTAACTTCTTCCTTTCTTTTATCTGCAACAAACAGAAAAACGTAATCAGCAATAAGTAACTCCAAAAGTACAACAAATCAGATGTCCAAATTTCATTAGCTTGAGATATCTCAAGATTCTAGTGAGCAGAGACCATGAAAACAAAATCACAAATTTCCAGCAGAAAATACACAATTATTCAGTGTAATCATAACCTGATCGAGCAAATTCCTCTGCATTTCCAGGACCTTCTTGCTTTTCTCAATCGTAGCTTGCAGAGCATCGTCGGAATCATCCACATTCTCAGAGTCGCCGGAGCCGCTGCTCGCGGAGTTCACCCGCTTGATCACCAGCTTCCGAGCAGTTCTGCATCCCCGGCAAAAAGAGAGAGTTCCGGCGGGTTTGTAAAGAGGGAAGCTTGATCGCCGGACAGTTCCAGCTTGCAGAATAACGGGGCTGTCAACTACAGAGTCCATCACGAAAGAAAGAGACCCCATTGGTAACCGTGCCACTGTGGAAAGAGAGGAAACTGAGGTTATGATTAATGTTTGACGGTGGCAAGAAAGCCGGAGCTCCGGTTCGGAAATGTGGAGCTTAATCTGGGAAGAGCTTAAACGGGTGGTGTTCGCCTCTCCATATGGGCCTACTCGTACTTACCCTGACCCATGGGCTTTTTCAAATGTTTCATTATCACCTTAATTCACACGTGTAAATCATGGTACTTTTTCTGTTACAGAATTAATAGAGATTTTATATCCTCAAAAGTTCCATTATCATGACTTCATGATGAATTGATGATGTGCTTTACACATGAACTGTCTAAAGATCCTTTTATGTACTTACATTTGAGTTCTTTACTTATGTTACTAGCATAAGAATTAAAAAGAAACTTTTATAGTCTTGGATCATAATTATGCCACAGGAAAATGAAAAGTTTTGCTAAGAAAGATTAGTGTACAATATCAGGAGCATCATGAGGAGGGGAACAAATGAGTAGTATCAAGAATGCCTTCTCTGGTCTGTGACAACTTGTTTTTGCACCAATGAAGTTGGGATGTGGAAATGACTAACATTTGTAGAACATTTTTAACCAGCATCAAATCCATCACTGTAAACAGCAGATCATCCACTTTCTGGTGTTCATTCTCGACACGAACCGCTTTCTTCCACCACCTCTCCTTCTTGCCTTCCATTATTTCCACCCATTGCTCTTTCTGCTCAGAAATTAAGAGAGTTTGTAACAAAATTCTGAAATCAATCTAATATTTTCCAAACTAATTATTCATTTTAGTTCTGATATTGTTCATGCATACCTTACTGACCAATTTTCTCAGGTCATATAGAAGTTCCAAATCTCTGGGATCTTCAACAGGTGGACCAGAATTATATAAACTGTTCTTGAGCTTCTTCCATGTGGAATTCTTGGTGCCTGAAGCCTTCACAAAAATCCAGAAAATCCTAATGCAGTTTTCTATGATCTTCAAAACTTGGCCTGCTTTCACCTTCATCACATCTCCAGTTATCCCATCATTTTCTGGGGCATTAAAATACACAGTCAAGAATATTTAATACAGTGACATTGGAAAAGGAGGGCTTTTATTTGTTTATCTTTCACCAACTTTGAATACAAAATGCAGATTACTTAAACAAATTTGTCTTCAAAGTGCCTGCTTTTATATAAAAAGAAACATGGCAGTTTTAAGAAAATGAAGTTTATCAAAAGGGGAAAGCATGTCCTTTTCTAGATGGGAAGATGCTTGATTCTTCATGAATACTTTATAGGCCCTTGAGTAAGAGATCTTATCCACTAATCTTCAACTTGGAATAATGAAAAATGAGAAAGTTGAACTTGAAAATGTTTCTTGAAAAAGTCGACTAAAAAGTGTGTCAGTGTTAAGAGAGCGAAAGAGTGTAATAGTTTGATTGAGGAAAGTTCTTACCAAGAGGGCTTGAAACTTGTGGAACTTGGATTAGTTTCTTGTGAGATAACCTTGTTTGGACATAAATCAACTGCCTTTCACTTTTCATGTGAATCATGTCCTGATCTTCTACAAACCTTTCCAGCAAAACATGGAATTCCTGAAATCTCTCAGCAGTTTCCTTACTGAAGAATCTGTCCTGATCAGAGGCTGCAATAATAGCTTCGACTTTCCGGTATTGATGGTGTAATGCATCCCAGGATAAGCATGACTGAGCCACATAAACCAGCTCAAAATCACTTCTCAGGCTTCTCATAAGGCTCTCCCTGACTTCATCAAAAAGGCTGCCAAGTTGCACTCTTTGGATTGCATCTGAAAATTATCATCACAGTCCAAACATTAACATTGTAACAAAAAGATCAATCAAAGATGAGCTTACACTAGAAGTTAGAAACTCACCTATTCCATGCAGTCTGTCTGCACTGAGAAGATCGAACCATTTCATCCTTTCCTCGTACTTAACATAGACTGAGTCTACCTCGAAAATCACGATTCTGTCAATAATCTCTGGTTCAACATGCACATTCAGTTCAACAGAGGTTAAATCTAAATCAGCTGGGAAATTGAAGACTTCCTCATCTTGATCCTCTGGGCTCAGTTCGGCAGACGATGGAGAGTTAATAATGGTGCAAGAATCATCATCATCACCATCATCATCATCATCACCAACATCATCATCATCATCATCATCATCATCATCAAGCTGACTCAAGTTTGGAATTTCTTGGATGAGTACTTCATTAATTTCTTCAAGTTTCACCTCAAAAACAGAATCCACATCATAAAAAGTCTCAGCATGGAAAAATGTACCATGGCATGGATTAGCTGTTGCTGCATTTGCATACACAACAGCAACCTGAAGAACATCATCATCATCCACTGATACCTCTTCATTCTGAGGCCGGGATGCGAAAAGGAAAGCGGAAAAATCGATGAACCTGAGAATTACAGTGCAAGAACTCGAAACTAAGAAGATAAATTGACAGATGAAATGGATTATGAGCAAGCACCATTCACAAAGAACCTTAATCCATATGAAAATCTGACAAAAACAGAGAAAAATGGGATGGATGTAGAAGCTCAAATAGAACCATTTCAAGTGGCCTTCTGGGATAAGGGTTGATTCAATAATTAGCCAACAGCGAGCTAGGGAAGGCATTCTTGGATTATCAAATCTGCGAGTCTACTTGATGAGATATATCCTACACAGATTATCAATTTTAAAAAGTACCTAAACATATTTTTTAAGGGAAAAAATATGCAGGGTAGTTAATTGGTTGAAACAATCCATGCTTGATACAGAATTGATTCAAGTATACAAAGTTTACATATCCACATCAGTGAGTCAGATTTCTGAAAAGATATGATTCTGAAATTTCATCTTCATTTCAAAAAAATAAAATATTCCATCATCTTCCAAGCTTATCTGCAGTATACTGCAGTTCAGTTAAGTTTTTAAAAATGTGATTTGATGAATAACATACGGCAACGAAATTTCATCACTCACTCTGTCATGGCGGTATTTGTACAAATTTTTTTAATCATGTCAGATTTTATTGACTTATCAACATGTCATAGAGTAAGACGGGTAGTATAATGTATTTTCTAGATCCAAATTAATTAGTTGCACATAATAATAATAATAATAATAATAATTGTCAAAATATTAAGTTAACCACGAGAAATAAGATCGCACATGGATTCCTGCTAGGGGTGAGATTTTGATTGGGGTTACCTTGGATTATTACCCAATTTTTTTTTTTAAAAAAAAAGATTGCACATATATAGTTGATATAGAGTGTACATCTATTTTATTTTTTTACAATTCGAGGAATATTAGGCCAGGCCAGTTATAGCTTATTTCTTGAACTGAACTGAAATTAATTAAACTAAATTGAAAATTAATGTATTGAAAAAAAAAATCTGACTGAATTAACCTGATTTTTATCAAATTATATTTTCACTGAACTGAATTACATATAAACTCTAGCAAATATGGAGAATTGAAATAGTAAGCTCATGGTCTCATGAGTTTTATCATTAGTTCAATTCAGCAAAAACATTTAATAAAATTGTGTTTAATTCAATTAGAGTATATGTATTGACATAAATTTTTATTTCAATTTAGTTTATTTCAATTTTTGTAAGAAATAAACAAGTTTGCAAAAGAGAAAATGCTCAAAATGGTACCCAGTTTTAATTGAAATTCACACATTGGTACCCACTTTTTAAATTTGCATAAAAAAGGTACCCAGTTTTTTATTTATGTTCCAAAATGATAGCCATGACCTGTAATAGTAGGTTTTAAATAAGTCAACTCATAGTCAAAGGTTAATGAGTCGGTCTCTGAGTAGACCGTCTATATTCTGACAGAATATAGACCAATGATTAAGTTGTAAATAGTGTATAAGACAAAAACACGGAGGGACCTTTATGCAATTTTAGAAAATTTTAGACAAAAACACGGAGGGACCTTTACGCAATTTTACAAAAACATGTAGGGACCTTTATGCAATTTTATAACATGGAACCTGAAGGTTAAAACATGAAATTTTTAACATGTAACATGAAGGTTTTGACACGAAACATCAAGATTTTAACACGAAACATGAAGGTTTTATAACATGAAGTTTTTAACATGTAACATGAAGGTTTTAACACGAAACATTAAGATTTTAACACGAAACATGAAGGTTTTATAACATGGAACCTGGAGGTTAAAACATGAAGTTTTTAACATGTAACATGAAGGTTTTAAAACGAAACATTAAGATTTTAACACGAAACATGAATGTTTCATAACATGGAACCTGGAGGTTCAAACATGAAGTTTTTAACATGTAACATGAAGCTTTTAACACGAAACATTAAGATTTTAACACGAAACATGAAGGTTTTATAGCATGGAACCTGGAGGTTAAAACATGAAGTTTTTAACATGTAACATGAAGGTTTTAACACGAAACATTAAGATTTTAACACGAAACATGAAAGTTTTATAAAATGGAACCTGGATGTTCAAACATGAAGGTCTGACACTATTCACTGGCACTGTTCACGCGCGGGGTTACTGTAGCGCGTGAAAATCCTAATTTTTCAGAAATTGCAAATTGGTCCCTCCGTGTTTGTATAGTTAACATATCAGTCCCGTCTATATTTTGATCAGAATATAGACGGTCTATTCCAAGACTTATCCAAGGTTAATGGATCAATTTTTATAAAATTAAATTCCAAAAAAACTTACTTGAATAAAATCCTTATGTATTGCCATAAAATATCTTGGAAAGTTAGTATCTTGACTTAAAAAATAGACATCTAACTCTTTACCTTTACATTTTGTGAACGTTTTTTCCAGGACATAAGTTTATCATGTTAGGTTTTGCGTTATTTGGTTGCATGATCTATGCTTGCCAAATATTTACTGTCACATGGGGTATTAAAAATATATATTATTTTACCGCACGTCTACTCTTATTTCAAATCATATGATAAAAAACATTTTAAATTGTGAAAATGACCAAAATACCCTTTAAGGCGCAGTAAAAGTTGACATGTTTTAATCACATGAAAAAATATATCGTGAAAACTAAAAAAAATTAGAAATGGGGCTTAAAATAGTATTTACAAAATATTATGATAATATATTGTAACGTGCAAATATTAATTTTGAAAAATATTTTATTTTACCTAAAAGAATTTAGTTGAACAAAATTTTAGGTGATTTAATATTATCCCTTCATTTTCTTACTATTAATTGATACAAAAACCTTTGACTATGTGTTGACCCATGAAAACCTGCTATTGCAGGTCGTGGGTATCATTTTGGAACATAAATGAAAAATTGAGTATCTTTTTTATGCAAATTTATAAAAATGGGTACCAAAGTGTGAATTTCATGTAAAATTGGGTACCATTTTGGGCATTTTTTCGTTTGCAAAAATACTAAATAGGCATTAGAGAAGGATCTTGAGAATAAAGGCGCGGCCCCAAGGTAATCGAAACGCGGGAACCATAACGGTATTTCAAACCGCCATTACAGAACTGAAGAAGATGAACAGTAATTGTAGGCCGATAAATGCTGCGTTATTGGAACAATCTTATTCGATCTCATGCCAACTCGAATCCCAATTTACAGAGAGAGGCCTTGCGGATTTTTCTCGCGATGCGGCGGTCTGAAGCCGTACCAAATGAGCACACTTTCCCTTTCGTTTTAAAGGCCTGTGCTTCAACTGGGTCCCTCCCTGACGGAAAGCAGATTCATGGAGATGTAATCAAACGTGGGTTGGATTCCAATGTTTATGTCCGGAACACCATGATCAATTTTTATGGAAGCTGCAAGAAAATCATTGATGCATACAAGGTGTTCGACGAAATGCTGCAGCGAACAGTTGTATCGTGGAACTCGATCCTTACCGCTTGTGCGGAGTGTTCGTGGTTCAGAGAGTCAGCTGATATTTTCTTCAAGATGATGAGGTCTGGGATTGAGCTGGATGAGACTACGATGGTGATTATGATTTCATCGTGTGCGGAGATGGCTAACTTGAGCTTGGGGAAATGTATGCATTCTCAAGTGATTGTGAGATCCATGGTTGTGAATTGTCGTCTAGGCACCGCGCTTGTAGACATGTACGGGAAGACAGGAAACGTGGGCGGTGCTAGGTTAGTTTTCGATAGGATGGTGGAGAGAAATGTTTGGACATGGAGTGCCATGATCCTAGGTTTAGCTCAACATGGCTATGCTCTCAATGCACTGCAACTTTTCGCAAAGATGAGCGAGTGCTCGGTTCATCCTAATTATGTAACCTATCTTGGTGTCCTAAGCGCTTGCAGCCATGCCGGGCTAGTTGATGAAGGGTGGCGATTCTTCCACGAAATGGAACATGTCCACGGGATCAAGCCCGCAATGGTGCATTATAGCGCAATGGTGGATGTATTAGGCCGGGCCGGGCTTCTTGAGGAAGCGTATGATTTCATCGCGAGGATGCCCGTTAGGGCTGATGCGATCACATGGAGGACTCTGCTGAGTGCCTGCAACATTCATGATGCCAATAAAGGCTGTGGTGGGATTGCAGAGAAAGTGAGGAAAACGTTGCTCGAGATTGAACCTAAGAGGGGTGAAAATCTTGTGATGATGGCTAACAAGTATTCGGAGGTCGGAATGTGGGAAAAAGCTGAAGGATTAAGGAGAGTTATGAGGAGCAGGAGGCTGAAGAAGGTGCCTGGAGAAAGCTCTGTAGAGGTTGATGGCTCTGTGTTCAGGTTCATGTCTGGAAATGATTTTCAGGTTCATCATCAGGATTTGTTCTTGTTAATATTCACACTGAATTTGCATATGAAAATGGTCAACTTTGACTGTGAAGAATGATTTTTTAACCTTTTGAAGCCTATGATTTTTGTAGTTTCTTGTTTTTTGAATCTATACGATGTTTTTCTGATACTCCTTCAAAAATTCTAGATTGATGTCAATAAGTGCTGAAAACCCAACCAAAACTAATGATTAATCAAGTACGTGTATAGTTAACCAATTTTGGCGAATTGGAAAACTACAAGTTGTACAACGTGTATGATCAACTTTCAACAACGTTTTGATAAGATTTAAGGAATGAACTGACGGACGCAGACAGAAAAGTAACAACTAGGAGACAAAAAATGATGGAGATTAGTATTTAGTATGAATATGGGCAAAATACTAACCATCGTTTTCATTACCTAAACAAGTTAAGCACGTAATTTGTATCCTAGTTGAGTAGTGAAACAACTCTTTTCATGTTCATGGAAACCCTCCAAACGTTGCAAAGCAGCTCAGTTTGGTCAAATCACTCGACAAAATACACGAACAATCATGGTTTTTTTTACAATCTACTAAGTATATTGATAATCTATTCCGGTCAAAAATATGTTCTTCTCATCATTATTACGAACAATGATATCTCTGAGTGGAACGGAAAAGAACGGTTTAAAGTTTGTCTACAATTTCGGACACGGAAGTGTAGCTACCAACTACGAGGATAATAATGCCTAATGACACGATCCCACCTATGACCACCTGCTCTAACCCAAATCTTCTGTAAATCCCAGAAATCTTCAAGAAACACAAACATGGGATGATGATCGAGGCTGAGACGCTGAAAACCGCCCCGACGAGGGACATTAGGTACCCGAAAAATGGCACAGCCAGGGCAACAATGACGGTGCTTACAACGAGGCCGGTTCTGATGAACAGGCTGCAGGACCTTTTGTTGCAGTCAGTGAGCAGCCTGTTCTCAATTGCACTCACAATTGGAGTAACCATCAGTGCGTATTTCGCTACCGGATTCACCAGGGTGGTGTAAATCGCCACCTTCGAACTGATCTTGTTGGTAGGAAGATTCAGTGTTATCTGAGACATCAGGTTTGGTCCAAACATCATGTATCCTAGGACTGCCATCAAAGCATATGTGACAGTGCAGAGGAAAAAACACACAAACATCACCTGCATTTGTCGAAAAAGCCTAATCAGAACACACAAAAACATCGATTTCAAACTTTAACAATGATTAATCGCGGTATCATTAGTCATTCATTACCTTGGAGAACTGTTTCTTGTTCTTCATGGAAGTGTACAGCGTAGGGAAAACCGGATGAGCACAGTAGCAGAAAGAATACAGGCTCACAGCAGTAGGGATACCCTTCCAGTTCAAGAAAGTGCCCTTCTCATGGAATCCAACACCATCAAATGCACCAGTCCAGAAAATCGAACAAAGCAAAACAACAGAAGCCAGAACTCCACCAGCCGATATGAGCGAAAGGATGCTCATATTGTTTAGCCAAACAGTAGGCATTATGATAAGGCTAACCATTAGAACAAAACTAGCTCTTCCACCTATACTATAGCCACCAATCTCAAGAGCCACTCCTGGGAACAAATTGTGCAGATTATCACCCTCAAGGATCAAGAAACCAGTAGCCACCATGTACAACTCAATGTTCATGAAAACCGACACAATCGCTCTACCATTACTCCCGAATGCGCGCTCTCCTATGTCAGGATAGCTTCTTATGGTGGGATCCAAATCCATACATCTCTGAATCAGCAATCCGGAATAAAACGCAGAACACGCGATGACTAGAAGTAGTGCCAAGCTGAGCCATCCTCCTGTTGCCAGTGCATATGGTACTGAAAGCATCCCAACTCCTGAAAACAACAACATAAATATAAGGTCCTGTTCTATCCAGCTGAATTGAAATGAATTGATCTGAACGAAAAATTAGTACAGTGAAGAACAGTAGTAATAGACCAAAACTAAGCTGAACAGTATCCTGAAGGACCTGAACTGAACCCAATTAAGTTACTTACAACCTAAACCATATAGTTAACTTCAAGACAATGAGAACACTGAAAAGCTGTAATCAATTCTGGGGTGAAAAGGGGTGAAAGTTTTCATCTTTTGGCGCCAATAAGTCAGAAATCGGCATCGAAATACGAGTCGGAAAAGAACCTGATAAGGCATTGAGTCCGTTGAAGCAGGTTTTACAAAACGAGGTGTTCCCCTGCGGCGGCGCCGCCGCAGCTTCCAGAAGCTTCCGCGGTGGAGGACGGCCGATTGCCGCCGCCTCCATGGCATCATGGCCATACAGAAGGGGAATGGTGATTGGATCATGTTCAGCATTTGCAGGTCGATTATCCATGGGAGGGGGGAACTACAAGGCCAACTGTATATTAATCTAAGAGTATTGGAATTTGCAGAAGAAGGATTGGATTGGATAGGATATGTGGAGCGATAAGCAGAAGAACAGAGAGGTTGGCGGGGCGCGCTAGAAGTTGGGGATTGTATGAGAGATATTGGAAGAGATAAATATAGAATTCTGGTGCCATCATGCCACTATTTGACAAGTTCAAAGTATGCTACTGTTACTGTGGTAAAATTGGTTGCAGTGACTTTATTTAAAATTTTACTTGTTTTTCTTACCCAAACAAACATAAACTCCAAATTAGCTGGTGTAGTGGGAGTCAGTAGCGTATGAATGTATATTTTCCAAAGCCGCCGCACCCTTTTTTTCAAGAAAATTTTCGGTATACTCTATTGCTTTTAGCCTTTTATTCCTCCATTAATATATTTTAAAACATTTTAGAATAAAGAAGAAGCATACTATTTAGGGCAGGTAACAGTAATTACTGGTAGTAACATGATTAAAGAATGGAATATTACTGGTAGTAATATGTTGAGTGTAATAAAAAGAATGGAAGAAGATATTTTTTTAAGTAGAATTTAGGGTTGTTTTTACACTTTCTAATGTACAACTTATACTTTCTTCTCTTTGAATAAATATGAATTTATTTTATGTCATTCAGGCCCTGTTTGCCAGAGCTTATCTGTAAATCAGTTCAGTTCAGTTCAGTTCAATTCAGTTCAGTTCAGTTAAATTCAATTCAGTTCAGTTCAGTTCAGTGAAATGTAATTTGATGAAATTCAGGTTAATTCAATCATGCTGATTCCATTTTTCAATACATCAATTTTACTTCAGTTCAGTTCAGTTCAGTTCAATTCATTTCAGTTCAATTCAGTTCAGTTCAGTTCAGTTCAGTTCAGTTCAGTTCAGTTCAGTACCATCAAGAAATAAGCTCTAGTAAACAGGGCCTCAATCTTGTAAACAGAGCTTTGGTGCACACGACTTGATGTTTCGTTAAAAAGGAATAGTGGTCACGGTTTAAATTAACAACAAACTGACGTGAGACCAGATCCAAATTAGCTGGGGAGTCTAGACTAATTAACTCTAATTAGTCGGGCTGTGCATGTGCCGTTTTTAGTCAATTTCCGATATCTCTCCATTAACTCTTAATTACATTCGTTTCCACAATCTGCGATTTCGTTTTCCACTAATTGGGCGAATCCCTTTGTTATTTCACGCTTGAATAACACTCTCTTGTATCCAAAAACTGGATTAAAGCTAGATCTTCCCCGAAATCGAAAGCAAACTCAAAATTTTATGCAAAACGACTAACATATATATATATATAATTAAGTTATTAATAGTTAAACATGGTTTAGAAGTTAGAAAAAGATGGAACCTGATAGGGCATTGATTCCGTTGAAGCAAGTTTTGCAAAATGAAGTGTCTCCGGCGGCCGCCGTTTCGAGAAGCTTCGCCGGAGGATGACGATAACCGATTGTTGCAGAGTCCGCCATGACATCGTGTCCAACGAGGAGGGGAATGCTGATTAATGAGTGCTGAGGTCGGTCCTGATCCATCATCGGATGCTCGTGACTCTATTAAAGTGCTCTGCCCTAACAGCTAACTGTCTAAATTAAGTCCTGTTTATAAAAGGTTGAAACTTGAAAGCTTATGGAAAGGTTATATACGGAGTACTTATATATATAGACGGAGTTCTGGCGCCGCTTCTGCGTAGCTAACGTGGACTCCACTATATGAATAAAAGCCCGTTTTCTGCGTGGTTTAATAAAAATTTAGGTCTGCTGTACTTCTAACGCGTACGTTGACTTTCTTCCTTTTACGTTAACAAGATGGTCATTTTTTGAGCTTGATAGGAGGTTCTGAAAGGAAAATTAAATTCATGAAAAATTGAATCAATATAACTTAATTAATTTGAATTTAAAAATTATATTGAAATTGAACTGAACTGGTTCAAAAGATAAATTCATGTTTAGATCGAATCAGTCACATGTTTAGATTCAGATGCAAAATAAGCAAAATTAATTGTAAGCGTATTTAGCACGGATTATAAGCACTAAATAAGGGCACTTTGTAGACAGAATTATACAAAATTGGGGTTACTATTTAATTTTTTTAATTATCGTAGTTACTTTTGTTTGGGTATGATGTTTTTATACTTTAGTTTGATCTATTATTTGGTTTGATCTTTTACGTTTTAGCCTTGATATTATTTTGTTTTTATTTATGGTAAACAAAATGATAACATATTATTTTCCATGTCGAAGATAACCATAAACAATCTGTCCTTTTTTTAAAAAAAAACATTATTCCAAAGTCATAAGTACTCTCTGATATGAATATGATGTCGTACCAGACTGGGAATGAGACAAGTTGAATAATAGTGTTCGTCGGTTCCATGAACATTATGAATTTATGACCACGTTTTTCTTCATTTATATATATCGAGCTTTAATTTGAATGATTATGAGCTGACAACCCTGAAGCAGATCACGACTCTGTCTTCAAACAAATCGTGGACATGCATGCTCCCTCAATTTCATACTGATTCTTTATTTGATACTAATTCATACTTAATTTTGCACTATGCAAAGAATTGTGGATTAGCCCAATTCCTATTTAGGACTCTTGTACATAAATGGGTTAGAAAGGAATAGTTGGCCCTTACCAGATCATGATCAAAATAGCAGGCCTCTAAGTACTTGGATCTAAATCAAATGTATCACTAGTCACCATTCAGTTCATTTATGGACAACCATGAGGAGAAAAACGGAGATGATATTGATAGTTATGCATTGGTGTATGATGGGATATGGTTTTAAAGAAATTGCAATCTGTTTCAAGGCAAGAACATGAGTCCGGAACAACTTGTAGCATCGACTCAGACAATAATGGTTAACCTCTCAAAGACAAATTAATTGGCCAGAAAAGGTTTCTGAGGCTTTGGAGATAATGCGACCACTGGAACAAGGGAGACAGATCTGGTGTGATTTAGGATTAAGGGACGGATATACATGAATGGGCATAGTAGCTATTGAGCAAATAGAGAGTTTGAGCACTCTAATAAAACTATTAGAGTGATAAAACTGTTTGAGCACTCTATTAGTGCTCCATGAAGTGATAAAACTGTCATAAAACTTGATTGGAGAGTTGTTGGGATAACTAGAGACGTGCTCACACTAATACAAATGGTGCATGGAGGTAGAGAGCCCCCGGCCCCTCTCTTGTACCCCATTGGTGGAGAATATATATTCGATCAGACATTATTCTATGTGGAATAACATGGCCTAATTAGATACCTAGAAAAGACAATATAGATGTGCACTTACACTTAGTAGCTAAATTTGCAAAGATTAGTAAGCAAAATCATTTTGTATGAAACTTAAACCCATGAGTTTTTTTTCTCAAACGTTGTTGGACGATTTCCAACACCTTAAGATGATATAACCATTACTTTCTTTCAAAAAAAAAAAATCCTTAAGCCATGTTCTCTTTAATTTATTTTTTCTAATCTAAATTGAACCGAACTAAAATAAAAATTAATATGTTGAAAAGTAGAATTAACATAGTAATTGAATTAACTTGAATTTCATCAAATTATATTTTCGTTGAACTGAATTGAACCACAGATAAGGTCAAGAGAACCGCATTATTTTTTTTGTCTATTATTCTTAACTCTTACTATGTTTTTTTTTTGAAGATAACTTTTACTATGCTTTAATGCTTAGTTTCAGTTCAATTAAACTGAAAGTCAAGATAGAAAAACAAGAGCTTGTTATTTAAACGAGATACGAATCTGAATAATTGTATGGTTTTTTTTTTTTGATAAATAATTGTATGGTTGATTGCAACGTATTTGTAAACAACAATGGTTATTTGGGCTACTTGTTTTAATAATATATGGAAAATGACTAGCCAACTTGACAAAGGGTAAATCTACTATATCTATAAAGGGGGAATCCCCTCTTCTACCGTGGTCGTTTTTTTTATTATTTTTGTGCCTCCTCTCTTCCACGCGTCGTCCCTTCCTCGCTCCTTCCTCATGCAGTATCTTGTGCTTCCACGCGTCCCTTCACCGGGTTCCAGAACCTCTCCGTCAACCGTTTTCCTTTTTTCCTTGAATTGCATCCATTTCCGGTTTCTCCCATCTTTTCCGCACATCGCCCTTTTCCCTGCAATTTTCTCCCATCTCCAAGATTTTCTCTAAAATCCCTTACCTCCCAGAGTTAAACAGTGGGATGATCGGATTCCTCTCCCACTCGAGACAGACTTGATTAATCGAATCTTTTACCTCCCAGAGTTAAACAGTGGGTGAACGACTTGATTAATCAAGTTTGTCTCCAGAAATCCCTTTCATCGATTGATCGAATCCCCTGATGCTACTTGCATTTGTACCAATTCGATTGATCTGTTTCTTTGATTAATCGTCGTTCTTCACTTGCATTGATTTCTTTTGTAGTCCGATTTCTGTTTCCGTTGGTGAAACATATATGGGCTGAAACATTGGGGCAACTGGTTTAATCAGGGGCAATCGGATTATGATGGGGTGGCTACGATGTGGAGCACGTCGCAGCCGGCACAGGTCACTGATGCAGTGCTGTGTGGAAATCCCGGTAAAAATCATCTCGCCTGATTATCCGTCTTTTAATGGAAGAATCTTTTGCCAGTTCAATGTTAAATCTTTGTTTTCTTAGGGAAAACTCTGGATGGAGATTAACTGACAGGTGCCGGAGCCGATTTCTCTTCAAGCTCGCACTATGGAGGTAATCCGTTTTTTTTCTTTGTGGTATTAGGATTTTATTTTCCATTTTTTTGAGATGATCAGGTTAGAGTAGTGATTTAGCTCGCACTCTATGGATGAGTCAGGATGACATGATTCTTTGTACATTTTGTAGATGAACCGTCTAATTATAGTTCTCTGGTGCTAATGCATTTTATCCTTAGTCAGCCTGATTGGTTTTTTTGGTGCTGTTGAATTGTTTATATTCCTGTTACCATTTTATTGGGTGAGATGATGTCATTTTTATTCTTTGCTGATTAAATTTGTTTGAAACAAAATTTACGTGCAAGGTATTCACTGATCTGCCAAAGAGACACTCCCACGTTTAAGGAGATTTGGTGGTGTTTTGAACTTTCAAATATGTTTCATATACATTACATTTCGTGGTGTTGTAGGTTGCTTTTCCTCCTTTTATTGAAATATGCGATAGATGCGAAGGATGTGGCTATGTTGTCAAGGTTAGTTTCTTGTGAGTTAACTTTAGAATTCGATCCATCGAGATGAAATCTAACACCTATTTCATACTAGGAATCCTACAGGGAGTGCAGTGGATCAGGCGTGGTTCAAGGAGTGAAGGAGGTCACGGTAACACTTCCAACAGGTTGGTAAATTATAATTACAGTGATGGTTGAAATTGGCTGTTAATATGAAGAAGGAAGCGATTTTGAATAAATTTGAAATCTGAAGATAGCTTATTGATGAGAAGGACTCCTTGTACATGTTGAATTTTTTTTGAAGGAAACAGAGATATGTGTGTAGATGTAATATCCAATGTTAGGATGCCACAAGCAATATAAATATCTGATGAACTTCCGATGTGATAAGGGTCTGCATCATATATTAGAATTGAGCCTCTACCTTGTTGCCTGGGTTCTTAATTGGATGTAATCATCAGACAATATAGTATTTTATTGAAATGGACATGGGGATTAATAAATTTGAAATTAAAATCTTTGCTCGAAGGTATTAAACTCTAAAAGATTTCCCCTACATAGAGCTATAACCAAACATGTTGAGTGCCACTTTAATAGTCACAGAAGTAGAATTCTTACATTGATTCGATGTTGAGTGCTAATTTAGTAGTAACAGAAGTTGGAATGGAATAAATGTGAGAATTTGTAGCCTTCAATTTTTCAGATTGCTTACTCTCAGCCAAGATTTTCTTTATCCGGTATAAACTGAGAGCTACTGGCAAATAGGACACTGGAAAAGTAAAAGGGGTCACCACACATCTCTGTTTTATGCTCTAAATTTATGAGAATGCTGCAGTTCCTTTTTTGAATTCTCCTTGATATGAAAATTGTTCCAGTTTCTCTATTTCTTTTTCAGACATGAAAGTATATAAATTGAATTGTTTAGTTGAGATTCTGACGGGACATTACTTACTTTGAATTGTTATCAGGTGTCTGAAGACCCCATATTTTCCCGGGACGGTGCTGATATATATTTAGATAGTAACATTTCTTTTACTCAAGTAAGATACTGTCCTTCTCTTTGAGTCCTTTCAGGACAACGCTCATGGATTTGGATCATCAAAATAAATATACACGTGGCTAATGATATTATTGAATTTTGACCTGTAACATTCTCTGTACTGCTTCGATGATGAATTTAAATGAGCAAAGTTATCTTTAATTTCATTTCCCTGCATATTCCATCAACCACTTTGAGCATTAGTGGTCTATTGATGGGTTTCTCTTTGTCTGTGAATTGACATTCTCTGGACATTTGAAAGTTTTAGCTTATTGGTAGTGATTTCTAAAATCTGTTGTGAAAGAAAGCTGTTGGGTCATCAAAACAGATTTGAAACTGAAAGTATTTGAAATTGGTATCTGTAGAATTTGAAATTGGACATTTTAAAATTTTGACTAGAACGCTTCCTACTATTGTGCATAAGCTACTATTGATTAGCTTCCGTTGAGTTCCTTTCAGATTTCTAATTGAGATTTATTTTTATGTTTCTGCATGCAAGGTGTTCGATTATATGCCAAAGTTAACTTCATTCGGGTTAGCTCAGTTTCACTTTAGTTCTAAATTTTCAGATTGAGCTCAGTTTTGATTTTCGTTTGCAGTTCAATGGTCATTATGAAAGCATGAATTCTGGTCATTTAACTTTGTTAAGACTTTTTATGCTTTTAAAGAAGATTATAACAAGGTTACGATGTAATCGATTATATTGTAATGGAACTGTGGGTGGCCATGTATGAGAATTAGATTGGAGAGCAGACATCGTAGCGATTGCTTTCATACTCTATTTGATCATATGGCTCAATTGCTTTTATACTCTTTTTTATCATGCCTGTGTGATTGTTGAAAAGATAATTGAGCTCAAGTTTTTGATTGCGCAGTTGATGCCATCAATGTTGTTGAAACCTTCAAAATGCATATGCTTCCATGAGTAAGTGAGTTATTTGCCTCCAAGTTTTGATTTTCTTTTGCTAAAAATACAAAGTATTACCACCGGTCTAGATGTAGAGATTGCTAACAGAAATACAGAATAGCATTTTGGTCTGGATGTCTTCATTCTGTTTGTTTCTTGTACATGTGATCTTATTGGATTTTCTTGGTTGAATTTCTAAATCTTGTTTCAGGACAGCTTTTTTGCAGTTGACATACTTTCGGCCTGCAACCTTGTTGATTTTTTTTGTAAAATGAGCCATTGTAGAAGACTCTTCAGGACAGTCCTCTATCTCATTTCTGTTTCTTTGTGTATTAAAGTAGATTTTCCTGGAAATTTATTATAATTTGTTTTAACTGAAAAATCAGTTCAGTTGTTGGTGTTAGTTTGTGTTATTAATTTTCTCTTGAGTACCAGAGCTTTGCTTCGAAATCCTGTTGAAATTTTTATATTCCCATCTATAGTACAGAGGCCTTAATATCCTGTTGTTTGGTATTTTGTTAGTTTTATTTGATCTCTTCCTGTCACTTTCTGATTTAAGTGATATGGTAAGACATGCACGTTTGTGTTTTTCGGATCCAGAGGAAGAGTCAAGAATAAAGGTGATAACTTTCCATCAAACCTCCCTTAAACACATACGAACGTGCTATGACTTTAGAGTGTAGGATGTGTTTTTTGGATGTGAACGTGTGTGCCAATGTATTCTGACAATTCATTTTTCCATTTTTATTGATGAACTCTTCCAATATGCAGTGTGTCATGCTTAGTTGACTTGTCTGTTTTTCATTTGGATGTCAAGGCGGCATAAATGGACTCCAGATAACTAATTTCATGCTGCTGCTGCAAGAGAGGCTGGGAAGTTTGTGATTCAGGTACAGTTTTCTGCCGTGATGCTCCTAAATATGACTTAGATATGTATGATAATATGAGTGTGTGGAATTAGTTTCATCAGATCTTGCATCATTCATAGTTATATATAATTGTAGGATTACGATTCATTATTTGGTTGTTCCTACAAGAAATTACCTCTTTGCAGCATCTCTGGATAAGTTTTGCCTAACTTTGGACTATATACATTGCAACTTGCCAGTGCTCTTCGACATACTTGATTTTTGGGTGATGTCAACTATTAGGTTTTTAGCTATATAACTAAGTTTACCTTATCTGTTATGATTTACTGATCTTCCATTTCTTAAGGCTACGTGCTAGACAAGAACAGACAAAGCTGTCATATTAACATACAACCAGAGGCTACTATGAACATGCTTGAGTTCAATTCAGCTGTAGGCATAGGCAACAAACTCCACAGACTTGTGATTCTCTGGCATATATCGTTTTAACTCTTGTATCGAGATTGAATAAAACGAAAGATGTCTTAACCAACATCAATAGTCCATATGTAGCCTTGCATACAATTTTTATGTTGCAGGATCATCATGCCACGGCTCTACGTAAGGCTGTCATAATCTTAAATGCCCATCATTGACAGTAAAGATTGATGTTTTCCAGAGTTCATTTCCCTTTATCCCTTTTAGATAAAGGCGATTCTTTAACTAACCCAAAGCATATATAGTTTTGGCTAATTTGTGAATGCTCAAGTTCGGCATATTTCTTCCACCATGAGTCATATTACTAATCTATCGAAAAGTGGTAGGATGGCTTGGGAGTCTGGGAGAGAGACTAACTTTGAGAAGCTATGTTATGATGTGCCCTTGAGAAAAGATTGAATTGGATGTCCGTGATTCTGACTTCCATTTTCCCAGGTTGTATATTCTCTTACCTCATTTCTTATTTTGGTTTATTATGGACTTTTACTTTTTCAATGTTTGAGATTTTTTTTAATTGATTGAAATTTTAGTAGCATGCAACCTGTGTTTGCAGTTGATTGAGTACTTCTATTTTTGCATCTGGTCTAGGCACATGTTGGCACATGTTGATCAAAGAGTGAACTGAAGTGATGAAGTTAATGAATGGAAATCAAGAAGTTTTCCTCTGAACTCAAGAACTAATGAGAAGTCATTTCAAGACAACCTATGTAAAAACATCTCAATATGTTTTCAGTTGCTTTGCTTCACATTACACGATATGTATATCACTACTTATTGCCACGGGCCCACGGCAATATAGAGGTCCCGCGCGACAGCGCGGGATGAAAACACTAGTATATCTTAAATATAGGCCACTTGAAAGAAAGAGTGACAAAGAATTGGCCCAATATTTAAATGGATCTAGTCCAATTTCAACGAAAGTGAGCAGCTCTGTTTTGCATGGACTTTCTGTAGCAGGTTTTGGGTAAGGAGTAAGTAAGGACATGTTTTATGAAATGAATTAGATAATAAGAATTATTTGGGGTTAGAGAAAAATATATTTTTGTAAATGATTTTGTCATTGAAAAGTTATTTAAAAATTCAGTTCATGCGTATGTACGTGACACGAGTAAAAGCACACCTTTCATCCCATTTCAAAGTGTGGAAATGAAAAGGTTATTAAATTTATGCATGACATCTTCTTAGTTGATGTTTGTCATCAGTTTGTATTTAACAATGATACTAGTGGTTTATGTTTTGATTAAATGAAGGTTGTATTCTTTTTTCAAAACAATTTTTGTCAAGACACAAACGTACTTACTCCCTAGCTAATAGGGAGGTAAAAGATTCGATTGGAACTCGAACAAACCCATCTTTAATTTGTCTCGTTTAATATTTTTTCTGAGTTTGACTTCGATTGATTCTTGTTTGAGCAAGTCCATAAAATTTTGGTCGAGCTCGAGTTTGACTGAAAATGATAAGATCAATCTTAACTTGATAGTCGAATATATTTTTAAGAATTTATTTTTATAATATATATAAAATATGTATTGAATATATTATATTTGCTCGACAAGTTTGATGAGCTTAAAGTGTTATAGTAGTTAAACTCGAGCCCAAATTAAATTTATTAATGAATTAGTTTGAGTTGAATTGAGACCGAATTTGAGACTAATCTGAAAATGAGAAGATCAATATTTGTCCTGGTCTCAATTCAGACTGGTTTTAAAGTGTTATAGTAGTTTAACCAAATTGTTATAGTAGTTTAGTTTAAAGTGTTATAGTAGTTTAACCAAAGTGGCTAAAAAGAGAATGTATCTTGGAAAACCAGTCTGAATTGAGACCAGGACAAATATTGATCTTCTCATTTTGAGAGCATGATCATTTAGTATATTATTGATAATCTTGTCATGACTTTCATGTCTGGTTTTATCACTTCCAAAATCGAACTTGTATATACTATTAAGCATGATTTTTCAGTGAAATCAATTGAGAAACAAGTTTTTATTGAGAATAACTAAAAAGCAGTTCAAATGTTCGCAAGCAGATTGGTTCATTTTCACCCTATGTCCCTAGCACAAACAATTTTCAACCTTTTATATTCTTCATTATATAACAATAACAGCCTAAGTCCAATTTTATCTTCTAAAAAATTAATCCATTTTCACCGCCCACGGATATTATATCACAAGATTATTTGTAAACTTTCCTTTGATTGCTCACACATTTCTTCTCTTATTAATTTGGGAAGAAGTTGTTAGCCTGGATGCATCACTAAGGTTTGTTTATATTTAACTCACTTGTACAAGTCGTAAGCCAGCGCCAAGTAACAACTTGATTGGAGTATAACACAAAATGATAGTAGAGAAATATTACTGTTCCATGCCGTATTTTACTGTATTTACAGTCCGTAGATACGAAAGTCAACAATGTTATCCTTCATTTCAAAATAATATTTAAAATTTTTGGCAAAAATGCTTATAAAATGTAATGCATGCCAACCCATTTTAGTGTGCATGCTCTTTATCCCAAACTTGATTTACTCGTGTCATCCCCTCTTTTTCCCCAACACACACTAACGCAAACACTTTTCCCTCCAACAATTAATATCCAGGCCGGCCAGTTTTAACACTACTTGAAGTTAAAACCTATTTATAGTCTCTAAATCACAGGTTTCTGATCGCAACAATGGATAATCAGATATTTCCTGATCAAACCGGCAATGGAGCATCTGGTTCAGACAGCCTTCGTGCTCCGCTCTATCAGAGATGTCTCCCGCCACCTGGTTTTCTCCGAAAGGTACAGAAACAGACAATTTTTCCGGCTCTGTTTTTCTTTCTTGTACAGTTTGATCATGTTTTAATGATGTGTTGTGTGTGTCTGTGCGTAGGTGATTGCGGAGCTTATTGCAACGTACCTGCTGGTGTTCGTTACGTGCGGCGCGGCGGCGCTGAGCGTTAGCGACGAGCAGAGAGTGTCGAAGCTGGGAGCATCTGTCGCCGGCGGACTCATCGTGACGGTGATGATATATGCGGTGGGGCACATCTCCGGCGCACACATGAATCCAGCGGTCACCCTCGCTTTTGCTGCTGCTCGACATTTCCCATGGAAACAGGTATATACCTTCATTCGGACTGTTCACCAACTATTATATATACACGCCGGAAAATACATGTCAAAATATATTAATTTATCATCAAATCTAGTTGTGAAAATGAAAATGTGTAATAACAATTCTACCATTGCGTATGATCGTTTACATGGAATTATTGCAAAAAATATAACGTCATTGTTGAAATACTGATATCATTTATATAGATAATCTATTTTTTTTATGAGACATGTAAAAATCGCAACTTAGTAGTAGATCTTTTAAAATATAAAGTTAGTAGTCAGAATATAGTTGCTTGGATTTATACATAGCCGTACAAATCATTTTTGATACCCTCGTTATCTTGCGGGTCCCACCTCATAGTTTGCTGATGAATTATGACAGAAACATTGGACATAAAAATTGCCAAAATATTGGCACAACTTACATCGAACAAGGCCAAACAAAGGCTGCGTTCAAAAAACTAACATTAATTCCCAAAACAATTTTCAGATTAACGAAATAATATATTTATCTGGTTGGTAAAGACTTTATTAGTTGTTATTTTTTAAAAAAATTACCATAGAAGCAAAGACTATATGCTTTGTTGATGTTGGACGTAAACTTGAAATGATAATTGCTTTCAAGCTTTCAAATTGTCTCAATCACCAAACATTGACTCAGATATTTTAAAAAGTGTTGAATCATTAACACTAGTTTATGTAAAATACTAAACAATATCTTCTGCAGGCAATTTCAATGCCTGTCAATATGGGATTGTTCATTCAACCCACTAACATGTAAAACACAGAAGATTAGGCAACTGTAAAAAAGAACACTCAAATTATTGTCCTTAAAGTTGAGAATCTGATATGGGTGGAAAGAATCTTGAGCAATTGGCCCCAAATCTCAATCCTGTGTAACCGTAAAATCCCATGATATCATTAAAAAAATGTCACTCCTGGCATCCATTTTTTATATAAAAAAATTAAAAGTAAGATAGTAAATAACAAAAAGATCGAAAAGAAATATCTATACGCGGTTTCAATCTTAAACTATAATCAGTTTAGTTTAACTCAGTTTATCGGAACAATTGCAGGTACCGTTTTACGCGGTAGCGCAGTTGACAGGAGCAACCTCAGCTGCATACACCCTTCGGATTCTGCTTCATCCGATAAAACATATTGGCATCACAGCGCCTTCCGGAACGCCGATCCAAGCTCTGGTCATGGAGATCGTCGTCACCTTCACCATGATGTTCGTAACCTCGGCTGTCGCCACCGACACCAAAGCTGTAAGACAATCAAACATCAAACTAGTATATATATATATACATATCCTGCCGGAAATATTAACGTTAGTTTACCGAACTGACCTTGCACAGATCGGGGAGCTCGCCGGAATGGCTGTCGGCTCATCAGTGTGCATCACTTCAATCTTGGCCGGGTAAGATAAACTGAATCAGCTGATGGTCATCAATTCCATTTCCATGATGAAACCTCGTATATATGAATTCATGTGGTGTGTGATTGCATTTGCAGACCAGTTTCTGGGGGATCGATGAACCCGGTCCGAAGCCTTGGGCCGGCCATAGCAAGCAACTACTACAAGGCAATGTGGGTGTACATGGTTGGACCTGTGTGTGGGACGCTTCTGGGAGCATGGTCCTACAGCTACATACGTTTTACGGACAAGCCTACCCATGCCATAACTGAGTCCATGTCTTTCCACTTAAGACGCACTAAGAGAGATGAACAGGCCGCTGCAAATAAAGCTCCTCAGAGCCCTGTCTAGCTACATTCATCATCACCAAATCGAAATTCACGGTTTTATTTTGGTAATCTGTCCTATAATGATTCACCTTTATTTTCACAAATGGTGTTTCTCAAGCACCATTTCATGATATTAGTGGAAAATAAGGATCTTTATAAGATGGATTTATACTAGGTACTGAACTGTGAATTTCGATAAAAAATGTTGCTACCATTTCTTTTTAAAATAGGTTCTAAAACAAAATAGTGTGTATTACCATTAAGCATTCTCGAATAAAGTAATTGCAGGTTCGAATTGTGTCACTACATAATTGATATGTACAAAGTTAATATATAGTTCTGGTTTATAATAATGATACAATGAGTAAGAATTTAGGCCAGCTCTCGAACATGTTGTTTCTCATGCTATAATGTTGCATGTTGAATTTAGAACGAGATTTTTTTTGTATTGTTGATTGCAACACATTTATAAACAAGTAAAACAACATTAACGAGTATTATGTGGGCTACTTGTCATGATTTAAGTAAAGGGAATTAAATTATATATATGGACACTGATTAATTGGCCAACTTGACAAGGGTCTTTCTAAATAAGAAGGATAGACAACTTGAAAGAGTGAAAAACAAATTGGCCCAAATTTATTTTATTTCCAATATTGGACACAATCCAATCTTAATGAAAGAGTAGCATTGTAACCGTTATGCACTGAATAAGAGAACAAGGTTTTTTGGGAAATTTTCTACAATATTAATTATAAAGAGAAGAAGAAGATATAAGAGAGGAATATGAAGAAAAAAATTGAAAAAAAAATAAAAATCTAACCATGGGGTCCAATGCAACATACAATTATTCAATAATCAATAATTGCCATTTTTATTAGTTTCTTTTATATACAATATGTAACGAAAATATTACTACGAGTATTCTCGAGCAAAGTTAAGAAGTTAATTTTCTAGTTTTCATTTACTCGCCACTTTGATATCACCAGTGAATATATGTTTATTGGTGGTGAGATTACAGTTGTAAGTGATGAGGTCGAGGTTACCACGGTGAGGTTGTTTGTCTGGGGTGGAGATTCAAATCGTTGTGAGGTTTGAGTCGTCTGTGGTAGATTTCGATTAAAAATGTATTTAGATATAAATTTTATTTTGCCACAAAGTAAACATCCTTTGAAACAATTAAAAATAAATTGAAATTCACTAAATAAATACACAACATCAACAAAAAAATTTAAAAAATTTTATACCATCAAATGATGGGAGGATTATTGACAGGTGCTGATCAACCTAAATAAAGTCCAAAAGTACAAGATTGCCCGAAAGCTTTCTGATCGTGGAGGCTGGATAGTCCGAAGGCTTTTGTAAGATACAGGGAAATGTCTAGGACACTCTAGCAATAGGAACTATACCATGTCTCATGCCAGTGCCGCATATCTAAAACTAGTCTAAGAATATAAAAAATATATAAAAGTGGTCACGTCCTACCGCGCTTTCAGATAATCCGGGTCGAATTACCTGAATACAAGCCGATCGCAATACTGAATAAACGCGTAAAAACTTGTGATCCCTTCCCGGTCAGTCTCATTCCTACCTATGCTCTTAATTACATCAACTACATTTTAAAGTAAAACTCAGCCTATTGTTAAGCAATCATAAATTAAATATCAAGGGTTTAACATTTAAGTTGTCTATACTTTCACAATATAACTATTTGTGAATTTATTTATGAGGTTAAAATATTGTTTGAATTGTTTTACTCCGAGACCATGACCTCATCAATATAACCTAAAGTTTCCATATGCTAGAGAGTTGATACCTATCGTATTATTTTCGTAATACAAATATTTGATAATACATTATAAATAATTTTTCTAATATAAATATAGTTTTGATTGACATGATTTATTTTTGTAACAAAATATAAAGTCAACAATGCTATCCTATCAAAATAAACATTAAAGCTTGCCAATAATGCATGCCGATTGCCGACCCATTTTAGTGTGCATGCCCTTTTACGTCCTTTCCTTCTGGAACTCGATCGTCGCTCCTCTCTTCTCCACACACACTAACACACACACTGACACACACACCACTTTTTATCTCCATCAATATCCAAGCCTAACCCTACTTAATTAAAGTTAAACTTTAATCTCTAGGCATTTCCTGGAGATAACTTTTTTTTTATTATAAATAAAAGTTTACATTTCCTGCTAATTAATGGAGAAACTAGGTATGGAGATCTGCTTCGGTAAGGAAAGAAACAACCATGGAGAATCTGGTTCAGATCGTCATTGTTTTCTGCCACCTGGTTTACTCCGAAAGGTAAGAACACAGTACCATTTCCTTACAATTAATCTCTCGATCGTGTTTATCATATATATTGTACGTGTGTGCGTGCGCAGGTGATAACGGAGGTTATAGCGACGTACCTTTTGGTGTTCGTGACGTGCGGCGCGGCGGCGCTGAGCGTTACCGACGAGCGGAGAGTGTCGAGGCTGGGAGCATCTGTCGCCGGCGGGCTTATCGTGACGGTGATGATATACGCGGTGGGGCACATCTCCGGCGCGCACATGAATCCAGCTGTTACACTTGCTTTTGCTGCTGCACGACACTTCCCATGGAAACAGGTTTTTTTTTTCTACAACTTTTAATCTGTTTTTTCTAAAGTATTTTAACACTAAGTTATCAATTTGATGCAGAAAAATCCGTTTTCAAACAAAAAATGATACTAACAAAAGAATAGTTACAAGTTGAAATAACAAAGGCCAAGAGACTTGCAAGTATCATTCTTACTAATCCTTGTTACTCCAACCGTTCCTTAAAAAATGATTATTAATAACTTTAATTATATTTAATAATAATAAGATGAATACTTTTGATTGTTAGGAGAAATGTAACGATGGAAGTTTACTATTTATATCAAATATATTATGAAAAAAAAGGACAAATTTTCAATTGATACATGTCTCGATTGTTTTCACAGAATAATTATACTGAATGTCAAATGTTAGTACTGAAAGTAAGAAGATCAGATATGAAAGTGAGAAGATGAACAATGATACACTGAATGATCATGGGTAATACATAAATTTTTGGATTTTTTTAAAATTGAGAAGATTAACCTTTGTTTCTAGTGTCAATTAAGATTGATTTAGTTTTTTTTTTTTTTGAAAAATAATAATTACTTTCATTCAACTTCAAGATCCTGGAAATCGTCCAGAAACGAATGACAAGAAACTTGGGGGTGTGACTAGGGATGGCATTGGGCGAACTGGGCGTGGATAGTAGACTATCCATGCACGTCCACATCTAAAATTTTACTATCCATCCCCGCCCATTTGCCCATGACGGGTACAAATTTAATATCCATGCCCATCCAACTGGATATTAATCTCATCTGGGTATCCGTGGATATCCATGCCCATGTTATACCCACATTCCCCATCCGACTTATTAATCCATATTTATAAAAAATTAACCTAAAATCTATTAATTATCATAAAAATTTAAATAAAAGCACTAATAATTCAAATATATTATATTAATAGAACAAAATAATATGCTAATCATTAACTTTTAAAATTCTTTATGTTTCAAAATAGACCAAACATGCTTAAAAAATACTAAAATTAATAGTATTATTAATATAAATACAAGTAATACTACTAATATTATATATAACGGATATTATACAAATATTATACGGGCGGGTATAGGGCGGGTGGGGCGGGCGGGTATGGGGCGGGTATAAAATCAATATCCATACCCACCCAATTACCCATAACGGGTTTGAATCCAACATCAATACTCATGGCGGGTATAAAAAACTCATATCCATACCCGCCCCGTTGGGCGGTTGGCGGGCGGGTATCCACCAAATACCCGCCGGGTGCCATCCCTTGGTGTGACCCAAGAATCGTACAACATGAAACTCGACTTTGCATATTTAGCTAGAGATTTAAGATTGATTTAGTAGGTGACCAATTCTCAAAAAACATACTGAATTATTAGACATTTTTTGGATAAAATAAACTGTGTTGCACAATTTTGATGGCACTGACTCAATATTTCTGAGTCCCACCATTAAAATAAATGGATGATCCATGAGCAATCAAAACCTTATAAGTGGAACCATGGATGTTCCAACAAGTTTTATGTTTTCGAACAATATAGTATTCATTTTATTATAAAAATAATAAATTCAGCTTACAAATATATGTAACTTTAACATTCCATGGAGAATATTGTCTCTCGGAATTTACCTAGATGGTCGTCGATCCATTTCATTATAAGTTGCGGGTCCCACCTCTAAGCTTGCTGATGATTTTATGAGAGCAACGCCGTACAATAGACCTTTTTTTTTTTTTTTTTTTTAAACAATCATTTAAGAAATCGTGTATATAATACGACGAATGAAAGACTAAACATACTATAATACTATTGCCTCAACTTACATTTATAAAATAAACTGCCGAAATGAGACCAAACAAAGGATGTGTCCGAAAGTAGCTCTAAAATAACTTCCAAATAACGAAGCAATAAATTTAGAAGCAAGACAGAATATGCCTAGTTGATGCTGTAATAAAATCTGAAAATATGTCACTCTTTATATTTTGTGAAAGTTAAGAATAAAATGTTATTATTTTTTCGAACTATATGTTACGCGGTTCAACTTAGTTCAGTTTAGTTTAACTCGAGTTAGAACAAGTGCAGGTTCCATTTTATGCAGCAGCGCAAATGACAGGGGCAACTTCAGCTGCATTTACTCTTAAAATTCTGCTTCATCCAATAAAACATCTGGGCACCACATCGCCGGCTGGAACACCACTACAAGCTCTATTCATGGAGATTGTCGTCACTTTCACCATGATGTTCGTCACCTCGGCTGTCGCAACAGATACCAAAGCTGTAAGACAATCAAACATAGTATCTCAATGTTTCCATACCATGAACATTCTAACGTAGTCTCTCTTCCCTTCCACAGATAGGGGAGCTTGCCGGAATCGCAGTCGGCTCATCAGTCTGCATCACCTCAATCTTGGCCGGGTTAGCACACTAATCTTAGCTGATCATAAATTTCATGATAGAACTCGTGGCTAACAAAATAAAATGTGTTTCAGGCCGGTTTCTGGGGGATCCATGAACCCTGTCCGAAGCCTTGGCCCTGCTATAGCTAGCAACTACTACAAGGCAATGTGGGTGTACATGGTTGGACCTGTTTGTGGGACGCTTATGGGAGCATGGTCCTACAATTTCATACGCTATACGGACAAACCTACCCATGAAATAACTCAGTCACATTCTTTCGTTCTAAGGCGCGCTAAGGGCGATGAAGAGACTGCAAATAAGGGTCCTCAAAGCCCTGTCTAGATTCTCAACACCGACATCATATGTTCTAAACAATATAGACGAGACGAGGAGTCAATTTTATATATATATATATATATATATATATATATATATATATATATATAGCAGCACCTACATATATTAAGGTTTGAATTGTTCACTACATAATGGATATGTACAAGTTATGAGTACTTGTTTATAATAAAGATACGATGAGTGAGAAATATGGCCACATACTCAAGCAGCTTTTCCAGACACCACAAAGCTTCCAGGATTGATGGTGATACTCTTGGTGCAGTTGTCAGTTTTATAGATGCCGACAAGCCGATCAGCCAACTCGAACATGTTGTTTCTCAGGCTGTAATGTTGCATAAATTATATCAGCTATAAATAATGAAGAGCTTATACACAAGCCTAACTATTGCCATAGTGAATACCTTATTATGATGAACTGTGCATCCTTGGTACGGTCTTTCACATAATGCCCAACGATTGAGACATTCTTGAAGTCTGTCCAAGAATGTAGCCCGAGGGATCAAATTATATACGAAAAGGGCATGATTTTAAAATAGAAACCCAAATTATATTTACAACATACCCAAAGCGGCATCAATTTCATCCATCACATATAATGGTGTAGGTTTGTAGTGGTGGAGTGCAAACACAAGAGCTAAAGAGCTTAAGGTCTGAAAGGAAAGGCAGGAGCATTAGATTAAACAAAAATATAAAGGCAACTGGATTAGCTGAATAACTATATGTATACAGGTAGCAGAAATAACGCCAGTTACCTTTTCCCCTCCAGACAAGTTTGCGATATTCTTCCAGCTCTTTTTAGGTGGCCTTACACTGAAAACGACACCCTCGGAGAAAGGATCCAAGGAGTCAACTAATTCAAGTTCTGCATCACCTCCGAGAGTAATCATCTGCAGAAGCAATGTTGGCCAGTGAGTGGTTATAAAGAAATAAGAAGTGTGGCATTCCAAACATTTCAAGAATTACCAAAAGCAAAAGTCTCTTATATTTTCTACTATTTGTTATTATAAAGCAAATCGTACATATCCACCAAGGTCCTTTGCAACACAACAACAACACAAAAAAACAAACTAAGGGATTCCAGTAAATGGTTTGAATATACCTGATACATCTCTTTCAGCTTAAGTGATATAGTGTTGAAACCAGCCATGAACTCATCCAACCTGAAACAAATAAAGCTTATAGTTCATCTGAAACTCATCATTATGTAACACAGGGAGATGAAACAAATGCTTACCTTCTCTTCCTCCATTCATCATATTGTTTCCTGATCTCATCTCGCTCTTGGGTGACTCTGTTAAGTTCTTCAACACGTTCATTGTACAGTGATGCTTTCTTCCGGTACCTGTCAGGGTGGCATCCTTAGCACATGAGCTGACAACAACATAGTTAATTACTTGTCCAACAGAAGAGATTCATACTCGGCTATTGCATCAAGATTCGGACTCATCTCCTTTAATTGAGCTTCAATAAGAGCTACTGACTCAAGAGCTCGAGTAAGGTCGTTAATCGCCTCAAGAGACTTATCAGTCAGTACTGCTTGAAGCTTTTCAGGATCCACTGAATCTACCTGAGCTCTGGATATTCATTAAAAGCAAGTTAATCAGTTTGGCATGTAATTGCAAACTTTAAATGGAGTCATGGATACTCAGAATTTATGGATCAGGAGAATAAGAGGCATACTGCTCCAAGTGCTTCACAAATGACCTTTGCAGATCATCCAGGCGTTTCTTGTACCCTTTCCCCTTTAATTCCATATCCTTGTGAGTCCTCTTCATGCCTTGAAGCTTGTATTCGGCATCAATCTACACAACCAATGACATTCATAAACCAGCCAAGTACAATGACAGCACATAATGTTGACATCAACAAAGCAAAACCTCTGATGTCCGCAATTCGTCAATTGTTTTCTTCAGATTTTCATATTCAGATTTTGCTTCTTCCAGCGCATCTTTGTGTTGATCAATTAACTGCAGCGTCAGAGAAGAAAAATCTGCATTATTCAGTGTTCTCCTTACTTGTCCTAAATAAAGTCAGTTAAGGGAATAGCTGAATTTCTTTATCATATATCAGTAGTTTATACTAGTATCAACAAATGACTGACAGAATTGGGCAAGAGCAATGAGGTCAAGCTAGTTGATAACGTATGCATATATCTACGAAAAAACCAGAATAAAATTGATGCTTAACCTTCTGTGTTTTCTGGTAATTCTCCTGGACAGTAATTGCCTTCTGGTCAATCTCTTTGAATACACCATTCATTGAATCTTTCTCGGCACTAAGACGCTCTTTCTCAATCTTTGATTCCTCAATTCCTTTTGTCAGTTTCTTCATCATTTTTTGACCGGTTTCTGTTTGCACTTTTCGGCGATTTATCTCTGTACTATTATGATTAATGTCCTGTCAAGCAAGCAAGTTTGGTTAAGGGAATGCCTAACTGTTGGACACACATTGTGCTTGTAACTTCATGCACTTACAGATTTGATTTTGTCAACCTTGGTCTTCTGCTTCTTCAGGGTCTCACCACCTGCATTCTCTACTTTGTTCTGAAGCTCAGCAACCTAATTTAATCAAGTAAAAAATATCAATCAAGGGTAAAGAATACATGATGAAAACGGAAAATTGCAAAATGAAATGCTGGACCAGTAGTAGAGACTAAAACATTATCACCTTTTCTTTTAGCTCTTTTGAATCTTGTGTCAGCCTATCAATTTCTATTTCTTCGGTAGAAATAATATTTTCAAGTTGGCTGAGTCTGTCAACCTCCTCTTTCTTGGGCTTGGATGCAATCTTCAGAGAATGAAGTTGCTTTTCAAGATCAACAAGTTGAGATTTTAAACTATCAACCTGGCCAACAAGCCAAATACAGTTAGGGTTGTGCAAGGGAATTTATATACACATAAGCTACATGGACTTAAATGTTACCTCCTTCTGGCTTTTGGCTAATTCAATCTCCAAATATGATATGGCTTGTTCTGAAGCCTGGTACTGCTTCACAGCATCAGCAATTCTTTGACGTACTGTCCTCAAAGCATCAATATGTACAGATAATTGTTCTTCAGCTTCGGCAATTGATTCAGATGAGACACTGGTTACTCGGATAGAGGTCCCCATCCTGCCTCCACGAGGCTTACTTCCACCACCAGTCATTGTACCAGATTTCTCAAACATTGTACCATCAAGAGTTACAACACGCCAGTAATCATTGCCTCCTCCATATGCAATGCGCATTCCCTATTCCAAGATCCACTTATTAGTTACAGCTATAAAAACCAATTCAGGCTAAAAGTTCTCAAGACTGCCTATACTCTAAGATCCAGTAAAGTAAACTTCAAAACTTTGAGTTACCTGATCAATATCTTTAGCAACAAGGGTATTACCCAATGCAGAGTAAAATGCCACTTTAATTCTTTCATCTTGAACCTTCACCAAATCAAAGAGACGTGGAACACCCTCAGGTGTTCTAACAGTCACATTCATTTTATGCAGTGAATCGGTTTGTTTCTCCTGCACATTTCGATCCACACATTACATGACAGTAAAATCAGTAAGATTAAATCAATTTGGAACAAAGGCTGCAGGGTAGCCATCAACCAAATCAGAGGAGCGGTTATATAACAACACTCACCAGTGGAGAGTGCGGCTAAAAACCAGCACCCACAACCAACTGGCATGGATCATTAATTTAGTAATTATAACTTATAAATAGGCATGTAACAGTTAGTTAAAAATGAGAAACCAACCAATATCATGCAAGTTGCAACACCAAGGTTTTGGTTCCGAAGTAGCTGAACACAAGCTTGTGCTGCTGCTGTCGTCTCAACAACGATATAATCAAGTCCAGCACATGCAGTTGATATTGCGACGTCATACTTAGCTGCAAAAAAAATCCCCCCAGTGAATATGTAACTAGGCACAAATAATCAAGTTTCTGATTTCAATGCACTTGTGACAATCCACACGTCTAATTTTAACGCATTAAACTGTTACTTTAATATACAAACCCCTCTTTCTTCAGATAAAGCTTTAAAAAAGTTATAAAAGACTAAGGTCACTGCAGATACTTAACGAGTAACAAACAGTTCTAGGAAGCTATCCATTTACCATCAATTGCACCCAAATCACCCATCCGACCATATATTCCAGGTATTGTGTTTGACTCCCTGGCTTGTAAAATTGCTTTCAAAACTGATCCTTGGCTCTTTTCAGAGTCTCTCACAGATAAAAGCTCTGCAACTTTTTGTCTAGCAGCCTGCTCAAGAGCAATCAATCCTTCCTGCTCTTGAACTGATTTCTGAACATATAGAAAATTCTCAGTATTTCCAGAACATATATGAAGAACTGAATAAACAAAGCAAGTGCAAAGTCATACCTGCTCAATATCATGAGCATTTGAGGATTCAACTTTTTTCTTTCCTAACTCAGTCTGAGTATCTTTTATGTTTGTTGCTTTTGTGTCAGCTCTACTTTCTAAGTCTTTAATCATTTTTTGAGCATCCTCATAGGCAGCCCGACCAGAATCATGCTGAACTTGACAAAGATTATCATTTAGATGAGCCCGCAAAGAATTGTAAAAACAACAATGATGCAATGTAACAATAATATTTGCAATGTTTTGCCCTCACTACTGAAGAAATCAATATGCCACAATAAAGATGACAACCCGATTGGAAAATTCTATTAAAATGAATGTAAATCTTATCGCATCAAGCACTTGCAAAAAACGGTTACCTTTTCAGTTAGGAGCTGACGTTCAGTACATGCAACTTCAAGTTTGCCCTTGTGCTCAATCAGCTGCTTTTCCCAAGGTTCTAATTCAGAACGAACTTTGGTAAGCTCACTACGGAAAACCTCAGCTTCAGCTGTGCAAACAAAAACATCAGCATCAGCATCAAATAAATCAATATTCCTGAACTGTCAGAACTCAGAACCTTACAACGACTTCTTAAAATAAATCAATGTAAAAGCAACCCCATACCTTTAGATTTTTCCACTATCTCTTCCAAGATTTTCTCCTCACCAATCAAAACTTTCTGCAGTTCCGGTATTTCAGCTTCCAGTTGTGGAATCAACTTTGCTGACTCCTCAGCATCCTTTGTAATATCATCAACTTTAGTAGTGTCCTGTATACATGCAACTGCAATTTTAAGCTTCACAGTTCTTTTACACACACAAAGTTGCCCGTAATCTAATTTATATTACCTTCTCAATTTTATCATCTAACTTTTTAATCTTTTGTTTCATGTGCTTCAGATCTAGGCGATATTTCACATCCTGCCTTTCATATTCCTTGAACTCATCTCTGCAACGCCTGAGTTCACCATCAAGCTCCTAAATTATCATAGGATTAGTCAGGCAAGGCATTTCAAAAGGGAAAAAACATGATACTGTACAACTTTAGGCTGTAAATATTTAACAAAGATTACTGTTTTTACATATTCTAATTCATAAGCTTCTCTGCACATCATAGTTCCCTAACATAAATAAGTAGTGACTCTATACAGAAGGGTGGAAACAGAATAGTACAGGAGCAGATTATACCTCTTGTCTTTTCATATATTTTGTGTGCAGAGCCTCAACATCCTTCAAAGTTGTATTATTTTCCTGTATTTTAGCCCTGAAACATGGCAAGTTGAGTCCGTCAAGAGCAGGGTTACAAAAATCAGTAGTTCATTTTCCTGTTCAGAGTGCAATACCGTTCAGTGTTCAGATTTTCTTCAAGTAAAGTAACATTTTTCTGCAGTTCCTCTATCTTATCAGCATTATCTGCAGAGGCTAAAATTGTGGCTTTCTCTTGCCACCTTAGCAGAGATAATTCCTTGAGCATGTAACCTTCTGCTTCATTTTTCACGTCCTGGTTAAACAGACAGTTACAACTTATTAAACCAACCAGAATAGAATGCTATGATGATCATCAAGTTCATATTGCATCTTATACCTCCAAACAGTCCCTTTCTTTTTCAGCTAGCTTTACCATTTGAACGACACTGGACCTTTTATCATTAAGTCCCTCCAACCTACAGAAAGAAAATAGAGTTAGACCAGGAAGCCATTTCATTCAGGGGGGAAATGCTCAACTGATAAGTGATAACAGTCAAAAAAACTCACTGCTTAGAGGAATCCTCAATCTTCTCAACATATTTGTTGGTTCCAATTATGTCTTCGAGATACTCGAGAAAGCCTTCATCATGGGGACCTTGTGCCTTTGGCTTCATCAAAGAAATCTGTTCAACCTCGCCCTGAATAGAACAGACAAAAATCAACACAGACTTCAAACCCTCTCAAATAACCAGCTTATCTACTAGTAAAGAACATACAGACCTGAAGTATCAGGAAGCGGTTGTTATCCAAGTCCACTCCTTTTCCTTTGAGTTTCTTCGTGACTTCAGTGAAGTTACTCGACCGGTCATTGATGTAATACTTGGAAGAATTGTCACGAAATGCAACACGACTGATAACAAAATCACTTCCAGGAACAGCTTCATACGTCCCATCATCCTACACGATTTGAAACAATGCCCTTGGCCTTAACATACAATTTAAATTCATTCTGCTAAGTCACAAATAAAATAGATAGTTACGTACCGAATCAATGATTTCCTGAAAATGGACAGAAACACCGGCGCTATCCAAATTCTGATGATTAGTCGAATTGTGAATGAGCTCTGACACTTTATTGAGACGCATCTGCAAGTATCTCACAGAATCACACAATCAACAAACTCACCTAATACTTTCCACGGCCCATACCAACGCATAATACTAGGTTCGAATTGATTGAAAATCTGATATCCTCTCAAATTTCCATGTCGAACAATATTGATATGAAATTTTAAAAATTCACTAAATTGGGATAAATCAAACTTGCCTGCTTGGCTCTCTTTCCGAACACAAAAAGCATAGCGTCGATAACGTTGCTCTTGCCGCTACCATTGGGACCCACAACGGCGGAGAAGCTCTATAACACAGAAATGACAAATTAAGGCTCATTTCACAACATAATTAAACCAAAACACTCTTAATCGAAGCAGACAATCACGATTTCCAGAAGCCCTAACCTTATGAAACGGTCCCACGCGCTGTTCGCCGGCGTAGGATTTGAAGTTCCTCATAACCATCTCTTTGATGAAAAGCCTTGGGGTTTTAGATCTGACGCCGTTTGACATTGACCCGTTACTGTTGAGTACGGAGGAAGGAGACTCTGGCTCCATTTCTACATCGTCCGGGACCGCCATTTTCACGGTGCAGGGGTTTGGAAGAAGAGGGGGAAATAGTAGAAAGGAAGCAGATGCGGCGAGAGGGCCCTCGAAAAATTCAAAAAGACGAGCGTCTGCGTTTGTGGTCTGCCTGGGCGGGAAAGTGACCTGGCAAGATATAGAAGTCGGGAATTTTTTTATCTTGGGCCTTCGGACTATACAGTGGGCTGGACTCATAGTGTATTATTTATAAACTGTAACAGATACGAAATAATCCATATCCAATTTAGTAATTGTGCAGCATAAATGCTGAGATTACAGAGTGAGACAAGAAAGAACAGAAGATCTAAGAGGAGAGAGAATAAGCTAACTAACTAAACTAAGAAAAAAAAGGATTTCAATTCAGATTTTTCATAATCTTTCCTAACCACAATTGTTAGCTTATATTCTTCTCCATGTGGCCCTCACGTGACTATGTCCTCTCAGCTTAGCTAACACCAGGAAATTACCAGAAAGCCCTTGTTGATATAATGAATTGTAACAATCCCTCCCGCTGAAATTGTGCTTGACCTCAAGCACCAGAGATGAGATATGAGCTATGATGAAGTCAGCATCCTCACCAGATGCATCTTCAGTAGGCAATATATCATTTTTCAGAAACAAACTACCAGCTCCCATTTCTTGTTCTGCTCTCCAAGCTATCAACCAAAATGTTTCAAGATGATGGAACCACCCTTAAATGCAGTAGCAAACTTATCCCATGACCTGTAAAATTCCTTGACTTGAATGCAACAACTCAAGCCATCTCTGAACTTGTAGAATAAGTTTCTTGAATGCTTCTGAAAATCTGAACTCTTATCTCCCTCCTTTAGAAGCAGCTTCAGTTCAGATTCAACCCTTTGGAGCGACTTTGAATCCCTTTTGAGTATAGCCTCAAGCTTGGTATGCAGCTGCAGTTGTTTCCCTCCTATACTTTCTACAGCCTTTGAGATTTCTGTATTTTCTTGCCTTTGTTCTGGATTTTTAATGTACTCTACCAAACCATTTTTAAACTTCAAACCGTAATCCTTAGAGACCAGCACCATCTTATAATTTCTCAACTTGGCATGAACACCATCACAAGAGAAGTCCAAGCCTTTCACTGGTTTGACTCTGTCAGCATCTCCGTGCATGATTTCAGTACCATAACAACTAGCATTCCTAGGTGAACAAATGAAAGGGTTCTGAGAAATCCCCAAGTCAAAACACAAGGTAGATTCACAGGTTTCACTATCACCATTATTCAGTCCCTTACTCCCCACTAGAGGCTTGAATTTATCAGAAATTCCATCAACATCTACTTCCCAAGCTTCGTCGTCGATTATCTCAGAATCAACACTAAGTATTTCACCTCCCTCAAAATGTGCTAAATCAGTCCCTTGAATACCAGGATCATAACAAACAATAGGTTCATCAATACTACTATCTTTATCCTCCACTTCTGCAGTCCCAACTAAAAGCCGCACACATGATTTGACAAGCCTAATTTCAGCAACCTGAATCTTAACAACCAGCTTAAGAACTTCACTATCACTTAAAACCACCCCACATTGTCTAAACTTCCAAAAATAATCTTTAGCAGCTAAGACTTCCCTACAATTTCCCAGCCTCTTGACAAATTTGTTATTCAAGAACTCACAAGACTGTCCTGAACACACAAAAATAGGGAGTTCTTTTCCAAAAAAACAATCAATATTCCTCCCCATTCCAAACCTATTATCATGCTTTTCATTTTCAAAACAAATTTCACATTTACCAGGGTCAAAACACCTAATAGGTTTAACCAGTTGTTTGTTATCATCACTTCTCAGGCCAAAACTTCCATTCAAACATACATCATTTTCATCCAAGGTCGCAAGCAAATTACCAGAACTTTCACCATTCAAAGAAACATCAACCGAATCGAAGGAGCAAGAAGAGTTAGAGAATTTCATACTCTTAGAGTTATCGATCGAACTCGGAGTCGTTTTTGGCATTTGCAACCAAAATTCCTTTACAGATAGCTCTTCGCGAACCAGTTTCGGAGATTTTTCCTCGACCGGTGCCTGCAAATTTCTGCCAATAACCATCGTTACTGAAGAGGAGTCGCTGGAAGTTCGCGTCACGAAATCCCCTAGGATACTCGAAGCATCATCTTTCTCCAGCTGGAATCGAGGTCTTTCATCACTGGAATTGATCGCTGATGAGTTTCTGAAAAATTTCTCCTGTCTCGATTCTCTCACACACGAATCATTCGTCCCTTCCATTTCCTCAGCTTGCGCCTCATTTTCTTCAGCTTCGATTTCCGCAGCTAGCGCCTCAATTGCTTCGAACATAGATGCCTTGAATGAGCGAGTAGATTCGTGTAGCTCTTGGAGGAATTTCTGACTTCTTCGCTCATCTTCTTCTCGCCACTGGATCGGAGTTCTGAGGATCGGATCTCCGGTGCCGGTCCAAGCAGCAGTTGCCGCAGCCGCGGCGTTGGAACTCTCAGCGAAGTGGTTCGTTGAACTCAGCTTGCTCATCACCAAGCTCATCTGCTGCTTAATCTCAGCTCGCAAACGCTCCATCGAATTCTCCAGATCTGCCTGCCCTTGCTTCAATTCAGCGGAATTCAAGTTCGACTGTGTGATGTGATTGTCGAGTCGCGAATTAACTTCTCTGAACCTTGAATCGACCTCCGCGGCGTGATTCTCCAGCATCCATTTCATTCGAGCTTCTGCCATAATTTCCGAGGAACGGTCTGCTCTGATACCACTTGTAACAGATACGAAATAATCCATATCCAATTTAGTAATTGTGCAGCATAAATGCTGAGATTACAGAGTGAGACAAGAAAGAACAGAAGATCTAAGAGGAGAGAGAATAAGCTAACTAACTAAACTAAGAAAAAAAAGGATTTCAATTCAGATTTTTCATAATCTTTCCTAACCACAATTGTTAGCTTATATTCTTCTCCATGTGGCCCTCACGTGACTATGTCCTCTCAGCTTAGCTAACACCAGGAAATTACCAGAAAGCCCTTGTTGATATAATGAATTGTAACATAAACGTGGAATTAAAGCCCACAAACATGCTCATCAACTTCAACTCTCATTTTTTATTTTTTATAGGAGTTAAGAAAATGTTTAACGTCGACTTTGGAGTTTGGAGTCATGTCGGGGATCATGATCGACTGATCTGAGATAAAGGAAAGGAAACCACGACGGTAGGAGGATCAAGCCAGACTCGCTTGAGGTGGCAATGGAACTACTTTTTTTCTTTTCTTTTCTTTTTAAGTTAAATCAGCTATGAAAGGTGAAGGGATTTTGATTAGGTTATCCAAGCCTAAAAATAACAGAAAAATAAAATAGCCCTAAGGCTTAATTTTACAAGGTAATGGTCCAAAGTAAATTAATGGTTCGAAAAAGAAAAAAAATGGTTGAGCTTAAAAACTCATGAGGCAGATTACAACCTCCAAAATAGAGAAGAGATTATGACATTAATAAAGTTCCGATTTCCAATCACCAAGGACTATAAAACCCCATGCAACTCTGTGAAAGACGAAACAAATCGACACACAACTTAACTCAGAGTTTCTAGTATCCAGGTGGGAATTCAGAGTTTGTTGGTTTCACTAGAAAGAGTAGGGAGCAGCTATACAACATCATCCTTGCTGCAGGCCCGTTTGGCATTGTGTAGTGCGTTGACCTTGAAAAATCCTTCAAAATTAGAGTACCTGCAGTGAGATAGAAGAGAGAAAACATGATAAGTAGCATCCATCCTTCATGAGGTTCTGAGAGATGGAATCTGGTCAATATTCATCTACAGGTGAGCCCTAGTTTCTACTAGAAGGTTAGCTAAATTAACAGTAGAACTGAGTTTATGCTCATAAGCAAATTTTGCTAGAGAGTCTGCAACTAAGTTCCCTTGTCTAAAAGTATGCCTCAGAGTGAAGTGCTTTAATTGAAAATGAGTGATATCAACCAAATTAAACAATTTCCAGTGTGCAGTTATAGGATTCAGAATCATTGAGATGCCTATGAGGCAGTCAGATTCAATAATGCCTTGGAGAAGTCCATGTATATGACCATGCAATATCCCATAATTAACAGCTTTTATCTCTGCCTCAAGAGAAGAGGAAGTCTCAGTAAATATATGCTCAGCAGATATAAAATGTTCATGGAAATTTCTACAAATAATGCTTATCCCTGCCATATGGGAAGAAACAGACCGTGATGCATATACATTGATTTTAAAACCATCGGGAGGTTTTGACCACTTTATTGCAACAACCTTTAGCCTGGGAGGTTTTGTTGAGAGAGGGAAAATACCCCTTTCAACTAATCTTCTATCAAATTGAGAAGTTACGGAGATGGGATTAGCATGGAAAATATTATATATCATCTCTCTAATTTCCTTAATGATAATTTCCTTAATGATTATAGCTTTGGCAGGGGGTCTATTATCATAAAGTTGGTTATTCCTAGATTTCTATAGATTTCAACATATTAAACAAACCACCATATGAATGAGTTGGGAGTGAATGGAGGAGTGACCTACATAACTAAGATAGTAAGACAGCCTATTCCAACAAGTAGAAAAGTTTATGTCTATAATCTCAACATAAGCAAGCATTTCCTTCCATATAGTCAATGAAAATGGGTTCTAATGCATGGGTCAGAATTCATGCAGAAACAACATTTTGAAACTAGGTTAAAACCCATGCATGTAAGAATATCATCAAAGGGCAGAAGAGAGTTCATGAGCCTCCACATGAATATAGATGTTTTCTTTTGAATTCTTTTTCCCCGGATTTTGGATAGAGATACAGAGGTACCTGATTGGTCAACCAAAGCTTTATATGCTGATTTGAAAGTGAATCTTCCTGACAGCTCGGGCTTCCAAATAAGCCTATCTTCTCTGTGCTGATGAGTTTCAGATTCCTGCAAAAAAATACTTAAATCATCATTGAGAAAAGGAGAGATAGATTGCATGAAAGATGCTTTATCCAGAATAAAATCAGCCACTGTAGTATGTAGAGGAATAAATGTGGCTTCTGCATCACATCTATCAGCAATGGGACCAAAATTAGGCCAATTAGATGTCCAGAAGTTACAAATTCCTTTTCCATGGATCACCCTGGAGTTTTATTCTGCAAAGCCATTGATTTGGCAAATTCTCTTCCATGTAGGAGAGTTTCTAGCAGAGGGAGGTAGTGCAGCTATCAGTTGAGTCCATAGAGCAGTGTCATTTTAGTATATCCACCAAAGCTTAACAGAACATGCTAGGATAATGGCAGAAATTCTTCTGCATCCTATCCCATTCTGTTGAGTTGGATAGCATAACTTGCTCTATTTTCTCCAGTTTTCTTGGGCTTTAGTTCAGTCATGCCCCCAAAAAATTTAGAAAATTTCTTTTCTATCAGTTTAATGGTGGAAGATGTGGGGGTCATGACTGTCCAGATGTGTTGTGACAAGGAGTATAAAACCGACTGGATCAGTGTGAGCTTACCACCAGTAGATAGCCACACATTTTTCCAATTATTCAGCCTTTTGTCTATCAATTCTAGCAATGGTTGAAAATGAATGTTTAGGGTTTTTCCAATAAAAATAGGGCATCCTAAGTACTTGAATGGAAAACACCCTCTTATCATCCCCAGAATAGCTTTGATCTGATTGATTTTGTGAATAGTTGCATGTCTGCTCACAAAGAAATCACTCTTGTCAAAATTTATTTTTTGACCAGAGACTTCTTCAAATTTTATCAGAAAAGCTTTGATTATAACTAGACTTGGCTTGCTGGCTTTCAAAAGTACCACTGTATCATCAACATATGAAACGTGAGATACAGGTGATATATTACCAGGGACACCATAATGCTCTATTTTACCAGTTCTAAAAACAAAAGCTAGACTTCTAGTGAAAGATTCAGAGAACATATTGAAAAGGAATGGGGAGAGTGGATCCCCCTGTTTGATGCCTCTAGTAGATTTTAAAAAACCTACAGGACTGCCATTTATGAGGACTGAGAACCAAACATTTGATAGGTTCCTCATTATGCACCTAACAAAACTACCATGAAATCCGAATTTCAGTAGTATGCTATTAAGAAAAGGCCAACTGACTCTATCAAAAGCTTTCATAAGATCAAGTTTAAGAAAGCAGTTTGGAGTCCTATCCTTTTTATTAAGATGCTTGACCATCTCTTTAAGATATCAAACATTATTTGATATGTCCCTATCTTGCGTGAATGTCGTCTGATGGGGAGAAATGAGGTCAGGCATAAATGGCTTTATTCTTTCCATAAGAATCTTGGAAAAAAAATTATTCAGCACATTAGAAAGGCTAATAGGTCTAAAATCACTACAAGAGACAGGATTATCTTTTTTAGGGATTAAAGTAATTCAAGTGTTTGCTAATCTACTCTTTTTTTTCCTTAACAGAGTTATGGAAAAATTGAGTGTTATCATCCCCTTCTTTGAGCCACTTGATTTTAGCCTTAGATTTCCAGAAATGTTTTTGTTCTTTTAAAGATCTGAGTAGTAGTGTTTTATATTTATTGTACTCAATAAGATCAGTCAGCTAGTTTGACATTATCATGTATATTACCAAACACATTCCAATTCCATAATTTCAAAAAAAAAATTGAGCCTTTGTAATTTGAGGAAGAAAGATAACATACCTTGTGACTGTGTGTGACCATATACCTGAATTGGGAGATTCCAGTTCTCAAGAATTAGTGGAAGTAATTATGCCCTTTTCAGCCATGTGTTTAAAAATCTAAAAGGCCTTGGCTTAGACATAACATTACTCCCTATATGTAAAAACATGGGGCAATGATCAGAAGACTCTTTATTGAACATCTGAATATATGATGATGGAAAATTAGATTTCCAACTATTAGAGCATAGACCTCTATCTAATCTCTGAATAGTGGGATTTATAATTCTCCCATTAGTCCATAAAAAATGTTACCATATGTACTAATATGTTTTAGAGCCATAAATTCATTTCATTTACTGAAGTAATAGCATTGAAATCCCCAATATACAATGAATTTGTAGTTGGGAGATTTTTGAGGTCCTTCCACATTCGCTTTCTACCATTCCTACTCCTAATACCATAAATAAAATAGGCATGCATAGGACAGTTAAGTTTAATACTGTTAATGGGTACATAGAGAAACTGTATATGATCAAGAAGTAAGTTGATAGTCAAATTATCTTTCCAAAAAAGCCAAATTTGACCATTAACAGCATGCATAAAATTTGAAAAGTGAAGGTTTTTCATGTATGATTCACATTCCAAATGTTTGTGTTGAGGCTCAATGAGGCATTATAGTTCAATCTTATATTCAAGTACCATTCTTTTTAATCTCAACATAAAGGTACCCATTCCTCTAATGTTCCAGACTAAAGCTTTAACTTGAGAGGTTGTAATATTCATACTTCACTGGTCATTTTGCTTTTTGATAAAGAGCCATTCATTTTTTGATTAAGTTGTGTAAAAAATGTGGTCACCTTATGTTGTTTTTGAGGGTCACTTACCTGAGTTGTGCCTACCTTAACATTTTAAGATTGTTCATCATCATCCTCATCATCTGATGCAGAGACATAAGTGTTTGAATTACATGTTGTGGTGTGGAATGAGAGTCATTGCCATCTTCATCTGTTTCCAGCTCTGGTTCATCTTCAAGAAGAGGACCAAACCTGTTTATGTTTATTTGAGAGATAGGAAGCAGCAGATTAGTAATAACTGTAGGGACTGAGTAATGAAAATCTTTACATGGATCCTTGGATGAGTCATCTTTTGCAAGCTTGGAAAAATTAATTTTCTTCTTGGATGTTTTTGTGATATAGTACTCATTTTGCACATTGGAGTGATCATTATCCTGGTTCTCCACAATGAGAGCTTTGGCTCCATCATTCACAAATAGATGATGCTGCTTGATATGGCTGATAGGATCATCAGAGACAATTAGTGATTGTTGTGGTTGGATTTCAGAGCTTAATGACATTAGAGCTTGTGGGTGCAGAGTAGGGATGGCACCCGACGGGTATTTGGTGGATACCCGCCCGCCAACCGCTCAACGGGGCGGGTATGGATATGAGTTTTTTATACCCGCCATGGGTATGGATGTTGGATTCAAACCCGCCATGGGTAAATGGGTGGGTATGGATATTGATTTTATACCCGCCCCATACCCGCCCGTATAATATCCATTATATATAATATTAATAGTATTACTTGTATTTATATTAATAATATTATTAATTTTAGCATTTTTTTAAGCATGTTTGGTCTATTTTGAAACATAAAAGAATTTTATAAGTTAATGATTAGCATATTATAAATTATTTTGTTCTATTAATATAATATATTTGAATTATTAGTGCTTTTATTTAATTTTTTATGATAATTAATAGATTTTAGGTTAATTTTTTTATAAATATGGATTAATAAGTCGGATGGGGAATGTGGGTATAACATGGGTATGGATATCCACGGATGCCCAGATGAGATGGATATCCAGCTGGATGGGCATGGATATTAAATTTGTACCCGTCATGGGTAAATGGGCGGGGATAGATAGTAAAATTTTGGATGGGGATGGGCATGGATAGTCTACTATCCACGCCCAGTTCGCCCAATGCCATCCCTAGTGCAGAGGGATATAGAAAGGGTGGGTGGTTGGGTTTGTTGTGCATTTTTGGAAGTAGGAGGCGATGCAGACTGAGAAGATTTTTTGGGGCAATTTTTTTCTCTAATTGTTTCCAAGTTGTTTGAGGTTTCTGCTTCCTATTGGCAGTAGGAGCCAGATGTCTTGGTTTACTGGCTCTATGGGGGAAGGAAGAGTTTGCCTTGGTTGTTGGGACAGTTACAGGCTCATTCACAACAACAAGAGAAGTATGTCCTATCTTCAAGGGCATGGGATTTGCAGTTTCAAAGGTGCAGGGTTTGCTATTTTCTAGGGTGCAAGATTCATACTATCCATCTGTTCAATAATAACCTGCTCAGTGACAAGGTTTCCATTCCTTGGATGGAGAATCATACATTCTTGATTAGAATGACCAAGCCTTTTACAGTGAGTGCAGTAAGATGGAAAATCCTCATATTCTATATTAAATTCATCATTCTGGAAGATATCTCTAAGCAAAATAGAAGAGGGTAAAGAGTATTGAAGGTCTACCTCCACACACAATTTCATTGCAGAGGGTCTCGAGAGAGCTTGTGTGGCTGCATCCATCTTAATGAAGGTTCCGACTGTGTTGCCGACGTGTTGAATAGTAGCTATATTGTAGTAGAACACATGGATGAATCTCAGGGTAATCCACACTGGGACAATAGATGATTTCCGTTTTGGGGAGAAATCCGGCGTCCATCTAAGCACTCTCATCGGGAAACCATAGATATTCTATAGGGCTTTCATCCAGCAGCGTTGGAAATCCTCTTTCAGCTGGAAACGTAGAAGTATGTGTTGGTGATCGAGAGCCCCAATCTGGTATTTTCCGGTGAAGCCTACAGTCTTCATCGCCGCTTCGATTCTATCCATTGAGGTCCAACCTTTCTCAAATTTGCCAATAAGAGCATTCTGATAGTGTGCTGATAGCAGTTTATATCCTCCGGTGAGTAGAGACAAGCCAGTTTCCCTTTAAATTGGGTAATCGGTTTGATTGGTAGACTAGCATAGAGAGGAGGAGGGCGTTGTTGGAAAGCTGAGAGATATGGGGTTTGCGGTTGTTAGGTCGGCGTTTGCGGTGGGTTTTTGGGCGGTGTACGGTTGTTGGGCAGAGCAGAAAATTTCTGTGCACGAGCCATTACAGAGAACTATTCTGTCAGTATTTAGCCGTTTGCGGCAACTTTTTAGTAAAAAAAGGGGGGCGCGTGGTGTGGAAACTCATAAAGAAGCGAGAGGAGATTTTTGCATAGGGAGATTATTTCACTGTTTAAATAAGTTGAAAATAATAGATGTAGTTTGCTTGGATATAGTTAATCTTTAGGTCTTGGGGTGTTCTTAGTTGGGTATGCAATGGAACTACCATATCTGATGGTGATAAGAGTAGGTTTCATATATAAATAAATTAATATTTTTGATAAAATTAATAATTTATTCAGTCCCAATTTGAGAATTGAGATCAGTACAAAACTGGATCTCAATCAATAAAATAATAAGATAATAATATTTTTTGAAATATCAGTGTATATATTGGTCCCAACGAAATTATGAATTAATAATTACTAAAGAAATTCCAAGTAGTACACTTCAAATTCTATGATTGTCTGGTAAAAAATGGATGCATATATAGTCATTTGTTTTATATTGATCGATTTTTATTTTTAACCATGTTTATTGTATGTATCTTGGTGGTTGGTACCATGAACTAACTTTTTTAGTTATTCAAAAACGATAAACTTGACAACTCTTTTTTTAATACAACTTCAATTAATTATGTACATTCATAAAATGTGTTTTGGATCTAACTAATATAAATTGTAACTAATACATTGGACTTTGAAATTTAATGGACGTATGTAAGACCTCTTTAAATTAATAAATTTATACAATGCAGGTTTTTATTTTATTTTTTGAAAATATTGCATTTTGCTAATTTAGACGTGGGGTCATAATACAAAATATGAAAAAGTTTAGATTAAAAATAAGAAGAATCACTGAGAAATCAAAGATTTGAAGAATAATAGATAAGTGATGAAGGGAAGTGTTTGAGTTGAAATAAAAATCTTTTACTAATAAATTAAATTTTCTAAATGAAGTTAAAAAGGAAAGCATATTTTTTTGTACGAAGAATACTCCGCACGGAAAACGTTTTTACACCGATTTATTTTAGATAAATCTTTGCACGGTAAAATAAGTTATGAAATAAACTTTCAAAATCGATATATACTATATACCTAATTAAATTTTTTGAGACCCACAAAACTATGAGCATGTGTGCCGCTACATGCACAACACATGCTCGGAGCCTGCCCTGGGTCTTATAAGTGAGTCTCTCTTAAAATAAACAAGTTGAAAATTTAGTAACTAATACAAGAACGCCTAGGATGATGTTTGGTCAAACAAATTAACCCAAACAGATTAATTCACATCAAAACTCAAATCAACCACACTTAACCAGAATGATCATTGTTGTATCAAGTTTCACTATTTGCTTACACATACAAACATCATCCAATCAAATTTTCAATTTATATTTGGTGAATCTCAAATATTGGCTAAACTTTGACTTTTAATGGTGTTATATTTTTTTGCCAAGCTTACCCATTCATGTTGCCTACTCGTATTTCTCTGCCTGATGAAAAAAGGGTTCATATGCCTAAAGATTCATCGGTTTGAAAAGATTAGCATTCCAAAATGTTGTATTCTTCGATGAGATTAAATTGAGGATTCAACCCTTGATAGATATAAAAAAATTGATTGAGAATAAATATAGAATTATATTGAAATTCTATTACACAATCATAGAAAATGAATAATCGTGCATTGAGTTCAAATTCATAAAATATGTAATCATGTAACGAAGGAAAATATAAAAGAAAATAAATATGGTCAAACCAAACGTTTTATTTCTAAAAATAATGATTTTCCAATATCACGTGCTCCGCACTCTATCAGCACGTGCTACGCACTCACTTGAAAATTTTAAGGTAACAAAAAAAAATTAAATTTACTAATATTATTTCATTTAATTTACATTATTATTTCATTGTGGTACGGCAATACCATGGTATTGAAAATTCAATACCAATACCATACCAATAATTTCGGTACTTGGCATGGTATTTTTTGTACGGTATCAGTTGTGTTTTTGGTAAATTATCCAGCCCTATTAATCTATTTTCTAGGTACAAAATTAATAACTACTGGTAATTTTGGGCAAGTAAAATAGGTACATAAGTAGTTACCTTATTTTTATATTTTAAATTACTATTTTTATTTAGTTTGAATGGTTGGAGAAATGCCTCAATTTTGAAACAAATCATTACGGTATTGTTAAAATTCAAATCAATCGTTACTACATAACATATTGTACGTCGAATAAAGTTCAATTAAGCATTTATTTGGGAATGTAAACTGCCTACTATAATTTTAGTTGTGGTGGTGTAACGTGGTCCGATGGTGGAGCCGATGAGATTGTGATGATATAGCAATTTTACGACGGTGAAGTGTGAGTAGATTTTGATGAGATTTTGGGTGGCGATGATGAATTGTGGGTCGTCATTGATGATATTTGATGTTTGGTTCACTGACAATGACGTTGGAGTACCAACGATGATGTTACAATTTTTCGTGGTGAGATTGCGACGAGGTTTCAATGGTAGAGTTGTGATATATCGGTTGTAAAGTTTGAGTTTGCAATGTTGAGACTTGGGTTTGCAATAATGAGATTTGGACCATCATGACTGAGGTTGATGTTGGTGATGAGGTTTGAATTCGACGTTGGTATGATAGTGGACTATGGGGTGGAAGAGTGTGGAAAAATAATTATAAGAATATATGCACTAAAATAGAGTTTTCACATTTTGATTCCTATTTTGTAGAAATTTATTTTGCATTATTGTTATCTATATTATTATTGGTTATGAGGATATAACTGTTTTATATGAGACTTTTTCCGCATGTAATGTACTATTTTATAACATTTTATAAATAACTTTTTGAATTGGAGTAGCATAAACAGTTTTTCATAAATAACATTTCATATGTTTAGTGCTAGTTGTTTGATATCAAAATGAAATGATAATCAAAATGCTAAATGTCAAGTCAAATGACAAAAAAATGACAAGTTTGCGTTGAAATTTGTTGCTTTACAAAAGTCGGTATTCATTAGGAATTGTATAAAAATGTTTGGACTATAAAAAGATGTAATTAGAATTTTAATTAGGTAGTTACTAGAATTCCAATTCCTACTTCAATTTGAATAGAAACTAATCCTTAAACAACATGGATGCTCCCGTGTCTTTATATAAAAGGGTTCATCAAAAGCGGTCTATATCCTTAGAGTTCCGTTTTGACAGGTTTTCACAGCCTTCAAAAATTTTGATACTACGGCAGCATATTAATAAGCCGGATTAAATCTTCTAAACAAATATGGATTCGCAGTACGCTTCGATCGGCCGACAAACGCTGGAGAAATTCCGTCAAAAAAATGACGCCGGCGCCGCCTCCCGACCAAATACATTCGATAAGCGGCTGGGAAAAACCGACAACACCAACCTGCTATTCCAGTTAAAACAAATGGAAAAGAGAAACAAAGACCTGGACGAGGAAAACAAGGATCTCTCCTCAAAGCTGCAGTTGAAGGAAACCGTTCAAGCCGAGAACGAGATGCTTCGGACCAAAGTAAACAACATGTCCATGCAGCTTCGGAGCTTCATAAGCCGTTTGAAAGAAGCCGAGGATGATCAGTTGAGAGCGGAGATGGAATCCGCCGCCATGCGAGCCGAGCTGCTTCGCATGCAGGAGAAGGCTTTCAACGATCACCACGTGGCGGTTATGGTGAAGGAGAAGAAGTTTCGTGATATGGGGGGAGATATTGAGCGGCTAGAGATTTGCAGACAGAAGCTTTTGGCTGAGGTTGATTCTCAGTCGTCGGAGATTGAGAAGCTTTCCGAGGAAAACTCGGTTTTGCGGTCGGAATACGACAAGGTTTTGGTCAAATTGGTAGCTCGGGATGAACCGGCTGAGGTGGCGGTGGCGTCGACGGTGGATGATCGGACTAATTTGGCAAACATGTGGTTTAGACTCTGGAGCCTATTCTAATTTTGGCATTGTCACGGTTCAAATTGCTTAATTTTAGGCAAATTCAATTTTTAATGAAATTTAGTTTAATCGAGTAACTTTTTCATGCGGCAAAAAAAAAAATTTTGAAATATAAAATGTTGAGATTTGACAAGATCTAATTTTCAAGATCATGTATATTAATAATGACAAATTCTTGGGTGAGACAGGACCAAGTAAACACTTTTTTTGGTGATGTTTGATGAACCAACACAAATGTTTTGATAAGGTGACATGCTTGATGAACTTGCATTGAAGGTTGATGAGGTGGTCGAGATTTGATGAGGTGGTGGTGAGTTATGATGAGGTGACTGCAATAAAATTTTCCTTATTTGTCTTGCCTCATGGGTGAGGCTGCCTCACAGGAGAATTACTCATTAATAATAACACATCCTTTCATTTATGTAGAGATTATACTCCCTCCGTTTCACAATTGTTTAAGCTCGACTATTCATCATATTTTGTTATTGCATGTTTACTCATCAATTTGAAGCAACAGTAATAATATAACTGTCTGATATAGTTTTGCAGTCTTTTTAACATTTATATTATATAATTTTAGATTAAGTTTGGCGTGTCGACGTTAAAGAAGCCTAGGCCGGTGAAGATGCGGGACCCCCCGACCCGGACTGGGCATTTAAGTTGGCTGAAGAAATAAGGAGAGGTAAGATGAAGTGGTTGAAGGGGAAAGTCAGTTTGATGCCATGGATTTGACCGAGTCGAATGTTTCAGCAATTTAGGGGGAACAAAGAAGAGAGACGACGAAGGAGGTGGAGACTATCATGGTGATCGAGATACCAAGGGAGGACAGCGAGGCAGTGAAAAAAGGGGTAGGCGGGGAGCAGCTCTCGGACACGTCGAAGCAGCTCCGGAACGGCAAGGAGAGAGACGCGCTGGAGGAGGAAGATGGCAATGTGCAAGAGCAGGTTATGGTTTTTTCGGCAAAGGCAGCCGTGGAAACGCCACCGCACAAGGATAGGGCAGCAGCGCCAATAATACCTCTTAGCCCGTTTTTGGTTTTGGTGCTGGTGAACCTGGATACTCCGGGGCGATTGCTTGAGAAGCAAAGGGATAAAATAAGCAAGAACAATGAGGGTCTGGGAAAGGGTGCAAGAGGAAAAGGTCGTAGCCGCAGGAGAGGCAAGGTCAGCAGAGAAAACCGGGATGGAATGGTAGGTGGAGCTCCGGGAGGGGAGGGTCCAACCGGGCACGGTTCAACAAAGAGGAAGTTGTATGTGTTGAATGAGACTGGGGAGGAGAGCGGAAGCTCGGGAAAAAATAAGCTTAGGGCTAGTGAGATGAGTGCTTCCCTAGAGACTGAGGTTCCAACCATTCAGGCGGAGACTGGCGGTGAAGCTCAGTCCTGCCAAGATCCATGAGTCGTACCAGCTGGAACCGTCTTGATGCCCTTAAAGCTGAGTGGAAAGATCTCCAGACGGTTCAGGAAAGACGCTAGTTAGTTTGTGCCTAAGCTTTTTTATTTTGTTTTGCTGTTTGTTTACCATTTTAGTTTTTTATTTTGATATAAATAATCGGCGATGAGCTACATCTTGTCGAGGTAGGAGCTGATGCCCGAGGGTCTTTCGAAGGCATCTCATCGAAGAAAGAGGACGAGGAACGCCTTTGAAAGCCTTTCGTTGTAAAGAAAGTTTGTCCGAAAATCGAGAGAATGCCAATGGAGAAGTCATCTTAGTTAGGGATTAGTACATTTACGGGGCCATGTTGGTCGTCTTGGTCTTCAATATTCCATTTATCTCAATCCCTAGCGTACTCGCATAGTTGAGCACCCTACTAGAGGGAGTTTTTCTTAACCATATTCAACCACAGCTGGACGATTTCCAGTAGTTTACGAAAGAAATAAATATTTTATCTTGAAAAAAAAAATTTAGATTAAGTTAATATGTATAACAAAAGTTATGAATAGTCAACCTTGTCGTCAAATAGTATTTCGGTCAAATGTTCCCAAAAATTGTGAATAACAAAGAGTACTTAGAATGTTTAAAAAAATCGCAACCAAGGGTAGAGGAAATAAGGGGTTTGAGACCGGATTGCATTTGTACGGATTTAAAACGGTCACTTGAACTAGTACAAGTGGTCAGTGGCGCTGATGTACACCAAGACGCAGGAAGGCTAGAGCCTTCCCAAAAATTGGCTGACGAGGACCTAGGAACAGTGTCCACCTATTTGCCGCCGCTGCTCCGCCTAAGAAGAAGCCACTGTGTTTTTTTTTTTGCCTAGATTATATTCAAAACGACGTCGTTTTGACTTAGATTTACGCAACAAAAAAATTACAAAAGAAGAAACAGTACTATTCAGTCTCCCCAAAATATATGTTCTAGATCCACCACTGCAAGTGGTTATGGCCATACTCGTACGCCTTACACTTATACCATACATTACATAGAAATAGGTACATCAACAAAACATGGAGCATTTCCTAGAGGCTTTTGTTAATTTCTAGATCAAATAAACGTTAAAAAAAGCTCCATAAGAGCATCTCCAATGGTTTTATTTTGGGAGTTGCTTGTAAATTTTGAAAGATTACGGCACCAGCTAAACCATTGTTTCTAATGCCACGTAATGTAGCTGGCCAAGCCTAACTGCCGAACAGAGCAGTTTTGCCAGCATTAATTACGAGGAAATATTTTAATCAATGTTTTTACATAATGGAAAAATACACCATATATATTCTCATAATATATATGTATGCTAAGTAGAAAAACATGTATAAACCAACAATCCAATTTGATTGTGCTACGATTTGTATATATAGTAATTTAGAAACATTTTCTTGTATTGCATTCATCCATTATTTTGTACATTTATATTTTTTATTGTAATATTAAATTTATTCATACAACATAATATTTATAATATATAATAGCACAATTATGTTAGTTTAAAGTAAAATAATATATTTATTATGTATAATACGAAATAAATAGATTTCCTTGAAAATTATAATTTTGTTTGAACTCGACCCATATAACTTGAATAGTATAATTATTTATATTTATAATATAAAAGAACATAATAATTATTATAACATAAAATTGGATAAAATGAAATATTAAAATGATTTTTTTAAATAATAATAAATAATGTTCATTAGAAAATTATACTTCTATTCAAATTCGATCTTTATATAACTGGAGTTTATAATATTTACTGACATCTTTTTTGTTATCGTAGATTGAAAATTATTTTGATATTTATTTGATAAATCTTACTTATTAAATATATATATACTTCAAATTTATTTTAATTAAAATTAAAGATAATCATAATTTATATTAAAATATTGGTCAAAAATACAAACATGTGGGACATATGAATTAATTATGGATGTACACTACTAGAAGACCCCGCTATAGGCACCGGTTTTTTACCCCCAAACAGCGGTTTTAGGCCAAATTTTGACCGGTGCGTATGTATAGAGGTGCTAGATTTGGACTTTTTTAGCAGCGGTTTTTGTACCGCTGCTACTTTAATCCCGACAAGCAGCGGTTTTTGTACCGCTGCTTTAAAACGTTACTAGATTTTAAAACGTTACTAGATTTCTCTAGCAGCGGTAAAATATAGCACCGCCTGAATTTTGCCAACCACTGCTAGATTAGTAACAATTCAGTCCCCAAAACTTTATCATTTGCAAATTGACTATCAAAACTTTTATATTTGCGAAAAAAATCCAATACTTTTATATATAACAAATCGAACTACAAAGTTTTTTTTACTTACAATTTTATTCTAAAAGGCCTATACTATCTACTTTGAGAAAGTGTTGGGTGAGACCTGTCCTTGTGGAGACCAAGAGCAGGGGAATGAGCATTTACTGTTTCTGCTTGATCTTTTAGTCAGTTTGTTTGATCTTTCAATCAATGTCCTTGAGTATTTTTGTTTTGCCCTGATTTTTCAGTTAATTTGATCTTTCGTTCAATTTGCTTGATCTTTCGGTCAATTTTCTTGATCATTTCCTTGGTCAATTTCACCAACGACAAATTCAATCAAGGAAATCGGCGGGTTTAAAAGATTCAATCAATAGCAGTCTCGTATAATCTTTGGTCTCATTTGAGACAAGTCTCAAATGAGAATTTGCCATCTACTTTTTACAACAAAAAAATCACACTAAAAGTTCTATATTTGCCTTAGCAAATCCACAAAATTCATCTCGAAATCTCATCTACATAAAAAAAAAGTATTCATCTTGAAACCCTCCTACTTCATCATCGTCACCAAAAATTGCTTCTATCTCTCTTCTTGTCCACATCAAGCACGGCATCTAGTGATTCCAAACCTGCAAAGTCAGTCAGACATTTCATCAAACACCTAGTCTGCACATTAAAAAAATTGCTCACGTATACGTAAAACCCACCAAATCATGAATCAGGTCGCGCCCAAAAACGACATGAGAGCACATAGAAGCGAGAAAAACAACAATGGTATAGGTTGCGGAGGGGACAATTTGAACCTTCATCACAAAGAATTGGAACTTGCAGTGGAAGTTGTGAAGGATTTTGAGAGAGAAAAGGATGAAGATAGAGATACTCTGAGAAAAAGGATAATTATTTTAAGGTGATATTTAATTGATAAAGAGATTGACAGTTTACTTATTTGACAATTATTTTAAGGTGAGATTTAATTGATAAAAGAGATTAATGAGTGCACTTGTTAAAGATTCTATAGTTATTTGTGCAAAATTTATTTTAGTATTGATTTACTACATCTAATGTTACCATAAATACACTAATTATGCCATAATAGTTGAAGATATCGACGGATACTTTAATTACCATAATATACTAATTATTCATTTTTATAAATTCTTTCTAACAACTAAAAACAAATTATGTGAAAAATTCGTATGAGATTGGTCTCTTGGTTTGTTTAATAGATAAGTTAACACAAATTTTCATTTGTTTTTGAGAAAAAAATGTGTTTAAAATAATAGAATAATATGAATGAGAGTTTAACGATTTTTGCAAATACAAATTTGTGGTCTTAAATTTGGTTGTTTTGATTCTTCTCATTTTCAATAAAAGTAACATGGCGTACTTAATTTTTTTAAAATAATCACAAAATAGTATACTCATGATCGTATTTCATAATTTCCATATACAAATTATCTATTTTATCGGATACGGGATTTAAATTTAAACTCAATTTCAAATTTAATTGGTAAAACATAAAATGAAAACAGTTTCATAACAACTTAACTACAGTAAAAAAAATTGACATTAATATCAGAATTTGACATTAATTAGTCAAAAATACAATACTCAATTTTCATTAAATATATTTATATTTTAATTATTATATATTTGATAAATTAATCAAGTAATATTTAATGACCGTCTTTCATCAATCAAGCAGCGGTAAATAATTCCACACACCGAAAGCAAATTTAGTTTTAATTAAATAAACTGAAAGAAAATTTAGTTTTATTATTTCACACCAAGCAGCGGTAAAAAATTCTGCTGTGTTGACCGTTGCTACATTTTTGTTTCAGAATGTAAAAAAATATCTTAGCAGCGGTGCATCAATGCTAATGATTAAATCAGCTGCTTATTGTACTTCCAGCACCGGTTTCGATGGAGCGTCGTTATAAACCGGTGCTCATTCTACTTCCAGCACCGGTTTTGGTGAAGCGCTGCTAAAAACCGGTGCTCACTGTGCTTCCAGCACTGGTTTTGATGAAGCGCTACCGGTGCTTATTGTACTTCCAGCACCGATTTTAATGAAGTGCTGCTGAAAACCGGTGCCTATAGGGGGGTCTCCTAGTAGTGGTAGCTCACCATTGTTGGAGTGTGTAGCTTGCCACATCATTGGTTTGAATAGTGACGTGGCAAGGCAAACTATAGCTTGCCATTTGGAGATGCTCTAACATACCATAAGCATCAAAATCCATGGTTGAGACTAATTACGAACTGGAATTCAGCATAATTATGCGCACAACATTAATACATACTTAATAGACGGATGAATTAAGGGCACTTGTGGCCTCCTCGCTTGGTCTTCCAGTTGTTGTAGCAGGGGCAGACAGCCTTGTTGCCGTAGAAGCCAGGCGGCACACAAAGGCACTTATTTCAGCATTTCTGGCAGAAGAACATGCATGGCTTGTGGTACTATCTCCTCGTACAATGTGCCGGGCACTCTGCTCATTAAATTCATCGTCAATCAATCTGTTTTTTCATCGAAAATATACTGAACAAATTAAGGAACCAGTCAAACAGTACGTACAAAACAAAACCGAACCATCGAATGCATATCAGCATATATCGTCACTTTACGGACTAAAGTAAAAGACACTGCCAACAACGTCATGCAAATTTGACAGTGATTGAACAACTATTTTACAGCCTAATAACCAGAAAGATCTAAGAGCATCTCCAATGGCAAGCTACATCTTGCATTGCCATGTCATGTTTCAAGCCAATGATGTGGCAAGCAACACACTTCAACAATGGTGAGCCACATTTTAATAACATTTATTATTAAATTTAAATTACTCATCACATTACAATGGTAAAATGCACGTAAAATAAATGCAAGAACGCAAGAATCGATGTCTGGCATACTGCTTTGTAGAGCAGTACTGCTCGTATAGCAGTGCCTACGTGGATGGAAACAATGGTTCAGCAGTATGCTATACATTTTTAAATATTGCAAGCAACTCCCAAAACAAAACCATTGGAGATGCTCTAACTAAATCAAAGTCAAAACCGCATGATATATACTGCATGATTACTTGGCATCATATTTACTTACCAGAGCTTTTTGTTAGTAATATAGTTATTGTACTAAGGATATAATAGTCATTTCCTAGTTGTCTTTAGATAAACCCTCTTATTAGCTTGTAAGAACTCATGCTTTGCTCATATTGGATGAATGGGGTTCATCCCAAAATTTCCTAATCTCTCATTCCAAATTACTCATTTCTTCATGTATGTTATCATGGTATCAGAGTGTGGGAAGAGATTTTCGGAATTACATGCCCAACTTTAGTAAAATTGAATTATCTTGGAATCCGACCGTTGGATTGATCTGAAATTTTGGAAGGAGGTTCCCAACTCACGGTTCTACATTCTGAACGGTGGAGATGAAGTTTTGAGCTTGGAAATTGGCGCAGTTCACGTCGGACTGAACGGGGCTTATTTGGGTTTTTCGTGGAAATTTCAGATCTGACTTGTTTGAGTAAGTTTTGGTTGTTCCAATTATTTTGTGGCTGATATTTTTGTGTGGGTACTTGTTTTTGCCTATCAATTTTGTGTTCTTGGTAGTTGGATATGCTCGATTAGAGGTTTGGTAATGGTTTGAGATTTCTTCAAATTGGATATTGACTTGGTGTTGTTGCTTAAATATTTCGTGCTCGTATACCATTGTGTTTGTCAAGATTTGTATTGGTGTTGGCATTTTCTTTGTTCGAATTGAATTTGTTATTGGAGACCGATCTTTGGTTCGAGTTGGGTTGCTCTTGAGATTGAATTGCTTGTGTTTGTGGGGAACGACCGATTTGGATTTTGAAAGAGTTGAGATTTTTGGAATAATCTTGGAGTTTGAGGCTTGAGTGCATTTGTGTAGTGACAAATTGTTGATTGTTAGTGCTTACAACTGATTTTGGTCATGGAAGGACATAAGAATGATGGTTCTCAGTCATTTAGTGTTGAGTTGGATCCATACATGTTTGAGCAGTTTCAGCGATTCCTAGCCTCTCAGCAGCTTGCTATGTCGCCTTGTACGGGTTTGTCATCATCGTCCATCTCACCTACTTCTTCTCCTTTGTGGATTATGGATTCTGGTGCCTCTCATCATATGTCTCCGCATTTACCTTCTTTTGCTACCATGTCCTCTGCACCCCCTACTTCTATTTTGACAGCTGATGGCACTCCTATGCCTCTTCAGGGTGTTGGTTCTATTGTCACATCTCATGTCTCTTTGAGTGATGTGTATCATGTTCCCAGTCTTACACTTAATCTTTGTTCGGTTGGTCAATTATGTGATTCTGGTTTGAATGTCTGGTTCTCCTCTTCCTCTTGTTTGGTTCAGGATTCGCAATCTCAGAAAGTGGTTGGCACTGGTCGTAGGCAAGGAAAACTCTATGTCTTGGATGAACTGCAAGTATCAGATGTTGTTGCCTCTAGTGTGGATTTATCTTCATTCCGTTTAAGTCTGGCTTCCTCCGACTTTTACCTTTGGCATTCTCGTTTGGGCCATGTTTCTGCATCTCGTTTAAAATATTTGGCCTCTACAGGAGCTTTGGGTCAGTTGCACTCTCATGACATCTCAGATTGCAATGGTTGTAAGTTAGCAAAGTTTTCTGCATTGCCTTTTCAGAGAAGCATTTCATCATCTCTTGCTCCTTTTGATCTTGTGCATTCTGATGTATGGGGTCCCTCTCCTGTGCCTTCTAAAGGGGGCTCTCGGTATTATGTTTCATTCATTGATGATGTTACTCGTTATACATGGGTGTTTCTTATGAAACATAGATCCGAGTTTCTTAAGATTTATCGTGAGTTTAGAGCTCTCATAAAAACACAACACTCAGCTGTCATTAAATGCTTTCGATATGATTTGGGGGGTGAGTACACTTCTAATGCCTTTTGTCAGTTGCTAGCTTCCGATGGAACCATCCGTCAAACCTCTTGTACTGATACTCCTCAACAGAATGGTGTTGCTGAAAGAAAACATCGTCACATTGTTGAGACTGCTCGTTCTTTCTTGTTGTCAGCCGAGGTTCCTAAAGTTTTTTGGGGGGAAGCCATTCTTACAGCTGTGCATGCAATTAATAGGATTCCAACCTCACATAATTCGGGTTTGTCACCTTTTGAGAAGTTGTATGGAAATGCACCTGATTACTCTTCTTTGCGTGTTTTCGGTTGCACTTGCTTTGTTCTCCTACCTCACGTTGAACGATCTAAGTTGTCTCCAAAATTAGCTTTGTGTGTCTTTTTGGGTTATGGTAGTGGTCAGAAGGGATATCGGTGCTTTGATCCGGTTAAGCAGAAATTATATGTTGCTCGTCATGTTGTGTTTTTGGAGCACATCCCATTTTTCTCAGTTCCAGCTAGTTCACATCATTTGACTAAGTCTGATCTTGTTCGTATTGATCCTTTTGATGTCACCGAGGATGTTCCTCCAGCAGATTTAGACACTTTGGTTCTAGACCCAGATGCTCCTCCGATATCTCCTATTGATTTGCCTCCTCCTGTGCCTCCTCTACCATCTCCTGAGATTGTGATCGATCCTCCCCCTCTCCGCAGGTCCACTCGTATTTGCAAGTCCACGCAGAAGCCTGATTTTGCTTATTCCTCTTACTCATCCTCGTTTACCTCTTTTCTCGTGTCTATTCATTTTTTGTCTGAGCCTGCATCCTATAAAGAGGCTGTTGTTAACCCTCTTTGGCAGCGTGCTATGGCTGAGGAACTCGCTGCCTTGCATCAGACTCACACTTGGGATTTGATACCCTTACCGTTAGGAAAGCATACAATTGGTTCTCGTTGGGTCTATAAGATTAAGACTAAGTCTGAAGGATCTGTTGAGAGATACAAGGCTCGCCTAGTTGCCAAGGGTTATTCACAGGAGCATGGGATGGATTATGATGAGACTTTTGCCCCTGTTGCCAAGATGACCACCATTCGTACTATGATTGCAGTTGCCTCTGTTTCCCAGTGGAAGATTTCACAGATGGATGTTAAGAATGCGTTTTTGTATGGTGATCTTCACGAGGAGGTTTATATGACTCCTCCTCCCGGAGTTGCACACGAACCGGGGCATGTTTATAGGCTTCACCGGTCTCTTTATGGACTCAAACAAGCTCCTAGAGCTTGGTTTGAGAAATTCTCCACTGTGATATCCTCTCTTGGCTTTCGTCCCAGCTCTTATGATTCTGCCTTGTTCATCAAACATACAAGTAAGGGTCGTATTCTCCTTTCTTTGTATGTTGATGATATGATTATTACTGGAGATGATTCTGAGGGGATTGAATTGTTGAAGCGTGATTTGGCTTATTATTTTGCTATGAAAGATTTGGGCGTGCTCCGTTATTTTTTGGGTATTGAGGTTGCCTCTTCTTCAAAGGGTTATCTGTTGTCTCAATCAAAGTACATAGCCGATATTTTTGATCGTGCACGTCTTACTGATAATAAGACGGTTGACACTCCTCTTGAGACTCATGCTCACTACTCTTCGGATGATGGGATTCCTTTGCCGGATCCCACCCTTTATCGTACAGTGGTTGGTAGCTTGGTTTATCTTACAGTCACTCGCCCTGATATTGCGCATGTTGTACATGTGGTTAGTCAGTTTGTCATTGCTTCTACATCTGTTCACTGGGGTGCCGTTCTTCGCATTCTTAGATATCTTCGGGGCACCCAGTTTCGTTGTCTCCTCTTTCCTTCATCTTCATCTTTGGAGTTGCGTGCTTATTCTGATGCTGATTGGGCTGGTGATGTTGAGGATCGCAAGTCCACTACTGGATTCTGTATCTTTCTTGGCGACTCCCTTATTTCTTGGAAGAGTAAGAAGCAAGATGTCATTTCTCGCTCTTCTACAGAAGCTGAGTATCGTGCCATGGCCTCGACTACAGCTGAGATTGTTTGGTTGCGTTGGTTACTGTCTGATTTTGGCATCAAACTTTCAAGACCTACTCCATTGCATTGTGATAACCAAAGTGCCATTCACATTGCATGCAATTCCGTCTTTCATGAGCGAACCAAACACATTGAGATTGATTGTCATTTCACGCGTCATCACTTGCAGCTTGGTACGATCTCATTGCCTTTTGTTCCCTCTTTTCTTCAGATTGCTGATCTGTTCACGAAGGCTCACTCGGCTGCGCGCTTCCGTTTCTTATCTGACAAACTCTCAATGCTCATTGCTATAGCATCGTGAGTTTGAGAGGGGATGTTAGTAATATAGTTATTGTACTAAGGATATAATAGTCATTTCCTAGTTGTCTTTAGATAAACCCTCTTATTAGCTTGTAAGAACTCATGCTTTGCTCATATTGGATGAATGGGGTTCATCCCAAAATTTCCTAATCTCTCATTCCAAATTACTCATTTCTTCATGTATGTTATCACTTTTGAGACTCCCGGGGCCGCTGTGGTTCTGAAATCAATCACAAAAGGAGAGAAAAACAGAGAGCAAAATGTTATGACATGACGAATCGAAACATCAGAAAAAATCGAACAGCGTATGAATATGTAAGCAAGAACATTTACAGATTCACTTACCCCGTTATGATGACGTCTCCCTTTGGATGCAACCACCAGCACCTGCACATCAGACATTTGTGCGAAGAAATGAATATGTTGTCAGAAGTTTAGTTCAGTAGTTATTACATTTGTATGGAATTAGTTGTCGGAGATTAGGAGAATGAATAAAGAAGAAACATACGGCGGAGTATTGCAGCATGGACAGGGCGAGGAGAGCGAGAAACGGCAGAGCTCGGAATTTGGCCATTGTTGCCGCTGAGATGGGATGGAGGTGGAAATAACAAGGTGCTCTAAATACTAGAATTGTGGGGCCCATTCGACGGTGCGGTCAAAATTTCAACCTTTCTGGACCCAACAATGAACCGATTGGGTAGAAGAACTAGGAAGTGAAAGTCTGTTGTGATTTCAAATTAGCCCAAGGGCATTGCTGTAATTTCTATATTAGTCAAACGGTCCCTTGACCGGGTAGTAAGAATTGGTTGAACCGAATAGTTGGGTGGGGAGTGGGGTTTCCTATATGAGCCTTTACTTTACCTTTTGGAATTATTGATTAAGCTTGTAATTGAACTGAGTTCTCTGTGATTAATTCAACCGCTCCGGCGGGAAGTTACTATTTCACCAGAATTGTGAGTTCAGCTCACAACAATTGGTATCAGAGCAGGCGGTACTTGGACGACGGCATGACGGAAACACGCACCAAGCAGCTGGAAAGCAGGCTCAACGATCTGGAAGGATCGGTGAAATCTCTGCAACAAGAAGTGACGGACAATCGCGCTGAGTTTGGAACACTGGCGGCGGAGCTCCGAGCGGATAATGCTTCAATTCAAACCGCGTTGGAGATGCGTTTACAGGAGAACCAGGCGGTGAACGAGCGTGCATCGGAGGAACTCAAATCGATGCTTACGAGACTTCTGGGGGAGCGGGAGCAGGAGAAATCGCCGGTGAAGGAAACCGGGGGGCCGAGCAGGATTCAGATCCAAACAGATCTGTTTCAGAGTGGCAAAGAGAAGATGCGGAATCCAGTCGAGGTGAGCTCTAGTTTCACTGATGAACCTATTCCTTTCGTTCGTAATAATCGAGTTGTTAATCCTAGAACTAGAGGTAACAATTATGATGATATGAACACTGGTAATAGGAGAATAACTAAGATGCAACCTAGACTAGATATGGCTGCCTTTGGTGGTGAAAATCCCCTAGAATGGTTGCAGCAGTGTGAGAAATACTTCAGATACTTTGATGTGAGGGATTTTGAATGGATTGAAACGGTTGAACTGTACTTAGAAGGGAAGGCTGAGATTTGGTATGCTGCTGAATTTGGCATTACAATACCAGAGAGTTGGGGTGAATTCAAAGTAGCTGTGTTAAGAAGGTTTGGAGTTAAGGGAGGGGATGACCTAATTGAAGAGTTTAACAAACTGTACCAGAAGAATGGAGTAGAGGAATACATTGAGCAGTTTGAATTGCTCAAGGCTATGGTGATGAGCTTAAACCCCTACCAAGCAGATTCCTATTATCTCTCTAGTTTTCTAAGTGGATTAAGGAGTGATTTGAAGTTGGCTGTCAAGTCTTTGAGGCCTAGAAATTTGCATGAGACCATGGAGTTAGCAGTATTACAGGAGAAACACCTAGAGGGATTGTATAAGAAGCAGAAGTCATTGGGACAGGGAGTTGTTGGAGCTGGTTATGCCAAGAAAGAGTTTCGAAACCAACCTTGGGGTAATAACAATGAGGAGAAGAAGATACAGCCAGGCTTTAAGAAAATTTCACCTCAGGAGCAGAAGTACAGGAAAGATAACCATCTCTGTTACAAGTGTGGGGAAAAGTACTCTCCAGGCCACCTCTGCAAGTTCAGACAGATCCACTACATTTCTAATGTAGAAGAGGGCAATGCACCAGATATCATAGTAGTGGAGGATGATTTTGAGAGCCTGATGCAGTTAGAAGAATTGGGAGATGTGGTAAATGTGTTAAAGGAGGAACCAGAGTTAATGACCTTGAACTGCGTAGGGAAAGATGCCTCTGAAACAGCTGAGGCAGAAACCTTGCACCTTACAGTTTTCTTGAAAGATAGCCCTGTGGATATGCTTCTTGACACTGGGAGCACTCACAGTTATATCAGTCCCAGAGTAGCAAAAAGATTGGGATTACATGAGGAGTTTACCAGACCTTTTCAGGTGAGGATTGCAGATGGAAGTATGGTAGGAGGAATGTCTAAGTGCCCTGGAGTAAGATGGACTGTACAAGGACATCAGTTTGTATTCTCATTGCAGGTGATGGAACTAGGGGGATTGGATATAATTTTGGGAGTGAACTGGATGAAGTGATTGATATACCCTATTTGTACTCTAGTTTTTAGTGCATTTTAGACTTGTTTTGAAGATAATTTTGTAACAAAGTATAGGATTTTAGAGTGAATTATATCATTGGTTCTTTATGTTTAGAACTTGTAAAATCCTATGTTTATGTGTATTTTGGGAGCTTGTTGATTGATAGTCTTGAAGACCTTCTATGATTATGTTATAGAGTTGATGATTTGATGCTTGGAACTTGAATAATTGGTCATAGAAGTGGCGAGAAGGCCACTTTACAAAAGGTGGTAGAAGCTGCCCAGAAAAGTGTCACTTGTGCCCAGAAAAGTGTCGCTTTTGTTTGAAGGAAGTGTCACTCCAGATGAAGAAAGTGTCACTGCTGCCCAGAAGTGTCACTAGCTGCCCAGAAGTGTCACCATGATGAACAGCGACCAAATAAAGCGTCGCTAAACTCTTGCCCACTTGCACTCTTGAGCTGAATTTTTGGGGCTATAAATACTCCCTTTTCTCCCTCATTTTGGACGAGTTCCCTCACATCCAAAGTAGATTTTTCATAGCTTTTCTTCCAATTTCTCTCTTTCCTTCCCTTTGATTTGATGAACAAACATGTTTGTATTAATTAAGATTATTGTAGTAGGCTAAAAACCCATCTTGGGGGCATGTGATTAAACTTCTATTATGGGTTGAGAACTTGTTTGTGTAGCTTATGAATGTGTGATTTGCTATTGAATGATCATAATTTGTATGTGTATTTGATGCTTGAAATGGTTAGGAATGATTTCCTAGTTATAGATATGTGTTGGATATGTGTTAGACATTGCTTTTCCATGGTTGAAATGCTACCATTTCTTCTATGTAAAGGTAGTGAATTAGGAATCAAATATATGTTGTTATCAATTATATTTGTTCTTGAGATCATTCATTAGCATTGTATCTATGTCAAGTTTGTTATCAAATTGCATGGGTAGGTTTGAGAAACATCTAATTTGAAATGATATTGATGAATTGAACTAGTTGTTATCATCTAGTAAAGTTGTCAATGAAAGTTGTGAGGATGCTTTCATCTTTCATAGCTATGATTATAGATAGTTTCTCATGATAAACAATCATCATTCTCAAAGCAACATGTCATAGTTTGAGGAAGAACTCATGGTAGAAAGTTGAAATCACATGCACCCAAGACTTGCATTTTAGATAGTTAATCTTTAGTTAGATAATTGCATGATAATTTAGATTTTCATTTGTTTTGCATCGTAGTATTTCCTACAAAACCAACTTCAAAACCCCCCCTTGTTTACCTTGCTTTCTATATAATATATATGTGTGTGTTAACAATCTTTGCTAAAACACTAAACAAGATCCTTCTCCTTGTGGTTCGATCCCTACTTCCCACTATCTACTCTATAGTAGTTAGAAGTCGTAGGTGAATATAAATGTGTTTTGATTGAGTGGGATTCCCATTTACGACGTGGGGAAATCGCTTGTCAAAAATGGCGCCGCTGCCGGGGAGAAGGCATTTCTTGCTTTGTGTTTTATCTTAGATTTTATTGTTTACCTCCTTTGTTTTCTTTCTTTTCTTTGAAAGTGTATTGCTCGAGTTCTTTGCTTAAACGACACCTTGTAGTGTGTATTACCCTAGAACCCTTGCACTACCATTTCAAACCTTTTTTTTTTTAGTTATGTTTAGTTTAAAAAAGAAAGATTTTATTGACTTCCTCACCTTTAACCATGAAAGGATGAGGAAGAATGTAGCAAGCTCGTGTGATTCTTATCTTTCAAATGATTTTTACGAGCCTTGTTATTTTGAGTCGAGAAGTGAGCACTATGAACTTGAAAGGCCCCTTGGTTCTTCATACCAAGGGTACTATGATAATGAGTGCTATGAGGAGGAGACAAATATTGGTTTTCAAGGTCAAAATTGTTTTAATCCATATGATGATTCTTATAATCCACAATGGAGTGGTTATTCGAATTCGAATTATGGATATCAACCGGAAAACCAATACTTTGAGCAACAAAATCTACCTCCACCCACTTGTGAATTGCCTCAAGGACAAGATGTGATAAATGATGAAGAAAATAGACTTTTCAACAATCTTGAGAGGCAATTGATCAAAATGTGGAAAGTGGTGAGGAGATTAGAATCTCAATGCTCCAAGGAAGTACCATCCGAAGTAGAACATATTCCTAGTGCTATGGTGAGTAATGTCACCACGATGCATGATGATGAGTTCGAAAGTGATGAGGAAATTTTTGTTGAGGATTATGAAGTAGAAAGGGATGTGAGTGTTTTTGAATCTTTACCATCACCATTGATATCCTCACATCCACCTATTCAACAAATTCCACCACTTCCGGAAATCTTGGAGGAGACTACGAAGCCATATTGTTTATTTTGGCTACCAATCATTCCATCTCCTTTGAGACTACTACCATTCATCCCTCCTCCAACACCTTCTCTACTACCCTTCATTTTTCTTTCAAAAGTGAAGGATTTCAAGCTTTTGTTCTATGAATAACATTTGGGTCGTGTCGACGACGTTAAATAAATCGATTTTGATCGTTTTATTTTTACTTAGCTTTAATTGTGTTTATAAATTAAAAAAAAAATAGTTATTTGTATCTTTCATTGTTTTAATTAGTAGATTACGTTTTCACTCTTGTTTTTGTTTCGTTTTAATTCTTGTTTTTCTTTGGTTGTGTTATTTGAATTTAAAAAAAAAAAAAAAAAAAAATTTTCGCGGCCCGCGAACTGGGCCTCGCGGCCCGCGAAAAATTGCCCATTTTCGGGCAAAAATCGCTGCCACAAAATGACCCTTTTTCGCGGTCCGCGAATTAATCCCGCGGGCCGCGAATCGGGCTCGCTGGCCGCGAATCGGGCCTTGCGGCCCGCGAAAAAAAAAAAAAAAAAAAAAAAAAACGGACTTGGGGATTAAATCCGCCCAGCCCCCCAAATTCGCCGCCCACCAAATCTGCCGCCCCCCATCCCCCACCTTCTTCCCGATCCACCTCCCCTCACCTCCATCCCACCGCCATCCATCCCGCCGCCCTCCATCCCGCCCTCCATCCCGCCACCTCCATCCCACCTCCACCGCTGAATCTTCCCGCCCAGACCCCACCCCGACACCGCCCAGACCCCGCCCCTCACCACCCCGACCACCCAAACCCCGAACAGAATCACCGACACCACCCCGCCATCCTCCCCAGAACCACCACCCACCACCGACGCCATCTCCACCGGCGTCTACACCGACTCGCCGTCGACCTCCATCTTCATCATCTCCGACTTCGCCGGCATCATCTCCAGCCGGCTGCCACCTCACCGCTGAACACCACCGCTAGACCACCACCTCTTCTCAATCAATTTGGGCAGTCCCCAAATTCAGATTGAAGCACTACTCTTTGATTTTCACAGCAATGGGGTACTTTCGTGACAATTCTTTCATTGGTATTGTGCTTTGTTCTGTGCTTTGTTTGTGTTCTGAATTGGTATTGCCCTATCATTAGTTCTTGAATATGCTTACCATGGGCTTGCCGCCACTAGTTTATAGTCATTGTGCTTTCGTTAATCTTTTGGTGGTTGCTTGCTTAGTATTCTCTTCAATGAGAGGGTAGTTTTTATCTAGTGCATTAGTGTTGCTGAATTTTTCGCTTCTCCCGTTCTAAAGTGTTGTTATTATTCTAAAACATTGAGGACAATGTTTAGTTTAAGTGTGGGGGAATTAGGTTTAGCTTCTTATTGTAAAAAGTGCACTTCTCTTGAAGAATTTGTTGAAAGAAAAATGAGTGAAAAGCCCGGATAGGTCAAAACATTAAAAAGGCCTAGGTAAAAGTGAGAGGCTTGAAAAATAAAATAAAAAATGAGTGGCTAGGTAAAATCCTAGGCAAAAGGAGAGTGTGTGGAAAAATGAGGGGCTAGGTAAAAATCCTAGGAAAAAGGAGAGTGTGTGGAAAGAAAGAGGGGCTAGGTAAAAACCTAGGCAAAAGGAGAGAATTTTGTGATCTTTTGTTGGTTGTGTGTGCCATGGAAATTGCTTTGATGAAACTTATGTTTGGCATACTTTGCTTTTGATGAAAGTAATAGAAAGTTCTTGTTTTGGAAGTCTTAAATATGCATTGGATTGATTTTTAGGAGTATGAAAATTTAGACTTGTATCGTTCTTTCTCGAGGACGAGAAAGGTTTAAGTGTTGGGGAGTTTGATATACCCTATTTGTACTCTAGTTTTTAGTGCATTTTAGACTTGTTTTGAAGATAATTTTGTAACAAAGTATAGGATTTTAGAGTGAATTATATCATTGGTTCTTTATGTTTAGAACTTGTAAAATCCTATGTTTATGTGTATTTTGGGAGCTTGTTGATTGATAGTCTTGAAGACCTTCTATGATTATGTTATAGAGTTGATGATTTGATGCTTGGAACTTGAATAATTGGTCATAGAAGTGGCGAGAAGGCCACTTTACAAAAGGTGGTAGAAGCTGCCCAGAAAAGTGTCACTTGTGCCCAGAAAAGTGTCGCTTTTGTTTGAAGGAAGTGTCACTCCAGATGAAGAAAGTGTCACTGCTGCCCAGAAGTGTCACTAGCTGCCCAGAAGTGTCACCATGATGAACAGCGACCAAATAAAGCGTCGCTAAACTCTTGCCCACTTGCACTCTTGAGCTGAATTTTTGGGGCTATAAATACTCCCTTTTCTCCCTCATTTTGGACGAGTTCCCTCACATCCAAAGTAGATTTTTCATAGCTTTTCTTCCAATTTCTCTCTTTCCTTCCCTTTGATTTGATGAACAAACATGTTTGTATTAATTAAGATTATTGTAGTAGGCTAAAAACCCATCTTGGGGGCATGTGATTAAACTTCTATTATGGGTTGAGAACTTGTTTGTGTAGCTTATGAATGTGTGATTTGCTATTGAATGATCATAATTTGTATGTGTATTTGATGCTTGAAATGGTTAGGAATGATTTCCTAGTTATAGATATGTGTTGGATATGTGTTAGACATTGCTTTTCCATGGTTGAAATGCTACCATTTCTTCTATGTAAAGGTAGTGAATTAGGAATCAAATATATGTTGTTATCAATTATATTTGTTCTTGAGATCATTCATTAGCATTGTATCTATGTCAAGTTTGTTATCAAATTGCATGGGTAGGTTTGAGAAACATCTAATTTGAAATGATATTGATGAATTGAACTAGTTGTTATCATCTAGTAAAGTTGTCAATGAAAGTTGTGAGGATGCTTTCATCTTTCATAGCTATGATTATAGATAGTTTCTCATGATAAACAATCATCATTCTCAAAGCAACATGTCATAGTTTGAGGAAGAACTCATGGTAGAAAGTTGAAATCACATGCACCCAAGACTTGCATTTTAGATAGTTAATCTTTAGTTAGATAATTGCATGATAATTTAGATTTTCATTTGTTTTGCATCGTAGTATTTCCTACAAAACCAACTTCAAAACCCCCCCTTGTTTACCTTGCTTTCTATATAATATATATGTGTGTGTTAACAATCTTTGCTAAAACACTAAACAAGATCCTTCTCCTTGTGGTTCGATCCCTACTTCCCACTATCTACTCTATAGTAGTTAGAAGTCGTAGGTGAATATAAATGTGTTTTGATTGAGTGGGATTCCCATTTACGACGTGGGGAAATCGCTTGTCAGTGATATAGTCCTATATCTTTTGATTTCATGACAAATGAAGTGAAACTGACTAGTCAATTCACTGGAGAGAAGTGGTGGCTGAAAGGCAATGGGGATCAGAGGGTGAGATTCAATCTAGTGAGGGGAGCTGAGGCCAAGGGGATCAGTGAACTCAGAAGGATGAGGGGTTTTGATGAATTTATGGAAGCTCATTTTCTGGAAAAAGAGAAGGGGGAGAATAGCAACTGCCCAGGAGCTTGGTTGAAGGAAGAATTCTCACAGTCCAAGGTTTTTCTCAAAGCTCCTGTTGAAGTTCAGAGAGTATTGGAACAGTTTCCTGAGGTATTTCAGAATCCAGTGGAATTGCCACCTGAGAGAGAGATTGATCACCAAATAAACCTCAAGCCTGGAGCAGTACCCTTCAAAGTAAGACCATATAGATATCCCCACTTCCATAAAATAGAAATTGAGAAGCAAGTGTAGGACCTCTTAAACAATAAGGTGGTGCAAGCTAGTACAAGCCCTTACTCATCTCCTATACTGTTGGTAAAGAAGAAGGATAGAACATGGAGATTGTGTATTGACTATAGGAGAGTAAATGACATCACTGTGAAGGACAAATTTCCAAGTCCTGTCATAGATGAGTTACTGGATGAGCTGCATGGGTCTAAGTTTTTCTCCAAGCTGGATTTGAGGTCAGGCTACCACCAAATCAGAGTTCGAGAAGAAGACATTCACAAGACAGCTTTTCAAACTCATCAAGGACACTATGAATTCTTGGTAATGCCTTTTGGCCTTACCAATGCTCTTGCCACTTTTCAGTCCCTGATGAACAAGGTTTTCCAGCAGTTTATGAGGAAGTTTGTGTTGGTGTTCTTTGATGACATACTGATATACAGCAAGAATGCTAGTGAGCATGTGGAGCATGTGAAGCTGGTATTACACGTGATGAAGGATAACAAGCTTTTGGCTAAAATTTCCAAATGTGCTTTTGCTGAGCCCAGAATGGAGTATCTAGGGCATGTTGTATCTGAAGAGAGAGTTGAAATGGATAGCAGCAAGGTCAGTTGTATCGAGAAGTGGCCAGAACCTCAGAACATCAAACTGCTGAGATCATTCTTGGGATTAACTGGATACTACAGGAGGTTCATCCAGAACTATGGATTAATCTGCAGACCTTTGAATGATTTATTGAAGAAAGATAGTTTTGTGTGGAGCAGGTTGGCAACTGAAGCTTTTGAGAATCTTAAGAAGGCCATTACAGCTGCACCAGTACTGAGGATGCCTAACTTTGGCATCCCATTTGTGATTGAAACAGATGCAAGTGACCTAGGCATGGGGGCTGTTCTCATGCAAGAAGGGAGACCCATAGCTTTTCTTAGCAAGACATTTTGTCCAAGGAACAGAGGCTTGTCCACTTATGAGAAGGAGCTGTTGGCGCTGGTGATGGCAGTAGACAAATGGAGGCACTATGTGGTGGGTAACAAGTTCGTCATCAAGACTGACCATCAAAGTTTGAAATTCTTACTGGAACAGAAGCTTCATACAGCTATTCAGCATAAATGGGTTACAAAACTGTTGGGTTTGGATTTTGAAATCCAGTACAAAACTGGGAAAACTAATGTGGTAGATGATGCTTTATCACGGTATCCTCATCAGCAAGGAAGGGTTGTTGATCAGGAGGAGAAAGTTCTTGAAGAGGTGCATTGGGATGAAGAGGTGAGTTCACTGTTGGATGTGCATGAGGTGCTTTGGGATGATGATAAAGATCTATTGGTGGTTGAGCAGGAAGGGAATGTTGTGATGGGCAAGCAGGTGGAGAGCCTTTTACAACCCTTACCTATACCAGAAGGAGCATGGAAGCATATCACCATGGACTTTATTGAACAGCTACCTTTATCTTTGGGTTTCAATACAGTCTTGGTGGTTGTTGATAGGTTCACCAAGTATAGCCATTTTATTGCTCTATCCCATCCCTTTTCAGCAAAACAAGTAGCTCAAGCATTCTTGGATAAGATTCATAGGTTACATGGACTACCAGAGTCCATTGTATCTGACAGGGATAGAATCTTTACTAGTCATTTCTGGAATGCTATCTTTGGGAAACTGGGAGTTAAACTCAATTTCAGTACAGCTTACCACCCTGAGACTGATGGCCAAACAGAAAGGGTGAATCAAGTGTTGGGAAATTACCTGAGGTGTTTTTGCAGTGAGTTTCCAGGGAGATGGAAGGAGTGGCTTGGGACTGCTGAGTGGTGGTATAATACTAGCCACCACTCTAGACTGGGGATGTCACCTTTTGAAGCTTTGTATGGGGTGAAGCCTCTGTCTATTCCCCAGCTGCACAGGATTTGCTGCAGCAAAGGAATGAAGTACAGAAGAAATTGCAGGTTCATCTAAAAGCAGCTCAAGACAGAATGAAATCTTATGCTGAGACCAAAAGAACTGACAGGGAGTTTAATGTAGGTGATTGGGTGTTGCTGAAAGCTAATAAACACAGGCAGTCAACTTTGAAAGATCTGCAGACTCAGAATCCCAAGATCAGCTCAAAGTTCCATGGCCCTTTCCAGGTGAAGAAGAAAGTGGGAGCAGTGGCTTATGAATTGAAATTACCACCTGAGAGCAGAGTTCACCCTGTCTTCCACGTTTCTCTACTCAAAGCTTTTATTGGAGACCCAACTCAAGCTGCTGGTCAATGCCCTAATATCAGCTATGAAGAACTAGAAGCTCTACAACCTGAAAAGGTGTTGCAGAGGAGGCTTATCACCAGAAAGGGGATCTCTGTTGTTCAGTGGCTGATACAATGGAAGAACTTGCTGGCTGAGGATGCTTCTTGGGAAGATGCTGAGTTTGTGCAACATCAATTCCCACAGTTTGCTGCTTGAGGACAAGCAGGTTTTCAGGAGGAGGGAATGTTGTGATTTCAAATTAGCCCAAGGGCATTGCTGTAATTTCTATATTAGTCAAACGGTCCCTTGACCGGGTAGTAAGAATTGGTTGAACCGAATAGTTGGGTGGGGAGTGGGGTTTCCTATATGAGCCTTTACTTTACCTTTTGGAATTATTGATTAAGTTTGTAATTGAGCTGAGTTCTCTGTGATTAATTCAACCGCTCCGACGGGAAGTTACTATTTCACCAGAATTGTGAGTTCAGCTCACAACAAAGTCAGACAAATTAAAAAGGCCATAGTTGGGCTAGACTTGAGTTGGAAGCGGACTAAATAACCCAGTGGACCATAATCCAAATCCCCTGAACAATATCCGGATAACCGGTGCCGGGGAAAGTTCATGCTAATCCAATTTAGTTAATTTGTTTTGCAAAATAAATACTTAGTTGGGTAGTAGCTGATTTACTTTTAAAACTATTGATTATATTTGATATTTTTTACTCCGCTAAAGATGAAAAGATTCTTCATCAACTTTACATACTCCTTAGTTGGTTTAATTTGTTTTTGATCGAAAAAATACGCAAATTACTTTGGTTAAAATTTTAGAATAACTGGAATCTCGATCTTTGATATATATATAAAGCTATATATTTCCGACAAATTTATTATTTAAGATTAATATCGATCTTTCATACTGCCCTTTTTAATTATTATTTTAAATGCAATTCAAATCAACAAATTAATTATAATTGTAAATGCATATCAAATCAACAAATTAATAATGTACACACTTATTATAAGTTGGGTATGACAATTATTGGCATATAAGGTACTTAATTGTAAACTCAAAAGATATAAATATGATACAGTAGGTATATATAATCCATGGACATGGGTGTGCGTGAAAATACGAATCTTTAAATGATTAAGATCATTAGATCCACTCATTAGAATGTAGAAAAATTAAAATACAAAATTTGCATGAGCCTTAAACTTGCCGCAATAATAATTGAAGGCTGATTTTTGGACATTGGATTTCTGTTGCAAGATTAGGAGACAATGCATGTGGTGTGGGAACAGGTAACATAACAACTTACCCACCGTTTTATCTTCCATCAAACATCCATTGCCTGCCTTTTCACATAATTGCAACCTCATTTGCTGTTTCAAACAACCCGGATTATCAAAACATTAATCTCGTCGCTAATCGGGTAATTAGTTGTTTGCATGTTTGAATAGCTTGAGAGGGAGAAACCTTTGCTCAAGACAATGGCATTTAACGTTGTTTTTATTGGATGTTATCTTCTTCACTTAATTTGGTTGAAAGTCGTTGATTGAAACTAATTAAAGCTGATTGGAGATGATCTCTTCTATCAATACTCTCTCCGGACTGTTAATAGTGTCATACTTTCCTTTTTGAGAAGATTTTCTATTCTTTTTTTTTTCCATTTTTGGAAATATTTCTTCAATCTCAACCACATATTTTACTTTTTCAACTTTCAAATGCAATCTCCTTCACTCATCATATTCTTCTTAATCCAAGTGCCCATAAAAAGCTTAAGCCATTCTTAATAGCCCAAAGGGAGTATGAAAATGTTATTGTTCCTTAGGTTATGGTTTAGTTGTAGTTGTAGTTGAAATAGTTTGAAACAACCAATATTTGTTGGACGAAAAATGTGTATCCAAACAAAACTATGCGTAATTTACTTATTAGTTGTTAGGATATAACTTATGCGATAATGCATCTAATAAAAAAAATATTAAATATAATGTTTGTTACTGATTTAGTATATGTAATTAACTTGAAAGTTAGCTCATGACATTATGAACTAAGTTTTATATGTTTAAGTCGATGTTGTTATACAATCTACTTCTTACAATCATTTTAAGCATTTTACGATATTATGTTAGGTTTGTATCGATTGAATTAATATTTTATATTATATTTTCCTAATAAGATATAACTAAATATTTTCTTCTAAGAATGATAGGAAGTATTCTATAAACCGTTGTTATTGACTTTTGATTTGAATAAATGGTGGATAGTTTGATCATGAGCAAGAAAGAAAGAAAGCAAGTTATATTCTTGATTTAAATATAGCAGCATGAAAATGTGATTTGTATTTAAAGCGGTGAAAACAAAATAGAAGTGTGGATTAAGATGCAGAGCATTGATGGCATCACATGCACCCTCTGACTCAGGGCACTCCTTGTGTAGTTTCGGAAGTGGTTGGAACTGGAGGCCCAACCTGTGATGGCATTGTAGGGCCTTTTGGTGGTGGATCATGTAAAATAATTGGGCTTTTTGAGTTCGGAAACCCAAGTCTCAAAGGCAAATCCAGACACTGTCCCCCAACTTCAGTTTTTCACCCGCAGAGTGGTAAATGGTAAACAATCAACACCACAGTCCACATTTTGGTTAAGCATGGACTTTTTGTGATCTTGCTTCATCAAGTTGTTCTTCCTTTATCATTCTTGCTATATTTATGGTAACTGATTTAAAAATTAAATATGTACACCGTTAGTATACAAAGTTAAAATTTGCATATTAATTAAATTGGAAGGTGCTACATTGTTAATAACTTAATATAATGCCTTTAATTTGAGATGTAGAGAGAAATTTGTTTTTCTTTTTGAAAAATGTAATAATTCCATTCAATTTCAGTGTTCTGGAGTGTTCTGGAATCATCCAGAACACGAATGACAGGAACCTCGGGGGTGAATCCCAAGTATCATACATCAGGGGGTTCGACTTAGCATAATTGGCTAGAGAATGAGCTATAAAATTCTGACTACGTGGAACCCAAAAGGGCCCTAACCAAGTACTATTCTCCAGCAAACTTCGAATTCTCAAAACTGTCTCCCTACAGTTGTCAGAGCAGTCCATCTCCTGATTCACCATTTGAACAACCTGGAGTGCATCCCCCACCAGCTTCATTCCTGGCTGGTTCAAATCTCTGGCCAACATGAGCGCCTTCTCCAAAGCTAAGCATTCAGCCAAAACTGGATCACTGACGTGCTGAAACCTCCTAGCCACCGCTCTCAGAAACTGGCATGTCTGGTCCAAAGCTGCCACATCAACGCCCGCATCCCCATTCAGTATGCCAACATCAAAATTAATCTGGATACCAGGGTCTGGCGGTCTCAGCAGCGTCTGCGGCAGCAATGCATTCGACGATTCCTCCCTCCAATTCTGGGTTGCCCTGTAGTTCCTCAGATTGGCCACCACACTCGCCGCTACCACTCCAGCCGCCAGCTGAGCATGCTCGAAGATCCTCTTGTTTCTTTGGAACCACAATCTGTCGCAGACCATAATCGCGAATTCACGGAACTCCTCATCTCCATCCTTCAGAATCTCCCAGAACCAAGCTTCTCCTCGCTGCCTCATAGCCAACTCAATTCTCGACCATAGATTCACCGTCCCCCACGCCATCCTGGCATAATCACAGTCGAAGAACAAGTGAGCTGTCGAGTCCTCATCCCCGCATACAGAAAGGGCATGCCGAGTCTACCTCCACCCCTCGATGCCTCAGGTTAGCCAATGTCGGAAGAGAGTCCTTGCAAAGCCTCCATGCGAAATGCAAAGCCCTCTTCGGCCTGAACTTCCAAAAGCGATTCCGGAACGTCGGTGACCCTACACCTGTCATTGGCTGCTGGATCCTTGCCTCCACCGCAACGTGATAGGCCGATCGCACCGTGTACTTCCCCGAATTCATGAAATGCCATATCCACCTGTCCGGCGAGTTCATATTACGAAGCGGCATCTCCTTGATCAACCCCACCTCCTCCTCTGTAAACAAGGCCTCCAGAATGCCCGGCTTCCACCATCTAATATCCACGTCAATAAGGTCAACCACCCTCGCAATGTGGCCTGGCACCCGTTGCGGGTCCTGGACCATAAATCCCTCACTCTCGGAATTCAGGGATTGTTGCAGACTAAAGTCTAACATCCCGTGACCCTACACCTGTCGTCGGCAGCTGGATCCTTGCCTCCACCGCAACGTGATAAGCCGATCGCACCGTGTACTTCCCCGGATTCGTGAAATGTCATATCCACCTGTCTGGCGAGTTCAGATTACGAAGCGGCATCTCCCTAATCAAGCCCACCTCCTCCTCCGTAAATAAGACCTCCAGAATGATCGGCTTCCACCATCTAATATCCACGTCAATAAGGTCAACCACCATTGCAATGTGGCCTGGCACCCGTTGCGGGTCCTGGACCATAAATCCCCCACTCTCGGAAACCAAGGATCGTTGCAGACCAAAGTCTGACGTCCCAACCCAATCGATCTCCTACACCCCTTCCGAACCAGCTCCAAAGCCCCGTGGATGCTGCGCCATGCCCACGACGGCCGTGTCCTTATATCCGAAGAAAGTAGATCCCCGTTCCTGTAATACTTAGCCCTTATCACTCTGACCAGTAGAGACTCCGGCTGTGTAAGTAGCTTCCATGTCTGCTTCCCCCAATAGGGCCTGGTTGAAAGCCCCTATGTCCCGAAAGCCGATGCCCCCCTTACTCTTCGATCTGGACACATCTTCTTCCATCCAAGCCATGAAATCTTCCGCTCCGAGGACGTGCCCCAGTGACATTGGATGGATTTTATGAACTTTTAAAATCAGCTACTACCCAACTAAGTATTTATTTTGCAAAACAAATTAACTAAATTGGATTAGCATGAACTTTCCCCGGCACCGGTTATCCGGATATTGTTCAGGGGATTTGGATTATGGTCCACTGGGTTATTTAGTCCGCTTCCAACTCAAGTCTAGCCCAACTATGGCCTTTTTAATTTGTCTGACTTTGTTGTGAGCTGAACTCACAATTCTGGTGAAATAGTAACTTCCCGTCGGAGCGGTTGAATTAATCACAGAGAACTCAGCTCAATTACAAACTTAATCAATAATTCCAAAAGGTAAAGTAAAGGCTCATATAGGAAACCCCACTCCCCACCCAACTATTCGGTTCAACCAATTCTTACTACCCGGTCAAGGGACCGTTTGACTAATATAGAAATTACAGCAATGCCCTTGGGCTAATTTGAAATCACAACATTCCCTCCTCCTGAAAACCTGCTTGTCCTCAAGCAGCAAACTGTGGGAATTGATGTTGCACAAACTCAGCATCTTCCCAAGAAGCATCCTCAGCCAGCAAGTTCTTCCATTGTATCAGCCACTGAACAACAGAGATCCCCTTTCTGGTGATAAGCCTCCTCTGCAACACCTTTTCAGGTTGTAGAGCTTCTAGTTCTTCATAGCTGATATTAGGGCATTGACCAGCAGCTTGAGTTGGGTCTCCAATAAAAGCTTTGAGTAGAGAAACGTGGAAGACAGGGTGAACTCTGCTCTCAGGTGGTAATTTCAATTCATAAGCCACTGCTCCCACTTTCTTCTTCACCTGGAAAGAGCCATGGAACTTTGAGCTGATCTTGGGATTCTGAGTCTGCAGATCTTTCAAAGTTGACTGCCTGTGTTTATTAGCTTTCAGCAACACCCAATCACCTACATTAAACTCCCTGTCAGTTCTTTTGGTCTCAGCATAAGATTTCATTCTGTCTTGAGCTGCTTTTAGATGAACCTGCAATTTCTTCTGTACTTCATTCCTTTGCTGCAGCAAATCCTGTGCAGCTGGGAAGATGGTGTCAGTCAGAGCTCCCAATGGAATAGACAGAGGCTTCACCCCATACAAAGCTTCAAAAGGTGACATCCCCAGTCTAGAGTGGTGGCTAGTATTATACCACCACTCAGCAATCCCAAGCCACTCCTTCCATCTCCCTGGAAACTCACTGCAAAAACACCTCAGGTAATTTCCCAACACTTGATTCACCCTTTCTGTTTGGCCATCAGTCTCAGGGTGGTAAGCTGTACTGAAATTGAGTTTAACTCCCAGTTTCCCAAAGATAGCATTCCAGAAATGACTAGTAAAGATTCTATCCCTGTCAGATACAATGGACTCTGGTAGTCCATGTAACCTATGAATCTTATCCAAGAATGCTTGAGCTACTTGTTTTGCTGAAAAGGGATGGGATAGAGCAATAAAATGGCTATACTTGGTGAACCTATCAACAACCACCAAGACTGTATTGAAACCCAAAGATAAAGGTAGCTGTTCAATAAAGTCCATGGTGATATGCTTCCATGCTCCTTCTGGTATAGGTAAGGGTTGTAAAAGGCTCTCCACCTGCTTGCCCATCACAACATTCCCTTCCTGCTCAACCACCAGTAGATCTTTATCATCATCCCAAAGCACCTCATGCACATCCAACAGTGAACTCACCTCTTCATCCCAATGCACCTCTTCAAGAACTTTCTCCTCCTGATCAACAACCCTTCCTTGCTGATGAGGATACCGTGATAAAGCATCATCTACCACATTAGTTTTCCCAGTTTTGTACTGGATTTCAAAATCCAAACCCAACAGTTTTGTAACCCATTTATGCTGAATAGCTGTATGAAGCTTCTGTTCCAGTAAGAATTTCAAACTTTGATGGTCAGTCTTGATGACGAACTTGTTACCCACCACATAGTGCCTCCATTTGTCTACTGCCATCACCAGCGCCAACAGCTCCTTCTCATAAGTGGACAAGCCTCTGTTCCTTGGACAAAATGTCTTGCTAAGAAAAGCTATGGGTCTCCCTTCTTGCATGAGAACAGCCCCCATGCCTAGGTCACTTGCATCTGTTTCAATCACAAATGGGATGCCAAAGTTAGGCATCCTCAGTACTGGTGCAGCTGTAATGGCCTTCTTAAGATTCTCAAAAGCTTCAGTTGCCAACCTGCTCCACACAAAACCATCTTTCTTCAATAAATCATTCAAAGGTCTGCAGATTAATCCATAGTTCTGGATGAACCTCCTGTAGTATCCAGTTAATCCCAAGAATGATCTCAGCAGTTTGATGTTCTGAGGTTCTGGCCACTTCTCGATACAACTGACCTTGCTGCTATCCATTTCAACTCTCTCTTCAGATACAACATGCCCTAGATACTCCATTCTGGGCTCAGCAAAAGCACATTTGGAAATTTTAGCCAAAAGCTTGTTATCCTTCATCACGTGTAATACCAGCTTCACATGCTCCACATGCTCACTAGCATTCTTGCTGTATATCAGTATGTCATCAAAGAACACCAACACAAACTTCCTCATAAGCTGCTGGAAAACCTTGTTCATCAGGGACTGAAAAGTGGCAAGAGCATTGGTAAGGCCAAAAGGCATTACCAAGAATTCATAGTGTCCTTGATGAGTTTGAAAAGCTGTCTTGTGAATGTCTTCTTCTCGAACTCTGATTTGGTGGTAGCCTGACCTCAAATCCAGCTTGGAGAAAAACTTAGACCCATGCAGCTCATCCAGTAACTCATCTATGACAGGACTTGGAAATTTGTCCTTCACAGTGATGTCATTTAATCTCCTATAGTCAATACACAATCTCCATGTTCTATCCTTCTTCTTTACCAACAGTATAGGAGATGAGTAAGGGCTTGTACTAGCTTGCACCACCTTATTGTTTAAGAGGTCCTACACTTGCTTCTCAATTTCTGTTTTATGGAAGTGGGGATATCTATATGGTCTTACTTTGAAGGGTACTGCTCCAGGCTTGAGGTTTATTTGGTGATCAATCTCTCTCTCAGGTGGCAATTCCATTGGATTCTGAAATACCTCAGGAAACTGTTCCAATACTCTCTGAACTTCAACAGGAGCTTTGAGAAAAACCTTGGACTGTGAGAATTCTTCCTTCAACCAAGCTCCTGGGCAGTTGCTATTCTCCCTCTTCTTTTTTTCCAGAAAATGAGCTTTCATAAATTCATCAAAACCCCTCATCCTTCTGAGTTCACTGATCCCCTTGGCCTCAGCTCCCCTCACTAGATTGAATCTCACCCTCTGATCCCCATTGCCTTTCAGCCACCACTTCTCTCCAGTGAATTGACTAGTCAGTTTCACTTCATTTGTCATGAAATCAAAAGATATAGGACTATATCACTTCATCCAGTTCACTCCCAAAATTATATCCAATCCCCCTAGTTCCATCACCTGCAATGAGAATACAAACTGATGTCCTTGTACAGTCCATCTTACTCCAGGGCACTTAGACATTCCTCCTACCATACTTCCATCTGCAATCCTCACCTGAAAAGGTCTGGTAAACTCCTCATGTAATCCCAATCTTTTTGCTACTCTGGGACTGATATAACTGTGAGTGCTCCCAGTGTCAAGAAGCATATCCACAGGGCTATCTTTCAAGAAAACTGTAAGGTGCAAGGTTTCTGCCTCAGCTGTTTCAGAGGCATCTTTCCCTATGCAGTTCAAGGTCATTAACTCTGGTTCCTCCTTTAACACATTTACCACATCTCCCAATTCTTCTAACTGCATCAGGCTCTCAAAATCATCCTCCACTACTATGATATCTGGTGCATTGCCCTCTTCTACATTAGAAATGTAGTGGATCTGTCTGAACTTGCAGAGGTGGCCTGGAGAGTACTTTTCCCCACACTTGTAACAGAGATGGTTATCTTTCCTGTACTTCTGCTCCTGAGGTGAAATTTTCTTAAAGCCTGGCTGTATCTTCTTCTCCTCATTGTTATTACCCCAAGGTTGGTTTCGAAACTCTTTCTTGGCATAACCAGCTCCAACAACTCCCTGTCCCAATGACTTCTGCTTCTTATACAATTCCTCTAGGTGTTTCTCCTGTAATACTGCTAACTCCATGGTCTCATGCAAATTTCTAGGCCTCAAAGACTTGACAGCCAACTTCAAATCACTCCTTAATCCACTTAGAAAACTAGAGAGATAATAGGAATCTGCTTGGTAGGGGTTTAAGCTCATCACCATAGCCTTGAGCAATTCAAACTGCTCAATGTATTCCTCTACTCCATTCTTCTGGTACAGTTTGTTAAACTCTTCAATTAGGTCATCCCCTCCCTTAACTCCAAACCTTCTTAACACAGCTACTTTGAATTCACCCCAACTCTCTGGTATTGTAATGCCAAATTCAGCAGCATACCAAATCTCAGCCTTCCCTTCTAAGTACAGTTCAACCGTTTCAATCCATTCAAAATCCCTCACATCAAAGTATCTGAAGTATTTCTCACACTACTGCAACCATTCTAGGGGATTTTCACCACCAAAGGCAGCCATATCTAGTCTAGGTTGCATCTTAGTTATTCTCCTATTACCAGTGTTCATATCATCATAATTGTTACCTCTAGTTCTAGGATTAACAACTCGATTATTACGAACGAAAGGAATAGGTTCATCAGTGAAACTAGAGCTCACCTCGACTGGATTCCGCATCTTCTCTTTGCCACTCTGAAACAGATCTGTTTGGATCTGAATCCTGCTCGGCCCCCCGGTTTCCTTCACCGGCGATTTCTCCTGCTCCCGCTCCCCCAGAAGTCTCGTAAGCATCGATTTGAGTTCCTCCGATGCACGCTCGTTCACCGCCTGGTTCTCCTGTAAACGCATCTCCAACGCGGTTTGAATTGAAGCATTATCCGCTCGGAGCTCCGCCGCCAGTGTTCCAAACTCAGCGCGATTGTCCGTCACTTCTTGTTGCAGAGATTTCACCGATCCTTCCAGATCGTTGAGCCTGCTTTCCAGCTGCTTGGTGCGTGTTTCCGTCATGCCGTCGTCCAAGTACCGCCTGCTCTGATACCAATTGTTGTGAGCTGAACTCACAATTCTGGTGAAATAGTAACTTCCCGCCGGAGCGGTTGAATTAATCACAGAGAACTCAGTTCAATTACAAGCTTAATCAATAATTCCAAAAGGTAAAGTAAAGGCTCATATAGGAAACCCCACTCCCCACCCAACTATTCGGTTCAACCAATTCTTACTACCCGGTCAAGGGACCGTTTGACTAATATAGAAATTACAGCAATGCCCTTGGGCTAATTTGAAATCACAACAGACTTTCACTTCCTAGTTCTTCTACCCAATCGGTTCATTGTTGGGTCCAGAAAGGTTGAAATTTTGACCGCACCGTCGAATGGGCCCCACAATTCTAGTATTTAGAGCACCTTGTTATTTCCACCTCCATCCCATCTCAGCGGCAACAATGGCCAAATTCCGAGCTCTGCCGTTTCTCGCTCTCCTCGCCCTGTCCATGCTGCAATACTCCTCCGTATGTTTCTTCTTTATTCATTCTCCTAATCTCCGACAACTAATTCCATACAAATGTAATAACTACTGAACTAAACTTCTGACAACATATTCATTTCTTCGCACAAATGTCTGATGTGCAGGTGCTGGTGGTTGCATCCAAAGGGAGACGTCATCATAACGGGGTAAGTGAATCTGTAAATGTTCTTGCTTACATATTCATACGCTGTTCGATTTTTTCTGATGTTTCGATTCGTCATGTCATAACATTTTGCTCTCTGTTTTTCTCTCCTTTTGTGATTGATTTCAGAACCACAGCGGCCCCGGGAGTCTCAAAAGTGATAACATACATGAAGAAATGAGTAATTTGGAATGAGAGATTAGGAAATTTTGGGATGAACCCCATTCATCCAATATGAGCAAAGCATGAGTTCTTACAAGCTAATAAGAGGGTTTATCTAAAGACAACTAGGAAATGACTATTATATCCTTAGTACAATAACTATATTACTAACATCCCCTCTCAAACTCACGATGCTATAGCAATGAGCATTGAGAGTTTGTCAGATAAGAAACGGAAGCGCGCAGCCGAGTGAGCCTTCGTGAACAGATCAGCAATCTGAAGAAAAGAGGGAACAAAAGGCAATGAGATCGTACCAAGCTGCAAGTGATGACGCGTGAAATGACAATCAATCTCAATGTGTTTGGTTCGCTCATGAAAGACGGAATTGCATGCAATGTGAATGGCACTTTGGTTATCACAATGCAATGGAGTAGGTCTTGAAAGTTTGATGCCAAAATCAGACAGTAACCAACGCAACCAAACAATCTCAGCTGTAGTCGAGGCCATGGCACGATACTCAGCTTCTGTAGAAGAGCGAGAAATGACATCTTGCTTCTTACTCTTCCAAGAAATAAGGGAGTCGCCAAGAAAGATACAGAATCCAGTAGTGGACTTGCGATCCTCAACATCACCAGCCCAATCAGCATCAGAATAAGCACGCAACTCCAAAGATGAAGATGAAGGAAAGAGGAGACAACGAAACTGGGTGCCCCGAAGATATCTAAGAATGCGAAGAACGGCACCCCAGTGAACAGATGTAGAAGCAATGACAAACTGACTAACCACATGTACAACATGCGCAATATCAGGGCGAGTGACTGTAAGATAAACCAAGCTACCAACCACTGTACGATAAAGGGTGGGATCCGGCAAAGGAATCCCATCATCCGAAGAGTAGTGAGCATGAGTCTCAAGAGGAGTGTCAACCGTCTTATTATCAGTAAGACGTGCACGATCAAAAATATCGGCTATGTACTTTGATTGAGACAACAGATAACCCTTTGAAGAAGAGGCAACCTCAATACCCAAAAAATAACGGAGCACGCCCAAATCTTTCATAGCAAAATAATAAGCCAAATCACGCTTCAACAATTCAATCCCCTCAGAATCATCTCCAGTAATAATCATATCATCAACATACAAAGAAAGGAGAATACGACCCTTACTTGTATGTTTGATGAACAAGGCAGAATCATAAGAGCTGGGACGAAAGCCAAGAGAGGATATCACAGTGGAGAATTTCTCAAACCAAGCTCTAGGAGCTTGTTTGAGTCCATAAAGAGACCGGTGAAGCCTACAAACATGCCCCGGTTCGTGTGCAACACCGGGAGGAGGAGTCATATAAACCTCCTCGTGAAGATCACCATACAAAAACGCATTCTTAACATCCATCTGTGAAATCTTCCACTGGGAAACAGAGGCAACTGCAATCATAGTACGAATGGTGGTCATCTTGGCAACAGGGGCAAAAGTCTCATCATAATCCATCCCATGCTCCTGTGAATAACCCTTGGCAACTAGGCGAGCCTTGTATCTCTCAACAGATCCTTCAGACTTAGTCTTAATCTTATAGACCCAACGAGAACCAATTGTATGCTTTCCTAACGGTAAGGGTATCAAATCCCAAGTGTGAGTCTGATGCAAGGCAGCGAGTTCCTCAGCCATAGCACGCTGCCAAAGAGGGTTAACAACAGCCTCTTTATAGGATGCAGGCTCAGACAAAAAATGAATAGACACGAGGAAAGAGGTAAACGAGGATGAGTAAGAGGAATAAGCAAAATCAGGCTTCTGCGTGGACTTGCAAATACGAGTGGACCTGCGGAGAGGGGGAGGATCGATCACAATCTCAGGAGATGGTAGAGGAGGCACAGGAGGAGGCAAATCAATAGGAGATATCGGAGGAGCATCTGGGTCTGGAACCAAAGTGTCTAAATCTGCTGGAGGAACATCCTCGGTGACATCAAAAGGATCAATACGAACAAGATCAGACTTAGTCAAATGATGTGAACTAGCTGGAACTGAGAAAAATGGGATGTGCTCCAAAAACACAACATGACGAGCAACATATAATTTCTGCTTAACCGGATCAAAGCACCGATATCCCTTCTGACCACTACCATAACCCAAAAAGACACACAAAGCTGATTTTGGAGACAACTTAGATCGTTCAACGTGAGGTAGGAGAACAAAGCAAGTGCAACCGAAAACACGCAAAGAAGAGTAATCAGGTGCATTTCCATACAACTTCTCAAAAGGTGACAAACCCGAATTATGTGAGGTTGGAATCCTATTAATTGCATGCACAGCTGTAAGAATGGCTTCCCCCCAAAAAACTTTAGGAACCTCGGCTGACAACAAGAAAGAACGAGCAGTCTCAACAATGTGACGATGTTTTCTTTCAGCAACACCATTCTGTTGAGGAGTATCAGTACAAGAGGTTTGACGGATGGTTCCATCGGAAGCTAGCAACTGACAAAAGGCATTAGAAGTGTACTCACCCCCCAAATCATATCGAAAGCATTTAATGACAGCTGAGTGTTGTGTTTTTATGAGAGCTCTAAACTCACGATAAATCTCAAGAAACTCGGATCTATGTTTCATAAGAAACACCCATGTATAACGAGTAACATCATCAATGAATGAAACATAATACCGAGAGCCCCCTTTAGAAGGCACAAGAGAGGGACCCCATACATCAGAATGCACAAGATCAAAAGGAGCAAGAGATGATGAAATGCTTCTCTGAAAAGGCAATGCAGAAAACTTTGCTAACTTACAACCACTGCAATCTGAGATGTCATGAGAGTGCAACTGACCCAAAGCTCCTGTAGAGGCCAAATATTTTAAACGAGATGCAGAAACATGGCCCAAACGAGAATGCCAAAGGTAAAAGTCGGAGGAAGCCAGACTTAAACGGAATGAAGATAAATCCACACTAGAGGCAACAACATCTGATACTTGCAGTTCATCCAAGACATAGAGTTTTCCTTGCCTACGACCAGTGCCAACCACTTTCTGAGATTGCGAATCCTGAACCAAACAAGAGGAAGAGGAGAACCAGACATTCAAACCAGAATCACATAATTGACCAACCGAACAAAGATTAAGTGTAAGACTGGGAACATGATACACATCACTCAAAGAGACATGAGATGTGACAATAGAACCAACACCCTGAAGAGGCATAGGAGTGCCATCAGCTGTCAAAATAGAAGTAGGGGGTGCAGAGGACATGGTAGCAAAAGAAGGTAAATGCGGAGACATATGATGAGAGGCACCAGAATCCATAATCCACAAAGGAGAAGAAGTAGGTGAGATGGACGATGATGACAAACCCGTACAAGGCGACATAGCAAGCTGCTGAGAGGCTAGGAATCGCTGAAACTGCTCAAACATGTATGGATCCAACTCAACACTAAATGACTGAGAACCATCATTCTTATGTCCTTCCATGACCAAAATCAGTTGTAAGCACTAACAATCAACAATTTGTCACTACACAAATGCACTCAAGCCTCAAACTCCAAGATTATTCCAAAAATCTCAACTCTTTCAAAATCCAAATCGGTCGTTCCCCACAAACACAAGCAATTCAATCTCAAGAGCAACCCAACTCGAACCAAAGATCGGTCTCCAATAACAAATTCAATTCGAACAAAGAAAATGCCAACACCAATACAAATCTTGACAAACACAATGGTATACGAGCACGAAATATTTAAGCAACAACACCAAGTCAATATCCAACTTGAAGAAATCTCAAACCATTACCAAACCTCTAATCGAGCATATCCAACTACCAAGAACACAAAATTGATAGGCAAAAACAAGTACCCACACAAAAATATCAGCCACAAAATAATTGGAACAACCAAAACTTACTCAAACAAGTCAGATCTGAAATTTCCACGAAAAACCCAAATAAGCCCCGTTCAGTCCGACGTGAACTGCGCCAATTTCCAAGCTCAAAACTTCATCTCCACCGTTCAGAATGTAGAACCGTGAGTTGGGAACCTCCTTCCAAAATTTCAGATCAATCCAACGGTCGGATTCCAAGATAATTCAATTTTACTAAAGTTGGGCATGTAATTCCGAAAATCTCTTCCCACACTCTGATACCATGATAACATACATGAAGAAATGAGTAATTTGGAATGAGAGATTAGGAAATTTTGGGATGAACCCCATTCATCCAATATGAGCAAAGCATGAGTTCTTACAAGCTAATAAGAGGGTTTATCTAAAGACAACTAGGAAATGACTATTATATCCTTAGTACAATAACTATATTACTAACAAAAAGCTCTGGTAAGTAAATATGATGCCAAGTAATCATGCAGTATATATCATGCGGTTTTGACTTTGATTTAGTTAGAGCATCTCCAATGGTTTTGTTTTGGGAGTTGCTTGCAATATTTAAAAATGTATAGCATACTGCTGAACCATTGTTTCCATCCACGTAGGCACTGCTATACGAGCAGTACTGCTCTACAAAGCAGTATGCCAGACATCGATTCTTGCGTTCTTGCATTTATTTTACGTGCATTTTACCATTGTAATGTGATGAGTAATTTAAATTTAATAATAAATGTTATTAAAATGTGGCTCACCATTGTTGAAGTGTGTTGCTTGCCACATCATTGGCTTGAAACATGACATGGCAATGCAAGATGTAGCTTGCCATTGGAGATGCTCTTAGATCTTTCTGGTTATTAGGCTGTAAAATAGTTGTTCAATCACTGTCAAATTTGCATGACGTTGTTGGCAGTGTCTTTTACTTTAGTCCGTAAAGTGACGATATATGCTGATATGCATTCGATGGTTCGGTTTTGTTTTGTACGTACTGTTTGACTGGTTCCTTAATTTGTTCAGTATATTTTCGATGAAAAAACAGATTGATTGACGATGAATTTAATGAGCAGAGTGCCCGGCACATTGTACGAGGAGATAGTACCACAAGCCATGCATGTTCTTCTGCCAGAAATGCTGAAATAAGTGCCTTTGTGTGCCGCCTGGCTTCTACGGCAACAAGGCTGTCTGCCCCTGCTACAACAACTGGAAGACCAAGCGAGGAGGCCACAAGTGCCCTTAATTCATCCGTCTATTAAGTATGTATTAATGTTGTGCGCATAATTATGCTGAATTCCAGTTCGTAATTAGTCTCAACCATGGATTTTGATGCTTATGGTATGTTAGAGCATCTCCAAATGGCAAGCTATAGTTTGCCTTGCCACGTCACTATTCAAACCAATGATGTGGCAAGCTACACACTCCAACAATGGTGAGCTACCACTACTAGGAGACCCCCCTATAGGCACCGGTTTTCAGCAGCACTTCATTAAAATCGGTGCTGGAAGTACAATAAGCACCGGTAGCGCTTCATCAAAACCAGTGCTGGAAGCACAGTGAGCACCGGTTTTTAGCAGCGCTTCACCAAAACCGGTGCTGGAAGTAGAATGAGCACCGGTTTATAACGACGCTCCATCGAAACCGGTGCTGGAAGTACAATAAGCAGCTGATTTAATCATTAGCATTGATGCACCGCTGCTAAGATATTTTTTTACATTCTGAAACAAAAATGTAGCAACGGTCAACACAGCAGAATTTTTTACCGCTGCTTGGTGTGAAATAATAAAACTAAATTTTCTTTCAGTTTATTTAATTAAAACTAAATTTGCTTTCGGTGTGTGGAATTATTTACCGCTGCTTGATTGATGAAAGACGATCATTAAATATTACTTGATTAATATATCAAATATATAATAATTAAAATATAAATATATTTAATGAAAATTGAGTATTGTATTTTTGACTAATTAATGTCAAATTCTGATATTAATGTCAATTTTTTTTACTGTAGTTAAGTTGTTATGAAACTGTTTTCATTTTATGTTTTACCAATTAAATTTGAAATTGAGTTTAAATTTAAATCCCGTATCCGATAAAATAGATAATTTGTATATGGAAATTATGAAATACGATCATGAGTATACTATTTTGTGATTATTTTAAAAAAATTAAGTACGCCATGTTACTTTTATTGAAAATGAGAAGAATCAAAACAACCAAATTTAAGACCACAAATTTGTATTTGCAAAAATCGTTAAACTCTCATTCATATTATTCTATTATTTTAAACACATTTTTTTCTCAAAAACAAATGAAAATTTGTGTTAACTTATCTATTAAACAAACCAAGAGACCAATCTCATACGAATTTTTCACATAATTTGTTTTTAGTTGTTAGAAAGAATTTATAAAAATGAATAATTAGTATATTATGGTAATTAAAGTATTCGTCGATATCTTCAACTATTATGGCATAATTAGTGTATTTATGGTAACATTAGATGTAGTAAATCAATACTAAAATAAATTTTGCACAAATAACTATAGAATCTTTAACAAGTGCACTCATTAATCTCTTTTATCAATTAAATCTCACCTTAAAATAATTGTCAAATAAGTAAACTGTCAATCTCTTTATCAATTAAATATCACCTTAAAATAATTATCCTTTTTCTCAGAGTATCTCTATCTTCATCCTTTTCTCTCTCAAAATCCTTCACAACTTCCACTGCAAGTTCCAATTCTTTGTGATGAAGGTTCAAATTGTCCCCTCCGCAACCTATACCATTGTTGTTTTTCTCGCTTCTATGTGCTCTCATGTCGTTTTTGGGCGCGACCTGATTCATGATTTGGTGGGTTTTACGTATACGTGAGCAATTTTTTTAATGTGCAGACTAGGTGTTTGATGAAATGTCTGACTGACTTTGCAGGTTTGGAATCACTAGATGCCGTGCTTGATGTGGACAAGAAGAGAGATAGAAGCAATTTTTGGTGACGATGATGAAGTAGGAGGGTTTCAAGATGAATACTTTTTTTTTATGTAGATGAGATTTCGAGATGAATTTTGTGGATTTGCTAAGGCAAATATAGAACTTTTAGTGTGATTTTTTTGTTGTAAAAAGTAGATAGTATAGGCCTTTTAGAATAAAATTGTAAGTAAAAAAAACTTTGTAGTTCGATTTGTTATATATAAAAGTATTGGATTTTTTTCGCAAATATAAAAGTTTTGATAGTCAATTTGCAAATGATAAAGTTTTGGGGACTGAATTGTTACTAATCTAGCAGTGGTTGGCAAAATTCAGGCGGTGCTATATTTTACCGCTGCTAGAGAAATCTAGTAACGTTTTAAAGCAGCGGTTTGAAAACCGCTGCTAGAGAAATCTAGTAACGTTTTAAAGCAGCGGTACAAAAACCGCTGCTTGTCGGGATTAAAGTAGCAGCGGTACAAAAACCGCTGCTAAAAAAAGTCCAAATCTAGCACCTCTATACATACGCACCGGTCAAAATTTGGCCTAAAACCGCTGTTTGGGGGTAAAAAACCGGTGCCTATAGCGGGGTCTTCTAGTAGTGTACATCCATAATTAATTCATATGTCCCACATGTTTGTATTTTTGACCAATATTTTAATATAAATTATGATTATCTTTAATTTTAATTAAAATAAATTTGAAGTATATATATATTTAATAAGTAAGATTTATCAAATAAATATCAAAATAATTTTCAATCTACGATAACAAAAAAGATGTCAGTAAATATTATAAACTCCAGTTATATAAAGATCGAATTTGAATAGAAGTATAATTTTCTAATGAACATTATTTATTATTATTTAAAAAAATCATTTTAATATTTCATTTTATCCAATTTTATGTTATAATAATTATTATGTTCTTTTATATTATAAATATAAATAATTATACTATTCAAGTTATATGGGTCGAGTTCAAACAAAATTATAATTTTCAAGGAAATCTATTTATTTCGTATTATACATAATAAATATATTATTTTACTTTAAACTAACATAATTGTGCTATTATATATTATAAATATTATGTTGTATGAATAAATTTAATATTACAATAAAAAATATAAATGTACAAAATAATGGATGAATGCAATACAAGAAAATGTTTCTAAATTACTATATATACAAATCGTAGCACAATCAAATTGGATTGTTGGTTTATACATGTTTTTCTACTTAGCATACATATATATTATGAGAATATATATGGTGTATTTTTCCATTATGTAAAAACATTGATTAAAATATTTCCTCGTAATTAATGCTGGCAAAACTGCTCTGTTCGGCAGTTAGGCTTGGCCAGCTACATTACGTGGCATTAGAAACAATGGTTTAGCTGGTGCCGTAATCTTTCAAAATTTACAAGCAACTCCCAAAATAAAACCATTGGAGATGCTCTTATGGAGCTTTTTTTAACGTTTATTTGATCTAGAAATTAACAAAAGCCTCTAGGAAATGCTCCATGTTTTGTTGATGTACCTATTTCTATGTAATGTATGGTATAAGTGTAAGGCGTACGAGTATGGCCATAACCACTTGCAGTGGTGGATCTAGAACATATATTTTGGGGAGACTGAATAGTACTGTTTCTTCTTTTGTAATTTTTTTGTTGCGTAAATCTAAGTCAAAACGACGTCGTTTTGAATATAATCTAGGCAAAAAAAAAAAAAACACAGTGGCTTCTTCTTAGGCGGAGCAGCGGCGGCAAATAGGTGGACACTGTTCCTAGGTCCTCGTCAGCCAATTTTCGGGAAGGCTCTAGCCTTCCTGCGTCTTGGTGTACATCAGCGCCACTGACCACTTGTACTAGTTCAAGTGACCGTTTTAAATCCGTAAACCCTACTCTCCACTAAGTAAGTTCAAAAACACAGGTATGGCAAAATTCCTCTAAACCTTTTATTGAGTTCTTTGTTAAAAAATAACAGCATATTACTATACACAGGAGGAGTACCTCCTTATAGTAATGTGATGTGATATATACTAATTATAACTTTATTACATAACATCATATTTTACTTAAAGTGCGGAGTACCGCCCTAAGAAAAATGTGATGTGATTAACTTCTAATAAGTTCTTAAATACTTTATGTTGATATTTATGTGATTAAAATATATTTGCTATGTTTATCTATTTTGATGACATTAATAATATAATCTGTCATTTAACTTATATGATTTTAAAATATTAAAAAAAAAATTAAAAAAGTTTAAAACGGCTATATTTTCAGCAGAAAATGTAACGGCTGTAAACGGCTATAAACGGCTATAAACGGCAACATTTTACACTATAAATTCGCACTCATCCCATACTTCAAATTCATATTTTCTCTTCTAATTCATATCATTCATACTCTAAGATTTTCGACAAAATGGTCGCCGAAATGGTGTTGGTTTTTTGTGCCATGGTAATTAGTGCAATGCATATTGCTATTGTCATCAACGATGTTCCGCAAGCAGAATTTGAATCTATTTCAATTATGCTCGCATTCTTGTATGTCCTCTTGTTTGTTGCAATTTATGTAGGTTACAAGTTGAAACAATTCTAATGAAATATTTATTTTTCCATGTTAGTTACCACCATGTCGAATCTTGTCAAGCTTGAGTTCAATGCTCTCAGTATCAATGGAGATAATTTTATGCCTTGGTCACTCGACATTAAGGTGCATTTGCGATCAATGAATCTCACTGAGACACTTAATGAGGCAAATGAATCATCAGACGTAGATAAGGCAAAATCCTTGATCTTTATGCGTCGGCACCTTAGTGAGGGCCTGAAAGATGAATATCTCACTGTGGAAGATCCAAGAGCATTGTGGGAAGCTTTGAATGATCGATATGGTCATCAAAAGAAAGTAATGCTTCCTGGTCTACGCAATGAATGGAACACTTTACGGTTCCAAGACTACAGCTCAGTTGCTGACTACAATTCAGCATTGTTCAAGCTTGTGACCCGATTGAAATTTTGTGAATTCCCAATATCTCAGAGTGATATGTTGGAAAAGACTTTGTCTACTTTCCATGCATCAAATGTCACCTTGCAGCAACAATATCGCATGCAAAATTTTAAAACATATTCTGAATTGAGTTCCCTTCTCCTCATTGCGGAGCAGAATAATGAGTTGCTGATAAAGAATCACCAATCTCGCCCGACTGGAACTAAAGCGTTTCCTGAAGCAAACGTTGTTAGTCTCGATGAACCTGGACGAAAGAATTATTTTCAGGGTCGAGGCAGAGGTCGTGGTCGAGGTCGTGGTCGTGGACGTGGACATGGTCGAGGTGGCTATAACTCGCCATATAAGTTCAACCACAAGAACCAGCAACATGGGGTGAACCCTGAAGGTACCCATAAAAAGGGAAAGGAAGTTGAATCCTCAAAGGGTTCTGGAAACACTTGTTTCAGATGTGGAAGTAAAGGACACTGGTCGAGGGTTTGTCGGACCCCAGCGCACTTGTGCAAGCTTTACAAGGATTCCCTGAAAGAAAAGGGCAAAGAGGTCAACTTTATTGACCAAAGCCTTAAGGATGAATCCACTCATCTCGAAGCATCTGACTTCAATGATGATTTCATGGACACTGTTGGTGATTTCTCTGAACAAGTGAATATTGGAAACTGAAAAAAATGGGAATGAAGCTTGATGGTTCGACATCTTTTTTTCTTCTTATGTAATGAATTGTGTGTTTTTTTTCTTTCGATTGCCAAAAGTATGTTTTTCCTATGTAACATTTTGTATGATTAAAAGCTTACGAGTGCCTAAATAAATATTTCTTATCAAAATTTGTTTTGTGTTATTTATTTAGAAATTCAAAAATGGATAAAGATAATCATGAAGCCAACCAAAGGATCAAAATTGAAGATATGTGCATTCTTGATTGTGGAACTACGCACACTATATTGAAGGATAAAAGGTTTTTCTCAGAATTGAGACAAGTAAAGTCAATTGTGAATACAATCTCAGGTCCTGTAGATCTGATTGAAGGAATTGGCAAGGCAAGTTTTACATTGCCGAATGGGACATTGTTTAGAATAAACAATGCTTTATTTTCGCCAAGATCTAAAAGAAACTTATTAAGTTTTAATGATATATATTCTCATGGTTTTGATACCCAGTCTTTAACTAAAGGTGCCATGAAATATATGATTCTTATAGTTTCTAGATCTGGAAAGAAATACATACTTGAAAAACTACCAATGCTCCCTACTGGATTGCATTACACGCATATAAATCCAGTTGAATCAAATGCGGTAGTTATGAAACCTTCAATATTTAACATATGGCATGATCGACTAGGTCATCCTGGTTCAATTATGATGCGAAGAATTATTGGAGCAACACATGGGCATTCATTGAAGGACCAGAAGATCCCTCAAGGAAATATTTTCCAATGTAAGGCATGTTCTCTCGGAAAATTAATCATAAGACCTTCACCGAGAAAAGTTGAAACAGAATCACCTATGTTTCTTGAACGCATTCAAGGTGATATATGTGGACCAATCCATCCACCATGTGGACCATTTCGATACTTCATGGTATTGATAGATGCCTCTAGCAAATGGTCACATGTATGTCTGTTATCAACTCGTAACATGGCATTTGCCAAATTACTCGCTGAGATAATAAAATTGCGAGCTCAATTTCCTGACCATACAATCAAGAAAATCAGACTTGACAATGCCGGTGAATTTACATCCCAAACATTTGATGATTATTGTATGTCTGTTGGGATTACTGTTGAGCATCCTGTGGCTCATGTACATACGCAAAATGGTCTTGCTGAATCACTGATCAAGCGCCTCCAGCTTATCGCTAGACCATTAATAATGAGAACAATGCTACCTACTTCAGTATGGGGTCATGCAATATTACATGCTGCGGCATTAATTCGCATCAGACCAAGTGCATATCATAAATACTCCCCACTGCAACTTGCATTTGGCAAAGAGCCAAGTATATCCCATCTAAGAATTTTTGGTTGCGCTGTTTATGTGCCTATTACACCACCTCAAAGAACAAAGATGGGGCCACAGAGAAGTCTTGGCATTTATGTAGGGTTTGAAAGCCCGTCAATCATAAGGTACCTTGAACCTACAACTGGAAATGTATGCACAGCTCGTTTTGCTGATTGCCACTTTGATGAAGAGAAATTTCCAGCACTAGGGGGAGAAAGAAAACAGCTGGAAAAAGAACTTGCATGGTCTGTACCCACATTATTGCATCTTGATCCATACACAAAAGATTGTGAAAGGAAAGTCCAAAGAATTTTGCATTTGCAAGATTTGGCAAATCAAATTCCTGATGCATTTACAGACACAAAAAGAGTGACTAAATCTTATATACCAGCTGAGAATGCTCCTGCTCAAATTGAAGTCCCAAAAGGACAAGTTGAAAACAAAGTCACTCATGAAATGACAACACGCCTGAAGCGTGGAAGACCAATCGGTTCCAAAGATAAGAATCCTCGGAAAAGAAAAGGAGCAGAAAAACAAGATGACCCCATAATGGAGGAACGTATTCCTGAAGAAATACCAAACGAGAAAAATCAAGAAATTTCGATTAACTATGCTAGTACAGGCATAAGGTGGGACCGAAATAAAGACATCGATGATGCATTCTCTTATAGTTTGGCATGTGATGTCATTAATGAAAATAATGGTGATCCTGAACCCCGTTCTGTTGCCGAGTGTAAGAATAGACATGATTGGACTGAATGGAAAAAGGCTATTGATGCTGAATTAAATTCGCTTAACAAGCGAGATGTATTTGGACCTATAGTACTCACACCAGAAGATGTGAAACCTGTCGGGTACAAATGGGTATTTGTACGAAAAAGAAATGAGAAGAATGAGATTGTGAGATACAAGGCTCGGCTTGTTGCTCAAGGTTTTTCTCAAAGACCTGGAATTGATTTTGAGGAAACTTATTCTCCTGTTATGGATGGAATTACGTTCAGATATCTAATCAGTCTTGCAGTTCATGAGAAACTTAATATGCATATGATGGATGTTGTCACTGCATACTTGTACGGATCACTAGATACTGATATCTATATGAGGATCCATGAAGGATTTAAAATGCCTGAAGCATCAAGTTCAAATCCCAGAGAAATGTACTCAATCAAATTACAAAGATCTCTATATGGGTTAAAACAATCCGGACGCATGTGGTATAATCGACTAAGCGAATATTTGGTACAAAAGGGATATACCAATAATCCTCTTTGTCCTTGTGTTTTCATTAAGAAAACAACCTCCGGATGTGTGATTATCGCCGTCTATGTTGATGATCTGAATATCATCGGGACAAGTAAAGAAATTCTTGAAGTAATTTCTTACTTAAAGAAGGAGTTTGAGATGAAAGACCTTGGGAAAACAAAATATTGTTTAGGTTTGCAAATTGAGCACTTGCAAACTGGAATACTTGTGCATCAGTCAAATTACACGAAAAGGATATTAAAGAGATTCAATATGGATAAAGCAAATCCATTAAGCACCCCAATGGTTGTTAGATCCCTTGATGTGAAAAAGGATCAATTTCGTCCTTGTGAGGAAGATGAAGATATTCTTGGTCCGGAAGTACCATATTTCAGTGCAATCGGTGCTCTTATGTATCTTGCTAATTGTACTCGACCTGACATAGCTTTTGCTGTAAATTTATTAGCAAGGTTCAGCTCATCTCCTACAAAGAGACATTGGAACGGAATCAAGCATGTTTTCCGTTACCTTCAAGGAACAATTGATTTGGGATTATTTTACCCGAATAATGCAAAACCTGTTCTGATCGGTTATGCAGATGCTGGATATTTGTCAGATCCACACAAAGGTAGATCTCAAACTGGATATGTATTTACCTGCGGAGGAACTGCGATTTCTTGGCGTTCTCAGAAGCAAACACTCGTAACTACATCGTCAAACCATGCTGAGGTTATTGCGTTGCATGAAGCAAGTCGGGAGTGTGTATGGTTGAAATCCATAACAAAACATATCAGAACCACAAGTGGTCTCAAACCAATTGATGATCCCATTACACTTTTTGAAGACAATTCTGCATGTGTAAATCAAATGAAGGAAGGGTACATCAAGAGTGACAGGACAAAGCATATTCCTCCGAAATTCTTTTCATTCACTCAGGAGCTGGAAAAGAAAAATGTTATCAACATCCAGTACGTCCGGTCATGTGATAACTCAGCAGATCTATTCACAAAAGCTCTCCCCACTTCAGTATTTAGAAAACATGTTCACGACATTGGGATGCGCAAGCTACAGAGTTTATAAAACAATGTCAAAATGAGGGGGAGCTATGTGACTGGATATTCTTGGTAAGACTTTCTATGAGCACATATGGAGCATTCCAAGGGGGAGTGTTATGAATAATGGTATAATGTGAAATGCTCATATGTGAAAAGATGAAAATCTTTTTCACCTAAATGTGAAAATAAGAAATTACCAAAGTCATAAAATTAGGGCTATATTGTAGCTCCCAAATGATGACTTTGAAGGTTTGATCTAGCTCTCAAAAGATGACTTTTAAAGCTTGATAATGTGGAAATTTGTACCACAAATTTCCTATAAATAGGTTAGAGTTTTGGGATGAAGAACACACCCCATTCTAAGCCTTTCTAAAGCATAGAATTCATCATCTCTTTTCTCTACCTTTTATAGCATAGAAAGCATTGGTTACTTTACTAAAAGTTTCCATATAAAGAGTGTTTGTACTATTGTAATCATTCCTCCAAAGAGATTAGTGAATTCCGGTTTTCTCCGGCCGTGGACGTAGATCATTGATCGAACCACGTAAATCCTTGTGTCGTTTTATTTATTCTCGTATTTACAACAGGTATGACAATTATTGGCATATAAGGTACTTAATTGTAAACTCAAAAGATATAAATATGATACAGTAGGTATATATAATCCATGGACATGGGTGTGCGTGAAAATACGAATCTTTAAATGATTAAGATCATTAGATCCACTCATTAGAATGTAGAAAAATTAAAATACAAAATTTGCATGAGCCTTAAACTTGCCGCAATAATAATTGAAGGCTGATTTTTGGACATTGGATTTCTGTTGCAAGATTAGGAGACAATGCATGTGGTGTGGGAACAGGTAACATAACAACTTACCCACCGTTTTATCTTCCATCAAACATCCATTGCCTGCCTTTTCACATAATTGCAACCTCATTTGCTGTTTCAAACAACCCGGATTATCAAAACATTAATCTCGTCGCTAATCGGGTAATTAGTTGTTTGCATGTTTGAATAGCTTGAGAGGGAGAAACCTTTGCTCAAGACAATGGCATTTAACGTTGTTTTTATTGGATGTTATCTTCTTCACTTAATTTGGTTGAAAGTCGTTGATTGAAACTAATTAAAGCTGATTGGAGATGATCTCTTCTATCAATACTCTCTCCGGACTGTTAATAGTGTCATACTTTCCTTTTTGAGAAGATTTTCTATTTTTTTTTCCATTTTTAGAAATATTTCTTCAATCTCAACCACATATTTTACTTTTTCAACTTTCAAACGCAATCTCCTTCACTCATCATATTCTTCTTAATCCAAGTGCCCATAAAAAGCTTGAACCATTCTTAATAGCCCAAAGGGAGTATGAAAATGTTATTGTTCCTTAGGTTATGGTTTAGTTGTAGTTGTAGTTGAAATAGTTTGAAACAACCAATATTTGTTGGACGAAAAATGTGTATCCAAACAAAACTATGCGTAATTTACTTATTAGTTGTTAGGATATAACTTATGCGATAATGCATCTAATAAAAAAAATATTAAATATAATGTTTGTTACTGATTTAGTATATGTAATTAACTTGAAAGTTAGCTCATGACATTATGAACTAAGTTTTATATGTTTAAGTCGATGTTGTTATACAATCTACTTCTTATAATCATTTTAAGCATTTTACGATATTATGTTAGGTTTGTATCGATTGAATTAATATTTTATATTATATTTTCGTAATAAGATATAACTAAATATTTTCTTCTAAGAATGATAGGAAATATTCTATAAACCGTTGTTATTGACTTTTGATTTGAATAAATGGTGGATAGTTTGATCATGAGCAAGAAAGAAAGAAAGCAAGTTATATTCTTGATTTAAATATAGCAGCATGAAAATGTGATTTGTATTTAAAGCGGTGAAAACAAAATAGAAGTGTGGATTAAGATGCAGAGCATTGATGGCATCACATGCACCCTCTGACTCAGGGCACTCCTTGTGTAGTTTCGGAAGTGGTTGGAACTGGAGGCCCAACCTGTGATGGCATTGTAGGGCCTTTTGGTGGTGGATCATGTAAAATAATTGGGCTTTTTGAGTTCGGAAACCCAAGTCTCAAAGGCAAATCCAGACACTGTCCCCCAACTTCAGTTTTTCACCCGCAGAGTGGTAAATGGTAAACAATCAACACCACAGTCCACATTTTGGTTAAGCATGGACTTTTTGTGATCTTGCTTCATCAAGTTGTTCTTCCTTTATCATTCTTGCTATATTTATGGTAACTGATTTAAAAATTAAATATGTACACCGTTAGTATACAAAGTTAAAATTTGCATATTAATTAAATTGGAAGGTGCTACATTGTTAATAACTTAATATAATGCCTTTAATTTGAGATGTAGAGAGAAATTTGTTTTTCTTTTTGAAAAATGTAATAATTCCATTCAATTTCAGTGTTCTGGAGTGTTCTGGAATCATCCAGAACACGAATGACAGGAACCTCGGGGGTGAATCCCAAGTATCATACATCAGGGGGTTCGACTTAGCATAATTGGCTAGAGAATGAGCTATAAAATTCTGACTACGTGGAACCCAAAAGGGCCCTAACCAAGTACTATTCTCCAGCAAACTTCGAATTCTCAAAACTGTCTCCCTACAGTTGTCAGAGCAGTCCATCTCCTGATTCACCATTTGAACAACCTGGAGTGCATCCCCCACCAGCTTCATTCCTGGCTGGTTCAAATCTCTGGCCAACATGAGCGCCTTCTCCAAAGCTAAGCATTCAGCCAAAACTGGATCACTGACGTGCTGAAACCTCCTAGCCACCGCTCTCAGAAACTGGCATGTCTGGTCCAAAGCTGCCACATCAACGCCCGCATCCCCATTCAGTATGCCAACATCAAAATTAATCTGGATACCAGGGTCTGGCGGTCTCAGCAGCGTCTGCGGCAGCAATGCATTCGACGATTCCTCCCTCCAATTCTGGGTTGCCCTGTAGTTCCTCAGATTGGCCACCACACTCGCCGCTACCACTCCAGCCGCCAGCTGAGCATGCTCGAAGATCCTCTTGTTTCTTTGGAACCACAATCTGTCGCAGACCATAATCGCGAATTCACGGAACTCCTCATCTCCATCCTTCAGAATCTCCCAGAACCAAGCTTCTCCTCGCTGCCTCATAGCCAACTCAATTCTCGACCATAGATTCACCGTCCCCCACGCCATCCTGGCATAATCACAGTCGAAGAACAAGTGAGCTGTCGAGTCCTCATCCCCGCATACAGAAAGGGCATGCCGAGTCTACCTCCACCCCTCGATGCCTCAGGTTAGCCAATGTCGGAAGAGAGTCCTTGCAAAGCCTCCATGCGAAATGCAAAGCCCTCTTCGGCCTGAACTTCCAAAAGCGATTCCGGAACGTCGGTGACCCTACACCTGTCATTGGCTGCTGGATCCTTGCCTCCACCGCAACGTGATAGGCCGATCGCACCGTGTACTTCCCCGAATTCATGAAATGCCATATCCACCTGTCCGGCGAGTTCATATTACGAAGCGGCATCTCCTTGATCAACCCCACCTCCTCCTCTGTAAACAAGGCCTCCAGAATGCCCGGCTTCCACCATCTAATATCCACGTCAATAAGGTCAACCACCCTCGCAATGTGGCCTGGCACCCGTTGCGGGTCCTGGACCATAAATCCCTCACTCTCGGAATTCAGGGATTGTTGCAGACTAAAGTCTAACATCCCGTGACCCTACACCTGTCGTCGGCAGCTGGATCCTTGCCTCCACCGCAACGTGATAAGCCGATCGCACCGTGTACTTCCCCGGATTCGTGAAATGTCATATCCACCTGTCTGGCGAGTTCAGATTACGAAGCGGCATCTCCCTAATCAAGCCCACCTCCTCCTCCGTAAATAAGACCTCCAGAATGATCGGCTTCCACCATCTAATATCCACGTCAATAAGGTCAACCACCATTGCAATGTGGCCTGGCACCCGTTGCGGGTCCTGGACCATAAATCCCCCACTCTCGGAAACCAAGGATCGTTGCAGACCAAAGTCTGACGTCCCAACCCAATCGATCTCCTACACCCCTTCCGAACCAGCTCCAAAGCCCCGTGGATGCTGCGCCATGCCCACGACGGCCGTGTCCTTATATCCGAAGAAAGTAGATCCCCGTTCCTGTAATACTTAGCCCTTATCACTCTGACCAGTAGAGACTCCGGCTGTGTAAGTAGCTTCCATGTCTGCTTCCCCCAATAGGGCCTGGTTGAAAGCCCCTATGTCCCGAAAGCCGATGCCCCCCTTACTCTTCGATCTGGACACATCTTCTTCCATCCAAGCCATGAAATCTTCCGCTCCGAGGACGTGCCCCAGTGACATTGGATGGATTTTATGAACTTTTAACGTTCAAGATTTATTTCTTCTCAGTTGCACTACAAAGCCAAAGATTGTTGGGAAGATCTTTTAATCATCCAAAAACAGTGTCATATATTATGAAGTTTATATTCTTTCTGGAAAGAAAAATACTCAAATGATGAGGCCCTGTCCAATAGTGCTTATTTCCAGCACCGCCAGCACCTCCAGCACCCTCCAGTACCTACCAGCACCCTCCAGCACTTGTCACTATTCACATACATGAAAGATTTATTTTTTTTTTAAAAAAAATAATAATTTTTCTTTAGAATTAGTTTCAATATGTTGTGTACGAATTAATCATTCTTTAAATATATAATTTTATAATTATGTACATCATAATTATACAATTTTAATTTAATTTCAACACCCTCCAGCACTCCTCCAGCACCCTCCAGCACCAGCTACCAATTCCAGCGCCCTATTGGACAGGCCTGAGTGTGTGGTAAAAATGTGCTGGAAAGCATAAGAACAAGTTGGGATTAAAATGAAATGAGAGAATAGTATTAGTAGAGTAGGCAACTATTTGGTGTAGGTTGTAACAACTAAACAGAGGCAATAATGTAAGGGAAGGGAATCAGTAGAAGAAGAGCATGTTACCATGAAATGGCCGTGGTTTATGGGCTTCCCTTTCTCTTTGTTTGCCTTCTTCCTTTTCACTGCTTCCCCTCTCAGGGCCCCACCACACACTTCATTATCACCAATTATTCATTTCTTTCGCTCTCCCTTATTACGTTTTCATCCACTAATTACTTTTTAGATCTTTTCTGAGAAATAGAGTATACTACTTTGTTTTTGGCATTTATACAGTTTTAGCCCTCAACTATTTCTCTCCTGGATCATTTATGTGGACGAAGGAATATAGTTTAATCCTCTAACTTTTATGGGAACAAATGTTATCTTCTTTATTTTTTGCCTTTGTTTCACATGAACTAATTGATTATATTTAAAGTAATAAAAAATCAGACTATTTTATCCTAAACTATAAAATAGTAAGTTCATTTATCTGAATTGATCCCAAATTGTAAACTTATGAGTTTCAAAATTAGAAATTAATTCACCTATTATTTATTGTTAAAACTATTAGATCATAGATTTTACAATATAAGATTAGAAATGTTGATATTTTGAACACAACCGGAAATATAGAATATTGAGAAAGGTGTCGTGGTATTCCTAATTTCATTGACAAGTGTTCACATGCTCATTAGTTTTTGAAAAATGGTCGAATACTCATATGTTGACAATGACTTAGCAAATTTTGCACCTAAAAGCTCAAACCGGTTACCCAACTGTTTATTTCCGATTTTAGGTAATTTGAAAAAAACTTGAAAACAATATTTAAATGCCTATTAATTTCTAGGATAAATTTACAAATCAATTTCGGTTCATAAGTACCAAAGTATTTTTCAAAAATATAGAACTACACGAGCACTGAACAAATAACTCAAGAATACCAGTACACCTTTTAATTTCTAGAATAATATACATAATATCGTCATTTTTATATATGAATGATAATTTAATTAATTTTAAGAAAATAAAGAGTGCATGTAACTTGTATAATTACCATCATTTGTAACGGAGGAAGTACAATTATCATTCTAGGACAATGTGAGGGGCCAAAACCACTACTACTACAATTATTTATCAAATACTAGTCGTATAATAATTCATTCTCATGTTGTTTTCGAAAAAATTCTCATGTTTTTGTCTACTCAATACCGCCAGTGTTTTCTATAACTATTCCTAGAATCCGTACAGTTTAAAATTTGAGGAAAACAAAAAAATCAGTGTCCGAAATTTATTTAATTTTGTCCGAAATTTCTTATGCATGGTATGTCCATTACCAGGTCCTTTTGTTTCTACTACTGTGGTTATAATTTATTTTGGCTGTTGCGTCAACGTCAACAGCTATTTAATGTCTGCACTTTTGTTTAATTTTGATGTGAAATTTTAATAAATGAGAAATACCAACCTGCAATCAAATTGTTCATTCAACAGCGACTAACCATTTGACCTACTCAAAAAAAACACACTAAAATTATCGAGTTGGTTATGATAAGACCGATTGGTTAATGCAACTAGGGCGTGTTATTATGCTAAGAAATGATACGAACAAAAACAGCCCATCCAATAATGCTTACTATAAATAGATAATTAGGAAGATAATCCAGAATACCTCAAAAGATTATTACGTTGTTTCTGTTTAAAGTCGGCAGCAAATTGTTATTTTCTGGAAACTCCATCAGCTAAACCACTTCAACTTGCAAATTTTGTTAAGCTATTGGGTCCACATTCAGTAATAGTTTCATTTTCCTTCTACTAATATATATTACATCCATTCCCATCCTATTTATTTTCATAATTCAACTATTTATTTAATTTATATTATACTATGTTCTGGATAAATTTAAAATGTCTAGAAATAACTAGAAAAGAGACACTTATAATAGGAATTATGTTTTACTCCCTCCGTCTCATTATCTTGTACCCAATTCTTTTTGACACGTTTTTTAAGAAATCTGATGTGACGCTGATATGTGTGGTAGGGTTGGTGAAGTATGTAAGAGAAAGTTAATAGTTTATATTATATTTTTTTGCCAAAAAAGGAAATGAGTAAATTTCTTTGGAACGGAACAAAAGAGAAATTGGATAAATCTCATTGGGCGGAGGGAGTATTTAACAACCAACGCTAGTAAAGTTTGAGAGTAACAAACTTGTTTGCTGTGTTACTATAATTTATAAACTTTTTATAATGATTTTGGATTATAAAGTCAGAAAATTATCAAGTCAAACTGTTGTGGGAATTTTGAGAATTGAAATACGTAATGAGTAGCCAAAATCAACAGTTTAATGTATATTTATGCTACTCGTACCTTTTTAATTGTATGGTTATTGTACACTGACGAAAAATATCTAGCTACTTTGATAGTAGGTTAATTGGAGGGGTGTTTTTGACATTTTTCATTTTCATACAACTGAAATGTAAGGAAATTTCTGATGGAAGTGGAACTGAAAAACTGTAGATGTACAGTGTAAATGTCTCTATGTAAATGATCTAACAACTCAGATTTGTCAACATCACAAAGTAACCCACTACCAAAGTAAATGTAGGCTATTCCCATATATTGATTGTGTTATAAGACCTATTCGTTTATTTATGATTAATTACAAAAAGGCTAAAAGCGGGAGGGAAGTTCCATCGACGTTGCTGACAAAAACACTACTTCGCCCCCGACCCAGGGATTCAGACCAACTTCAACGTTGGATTCTGAATGTCGATGCTGGAATGGGAGTAGTGGCAATGGATCAGGCCGACCAACTTATCCGAGCAGTAGCAAGAAGGATTCCGCACATCAACGATCATGCACACTGGCGGAATGCATTGCCTTGGAAGAAGCCATGCTTTTGGCGAGGGCGCTCAACCAATCAGAGATCAAATTGGTGTGAAACGTTCTCCATGTTATCCAGATGGTGCACCATGAAGTAGAGTGCTCACAGAGAATTCGAAATCAGATAGAGGATAGCATATGGATAATGCCTTTTTGGGTTCCTCGGTAACATAATTTTATAACTCATTCTCTATCAAACTATATATGATAAGTCGAACCCACTATTGTACGATTGTTGTGTATCACCCCGAGTTTCTTATCATTCATTAATGGAAGATTTCCAGAACGTTAAAGTTGAATGAAGTATTACTCTATTTTTTAAAAGAAAAAAGGTCATTTATGATTTAAGTTAATAAATCAAATATTCAATATAAAATTTTACTAAAAACCATCTTTACTTTCGAGGTATATATGTAATATTGTACATTCAAGAATATACATTTAAAATAATCATAAACAACACTTACACTATTATGTATTAGACTGCACATATAATATTTTTTAAAGGTAAATATTGTAAGTTTTGGCTGAATACAATTGAATTCGTCATAAAATTGCTTTTGCAGAAAACATTTGTTAATGAGATAAGATGGTGAAATTTTTTGCACAAACACAATTAGAAAGCAAGAACTACATATGTTGGTAATACATAAAAAATTAATATTCAGAAAAAAGTATTCATATTAGATGAATATAGCAATGTTATCCCTAAAGGGAACTTGAATAGTTATTCGCTTCAAAAAGTGTGTGGAATAAACGACGTAGTTTTGTATTATATATATGGTATAAGTCAACAATCTAAATATGTAATGTTTTTTATCTAAATATATTTAAAAGCTATTGGATATATCTAAGTTGGCAGCTTCATTAATTTATTGAATATATTGAAAATATCTAAGTTCGGATATATGTTTTTTTATTTATTTGAATATATTGATTAATTAAAGCTATTGCATACAACAATATATTTGCTGTACCAACTCATTCCTAAGAATAATATATTGCGTGAATATTTACATATCAATATAAGTCAAGAGCGAGCAACAATATATTTTTGCATTATTATTTTTAGATTAAATTGACAATAATATATTTGTGTGATTATTTACCTAAATAGAACCTGTTAAACTTATAACCAACACATGATTTATGAATATATAATATAATCTTTCGTCGACAAATATACTGTGGACCAAAGAATCAAGTATTCTAATTTTTTGTACTAGATATGAAAACAATATTTGTCGATTCAAGGATCTGCTTCAGGTATGATCATGTAATGTTGAATTTTTCGTAAAATTTGGTTTTGAATTTGTACATTTATGTTTCAGGCATATGAGCATGTATTTGGATGAAGTTTGTATCTTTCAATTTGTGTTTATTTCGGTATGAATTTATTTCAGTTAGATCAATCCCGTTCACAAAAAAATTATTCTTGACGGGTCAATCAAATTCGGTGCTACGGTGACGGGGTTAGAAAATACCAGGAGCAATATGTGATTTTCCTACCGCATAGATGATCCTTTGGTGAACACGACTAAGATGTTTCCTAGGATAATAATCTCTAATAATAGTTTTGGACGGATTATTTTTATGTCAATTTTATGATTAAAAAAAAATTCTTAATTTAGGGCCAAAGATCTGTTGTTTTGGAGGTTCATATGGGTGTATTACCATTATATATTTTTGATAATGTTTGATGATCTAATCTTAATTTTTTTTATAATATTTGATGCTGAATTTGTTATTTGCTTTGATTTGTGTGTGGAATGTATATGTTAACCGAATAAAAGTTTTTGTGTACTAATATATTTACATTATTTAAGTTATGAAATATTATACTTTTATATTGGATGATTTGTTTCCTCCATTTAAATTATTTTCTTTTCCATAATTACCATATTTGAGCTGTAAAAATATATACAATATATCAGCACTCCACTGCTGATGTGCCTACGTAATCATAATAGTCTCTAAAAAAAGATTATATTTTTAGAATAATACAAAGCATACATTATATTTGTATAATAGTTGATTTTAGTTATTAACTTTTTTTATTAAAAATGCTCAAATACACCGTGCAACACACGGTACAACGTTCAACCAGAAAATATATCTAATATATAGATATTTTAGTTATAATTATCACATGTATGGAGATCATGATATATATATATATATATATATATATATTTCTTTAATTATATGAAATCTTCCAATGAATCACTATAATTTGCTTTCGTTTTTTAGAAATATATATATATTTCTTTAATTATATGAAATCTTCCAATGAATCACTATAATTTGCTTTCGTTTTTTAGAACCAACTGTGTCGATCTTGAGCATGTCTCAAATATCTTGATGTTGAACAATCAAGAAGTACGAATTGTCAGCTTGAATGCTATTACATATTTGTTTCATACCATAATCAAGAATTGATGAATCCGTTTGTTATGTCCAAGATCGAATGCTTTAAATAGGGGTGATAACGAGTCGATCCGATCACGATCATCACTATGTTCATGATCGACTCGTTTAAATTTTGAGGTGATCACGATCCGATCGCGATCAAAGCGATCAAAATAATTCATGATCATGATCGGATCGTTTAAAAATTATAATGATCGCGATCGATTCGTTTAGATAATCGATCAGATGATCAATGATCAATAACGATCGGCTCGATCAAATGATCAATGATCAATCATGATCAGTTTAAAAGTTTTTTAAAAAAGTTAAAAATTAATAAATTACTAGAAAATAATTCATTTAGATGTATATATTTATATTATATTAATCGATTATCTTATCGATCGATATCGATCACCTTATCGATCTGTTCGCGATCATGATCGAGTTTTAATGTGTATGATCGTTGATCGTTCATTTATTAAACGATCAAAAAATTTTGATCATGATCGGCTCATTTATTAAATGAACGATCTCGATCCGATTTTTAACCGATCCGATCGCGATCCGATTAACGAACGCTCGTGATCGTGCTCACCCCTAGCTTTAAATATGGATGATAATAGCAAGACAAAATTTTCAATTAATAACCATTTACATACTTTTAATAAACATGTAAAATTATCATTTACATAAACATGCAATCTAATAATAACCAAAATTTCAATTAATAAGTGGTCAAATACGCCGTGCAACGCACGGTGGAGCCCACCTAGTATTTAATAATATTGAATCTATTATGTCTAGAGTCCTACATGAAAGTCTCTTATTAGGCCTAATAAATATTATACAATTGATGTTTCATGATTATATAGTGATGTTCTTTGATAATTCATTGATATTTATATTGTACTCTAATTGATATTATCATTTTTATATTTATATATATATATATATATATATATATATATTAAATTTCACCTCATTTTCAACTTTTATCAAATGATATTGTATATACTGCATTTTTATTAGGTTTATAACTAAGGAGAAAGTCTTGGGTGAGACCTGTGCTTGTGGAGACCAAGAGCAGGAGAATGAGCATTTACGGTTTTTACTTGCTCTTTTAGTCAGTTTGTTTGATCTTTCAATCAATGTCCTTGAGTATTTTTGTTTTGCCTTGATTTTTCAGTTAATTTGATCTTTCGTTCGATTTGCTTGATCTTTCGGTCAATTTTCTTGATCATTTCCTTGGTCAATTTCACCAACGACAAATTCAATCAAGGAAATCGGCGGGTTTAAAGCTCACCAACGACAAATTCAATCAATAGAAGTTTCATATAATCTTTGGTCTCATTTGAGACGAATTTGCCATAACTAAATAGTTTTGAGTTTGTGATAAATATATTCAAAATGGAGAAGATAGATAAAAATAGTAAATAATTATAGGGATGAATATTAAGTTTTGCGTATTGGGGAATTTGAATGCCTGGACGAAAACAAAAACACGCACACACGCATTACTGGAGTACTGTACTGAAGCTTCTGTAGATTGATGATCTCATTCCCACCCGTTCTCTCTGCCGTTTGTTGACGTACCATTTTACTCCCCCTGCAATATCTTCTAACCCCGCTTTTCACCCCGGCCCCTACATTTACCCAAGCATTTACTGCACCTCACCTCACCTCACCTGCTCTCTTTAACCACTAAATCATTTTCATTATAATATCACAAAATTAAAGAAAATGCAAATATATTATATTTAAAATTAAACTACATTGGGCATTGGCGTATCTTCAGGTTCGAGCTACCCGAAATTCCAAACCTTTGTCAGAAAAAAAAATCATAGATTAAAGCTAATGGTCCAATAACCATTCACTTTAACCAGAAAAATTATATACGCATTGACTTCTTCCACACGCTGAAAACTATAATCACATGCTTAATCGCTTCGAGAAACCCTCGTAATTGCCGCGTAATCGAGCAGGGTGATACTGCCACGTGTCCCCTAAAAGGCTTGCATTAACACACGTGGCACGATTTTAGAAGGCCTGCAGCCATTGTTAATTAACCTGTAACTAGACGACGTGTTCTTTCATGCACTAGATTCCAACTGTACAGTCGAACGACGTCGTACCGATCTGAACCGCGAACTCAAAAGGGACAACAACATTTTGTTTGAACGGGTCACATGAAATGGTGTGTCAGAAACTCATCAGAAGAACACACAGTGAGCGTGCGGTGTGTGATGTCGTTCGTGAATGGATCTGCATGTGAAATTACAGTATAGTACTACAGTGTATATATATATATATCCTCTTTAATGCGTGCTGCAGTAGGATTCGAAATTGGGTTTGAATTTGTTTTTATTGAGTTTTACTGGAGCAGTAAAATAAAAGATGATTTTGAGTGCTCTCTGTAATTTGAATTCAAGGACCTCCTCAATTTGTGCTGACTAATTTGAAATGAGATGAGGGGGATCCGCCTGTTCTGATCACCAAACATGCACCATCTGGAGGGTGGGCCACCCCAATGCTACGCACCAGTAGTAGTTGGAGCCTAAGGTGGTCTATAGCCAAAAGTTATGAAATGTAACAACAACAACAACAACAATAAAATGTCTCAGTTTTATTTATTTTGGAACAATTATAATGATATATTTTCTCAATGAGAAGGATATACTGATTGTGATTATAATTTTGGAAGATTTCGAAAGTAGGAACTTGCTTCACTTGATACGATGTACCATTATTTGATATTATATCATAATGTACAAGATTTTAAATGTACGAGTCCGTTTCGCTTGTTTTATTAAGAGGTGTATTATCTCACACATACACCAATTTACAATTGCTTAATCTATTCTTGTCACACACAAATTAACTTGTTGAAAGAGTACATAAAACACATGGTTGTATATGTGTTTATGTGAGTCTCAAAAACAATTGAGCTTATCAATTAATTCATATTTGTTTTCATAATTTGGATGCCGATTTCGTTACAACTATAGTCCTACTCAAGGTGACGAAGTGTTACTATAGATATCATTAGGAGAGAAATCCTATGCATTATAGATTTATGCCTATCGATTGGAAAACCTAGCTAGTAAGTACTTAACTAACATTCCATATTGGCAGAGTATTCACATAAATTACACTGCAACTTGTGAGAATTCCTTATAATAGAAAAATAAAATTTAATAACAATTTAGTTCAACCAATACGTAGATGTCACAAAAATCCTGATATTCTATTTACATACTGTAAGCAACTCTTGCTGTTGAAAAAAATATTGTACATAATTTGAATATTTAGTCAAAGAGTTTTCTTTTTTTAAAAAAATCAATATTAAGAATCAGAATAAAATATATCAATATGAAGTAAGTTTATCATCCATGTCTAATTTCGACTCAAATTGATCCGGTCTAAAAGTCAAAGTATAAAAAGAATCGATAAAAAAAAATGTCCGAGTTGTTTCTAAACTTCTCTCTCAAGGAAGGAACACCGAAAGCGTGTTAATTTAAATAACGTGATTATAGAAATAGTGAATAATATTGTTTTTAAAATAAAATGTAATTTATATTTCAAAATTTTTTTTTTGCCTCAGATTACTTCAATAATTAATAGTGAAAACAACAAATTTGAGCTAGAGGTCTATTTCCCAAAATTAAGGTTATTTCACATAATTTCACCCAAATTTTCTGTGAAAAAGGAATTGTTGAAGCTGATGTGATGATCGACTGGGACAATTCAACTGTAAATACAATCTGTAAAGTTTTGGAAAGCTCAAAAGCACTCCACAAGTACCATTTACCAAGTCAATTATTTAGGACCATCATGGTATCAAATATTAATCCCAGGAGTGCTAATAATTGAATTTCTTGCTATGACATGCTAATTAACTGATAAATCAATCTTTTTACACAAGCTAGTAAGAAACGGAATATTATTTTCCTTATAAATACTTTAATAATTCAAAATGATGTTGAATAATGGATTTTGTAACTCTCATTTGCTGTACCAAATTAATATATTTTAAATTTAGTCGGTCAATTTTACGTTCTATTTCTATTTATACTTACGCAACACTTGTTTAAAGTCAGTAACAGCAGTACCAAATTAATTATCCTAACCAAATATTTTATATTTGGTTAATATAGTAGAAATTAGTTATATATTTATCAAGATTAACATAAGTTTTAATGTGGATTTGACTTTTGAAAAGGATAAAATAGGAAATATTGATTCTAGAAAAATGAGATGATGGGTGAAATGAGGAGTATTTATGAGATGGCAGTGAAGAAGATGGGCAAAGTGACAAGTTAACCATAGATTAGAACCCGGGTTAAAAGCATCCACAAGTGGTTAAGAAGCAGCACCACATAGCATAACCCCACAATTTCTATCATCTCCTTCCCAAAATCCCTTCTGCATCAACCTCGTATAAACCTAAATCTCCACGCTCTAGCCCTTTTTTTCACACTCCCTGAAAATAGTGCAGTCTGTTAATTTCCCAGCTTCCATGGCTGATAAAGCTTCATCTCACTCCTTCAAAGCCCTAACCATTTATCTAATCCTCCACACTTAAAAAGAAAACCTTAAAACTTTTTCGCTTGCTTACTTTACATGTTTCCAGAAATGGAGATAACCACCAACACAGCCACTGTCACCGCCTCCTCCGTGAAGACGCCGGAAGCCGAGAACGAGACGCCGACGCGGATCCAGACTGCTAAGATTTCCGGCTTCTCCAACGGAGTTCTCAAGCGCCACCTGCCGCTCCACCTCCACGGCGGCTACCACAGCCATGGCGGCAGCCTCCACTCGCTGCCGGCGGTGGTGACTTACAAGGAATGTCTGAAGAACCACGCCGCCAGCTTGGGCGGCCACGCGGTGGACGGCTGCGGGGAGTTTATGCCGTCCCCAATCTCCACCCCATCTGACCCGACTTCGCTAAAATGCGCAGCCTGCGGCTGCCACCGTAACTTCCACCGCCGCGAGCCGGAAGAGCTGGTTCCGCCTCCTCCATCCGTGACCCCGGCTCTAGAGTACCAGCCTCACCACCGTCACCACCCGCCGCCTCCGACGGCGACTGCACCAGCAAATCGTAGCAGCGGCGGCCACAGCAGCCCGAGTTCGCCATCTCCACCGCCGATCTCCTCCTCGTACTACCCATCGGCGCCTCACATGCTGCTCGCGCTCAGCGCCGGGTTGAATGCGCCGCCGGCGGATAACAACAGCATCCCGATCACGCCCACCGCCACCAACCCAACCGGGCTCCCCGGGAGCAACTCGAACGGCCGAAAGAGATTCCGGACAAAATTCACTCAAGATCAAAAGTTTAAAATGCACGAGTTCGCTGACAGAATCGGTTGGAGGATTCAGAAGCGGGACGAAGACCTGATCGAGAACTTCTGCAACTCAATCGGCGTCGATAAATCCGTGCTCAAAGTCTGGATGCATAACAACAAGCACAACTTCGGCAACAAGAGAGAGCCATCTAACAGCACCCCAGGCTCCGGCGCCGGCAGCATCCCTCCGCCGTCTGTTACGCCGGATCACGGAAACGGCAACGGCAACGTTCACGAAATCGACTTCTCGACCCACCAATACCACCATGACCCCGACGACAGCAAAAACGGCATCCACCCTCACGAGCTGAGTCACCACCAAATTCACCATCGCGATAGTGGTGTTGTCACTAACGGTAACGGTAACGGTAACGCCTCGTCCTGCTCTTCTTGATCATCTTCTGGCGGTAGATTTCCGATGGATGAATAAGAGGTTTAATTAGATAGCCATGATTAAGAGAAAGAACAGATAAACCGCGCTGTTAATTAGCTGCTGCACTATTAGCTAATTTCTTCCTTTTTTTTGTTATGATTATTAATTCCATGTTTTAAACAAATATTAGCCAATGCCTTATTTAGCCATCCATCCAGTATAAATTGTAGGATATTGTTCATTTCAATGGCAAATTAATTTCTTCCTAATTTTATTTTCCGTAATAATCTATTTAACGGCGTTTCTTTCTGCAAATTGCTTGGAAATGACATTTGATTCCTTGTTATCATCTTCTTACTCCAATGTCCTTTTTTAAGCAGCAGAAAGTGGCGTACCATGTTGTGTGTGGCAAACTGGGGGGCAAGTAATTTTAATTAATCTTAATTTACCGGATTAAGTAATTAAAGTTAATTCATATTTCTATAGTGAGGAATAATAAAATGCTCTTATCTTCGGTGAAGTGATGAGATTCTGGTGGATAAAAAGGCATGGGGTTGAAAGTGAGCGGTTTGGGGTTGCCGCAAATCTAATCATCCTTACGGATAATTGCGTGATTATAATATTCGTATTCTAATAAATTAAAACCTTAAACTTAAGGTTTAATCAAGCGGTTTAAGGTGGGGATGGGTTGCTTAAATACAAGACTAAGGATGATTGGCTTTGTTGGATTTAGGTTGCATAATGTTGGTTGTGTGAATAAATTAGAATAAACAAAGTACGTTGTTAGATTACGTTTTCTTTCCTTTTAAGGTAAGCACTCTCGCTAATCTTTGACTAATCGCGTTTAATATTATTAAAAAATTGGTGGGATGAGGAGAGCAGGGCGTCTTATCTACCAACTTCAGGGCGTGGGTGGTTAGGAGGTTTTGGTCATTTAATCTTTTGTTGTTTTCTCGAAGGGCGCACCTTTGTGTCTGAATCACAAATTTCAAAGCCAATTAATTATCTTATTTTGTTTTTCTGGTAAATTTTTTTAGATGAAAAAAATGGTGATTTGTTATTTGTTAGGCTCAAATTGATGGATTTGTTGAGCATCGGTCGTAATCAGAGATTTATTTGTGGGGCTGTGGTCCCCGGGCTCTATTATTAAGCTTATCAAAAATCGAAGATCTGTTTTTTTTTTTAATAATCAAAAGCCAAAACGATGGATTTGATATTTGATGCTGCCAGCCCACAAAGCTTTGCCAGGCTTTTAGCTGACTAATTATTACTCCCCCGAATGTAGTGTTATACTCCATCCATCAGTCTGATCTGAAATTAATGCTCCTATTTCAAAACTAATCTTGCTATTTTTAAAGTATAATATATCTCAAAATTTTGTATTAATTTAATTTTTAATAGAGCTGTAATTAATTGGAGTGGGAATTTATTATTGGGTGTTGAGATTTGAAAAAGGGCAGAGAAGAAGATGTGTTTGGTGGAAAGAATCACAATTTGGAAGCGAGTTGTCATGGACGTGATAACGATTTCAGAATCAAACTTAATTGACATGCCCGACCTTTTTCTCTGACTTTTTTTTTTTTTAATATGTAACATAATATAAATAAAATATTCTCTATTTATTTTTAAAAAACAAAAAACATATCTAAATTATTTTTCGTAAATATATATACTTCGATCCAATTTGAGATTGGGCCCATAGTGGGTAAAATGAGATTGAAGCCCAAACGTGGAGAAATGAAAGCGCGGAATACAAGCAGCGACTTTAGTTTTAGGAGGACCACGTTAATAAATCCATCCATGCTCAAAAAGAGCAAGGCTTTATGGCAATATCCAAATAGGTCCCCTCGTTACAACTTGCACAGTGACAACAATTCCATACTATTAAACAAATATATTTTAATGTAATCTTCATATGAATAATAACCTAATTTCCATGAATTTAAGAATAATTAGAATATAACAAAGGAGTTAATAAGAATATTATGGAGGTAGAAACGCCCATAACTATTTATGGGGTTAACGTTGGAATGAGGCCAACCAATACTTATGATTACGAAGTGGTCCACTTGAAATGGAGATCTAGGAAAGCAACTCTACGTTGAACATTTATACTAGAGCTATGGATTGAGAATTATGTCAAAGGAATTTCAATAATTAACGCATGTTTTTCAAAAATAAAATAAAATGCATGTTTACTTTTATTAACCACACTATCATTTAGAGAGTGGAGCATTTGGCTTAATTACACTAATATATATATATAGTTTTGTTTCATTTAGTAAAATAACACTTAATCACAATAATTATATATTTAAAGAGAATAAAATTTAAGTTGGTTGAACATTTTAAGTGACACCATCTATGTTAATTTATAGTCATATAAATTCTATTTTTTGATATATTATTTTTCACTATAGTTATGAACCATTCAATCTAGTAACTAACAAGTATGAAGTTTTTTAGTTGTTTTTGAAAGAAACTTCTGGACAAACAATTAATTTTCATAAAAGTGAGGTGTTTTACATTAGACATGCATCAGTTCATTTTATTAACCTGATAAAATCCATTTTAGAAATGAAAATTGGATCTTATCCTTTTCGTTACCTTGGCAGCCCCATTTTTTCTGGTAAAATGTTGAATAGCCATTTCCAACCTGTGCTGAAAGTGATTAACACCAGATTGGATAGTTTGAAAAATAAATGGTTGTCGGTAGGGGGTAAATTGACTCTAACCAAGTCATGTATTTACTCTATACCACAACACATATGGGCTGTTTTTGACCCTCCAAAAACTATCATAAAATCACTTGAAAAACAATTTCTTCCTTTTTCTGGGGTAAACATGATCAAAAAGATAAGAAAAAGTGGAGGAAATGGAAGAATCTGTGTTTTCCTGTGGATGAAAATGGATTAGGGGTCAGAAATATCTCCACTATAGTGAAAACATTTTCAGTTAAACTGTGGTGGAAATACCAACTTGCATAGGCTCCATGGACACTCTTTCTAGCCTCACTTCCTACCTCAGCTAAATCATCTCAAACATGGAAAAGAATATGTTCAGTAGATGAATTGGCTACTTCTCACATTAGAGTCTTGATTGGAAAAGGAACTTGTGATTTTTGGAATTCAACATGGTCGGGTAACTCACCAATTAGTGATATTGTTAATCCAACTCACACAAACATTCCTGCATCATGCACTGTAGCTGATTTCATTATTAATAAGGAGGACTATCTTCCATCTATCTCCTATTTTATCCAAAACCCTGATTTAATCTCTGTTTTGCAGGACATAAAGCTCTTTCCACATCTGGAAGATAGAATCATTTGGAAACCAGAGCTTAAAGGTCACTTCACTTTTAAATCATCCTACCATGAGCTCAGGGACAAAAGGAGTAAAATTCAAGTCATGGGAAAAATATGGTCAGTAAGAACTCCTAAAAAAATTTCAGTCTTTATGTGGAGATTGTACAATACCATGTTACCTTTTGATGATGTGCTTAATCGTTAGGTTTCCATTTGCCATCCAAATGTCCTTTTTGCGATAACATGGATAGTATAGATCAATTTTTTAATAGTTGTACCATATCTGCTCAAATTTAGAAAGAAGTTCATGGATTTTTATGCATAGGGAATCCAGTTTTCCTTACTTTTTGGTCTAGATTAGCGTGCTACTGGTCTTTTAAAGGTTTACTTCACTTCACACCCAACTAGTAAACTTAGTCCCTTCTCTTGTTTGCTGGTGGTTATGGAAATCCAGAAATAAGAAATTATTTGAGGAAATTTCTCCATCCCCCCAGCAAATCATAAAGAAGGTCAAAGAAATGATTTTCAACTCTTATGTTGTTAAGCCTTTCTATCTGTCCAACTCTCATGATATAGACATTGCAAGCTCTGGAGTATTACCAAAATGGTTTAAACCTCCAAAGCCTAACATAGTCAAAATTCATTGGGAGAGGCCTTCTAGTGGTGTGAAAGTGAATACTGAGGTTGCCTGGGATGTTTTTTCAAAAAATGCAGGCATTGGTATCATTTTTAGGAATAGCAGGGGTGATCTTTTGCATGCTAGATGTTTTCATATACCTGCACTTTCTCCCTTAGATGCTGAACTTCATGCTATCAAACTTGCTCTCTACTGTGCTCATTCTCTCAATTTATATACTTTATGGTTAGAGTCTGACTGCTTAAATGTTGTAAATATGATCTCAAACCCATTAAAATCCCACTAGAAAGTATATCATCTAGCACACCACATTCATTGTAATCTTTTCCCTGCTAGAGTTAGTCATACACTTAGACAAGTTAATACAGTTGCTGATATCTTGGCTAAGCATGCACTGATTAACCAGCTTAACAGTGTTATGGATATGACTAATGTGTCACAAAAAGTTGTAGGTGCTATCTGTCTTGACAAACAAGGGCTCTCCTCCCTTAGAATTAGACACATATGCTCCTGATCATTTGTTACTTTGCAGGTACTGCAAGATAAATAGGCTGGACTCTCCTTCCCCCAAGGAAGGAAACATACAACCACAATCTGAGATGCACCAACTTGATAATACAGGGTGCTCCAACTCTACTGCCTCACTCTAGAGATTTGCTTTTTGTAAACTAGACTTGCTCCATAGGCTGATCTGGGTCTTAGTTGCCTTGCGCTCCTGATTCGCTAACAAGCAAGTGGAATCCAAGTCTCTTTTCCTCAAAGCATCTCAACTTTTTGTGCTTTTTGCAATCTAGAATGAGTATATATTTAGGCTAACTCATTCTTTTTGGAAGTTATGCTTAGCTTCGTGTAGAGTTTTCTTGTAAACACTACACAAATAGAAACCTTAATTTAGGAATTCTATTACAACCACTAGAAAGTTTAGATCCTTAGAAGCGGTTCTTGTAACCTTTTTCTCTTTTGTTATTCAAAAAGGGCAATATAAATCCCTGCACCTATGGTGGTTTACCTTTAAAAAAAAAAAAAAAAAAACTAACAAATAAGAATGTGAGAACCAGACCAATATCTTACTTTAGAGGAGAAAATCTAAATCAGGTATTAATTAATTAAACACGTTTAGTTAAAAAGGGCACATGCATGAGATTATAGTATGGGGAGGAAATGAGTAGGGGAATTAGGCTTTGTTTAATTAGCACATGCAGTAATTAGCTACAGAAACAATACGCCATGTGCTTAAAAAGGTTGGAGCACGTAAAAGTAGAAGCTGTGGAGCTCAAAATAGGAAGTACGTAGCGGAAATGATAGTTTGATCCCTTTCTCTCTCTTTTGGTAGTCGATTGCCATGTGATGTTGCTGGATATGTGTTCTTCACCATTCCCCTTTCGAGGTCGGCCAAAGCCTAACACATGTTTATGGTTTTTCGCTACATTTCCCTGCATCCATTTGAAAGTGAAAAGATTAATACAAATAATGATCAGGTATGATAGGAAGAAGATCAAAGTAATAAACTAATTATAGGGTTCAACACAGATTATGATTAGGTATGATAAGGAAAAGATCAACAATAATACACTGATGATAGGGAAAATGAACATGTTTAATGGAGTATGTTAAAAAAAAAAATTTTTGAAAGTGAGAAAATCAACACAGTCCTCGGTGAAATCAAATCGTCATATTTAGTTTACGACGAAATTTTTTATGTAGTTAATAGTTTTTAAAGTTACTTAACTAAACGTCTAAAGATAATACTCATGTTCTACTTCCTCTGCCACCAAAATTTAGAGAGGACAACTATTACAGCTCACCGTCCCCTAATTAAACTTATACAAATTATCTTTTGAGATCTGTTTCTACCGAGACTAAATAATATAATGGACCGTTACTGGTTGAAATTGTCGTTAGTGAGTTTCAACTCTGCCGTCGTTGTTAGATTTTAGGTTGCTGGTGACGCTAGAGCTCAGTCATCTCACATGGACCGACTTGAGATTAAACTTCGGTGTGAATTTGTACGAAATAAAAGTAATGTACGTACCAAGGATTAGGAATGATCAAGGAAACTGACTGAAAGATCAAGTAAAATGAATGAAAGATCAAATAAAGTGAAGATCAAGGTAAAAAAGGAATGTTGATCAAGGGAACTGACTGAAAGATCAATCAAACTGACTAAAAGATCAAACAAAAACATTGGTCTCCACAAGGACATGTGTCCTCAAAACTCTCTCTTAAACTTAAATCCAATGGAATGAAAGGAAAAATAGGTGGTTATTAAAATTTAGATAAATTGAATGAAAAATTGAAAGACCTTAGGTTCATGTCCCTCAACTTCAACTAACCAAAGTTAAGACACTTGTTATCTAATATTCATAATGTCCTGGATATAATAAATATCGCTATATTGCCAAAAACACGTTTTCCCTTACAGCTAGCAGTGCTCCATTTGCTCTCGAGATGTGATTGAGTGAGTGTGTGCGTGTTTTGGCAAAATTATGATTAATATATGTTGTAGATAGGGGTGAATTCAGAAATTTATCTTTGGGTAATCTTTAATATAAGGGTAAATATTTTTTTTAAAAGAATATATATATGGGTAAATTTTATAGTTTAAAATAAATGTACTTTGACTTAGCATGAGTAAATATGTAATTATCAAGTTTCAAGTATGTACTTTTTGTAGAAAATTTTTAATTGGTAGAAATTGTCATTGTTTGACCAAAATATAATTTGACGACAACTTTGATCATTGATAACTTTAGTTAAATATATTAAATAAATTTAAAATTTTGATGTTTACAAAATACATGTTTTTTTTTGGTTAAACCACCATAGGTGGATGGATTTATATTAGCTTCCCCATGCCTTTTAAATGACAATAAAGAAAAAGGTTACAAAAACCTCTTCTAAAGATCTAAACTTTCTAGCGGTTATAATAGAAATTCTAAATTAAGGTTTCTATTTGTAAACACTACACGAAACTAAGCATAACTTCCAAAAACAATGAGTTAGCCTAGATATATACTCATTCTAAATTGCAAAGGAACACTAAAAGTTGGGATGCTTAGTAAAAAAGAGACTTAGTTTCCATTTGCTTGTTAGCGAGTCAAAAGCGCTAGACAATTGATACACAGATCAGCCTATGGAGAAAGTCTAATTTCCAAAAAGCAATCTTTGTATTGTGGCAGTAGAGTTTGGAGCACCATGGATTGACTTGTTGGTGCAGCTCAGAAGGTGATTGTATATTTTCTTCCTTGAGGGGAGTCCAGACCAGCTTCATGCAGTACCTGTAAGTGAGATTAAGTCAGTAGCATCTGTTTCTAAGTCTAAGGGAGGGGGTCCCTTGTTTATCAAGATAGATTGGTGCTACTGCTTTTTGTGGTATATTAGTCATATTCATAACACTATTAAACTGGTTAATAAGTGCATGTTTAGCTAATATATCAGCATACAAAATACATGTCAAATAGAATACAAAACTATATCACACATTGATATTATTATTTATATATTGCTTCAAATTTATGGTCAAACCGACTCAAACATGCAACAAAAACTATGATGAAAAATAGGATATCAATGACTCTGAAATAGAGGGAGTATAAAATTGTAGTAGATATAAATTGGAGTACATAATTTTATTAAAAACATCAATGTAGGGTAATTTGATTCAGCCGTCTTCTCCAACAAATTAACTCTGTCTCTCTTGTATAAACACCTCACAAAATTTTATCGTTATGGGTACCGGAATGGAGGCGCCGGGAACCAGAATTCGGTATTCATACAGAGTAACAGAACGAGTCGAGTAGTCGACAAATAATTGAGAGAAATCAGAATAGGATAACGAAATCCATTTTATATTTTTAATAAAACTAAAATGTAATTACTAGGGTAACCTATTTACGTTTACTGGGGTACCCTATTTATTAACATATATATACCGGCAAGGTAGTTAAGGCACGTAAGGCGTTTTGCCAATGAGTGCCTTAATGCCACAACAATGTAGCACTCGCCTTAAGGCGTTTAGGGCAATACGAATATATAATAATTATATATATCCACATTTATTTTAACAAAATACAATATTTAACTTACACAAATTGCAAATAAAGCATCAAAATAAACATATTTTTATAAAAAAAGTTCAATACAAGAGCAATATATAATAAAAATTCAATGTAAAAACTCATTATTGTACGGTCTTTAGTTTGTAGATGATCACGGTCCAAAGTGGTCGGACGGAGCTTGAAAAGAAACCCTTCAATTTTAGATTCGTCAAAACCCTTTATTTTCTTTCTTTAACTTCCCGCATTTTATCTTATATTTTTACAAAATAATTTATTAAAAAAAAAAAACCCGGTCCAAGCATATTAATGGACTTAAGGCGAAATTTAAGGCGCTAAGGCAACGCCATAACGCCATAGCATTGCTTTAAGACAAATATTTGCCATATTTGTAAGACAATGTTAAGGTAATCTTGAAATAACGCCTTTTGCCAGAACGAGTGGCTTAACTACCATGTATACCGGCCATTTTCTTGTACCATTACCCAGGTTTTGTAGACAGAAGCAACATTTGTTTAATAATTGGACTCTTCTCATTCACTTTTTACGTTGCATTTTTGATTGAGAATTCAGCACGATTCTTAAGTGGAAACTGTCCAAAAATAATCTGGCACGATTCTTACCGTCGGCGTTAATACTCCATTTCCGGTAACTATTCACGTGACGAAATTACATCGGTCCAGAGGGTTTACAGAAACTAACGTGATTCACGTGTTGTAATAAAAACCCTCCTCATTGCGTTGTCGTCTCTCCCTCCATTAAAACAGAAAGGAGGAGTTTTCGGAGTTGGGGAGAGCCAGCTGAGGATGTTAATGTTTTTGTGTCAATTCTTTTGAGAGTTTCCATTTTGGGAAAGTTAATTTGCCCATGCCAATCCCAACTTTAGGTTATTTCGACGTCTTGTTTAATCAATCTTTATCATCTCTAGTGCATCACATTTCAATTCAACCTTTACCTTTCTTTGAATACAATGAAGTTTACATGATTGAACCACCTTTATCCAAACTTCTAAAAATAAATAAATTTGTGATTGGATTTTCAGAGAATTTGGTTTGTGAGTTTCCGCACCCAATAATGGTTACCTAATAGAACCACTTTTGAAGAAGAGGTAAAAATAAAATAATTTGTTAAAGAAATTGCGGGAAAAGCGTTAAGCATGCAAAACAAATTAAGGGCTATAATATATTTTGAATGATATTATGTTACAGCTGTCGATTAAAGATTATGATCACGAAGGTTGTGGAAACGAATGATTTAGGAAGCTTGTCAAAATGAATGAAGATGCTTTAATAGACTAACATGTTCCGACAAAGTTAACTAAAAAAAGAGTGCAGATCTAGCGGGTACATAGGGAGTACCATAATTCAAGCTTCCAGTAAGTCAATTTTGATGGTAATACTCCACAGCTAATTTAAATGAAGGTAGAAGAGATGGCTAGTTTTTATTACTACAAGAATTCAATTATATCCTACCTATAAGATTGTTTTGTACTCCTAGAAACAATAACACCACATAAGATATTCCCTAATCAATTAGGCAAAGTTGCATGTCTAGTTTTTTTAATCCATGATATCTCCTCCACAATATCTTGTCAATCCATATAATGAAAAAATTTCAATACCAAAAATTAATGGCACATAACTATTTTCTTCAAAACATGGAGTACACAACTTAGTCTATTGAATTGGTAGCTTTTTTATGTCTAAGGTTGAAGCAAGAGCTACCTTTTAGGGAACACAGACTACTTTTTTTCACTGCTAACAGCATCTCCAATGGTGTTCTTTTTGGAGTTGCTTGCAAATTTTCAAAGATGTGCTACACCGTTGTTTCACTGTCAAGTTAGCAGTTGCAGTCAAACAGTACTGCTCTACAAAACAGTCTGCCAGCATTAAATGCGAGCGTTCAACATGTCAATAAGTTGGAGATGAAAATTTTAGGGCATGCAACTAGACCTCGTCCACTCGCATCGCCTTACTCGCATCGATTGGGGGATTGAGAGAAACAAGCACGGTTTTAAGGTATTGGACTCTTGAGACATTGTCCCAAATGAGAGTGGGAGTTTCGTGAAATTCAACTTTGTATGCAATCAGGCAGCTAGAGATTGGGCCCTTTCCCATTTAAGTATGTGATCCACAGCTGCAGCCCAGGCAGAAAGACACTTAACGGGCCTACTGAAATAAACGGGCTTCGGGAAAATTCCTTAAAACAAAGCCCATTAATCATTACCGGGAAAATCCGAATCCACCAAATATATGTTGAAATAAAACGTACGTCCCGCCGAACATTTTGTATACACTGCTCTGCCTAACTTTGGTTTGGAGCCCCTCCCACGTTATCTCCACCTCTTCATACCTAACTAAAACACACTCTTTTCATCCTCAAAACAACCCTCTACCTATTCCAAATCCTTGAACTTTGAGTACATTCATCTGTCTGGTTTCATGTATCTGTCCACACGGACTGATATAGTGTAATTAGACAGATATATAAAACATAGGGAAATTCTTCAGTCCCGTGACTGAATGTTCAGTCAAACGATTTACCATTGTTGGATTAACTTTTATATGCAACGATAACTTTAAATTTAAATTCAAACTTTTCTAAAAATAGATTAAGTTATGTTGTGTAGTATTCTTACGTGAGTCAAAAAAGGAAAACTGAACTGTAGTCTCTCTAAAACATTCAGTTTTCACACTACATGTGATTTCGAATATTTGTTAACCTGCACTGATATGATATAGTACAAGAAGACAGATATCCGAAAATGATCCAATACAAATCCTATGGATTGATAAGAAGAAAAACACAGCATCTGATCCCTTATTTTTTGAGGAGGAGATTTGACATCCACCTGAATTCAAAAAATTAACGTATACCTAATTGCTCCCTCCATACTCAATTACCTAACTCGACCACTTTTTGCATCACATGCCCTTATAACAAGCACCGTTTTGGAACAGCAACAACGTGCATTTTCATCCTTTGCATTTTCCTTAGCTTCTTCTTTCTTCTAAATTTCTTATTTCGAACCCCTCTTTTCTAGCATCCCATACATTTTATCATACCTTAATTAATATATATGCCAAAGCTTTTCCAGTGAAGACACGCTCGAGAATCGTGTGGGACCGGATAATCGACATGGTAAGTGAAAAACCAGTCCTAATCTTAATTTCTACAAATACCTAACTCATCAGCAGGTTATGAATTATGATCATATTGTACTAACTAGCTAGCTTCTTCCAAGAGCTATCATAAAAACAAGTAGATTAAGGTTGTAAATCATACATTATCACACACAAACTCAATATTATTTATAAGTAGGTTCAATCACAGGGTCCAAAACAGACCCGACCAGGACGAAATCATCGTCTACGTACAAACCATTGACGTGAATATTAAGAATTTTACAGAACCGCAAATTAATTAATCCCAGGTTTTTTGCTTTTTATTTTTCAGCAAACAGCATAAAAGGACAAGATCATAAATCATAATTCATAACGAACCTCAAACTTTAAGAGAGGATATGATCAGGGAAAGTACTTAGGTTTGCTGAACGCTGCTAGGAGACGAGGAGTCGCAGACGACCTCCGTTTCCATCTCGCGGCGGTGGAAGCTACGGTGGCAGCCGCAGGCGGCGCAGGTGAGTGCACCGTCAGAGCCTTCCTCGCCGGCGGCCATGAACTCCCGGCAGCCGTCCACGGCGTAGCCGCCGACGCCAGCGGCGTGGTTCTTCTGGCACTCGGCGTAACGGACTGTCCTGACTTTGTAGGCGGAGCTAGCCGCATTCCCGGAGCAGTCCACCAGCTGGAGCTTCTTCATGGCCGGCGATGAAAGCGAGAGGAGTTTATTATGAGATTGAATGAAACCCTAACTCTGGTTGGGACTTTAAACTCTTTGTTTTAAAGAAGCCTGTGTGTTCGCTAACTCTGGTTGAGCTACACTAATGCTGGTTAATTTTTTACCATTTCTCTGGTAATTTCTGGATTTTACCCCGATCGATGGAGCTGAAAGTAGGTTAAGTACGTCTTGTTTAGCAAAAGTTGGTGATTGGTTTGATATAGAATGAATGGAACAGCTAATTAGGCGAAACTATCCTTGTGGCCCGTAACGTGATTCCATTTCCGTACCGAACAATTATCGCTTTTATCATCTTTCGTTTCATTTCGGAAATAATTATTAATAATAAGCCCATGTTTGCCCGAATTTTTCTGTTCAATGATAGATAATGTAATTTGATGAAATTCAGTTTAATTAAGTTATGTTGATTTTTTTAATATATTAATTTTCAGTTCAGTTTAACAAAAAATAAAGTTCTACCAAATAGGGACTAAGTGGTATTCTAGAATAATTTCGAATACATTTGTAAATTATTACATATTTTATAAATTTTTATTAAAAACGACACGAGAAAAAGACATTTTCTATATCTGTTTTTCGTTTTTAAATTTCACATTCAGTGGCCAGCACTTCAACCAATAGTAAGCAAACACAAGCTTTTAAGGTCCAATCTGCTATTTGGCGTACACCATTGAGTGATCAATTCTCTCATGTTTAAAAAATTGAATGGCTTAAAACAAAATTAATTTGAATGGCTGGGATCATAGACCTTTTGATTTGAATGGCTTGGATGAAAATTAATTTGACGGATTCAAAGTCAAGTAATATTTAAGGATGTGATGCCATAACAACAGAAAAAATGGAGGGACAGTGGGAAAGCTAATGTTGTGATTAATTACCACTTTTGTTTAGTGGAGAGTACTTTCATTTTGATTAAGACACCGAAAGTTAATTTGGTAGTTAGGCTGTAAATATAATTAGATTGGTAATTATACGATCTGTTATGTTTGACAGTGACTTAAGTAGCATAATCCTCATGATTAACACTTTAACATGCATGCTAATTGTAAAGAATTCTTTGGTAAATTTGTTTTATCGCTATGATTAACACTTTATCATTATTCAATGCAAGTCGAAGTATTTGGTTGCCTGGTTGGTTAAATGGTCTACGAGACACTACATTCAAAAAATAAAAATTGGATTTAGGGAAAATTTCTCATTAGTTCTTGTTTTCTCCGGTTTACTTGAACGAAACTGAACTACATACTCTTACTCTTTTGGAAACAAGAAAATGGTTGTAACAACCACAAGATTGGCACATTGCTAAAAAAACTGGAAAAGGGAAAACCCTCCAAGCCGCCCCTCTCCTGCTTCCGCCGCCAGATCCAATTCGGGGTTGCCGCCGGCGACATTCGTTGCGACGGTAACCCCACCATCATCAAAATACATGCCGTGATCCGCTCCGCTTTCTGCTAGAATAGGGCACCAAGATTTTTGAGAGATCAATTACCGACGACTCTCTAAACCCTAGGGTTTAAAGAGAAAAAGACTTGCTTCCGCAAGAACCAGATCTTGGTCGCCGCCTCCGATAAATTCAAGCCGATCGAAAAACAAAACCAAGAATCAGAGAGCAGTAACCTTTTGCACAGAAGTATCACCACTATGGAGGTTATTACATCAAGAATATGAGGTTTAACCCCAATAGCAAAACGGGAAGGGATTTGTCCGGTGACGGAGGACAACGACGTCCGTTTCATGCTGGCGGGGAAGATCAGACTCCGAAACCATTATCCCCAGGAACGGATCTCCGGCGCGTTCGAAAAGGAGTGGAAATCACCTCGGTGTCGCCGTCTGGTGGATGCTCCCATACTGGATACCCTGGCGAAACGGTTCAAGGCGCATGAGAAATATGCGCGTGGTTGTTTTCTTTTATGTTTTGTTATCTTTTTGTCATTCCAGTATTTTATATTCGTACTAATAACCGACGAGATTATACATCTCGTCGAGGAAGAAGCTGATGCCCGAGTGTCTTCCAGAGGCATATCATGGGAGGAAGAGGATGGAGAACTCCTTTGGAAGCCCTTCGCTATAAGGAAATTTTGTCTGGAAGTCGAGACAATGCCAATGGAGAAGTTCACATATGAGTTAGAGATTAGTACATTTATGGGGCCATGTTGGTCGCCTTGCACTTCAGTTATCTATTTAGCTCATTCTCTAGCGTTACTCATAAGGTCGAGCACCCTGCTAGAGGGGGCTCTTCCTAGTCATGTTCTACTGCAACTGGACGATTTTCAGTAATTTACGAATGCAATAAATATTTATTTTAAAAAAACAACCACAAGATTGGTAGTTTTATGGAAAGTGCATGTTATAACATCAGTAGTTGACTTTGACATTGTAACTGCATTGTCATGTTATAACATCATTTTATAGGAAAGTTGAAGTTGCAGCATTTCAGGAAAGGTTTAACTGTTACATTGCTCTTTTTGTAACAGTTATTATTTTGACAAAGAGTTCAGTTTAAGCAGCTGAGATACAGTAAGAGTTTGCACCGCTGGTGTAGGTGCTTTCCAACTAGTTTTTTCTAATTGAAATCTAGAAGATTATTGACGACTTCTCAACATTAATAAAATACAAATACAAAGATTGTTTGAAGGCTGTGTGACCGAAAGATGTATGCCTGAAGGCGGGGTTTGGTCGAAGGTTAATTGTTTCCTACGCTTTCGACTAGAAGCAAAAAGTTGTCTGAAGGCTGGTTCCAAATTTCACCAAGAAGAAAAGAGTTGCCTGAACACTTACATCAAATGCGCAGAAAAGCGCAAACAGAAAATTTAATCAAAGTATACTTGTCTAGGCACAAAATATGTAACCTAGTTCAGAAACGCATGAAATTTACACTCTTACCAACTAAACTGTTTAAGAGAGACATATCATGCTTACCCTATCACAGCTATTTGAAAAATGATGAGGAATCGTTGTATAGACATGTCAATGAAGGTTATTAATATCATGTTTTGGTGCTACACAAATGAACAACACAATAACTAAGGATAAGACTTAGGGACATGATTAATCAATTGTAGAAAGTTGTGGTTGATTGATGCTAACTTTACAACGCTTGTTAGCTAATATGGCGTCTCTATCAATCCTTCCATTTGGACACTGTTGATACATATGTGTCTAAGCAGCTTATAATTGTCCTCTAATCGCGTTCACGGAAGCTGTCACTTTTAACCATTCTTCACCATTTTTGACCTTGCGACAACGGCTACGCTGGACCATCACGCATTTTAAACATTTCAAAAAAATTATTGTACTTTTTTAAAATTACACTTTTCAATTATTAATAATGATTGAGGTGTCAATTTGTTAACTTCTGTCACGATTACGTACTAAATATTTATATGACGGTCGATCCCAAAAATAACTTGTGAGTAAAAAACTTTTACAAGACCTTTAAATCCCTTTTGTTGTTACTGAAAATGATTAAGAAGAATTTTGGGTGAAATAACTCGGATCCATTTATTGCTTGACCCCTCCATGACTTTACCAATTGTGTTTACACATAAAATATACATACGAGGTATTATCAATACTTACATAATAACGAATTCAAATACATATTAAATACAACAATATCTTTATTTTACTTATCAATTTGATATTAATCTGACAGAAAACAATTCTGTGCAATGATTAGTATGTTGGCCCAATGTTAAATACTTCAGTATCACACTTCATCAATAATCGTAGTAGGCCGATTGCTTAGTGAGGCCCAATATAACTAAGGTAGATCGGCCCTGATGTAGAGACAATGAAACAGGCAACGTCTACAAAACTTCGGCCTCTTATAGAGATGAAGATAGAAACTTGTCTCAATTAGTATCAAAAGTGTAAAAGATTAGGGTTGAAAGTGAGAAAATCAACACAGAATAAGTAATGATCATGCATGAAAGTTAAAAAATCAACCTTAATACAATACGGAATGAATAATCATACCTAATATGTAAAATGTCAATTTTTGAAAGTGAGAACATTAACACAAAACATATAAGCATCATGCATGAAAGTGAGATGATCAAATTTTTCCTGATTCAATTAGCACCATCATACAGGAGACGCTAACGTCTCCGGGCTTTTAGTGTCCTTTCTCACGTAAAAACAATTTTAATGCCACAGTAATCAAATTTCAACATTTGATAGTACAAAATTTATGTTCAAAATTGTGTTGGATCTTTACGATAATTTTAACACCACCATCAATTTTGAAAGTATTATGCTACATTTTAGCTTACTTGTTATACTTTTTACTATATTCATTGTACTTTTAAATGTAAACATTTAACTAGGAAGTTTTTTCATCAAGTTAAAAGTTTAGGATAAGTGAACTTTTAAAAATGAAGTCACTAAAATACCTGTAAAAAGGACAAATAATAAAAAGACGTAGACTATCAATATAAATAGAGAAAACAATATAATTCGTCTTATCATATGCTTTTCATCACTTTTTAGGTCTCTATTAGACAAATTCGATCTACAAAGTACGAGATTAATGATCCTATGTCATTTCTCCCGATCCAACACATGAGACTGCATTCCGATTTGTACAACTCCAAACAAATGTTGAATTTCAGAGTGCACGTTCTAATGTCCTTTGGCCAAGAATTGAATGAAGAAAATAAATTATCGGTTACTAATTAGCCATAAAAATGAAAAGATGGAGAACGTGTATATAATGTAGGGTAACAGTGGAATGAGGAATCGGCGGAATGTGATGGAAATGAATGAAAACTGAACAGTCGATCGAGTTTGTTAATGGAAGCACATGCATCTCAGTTAATACACTTACAGTGACAGCAGCCCCCAATGAACTGGGCTGATGCTGGTTATCAAACCCCTTGCACATGCTTATGTCTCCCTTCACCCACCGGCGTTCTTCTCGGAGCCCCGACCCGGTCATAAAAATACGAAACAAGACAAATAAGGAAAGTGTGTGCGTTTAGATGAGATAGAAGTATTGCGCATTTAAACTCGTCTAAATATAATCTAGGTTCAACCCTCACTTTCTCGTAACCTGATTACATAATTTTGGATTAAAAAATTACTAGATTTCTCCATGCAAATACGTTTTTCTCATGCAGGTCCGCATTTTTTCCAAAGTAGCCTCAAGTGTTCCCTTGCATTTTGGTTAGCATTTTTAGCCTTAGTTATAATAAGGGAATTCTTGTAAATATTTGGATCTGCATAAAAAAAAACGTACATGCATGGAGCAACCCTTAATTACTATCGTAGATCATGTTGGATTACTTGACTAGAAATTTGCATCTCAAATGCATTCCATCATATGTTAAGGGATTTGCAATGTAAGTACGTTGTCTAAATAATTCTCGCCATAAAAATTATACATATCGAGGGTATATACTTAACCGTGAAATAAACAAATTGATGTTTTTTTTTAATATCGAATTAAATATAAACATATCAATGCCGGTCACCTTCTAGAAACTCAGGTAACGGTGCAATTTTTCTCATTTTAACCATGAAAACTTCTTTTCGATTTTATCATTTTTACTATTAAGCATCTTTTCGAAATATTTTCTGAGAAGAATATGTAATGTAGTATTTATTAGATATTATATAAAAAAATAATATTATAGTTTGAAGCATGATTGCAGTTGTGATGTAAACGCCTATCAAGCATTAACTCATCAGATATGTTCATGGAATCAAATTGTAATCGATTCAATATTCGTGGCTGGAAATATACATACTGTATTTTATAGGCAGATGCGGATAATATAGTACACCAAGAACAACATTAATGCGTAGAAAGAGATAACATGGGCTGGATTCCATTTCGTTAGCAGTAGAAACCTTGTATGCTATCGCCCTCTCTGTTTTATTTCCCATTTCTATGTCAATTTTGGAGTTCATGCCCATCACCATTGATTCTGCCAAGCCTTATACAGAGTACGTGGTCTCTAGTCAGTCTCTTGCAATTATTATTAATAAATTTTTGACATGCCTATATCATGGTTTTCATTCTCTAATTAGAATGGATTCATAGTTTAATACTTGGTGGTAGTGTTTTGGATTTAATCGCATTGTTATTTACTAGTATTTTCAGTGTATAACAACTGACCCACATGAACCGACCAATCCGATTGACATGCAACTCAATTATGACATCTGAAAATAAATAATTTAAACCTGATCACTAGATAATGGATTCTAAGCCAAACATGACAAATGCCGAACCCGAATCCGACCTCACACAAATCCAATTATAAACCAAACATAAAGATGGCCGTACGCGATCTTGATGGATTCAGCTCAAAAATTAGTATAAAGTTGAGGTTGTTCATTAGTTAATTTAAATCAACATTATCTTCTATGTCTTCAACATTTTATAAAAAATAAGTTTTATGTCTTTTAAAGAAGTGTAGTATTTCTGTGCTTGCATATTTAAAATGAGTTTTTTATAATTTCGGGACCATATTCATTATTAATTCTAATTTTAAGGGTATTTTAGGAAATTCACTAGTTTAAATTAAAATTTAAAAAAAAATGGTCAAAAATGTCACGAAACTTATAAGTCGCGCCCTCACCCACCACCACCACTTGATTTATCGTTGGTTGCCCGGATTCTAGTTCCACGCTGCTCAAATTTTCCGTGTCACCAATATTCACATCCTTTGACTTGTCCTTGATTTCAAAGTATTCATGTTCGCAAGATTCTGGAAAATAGGAGTTTACCAAAATTATTCATGTTCACTAGTTAGTTGAACCTAAAATATGAGTTTACCTAAATACCCTAATGAAAATTTGAAGTACAAATGAAAATAGTCCCGAGGCTATAAGAACTAGTCTGTAAGATGTAAAGGCTAAAAATATCAAACATTGTTTTAAAGGAAACAAAAACTTTTTTTTGGGAAATGTTCGGATCACGATTTACGTCTAAGTAGTATGGTATGCGTATATTATGAGGTAACTACAAATTTTTCAAATTTTAGCATGTGTCGTGTTGTTTGGTAGACGTAGAAACGTAAGAATTTAGAATTCTGGGGAATTTTGATTTACCACATAACGTGGGAATTATCTTACCGAGGTAGTACTCAGTCGAATACAATTCCGCATACATTTTGACGTGGTATTACTATTTTATCCAACAAATTCTGCATGGTTTTCTTCAATAGTTTAGCACTTGTATGAGGTTCAAGAATATTGTCTTACATATTGCTCCACCCTCTACGCGCAGAGGGTGCAAATTTTGCAAAAATAACATCTTTGTATCGTTGGATTCTCCTCCGCAAGCACTATAAAATCGCCTATTCAAACATTATCGAATTTATCACAAAGTTATTTTATCTGATAATATGATATACACTAAATCGTAAGCTGCTGAGGCTTTTAAAGATTGTTCTGATTTGGTTTCGAATTCTTGAGAGAATCTCTCTTAGATTACGATTCAGTTGTATCTCAAAAGCTGATTCACACAGTTGGAAAAAGATTCAAATTTATCTTTAAATATTCAAACTTATCTTGTGTGGAGCTTAAGCTGGACGCAATTATGGGCCTTCTAGCAAAACGAAACGCCCAACGGAAGCTGCTGCATTCGTGCCTGCAGGTCATGCGTACGAGCACAAACCCAAACTCAATTCCCTCATACAAGTGCTAAACTATTTAAGGTGATCAAAATCCCCTCAAGTTTCTAATGTGGGATTGGTGCCTCCAAACCCATTTCAAGAGACCATCTTTGAGCATTCATAACTCAGTCATTCTTGATCCGATTTGAGTAATATGTATAACCTTAATTATAAGATTGTGAAGGGGAATTGTTGGGACTCAATTCTTTAGGAAACTTCCAGAACTAGGCAGTGTTACATGGCCTCATAGAACGGGCACAACCGAGAAAAACGCACGAGGAAGGAAAGAAGGCTATGGGAAGTACACTGACACCAAAAGTTCAGGAAAGTTCAAAGCGAGATCGCATACTTCCTAACCAATGGAGCATGTGTGCACTCTGAAGGGAAAGTTCAAGGCGGTTTCACACACTTACCATATGCATCTTTCTAAGCAGTACATACGAGTATCACATAATCAAGTCAATTCTGAGTCTGTCTTGACTGTTCTGGTTCCCGCAGTGAAAATCCGATTCATGTGGGGGATTGTTGAAAATATTGGGGAAAAGGGAAATCATTTCGAAAGTTTTTGGGCACGAATTTGAGGAAGTTATAATTCGAATTAGATTGAGAATTTTGTATTGTTGGATTCTCTTCCGCGAGCACTATGATATTGTCTATTCGAACACTCAAATCGGATCAAGAATGACTGAATTATGAATGCTCAAAGAAGGTGATTCAAAAAAGCTGATTTACACAGTTGGAAAACGATTCGAATTTATCTTTAAATGTTCAAACTTATCTTGCGCGGAGCTTAAGCTGGACGCAATTATGGGCCTTCTGGAAATTTCGGCAAAATTCTAGAATTTTATTTATTGAGCCCGGAGCAAAACGAAGCGCCCAACGGGTCTTCGCAAGCTGCTGCATTCGTGCCTGCGGGTCGTGCGTACGAGCACAAACCCAAGTTCAATTCTAGAAAATGTGCACCTCTGCGCGTAAAGGGTGGAGCAATATGTATGACCGAGTAAGATTGCGAAATGTGACAGTGTATACCTTAAATAGTTCTTGATCCCATTAGCGTATCACATAAACGTTATTGACCTGAGATGTGCATGACCTCTACGATAAAGAATACGGGAGTTGCTTGAGGCTTTTAAAGTAGTGGTTTTCTAACTGAGCCTAAGGCTCTATTTATAATGGTAGTGCTCAGGATTTTCGAAAAGAAGATTGTTCTGATTTGGTTTCGAATTCTTGAGAGAATCTTTCTTAGATTACGATTCAGTTTTATCTCAAAAGCTGATTCACACAGTTGGAAAAGGATTCGAATTTATCTTGTGTGGAGCTTAAGCTGGACGCAAGTATGGGCCTTCTGGAAAACTTCATCAAAATTCTGGAATTTTATTTTTTTGCCCAGAGCAAAACGAAGCGCCCAACGGAAGCTGCTGCACAAACTAAAACTCAATTCTATAAAATTTGCAACCTCCCTCCCCTGCGCGTAGAGGGTGGAGCAATATATAAAACTATAATGTGTTTGGTTGGTGGTGAGAATTTTATATTTCTTATGATTCATATTCTGTGATGTTGTTTGGTTCACGTTAATTGAACGCGTATATAGTTGAAGAAAACTATGCAAAATTTGTGGGATAAAATGGTATCACGTGTATTTTCGTTTACCAGACGACACAACATATGCTAAAATCCGCAAAAATTGTAATTACTTCATCCCATACGCTACCAAACGACTCCTAAGTGTTTAAAAGTAAGGATCTAATTTTGATTATATAAAATCAATAAGATCTATTAGTATTTATAAATCTATGTGTGAATGTAACTAATACGTTGTTAGGTTCATTCAAAATAAAAAAAATTAAATTAATATAAGAAAATTTCATATAGATAATAATAATAATAATGGATCAATTTTAATTCAAGGATACTAACTATCAACTCAGAACTTAATTTTTCTGGGTACACATCATAATACACCAAATCTGATACAAGAATTATACTCTAATCTAATCATATTCTACCATAGTCTAGTGATCATGTATGTCGAGTGGTCTAGGTTCTTGCTTGAATTCGAGTGGGTTTGAAGATCCCACTTACACTCGCTTACTCAGTTGAGCACGCCTCTTGCAGATTGGAGGTGGTGAAGACTTGGGAGACTAGGGGAGAAATCCCTTCCAGCCCAAATTGAAGGAGTGGAGATTTGAACCATGGACCTCTTCTAGCCAAGGTAAGCCTTTGGACACTTGACCTAAACTCACAACTTAATTGATATTCAAAATGATTAGATTTATAATACACTCGAATTTTGACCTAACCCAACCCAACAAATCTGATATCAACCCGACGGGTTATAATTTGATCTAAACCCAATCCACCCAGATAAATGGATTTGATCTAACACAACACAATAAAAAGAACCTGACCTGTTTCAACCTAAACTGCCCCACCCAAACCATTTTGATATGAATCCGAAGTCGACCCCTGTACATGAACCTACACCTCCAATACTCTCTCCGTCCTAACCAAACTTCTTAGTTGACTTTGGGTTGAATATTAAGTAAAATGTATTTTATATCTTATGAGTGGTGATTTAAGGGGTATAAACTGAATATCACTTACTCTTATTGTTGTTGGTAAGATGGTATATTTGTCTTTTGTACTTGTTTTCTTTACCAAAAGAAGAAAGAATGAAAGTAAGAAGTTTTGGTTGGGACAAACCAAAAAAGAAAGTAAAAAGTCTTGGTTGGGATGGAAGGAGTACGTATTAATGTTAAGATAAGTGATTTGGGCCCATTAGAGTTTATCTAGGGTTATGGTTAACACTTTCCTTGTACCATTATTTCCACATATTTACCCAGTAATACACATCACCTCATCATCGAGACTTACCACTCTAACATGGTAGATCAGTTGGCGGATGTCTTCACCAAGAGACTCCCTTAGATCCAAATTTTTGGTTTCTGACGCTTCGTTTGAAGGTTATTAAGAAAAGTCATTTAGCCTGGCCCAATAGGGTTTATTTAGGGTTAGGGTTAGGGTTAATACTTGTACTATTCTTTCCTACACATCACCTCAACATCGATGTTTACTGCTCTAACAATGATCAACCTGATCACATATGAATATATAAAACTAACACTTTAACTAAAATCTAATCAAAACAATTAAAAATACTTATTATAATAATTCTTATTAACCTTTATTACGATATGATCCATGTTATTCCTTCACATATTATTTGCATTTTAAAGACAAAACCCAAGTCACATACGTTGTGAGAATCATCATCACGTAGCTTGCCTCTTGAATAGCGACATCCCGTTTTATAACTGAGCTTGTAGAGAAAGAAAATGGTACAACACATCATTGCATTTTCTGGGAAATGATCATCACTTCGCGTCAGTTAATTAATAAAACGGGGAAAAACTGTCACTATCTTTTTTACAACTCACATATGAACATTACGAAGACCATAACAAACATAAATTAATACAAAGCCAGGATTTGATTGTTGACAAATTAATCTTTCGTGAATCATGCAAAAACCAGACTACTCCATCGTTTCGAATTGGTTAATGATAATGTGGTTTGCTGAAAATTCACGTTTTGGTTGCGTGATAAACTGTTGTTCTTTTTGAGTCAAATAATTCAAACACTTCACATAATATGAATATGAATATGAATATGAATATGAATATGAATATGAATGAGAGCATTTAAGGCTATAAACTGCTAATTTCCAATGCCATTGATGCCCACTCGTTTTTTAACAAATCTTGTTTATCTGACATTTTTATTTACTACGCTATGCACCCTGTCACCCATTACTTATTACTCCTAGTCAATAAAACGACAGCAGTCCAATAAATAGATGCTACAAATCTCCATAGATTCCATTAATGACACATGTTTACAAATTAATAGCTAGTTCTTTTTTTTAATTTTTTCATTTGACTATGTGCTTGATTAATTGTTTGGTCTATAAAATTATTGTGTGTGGTAAATTGCTGTTACACTTAACTGTTGATATATTAATTGGTGGTTTGACAAGAGTTTTTATTATTATAGTTTTTATTAACAAAAATCTCCATTGGTGTTACCTACTTATAAGTAATTGGTCATTTGACCTAAATTTTGATTAGTTGCTACTTTAATTGTTTGACTTTATTTTACTCCAATTAATCGTTATCTATTTATAAAAAGGTAACTATTTTCAGAAATTCAGAAACTGTTTTCTTGAGTTTATTTAGATATTTATTTCAATTTATCAATAAAATTCATTTCAAATCAGTAACTATAATATATGTTCATGAGAGGAAAAATAGCTCTTGTTCTAACTTCTACTGCAAACCCTAACCACTTTATCCTTCATAGAATACTTAATCCCGTCCAAGTTCAATTCATGTTTAAACTCCTACTTTTTCAGTAATAATTTGGTTGCATTATCATGAGTTAAAATTTACAATTGACGTTGATAGTTAGATCAAACTTGCTCGAGGATTCTTACAAAGTTTATAGACAAGCTGGCCAATTCACACATTAATGGTTAACTTAAATGAATAAACTCATCAGATAAATATTCGAGCCAAATGGTTAAGCTACGGAAATGAATAATAAATTCATGAAATGCCCAAAATAAACATGTCAAATATTCTAACCAAAAAGCACCTCATCAAAAATTACTAGCTGCCTTGCCTGATTTGACTAATTAATCCCAGTTACCACTAAACATCAAACAAAATCAGCAGTAATTCTTCAGCCACTGAAAAACGAAAAGTTGGCCAGATCAAGCCTGCTCTGAGCGCCGCCGTCGTCCAACAGCAGCCAGTTCTCCAGCATCGAGAACGGAACCTCCCCCGTTCCCCTTCCGCCACCGCCATCCTTGCTCTCCGCCTGAAAAACTCCGGCATCCTCCGGCGAAGCCGATGGCGAGAACTCCGAGGTCGACGACTCAAACGTCTGGAACCCGAAAAGAGACTCAAACGCCTCCGACATGTCCATCCCGCTCTTGCTCTCGCCGCTGGAGATGCAGTCCGCCGCGCCGCCGTAGAAAGAGTGCTGAGTGCTGCTGCCGGACTTCGACATCGGCTCAAGCTTCACCGCCGCCGACGACCTCGCCGGAGGCTTCTTCATCCACCCCTTCAGCAGCTTGGCTATGTTGTCAGAGTTGGCCGCGTACGTAGGCGGCGGAGAAGGCTTGCTGTTGCAGAGCTTCATGTCGGGGATGTAGGGAGAATCAGGGAGTTTTGTCTGGGTTGACTTTGGTGAGTCCATGGTCAACGCATCCTGTAAGGCCTGTTTGGCTGTGTGGATATCGGTTTGGAGCCTTTTCTCCCACTGTCCCTTGGTAGCAGAATGAGATTGAGAAGATGAAGGCTCTTTTTCATCAGCAGCAGTTTCAGAAGAAGGCTGAAGCTTCTTGAGCTTCTTCTTCAAATGAGTGTTCCAGAAATTCTTGATATCATTGTCTGTTCTCTCAGGAAGGTACGAAGCAATGGCAGCCCATCTGCAACAACAAAAAAAAACCAATTTTTCAGTAACCATTACCAAACACGGCCTTAAACATTTCACAAAAACCCAAAAAGAAGGGCAAAAAACTAAAAATCCATACTTGTTGCCTAGCAGAGCTTGAAGCTGGATGATCATCTTCTCCTCCTGATCTGTAAAGTTACCCCTTTTAATCCCTGGCCTGAGGTAATTAGTCCATCTCAGCCTGCAACTCTTGCTGCATCTCCTCAGCCCTGGAAAAATTCACAGCAGGTAAACAAGATCAGATTTTGAACAAACCCTTTTGAACCAAACCATATCCAAAGATCAAAAACGGTAAAAAGGTAGCTTTTTTTTTACCTGTGCTTGTCGGAACAGCTCTCCAGTTTCCAGGACCATGTTCTTGAATGTAAGAAACCAGCATTATATCTTCCTCAGGAGTCCATGGCCCTTTCTTCACACCAGCTTTATCACAGCAAGGAGGTCTCCCCATGATCAAACCTTGGTCAAAACAAAAACCTGCAGGAAACAAAAATTGAAGCTTCTCTCTTTTGGGGGTTTTTTGTGGGACTTTCTCTCTCTAGTTCTAGAGAGATGGTGAGAGACAAAGGTCCAATGTTGAGACTGGGACGGAATATATAGGAAAGCGTCCCATAATAAAGATAAAGTGCTGACCTAAAACAAACAAGCGCCAATTCAAAGAGTCAAAAGGCCAGAGTGAGCATTTACTCATTTGCTAAAGTCAGCTGTCTGTAAATTTTTCCCATTTTTTCATTGCTGCCACAGCGAAACCGCGTTGCATTGAATGAGCTGTGTTTCCTTTTCTGGTTTTGTTCATTTTATATGAAAATGGAGAGAGATTTTGCTTTTTTTTTTTCTTTTTTTTTTTTAAAGGAGAGAGATTTTGCTAATCTGGTGTTTTGAGTTTCATTCATTCAGTCAGTCTTTCATATTTCGGCATCACTATCGGATCAATCTTTATCAGAATCTACATGTCTATTTGGTCCATGGTAATTAAGAGCTGTTTCTGAGTGAGATGGTGATAATGATATACATGGTAGAAGTTGATGTTCATATTTAGTGTAATTATATTGTGATAGTTTGATTATGATAAATTGTTTAGCATTTAAATCATAAAACAATGTTTGAATATGTTGTGATCGTTCTAAGAAATTGTATATAGAATAGAGAAGAAATATAAGAACTTAAAATTTAAAAAATATTTGAATTTAGTTTTCCATTTGGTCAAACAATTTTTATTAAAATATCACGTGTGACGATTTTTTTTTACTTTAATACTTCACAATATTTATGTGTTAGTGGTTCATAAAATATAATAGTTAATTTTAAAACTTAGTCAAACCGATCGATCAATATAAATAAACCATCTTAGTGGTTGGTCAAAAGAAAATTTACACATCACGACTTTAAAAATGTACAGGAAAGAAATTTAAGAACGTAAAATTTAAAAAATCTCTGAATTTTAGTTTTCCACCGGTCAAACAAAAGTTAATTAATAAACTTTGACACTTTACAATATTATCATTATACGTTTAAATATAATAAAATATAATAGTTAATTTAAAATATTAGTCAAACCTATCAATATAAATAAAACGTCTTAGTGGTTGGTCAAAAGCAAATAAATACATCACAACTTTAAAAATGTAACTGTTAATTAAGTTATATTTCACGCGGCACAAATCTTTCTTCTTCCTCGTCACACCAAAAATATATAACACTTTACAAATTATACATTTCACTATTTAATAAAATATAATAGTTGATTTAAAAAGTTAGTCAAACCGATCAACATAAATAAACCGTTTTAATGGTTGGTCAAAAAGCAAATTTATACATCACAACTGTGTTAATATTTGTAGGAGGAACAAAAGTCAACAAGTAACAATATAATAATAATAGTGATTAGTCAAAACAGGATTAATTGTAGACGTAATTAAGCCATTAAAGTGGGCATGCATTTTCAGGTGGTGAAGAATGGTGTGATGAGGAAGAAGGAAGACTTGTGTCGCCTGAAATACTAAACAGGTCAACATCCAATCTCCACAAAAATCCATTGGAATACGTCGCGGTAAAATATTTCCAATTTCACCTTTTTACCATCTGCCTCGTGCATGTGGGCCAATTTATTGACAATCCTTGTATGGGGACCACGTATCTTTTGTGTGTGCTTATTTATTGCTCTCCCCCTTCGGCCCAATGGCAAAAAATTCATTACTCCCTTCAAAAGCCAATTTACAGCCTAGCTAATTACATACTAGTACTACTCCAATTCATGATTCAACAAATACAATTATATAAATCTCTCCATATATATAAAAAAAATAAAATGAGAGTAAACTATGTAAAATGATGCATCTGAGAGTAAAAAATAGTTGATGCTAAAATAAAATATTGCATATGTCCCAACCAAAACTCTGCTTAGTTGACTTTTCAAAGTCAAACTAAGTCGATTTTGACCATGAATATAAGTAATTTAGTAAGAATCGAGTCTTGAATCTACACCTTGATCTCTTGAATTTATCACTTATATCAGTTTAGTTCATTACAACGAAAAATAGTTTATTAAATTTATGTTAATTTACTGATGATTTAATTTTTCTATAAATTACTTTTTACTTATATTCAATTCAGCAATAAATAAGTTTAAATTGGGCCGTCAGTATTTGAAAATTCTCAAATGTTGCTTCCAATAATAGTAACCATGATGGGAACAAACATTGATTCCCATCAAGAAATAACACTTTGTGTTTTTGGGAATGAATGGACTACTCATCTATTCAGAATGTGTTGTTTTATTACCATTTTGTTATCATTTCTACAATTTATTTCATTGCTGCCAATCCCATTTCATACTCATGAGTGTAGCATATATTTCCTCACACAATTTGACATATGATTGCATGTGTTCATACTCATTGTAGTATATTTCCAATACTAATCAAATTACATTTACAGCGATAATAACTAGTAGTATATATTTTGATAACTTTTATTGTTTTCATTATTTCCTTGAGCGTCTAGAAGACTACTAGTAAAACCCTAGAATCGAAACTCTCTTTGGGCATTGACTTGTTCAACACTCATTTAATTATGGCTGCAATCAATTAGGACTTATGTTCATGCTTCTGTTCCCTTTAGCTGGTTTGCACTGCCCCCCTCCACATGCATTATGCATCTTCGTCCTCTTCGTAATTCCACATACTATGATTATTAATTGAATATTACCTACTAGGCAGGTTAGTGTTGATATTCTCACTTTCAAATCACTTTCAAAAAGTCTGATTTTTTACCCACTACACATGATCCTTTAGTTTATTAGTGTTGATCTTCCCACTTTCATTTCTGATTATAACCTTTTCGTGTTAATCTTCTCACTTTCATAGTCTGATTTTTTATATATTAAACTTTTGAGACTAATTTAGACAAGTCTCAGTTAAGAAATTGTATAACATGAAAAGATGCCAAGATTTTTTTAAAAAATTTAGTGGAGAACTTATATTTAAGAATTTTGAAAATCATACAGAAACAAATCACAAAAGTTTAGGAAAAATCTCACACGTATTAGCTAGCATCATTAGCACAATAATATTGGTGCCTATCATAAAATGAGTCCAACTTATATGAAATATATGCAATAAAAACTCTCTACTATTAAAACTACTACTTCCAAATTAAAATTAACAAGTGAGTTTAGAAACCGCAATACTGATCGTCTATAAATTAGTATTTCACACAAATGAAAATATAACTAACAAAAACTATTTCAAGGGACCACTACATATGAAATACGATAGATGATATATAAAAACAGTAATATTCTATTTTAAAATTCCAACCCATATACATATTAGATATATGTCACGCAATATGTCAGCAACCAAAATATTCTTGTTCTTCTGCATCACTAAAATGATAATATATAGTCCCATTTATGTTTCGGTATTTCCATGAGTTTTATCAATCCAAAAAATATATTATCTCGGCGATTTTCAGCATCTTTACGCACTTGTATTTTAAAGGGCGAATTGTTATGAATCAATGCAGAATGATCACAATTGATCGACCGAATGGCGAAATATATATTTAATATAGTCGATGCAAATACACAATGGAAACCGTCTTGCACACTAACCACCCAAAACCATAATTAAACATTTTAATGAAATTATTTGTTAACATTGAATCGATCTTTGAGATATACAAGATAGATATTGATACCTTCACATAATAAAGTAAAATTTGCCATAAAATTATAGAACCAATAAGAAAGATGACGGTAAAGAGTGTTGGAGGAACTCGATGCGCTTTTATTAACCATCTACTAACATAATTAAGGAACATGTTCAACATCAGAACATGTTCAACGATAGTGTAGCTTGTCTTGCCATGTCAATTTTCAAGCTAATGATATGGCAAACTTTACAGTTTAACAATGGTAAGCTTCATCCATAATAAATTCATAGGTCCCACACGTTTCTTTATTTTTAAATTATTTTATATATTATACTTACGAATATTTTAAAAATTGAAGTAAAAATAAAATAAAATATATGTATAATAAATAATATTTATCAAAGAAAATATCAAAATTAATTTCAGTTTAGGAATTAAAACAATTAAAAATATCATAATTATAATATTCAATTTCTATAAAGATTCGAATTTGAATATAACCATATTTTTCTTATGAACGTTGTTTATTATTATAAGAAATTATTATAAAATTTTATTCCATCCTATTTTATAACAATAATTTTGTTATTTTAAATAATAAAATTAAATAATTATACAATTCGAGTTATATGTAGGTTGAGTTTGAATGAAATTATAATTTTCAAAATATGTAATTTTATTTAATTTATATAAATATTTTTTATTCTATATTATAATATTATTTCACGAATAAATATTATATAACAATTAAAAATATGATTTTATATGCACCAAATCATGGATGGATCGATGCAATGCAAATACATACTTTTTTACTGCAGCCTGCAGTATTGCAGCCAAAAGCGTGTTACTTTACCCATGCATAAAATATACTAAACATCGCGCGAATGTAAAATTTCGTAAATTATGAATGGTTGGGTAAGCAAATCTCGTAGATAAAAATAAGTCACAAATATATGTTGTATCGATAATATAAAAATATTAAATGCAGCAGTGTTGCTTGGTATAGCAGTACTGCTTGACGGCAGCTGCTGACATGGCAAGAAACAAGGGTGTAGCATGCTGCAATGTTTGGAATATTTGCAAGCAACTCCAAAACACAACATGCTCTAACATTAGTTGATTAAGAGCATCTCCAATAGCAAGTTATAGCTTGTATGGTGAGCTACATCCATATTTAATTCATAGGTCCCACGTGTTTGTATTTTTGACCAATATTTTAATATAAATTATGATTATCTTTAATTTTAATTAAATTAAATTTGAAGTATATATATATTTAATAAGTAAGATTTATCAAATAAATATCAAAATAATTTTCAATCTACGATAACAAAAAAATGGTCAGTAAATATTATAAACTCAAGTTATATAAAGATCAAATTTGAATAGAAGTATAATTTTCTAATGAACATTATTTATTATTATTTTAAAAAAAATCATTTTACTATTTCATTTTATCCAATTTTATGTTATAATAATTATTATGTTCTTTATATTATAAATATAAATAATTATACTATTCAAGTTGTATGGGTCGAGTTCAAACAAAATTATAATTTTCAAGGAAATCTATTTATTTCGTATTATACATAATAAATGTATTATTTTACTTTAAACTAAAATAATTGAGCTATTATATATTATAAATATTATGTTGTATGAATAAATTTAATATTACAATAAAAAACATAAATGCACAAAATAATGGATGAATCATGAATGTAATACAAGGAAATGTTTCTAACTTACTATATATATACAAATCTTAGCACAATCAAATTGGATTATTATTCTTTATTATTAGCAAATAACAATTAGCTGATAGCATATAGACATTAGTACAAATCTTGGCAAATAACAATTAGCTGATACCTGTTTCATTACGTTAAATGACTGAAATAGACATTAGTACAATTCATATTATTTATTTTTTGTAGTGTGTTATTTGTTTATTGAAAATTGTTATCACTATATGTTCATTTATTTTTATGATGTTTATTATTTGAATTATTATTCTTTATTAATATATCTACATCTATTTAAAAAAAATATTTTTTGAATTAAAATACTTGAAATTTATTTTTTATATATTTAAAATATGTGTAATATACTTCAAAAATAAATTAAAAATAATGTAAAAAACCTTAAAATGTACGTACGCAAATATGATGTGTACCTTAAATTTACTAAAAGGTTATTATTTACATATATAAAAGATTTTCTAATTAGCTTTAATGAATTTGAAAAGGAAATTTGTGAGGGATAAGGATATAAAAGATATTTTGTAATATTTCTTTGATTAACTTTTTACAAACGCTGCTTTTTCTAGCGTTTCAGAAATCAGAGGTTTCACCAAAAAAGCTAATTAGAAAACTCTCCTCACCAAACACCAGAAAGAGTTGTTTGACAAGTCAACTATCCATATTTAAGCTAAAAAACTAAACGCTCTTCAAAACTCTCGTCACCAAACGGGGCCATAGGGCTCGTTTGGCTAACAGCGGTTAGCTGTTAGCTGTTAGCGGATTCTATCAGCTGTTAGCTGTTAGCGGATTCTATTAGCGGTTTGACTAGATGTTTGTATTTAAGTGTTTGGTAAATAACAATTAGCTGTTAGCGGTTTTGTTTTGTTAAATGACTGAAATAGACATTAGTATAATTTATTATAAGTTATTTTTATGTAGTGTGTATTACTTGTTTTAAAATATCAAAAAGTATTTTTATTACTAATATGTTTATCTATTTTAATGTTATTTGAAATATTATTCATTATTAATATACTTACATTTATTTAAAAAAATAAACAAAAATTACTAACCTGTTTTGAACAAAGTCGCTGCAGAACTTCAGATTGGTGGAGAAGAGACCGGAAGTTAGATTCGTGAAGTGGTGCAGAACTGCAGAACAGTACTACGTTAGGTTTTGATTAATTTGATTAAAAAATGGAAATCGGTGAGGAATAAGGACAAAAAGGATATTTTGTAATTTTTCTAATTAATTATTTTGCAAACGCTGCTCTTTGGAGCGTTTCAGAAACGAGAGGTTTCATCAAAACAGCTATGCAGAAAAAGCTCTTCACCAAACACCCTAAAGAGCTGATTGACTAATCAACTATCCATATTTAGCCAAAAAAGCTAAACGCTCTTCAAACCTCTCGTCACCAAACGAGGCCATAAACTCCCTGCTCATTTATTTCTCAATATTTGTATTCTATAAATAAGATTTTTTTAAAAAAGAAAAGAAAATTTAATTAAATGAGTCTATTCCTATTCTAACTCTTAAGAATTCAAATATTATCTTTTCTTTTTTCTCAACAACTTAATCGCCAACCAACATCAGCCCAGGAAGTTCTATACTTCAAATTTCAAATATCAAAATCCAAGGTTAGTTTTACCATGAGTTTTATCATCAAAGAAGATTTTGATTCTTGAGCTTAGTTTTCACTTTTATACATTTCTTGATTTAGTTTTATTTCATATGTGATATTGTATTGTGAAATATTGTGAACATGTAAATTTTTCTAGTTTAATGTATACATGGGGGCCTTTTTTTCATGTTCGCTTCAGGCCTTAAAAAACCTAGGACCGGCACTGATCAAAATATATTACCCTAAAACCTAGCTTAAAGCTAGGAGAGCGTATTTTTTTGTAGAAAGGTTTTAATTGAGACACATGGTAAATGTTAATCTTCTCACTTTCATGCGTGATCATTAAATATTCTGTTTTGATTTTCTTACTTTTCAATTGAGAATTTGTATAAAATTACTCCTACTAAAACTTTTCTTGAATTTGTTTTTTCTCGTCGAAAAGAAAACTACTGACCTTTTTATCAGTAGTGTTGAGCTTTCCCACATGGATTTCAAACTCCACATGGATTTCAGCCAAATCAAGGCCGTTTAACTTGTAGTCTGTCATTTCGAAAGGACCTGCTGCTCTATGGGCTGATAGATTTGGACATATCCAATGAAGAGAAAAGTAGATAATACAAGCCAAAATCATGATAAAATCCGGGTGTTGTTATACCATGCCCTGTATTTTACTGAAACACGCCCTGTATTTTAACTATTATTTAATTATATTTAAAAATAAAATGATGTTGAAAAATCAAGAAATATATTTAGATCAGGTTTAATTTCCGCAACTACAGAATAATTTTGGTTAAAAAAACAGAACAAAAATAATCATTTTAAGGTGTATTTACACTATTTCAGGACATGTATAAGTAAAATACAGCGCAATTTTGTTTATTTCTCTCAGCAATTTCGTGTAACAAAGATCAACACCATGTCTGGCGCCATTATTGAATATCCCCAAATTGGATTATACTTGCTTCACATGTATATAGCACTTTGAAAACAATTTTGAAAATAAAAGGTAAGACATGGAAAGTATCTGACAAACCTAATATCTCTCCATGTCTTTTGTCTCTGGCCCCATTAGCTGCAGGTAACAGATCCAGGCAAGTCATCAGTGTGAGATGGAAACTACCCCAGCGGCAGGCAAAATTGAACACAGATGGATCATCACTAAAAACAGGTTCAGCGGGTGCAAGAATCGTGCTAAGAAATCATGAAGGGAGAGTTTTAGTTGCAAAGTCAAAGTGTCTAGGTCAGATGGACAGTCTGGAAGCTGAGATCACGGCTCTATCTATTGGACTGGAAACAGCATACATATCTGAAGTGGATGACTTAGAATGCGAGGTTGACTCAATGATTTTACTAAAGATGGTGAAAAGGGAATTCAAAATCCCTTGGAAGTACACCAACCTGATGAGAAATATCTGGATGTTAGCAGGTGAGCTCTCAATTACCTTTTCACATACTTATAGGAAAGCAAACTCTGTGGCTAATTCTCTTGCTAAGATGGCTAGTGAAAGTAGAGTAACTAAAATTATCAATCATCAAAATCTACCAGTCAAGATAAGAGGTCTAATTGTTTTAGATAGCCAAGAGTTTCCTTATGTTAGAATGGTTAAAGATTTACCCTAGAGAACAAAGATATTGCTGCTCTTTTGTTTTAATATGGTCAGGAAACAATGCAAAGGAGAAAACAAAGCTAGCTCAGTCTATAAAGAAGCATTGGAAGGATCAGGTGTATAATTTTCAAAGTTCTATAATTTCTTCTAGATTCTCACCTAGAACATTTCACTACCTTACTCTTATTTCCTTTCAGGATTACCACAAGGCCTGGCAGGACAACTTATCAAACAACTTCACAGCTCTCTCTCACAAGTAGCTCAAACTGGACAGATGTTAGAAAGAAGCTGGAGCTATGAAAGTACTACATCTGATGGAATGACATCCAGATGGGTCTCAGACACATGGACTAGCATGGATCAAATCACACCTAGAGCATCACCTCAGGAGAATTTATAGTATGAGAGTGTGCAAGATTCTGTAGCATTCAAGTTACTGAATTTCACACTGAACTGTAACTTGAATGAATATCCTCACCTTGGCAAACTTGTGGTTCAACCTTGGGGGCTCTGAACTACTAACTTGGATGGGTTAGAGTCGATAGCTATGGAATCTGCTCACTGAAATAGATGCAGGATCTTTCCCAAGTTTTTTCATCCCAATTAGTGGGGTTTTATCTTGAACCTCAAGTTTTTTTCATCCCACATCATTTTGTTGGGGTTTTTCTTGGACAAAATGTAAGATCTTTGAAAATTTATAGGGTTCAGGGAGCCTAATATAAATCCCTCCATCAATGCTGGTTTAATTTTTTTTAAAAAATACCTTTGGAAATATTTATGATTGTACAGAAGGCAATCTACTTAGTATTTCCATCTTATTATCTGTTTGTTATTTCTGCATTGAACTGTAATATGGGAACATGAAGAAATGGAAGTTATCTGCAATGGAAACCTACAATGAGAGTGTTAGAGACCTTCTTGCTGTTAAGTTTCTTAATTAGTTTTCTCTTCAATTTTGAAACAGATATTTGAGCCATGGTAAGTATCATAAGGTGACCAATTATATTAACTGAACTTGTACCAAAGAGTCCTGCCAAACTTTAGCACATGCCAAGCCTTAGCAGAGACAGTGCAGTGATCTGGTAACAATACAGCTCTCTTGTTTTATTAATTTTAAATTAACCATAAATTTATTTAATTTGAACAGTCCCTAGGCAATATACATTTTCAGTATTATATTTCAATGGCGGTTTTGCCTATTTGAAGACTTGTAGTTTCTGGTTTGTTAAAGATATATAATGCTGGAAAATTGAAATGGGCAGCATACCGAGACTGAAAGCGTGAAATCAAGGTGAAGAGAATAGACTGTGAAAGCCATATAGTGGAAAGCGAAGAGTGAAGACAAGCTCTATGTTGTTGATTTTTAGTACATTAGATGGCCTTGGTTCAATTTTTATGTTGTTTAGAATTCAATTACTTTCACGGTTTCACCACATTACACTGGAAGTGTGCTATATACTCCCTTTACACTACTTTTAACAAGCTATAAATGATTTACAATATTTTGTACCCTTACATGAATGACAATAGATGGATACTCTTTTGTTCAGTTTGTAAATTACATCACCGGCAATAAATTGGGGAGGACGGAAAACAAAAAGATCTGTAGCGTTCAACAACGATTTCATTAGTTAAACAGATAATCAAAAACGTCTACTTGAACAGATGAAAAACTCCATCGTTAAGCAGACAAGGATATCTGAGTTTTAGTTAACAAACAAGGCTATTATTACAAGAAGTCCTTAGGCAGCAGATGCATCAGCCATTAGTCCCACTTCATGAAGCATTTTCTTTTTCTTCCTTATCAACTCTTCTAGCTCCCTCATGTTCTCTACTAGCTTCCTTTTCATCTTTCTCTTCTATCATCCTTCTCCATTCTTCTACCTTCCTCATCTTCTCTGCTAGGTTCGTCTTCTCTTCTAGGTCCCTCGACTTCTCTTCTAGCTTCCTTTTCAACTCTTCTTCCTTCTACCTTCTCTCCCTCATCTCCTTTTCTAGCTCCCTTATGACATCATCTAGCTTCCTCGTATTCTCTTCTAGCTTGGTCATCTCCTCTTCTAGCTTCCTCATATCATCTTCCTTCTCCTTTCTCTCCAACTTCTTCTCCCTTCTCTCCATGTTCGTCTCCCATCTCTCCATGTCTTCTCCCATATCTCCCTGTTATTCTCCCATATCTCCCTGCTCCATCTCTCACTGTTTTTCTCCCACATCTTCCTCTTCTTCTCCAATATCTCCCTGTTCTTCTCCCATCCATCCTCTTCTTCCTTCTTGCAAGCTGGTACAACAAGAATCATTATCTAAACGGAATGCAACGCGACTACATCCCTAGAAAAGCTTCTCTAACAGTACCAGCAAATAAGTGAATTCACAGGTTCAACACATTATCTAAACCGAATCTCAAACAGTACCAGCAAAAAAGTGAATTCAAAATGACAACTAATGTTGCTCAACAACAAAGCCCTAATTTGACCTACAAAGCTCCAAATCAACAAATCAAAAAGACAACCAATCAGGCAGTCACTACAGGTTCAACCCATTATCTAAACCGAATCTCAAACTGCACAAGCAACGAATTGAACTCAAAAAGCCAACACCAATTCAGCTCAACAACAACGAAACCCAAATTTGACCTACAAAGCCCCAAAATCAACAAATCAAAAAAGTTCTTCTTACATGTGCTAGCTCTGGAATCAGCCGCCGCAATAACGCCGTCAGTGACCGGAGCTTCCGAAATGGCGCCGGAAAATAGCTTGACATTGCCACTCGACAGAGAGTTCGGCTCCATCGTCTCCATCTGATTCTTCTTGGCAGCTCGGAAAATGTGGATTTGGTCGGAGAAACCTATCGGAATTTGGAACTGGGTTTTTCTGAGGAAATGGATCGAAATTGTACTTAGAAACCCTCCCTGAACCCTTCTTGGGGAAAAATTCGAGTGCGTTTTTTCCGTTTATTCATTTAAGAATAAGAACTTTTCAAAATAAATAATTAAAAAAAAAACTTCTAGAATTCGAATGCCTCTTACAAATTGGGTTTCAGACCTCTTGGTTTATGGGCCAAAGGAGGAGAGCAGCCCATTACTTTTCAAATTGTTAGAGTATCTCCCATTGTTGTGTTTTGGAGTTCTGTTTTTCATAATAATTTTTGAAAAATATTTTTACCAATACAAATTCAGAGAGTGAAGTATTGGAAGTTGGAAGTGGAACCCACGTTCAATTTTTAATAGAAAGGTTATACATTTATTTTTCTTTATTTTAATAATAAGTTTTTGAATAAAATAAGAAAGCTATGAAAATCTTATTCGAGGTAACCTTTCCATTGTGCGGAGAACAAATATAATTTTTTTGTCTATTTTCAAAAACTGTCTTGTGAGGTGGTTTTTTGGAGTATATGTGATGGCATATAAATATTAAATTAAATTGAAATAAATTGTTTTTAAATTAGAGTGTTCATGATTCATGTTAAAACGTCTATATTTTACGTTTTAAGTTAAAATATTCATGTTTTATGTTTCAAGTTAAAGTGTTCATGTTCATGTTTTAAGTCAAAATGTTCATGCTTTATGTTTTAAAAACTTTCATGTTTTAACTTAAAATGTTCATGTTTCATGTTAAAACCGGTAATGTAGCAACTCAACACTGTAGCAAATCAGTACTGTAGCGCGTGATTTTTTTAAATTTTCCGAAATTGCAAATTGGTGTCTCCATGTTTTTGGCTTATATTACTATTTACAATTTAATCTGGTCTCTATGTAGAGACGGTCTCTTCCTAAACTTTGTCATATATGAATCTAAATGGTGGTTGTGGTGAATAAAACCAAATTTAGCTATTGTCAAAAAATGTGTTATCTACTAACCACTTGTTTAGCCCTGCTAAATGGCAAGAGATCAAAATATATTTTTGATTTTCTAACTAGTTGTAACTATGTAAATGCCGAAACTACATTACCCTAACTTTAAGACCCAGCTTAAAGTTAGGAGAGCGTCTCTTTTTATAGGAAGTTGTAAATTTTGATCTTCTCACTTTCATGTCTGATCATTACATATATATTCTGTTTTGATTTTCTTACTTTTCAATTGAGAGTTTGTATAAAATTATTCCTACTAAAACTTTTCTTGAATTTTTTTTTCTCGTCGAAAAGAAAACTACTTGACCTTTTTATCAGTAGTTTTGAGCTTTCCCACATGGATTTCAAACTCCACGTGAATTGTTATACTGTGAATCTAGTGGATCAAAAGATCCTCAATGCAGATATTGGAGCAAGGGCAGCCAAAGCAAGGCCTTTTAACAGTAGTCATTTCGAAAGGACCTGCTACTTTATGGGCTGATAGATTTGGATATAAGATTATCCAATGAAGAGAAAAGTGGATAATACAGCCCAAAATTATGATAAAATGCTTCTGGAATGGAAAGCCCACTAGTACTACTATTCTCAAAGCTTTCAAGTTTCAAAGAGAAGCTTCTCCAGAAAAAAACAACATTTCCAGAAGGAAAGGTAACTTTGGCAAAACACGGGATCCAAACTTCCTGTTACTATTGACGTCATCAATTTGGCGGTGCCATCCCGCGAAGTCCACGAGCATCACCGCTCACTATCCACCGACTTCAATATTGGCATAACTATATGCAACACAATTCCACATTATTCGACCATAATACGAGCGAGGTTGTTTCTTACCTAACAAGAACTAAAGTGGAATAAACTTAATTTAATTCAACTTAACTAAAATAATTTTAAAATATGTTTTATGTAATAATAATTTATTGTAAAAAATAACTGTTTACAAAATTTTACTCAATCCATCTCATAAAAAACTCTACCAAACAGGGTTTTACTCTATCCAACTGAACTACATAAAAATTCTACCAAACAGGGTATTACTCCATCCATCTCATAAAAAGCTCTTGGCTCAAACCAACTCAATACCAATTAATTTTGGGATGGATAGTGAGTCCAAGTAGCCTTTTTAAGAAAAATGATTTTAATTTTTTTTAATTTTTTGAAAATATCATTTATAATGGTGGAAAATGCCAAACCGCGATTACAACAAGTGAAATCAACCATCTAGAGTAAAATTAATTTTACTATATTAATTTTAGTTGGGTCACTACAACAAGAAAAATGATTTTATGAAATTCATGTTAATTTTGATCATACTTATTCCATTTTCAATACTTTAATTTATTTTAGTTTAGTTCAATCACTAATAATTTTAATACAAATTCTCAATTGAAACCTGTCTCTATAGAGACTAGGGACTATAGACCCAATTTAGAAATTCAGGAGATAAAATGAAAAACGCGCCTAACTTTAGGGGCTTAATCGCAAATATGGATATATTTGTTTCTTTTTCCTTCCTTCGGGTTTTTGCTTTTTCTCAATGCCCAAATCGACGCAGATCGTAGGCTTGAGCTTGTACTCACCATTTTCCATCACCATCCTCGGCCAGACCACCTCTAGAGCTCCGACGATTTTTCATCACAAATTCGTGGAATTTTCCTTTTCCGGCTGCATTCGCTGACAACAACAATAGCTTTTCTGGCGCCCTATCGCCGGAATTCACCAACCTCACAACGCGTCGAAGTGCTGGATCGGAATTGCGTCTTGATCCACCAAGGCAACGACAATCCACGCCAATTTGGCTTCCATATAGGTACGGGTACCCGATCTTTAACAAATTGTTTCTTTGTTTGTTGAACAAATGCATATTTATGGGTACTAGATCATCATGTGATGCATCATTCATCTTTTTTTTTTCAATTCAAAAAATGCATATTCATTACTTGATTTTTTGTTTGAGCTTTTATATTTTCTTTATGATTTTTTTTAATCTTCACATGAGTTTGATCTTTTGATGTTTTGATTTGATCATTTATGTTTATAATTTGATTTTTTATGCTTTCTTTGATATTTATTAGTTAGCACTTGAGTTTGATTTTTTTTCTAGTAATGATCATGTTTATAATTTGATCGTTTTTATCTTTTCTTTGATCTTCTTCAGTTATCCCTTGAATTTGATTTTTTTTATAGTAATGACTTGATCATTCATGTTTATTGCTTTGATTTTTATTTTCTTTTGTTTTTTTTAAATCTTTTCTTTGATCTTCTTTCAGTTATCCCTTGAGTTTGATTTTTTTCTAGTAATGACTTGATCATCCATGTTTATTGGTTTGATTTATTTTTCTTTTTGATCTTTTTAATTATCACATGAGTTTGATCTTTTTCTATTTTGATTTGATCATTTATGTTTGTAATTTGATCTTTTTTATTTTTTCTTTGATTTTTTTCAGTTATCACTTGAGTTTGATTTATTTCTAGTAATAATTTGATCATCTATGTTTATTAGATTTTTTGTTTGATCTTTTTTATTTTTTGTTTGATCTTTTTAAGTTATCTCTTCAGTATTTATGGCCCAATATTGAACTTCTTCCTACAGACTCCCTTCTTCCTTCTGGCATTTGGGATTTGGAGGAAGTCGATTCCAGCAGAAAAAAATCGAACCCACATCAGCTGTATCTCCCAGCATCACTGATCGACACTTCCTTCAACCTTAAAACATCCTCAAGGGTGGCTCCATCCTCCTCCGCGATCAGCCGGCACCGTGAAGACAATCGCGCTCTTCTCCAAGAAGCCTGCCTCCAAAGCTAAAGTCGCTGCCGTCGGCTCCTTAATCAACAATGAGTTCGCCGGAGATTTCGTAAAGCTCGTCGGGATTTGGGTGTGGATGCTGATGGAGAAGCCAACGAGCCTGAGGAATAGCTGGAGAAAGGCAAGAAACGCCGGAGAAGAAGGGAGAAGAAGGAACGTCGTTTTCTTTTTCATTTTTTGTTTATTTGCATTACAGCCCCTAAAGTTCAGCGCTTCCAATTTAATTACAAATGACCCCCAAATTCTAGAAACTCTATTTTTGGTCTTGGTCTCCACAAGGACAGGTCTCACCCAAAATTTTCTCTTTAATTGTGTATAGCATAAGTTCAACAAAATTGATATTTTAAAATTACGCACGTCTTACTAAGATTTTTAAAAAAATAAAATTAAACATTGTTGGATCTTACTAAGAATGTAAGAAGGTTACATGGGATAGTTTTGAAACTTCATTTATCAAGTCAAATATATTAAAATTTAGTCAAGTTGTAAAATGGTAAATTTTGTTGTATAAAGGGAGTATATCATATCAACAACTATTGGGTGTTGTTATTTGCACCATTACCCTATAGTGAGATTGATGTGCAAATAACATTGGAATGATAAAAAAATATTATTATTGGTAGGGCCATGAATGGTGGTGCAAATAGAAAGTAAGAGCATCCACAATGGTAGAAGACTAAAACACGGAATAAACTTCCTTGCTCCGGTGGAGTAATACTCCTCTCGCTACAAGACAAGAAAAAAGTGGGGCTGAGGTTGAGAAGTGGGGAGAGTATTAATGATATTGGTCCCGGGTGCAATAAACAAATGTCACGAGTCCAACTATAAAAAACAGCAAACTTCTCTCTACCTTTTTTCATTCATACAAATCAAACGGTTTCTGGGAACTTCATCCGGCCATCTCCGGCCATCAATGGTGAATTCCTGATTTTGACACGAAAAATCTATTAAAAATAAGATTCGAGGTCGGGGAGGAGAGACGATCCAAAAGAAGCATTCTGAAACAAGGTAACTAGTTCATATGTTCATATGTTGAATAAAAGTTCAGTTTTTCATGTGGTGTTGTTTCAAAGTCATTTCAGAGTTCATATGTAAAGGGTATGAAGTTTGTGCTGTTGTTTCATGGCTGTAGTGTGATTTATTCCATGTGGTGTTGTTTCATCGCTGTGTTGTGAGTTGTTCCGGTAATATCTCGATAGAAAGAATACAGACATTTGTGTTCAGTAGCGAGTTAACATGAATGAAAGAAGGAGTCACACAAGTTACTAATAAAGGTCACATACCATGACATAGGGAGTGACATTAACGGTAGGAATTTTTTGAAAATACTTGGGAGGGGTCACATGATACGCAAATATGGGTCACGCTAATTATCCTTGATTTTAAATTGAACTCACGGGGAAATACTTGGGAGGGGTCACATGATACGCAAATAGGGGTCACGCTCATTATCCTTGATTTAGTTAATAGGGGAAATAGTGAAATAGAACATCAGTCATGATTTAGTTAATACGGAGTATGTTCTAAAAAATCAGAAATCATGTTATGCATTTTTTCTCGTCTAAGTATGCACTAATTATACCTGTTATAATTGTAGTTAGTGCTGCCCAAATCAACATGATAGACCTAAACTACCTTCCTGGAGAAGATCCATCGTGTGAGGGAGATTTTGATTCCGATTATGAGTCATTAGACGGGGAGGATTTGGCGGAGCTTGCGGAAGGCATTGATTATGCAGGGGATGATGTCCCGGAAGGTAACGATAATGTGGATGTACCCATTACTAATAGAGGATGTACTCCTGTAAGCGAACCTGCAGTTGGCCAGTACTTTGAATCCCCCACTGATTTTGAGTCACACATACATGCATATGGATACTCGAAGGGGTTTTCAGTCCGCATCCATGGACGAGATAAGGATAAAACGTACAAGCCAAAGAAAGTGGGCCGAGCTAGAAACCGTGGAGATATTGACCCGGCTAAATTGAAACGAATCCGACTGGTTTGCACTCTTCAAGGGAATCATGAACCTGATGGAAATGATCTTGGGAAGCAGGTTCAGAGTGGTAGATGTGGATGCAGGTGCATTTTTACTGCCTGGAGACAAGAAGATGGCTCGTGGAAAGTGACAAGTTTAAACTTGAAGCATAATCATCCACTCGATCCCGATAGTGTACGATTTATGAACAGATATAGGGGTATTTCAACTGCAGACGAGTATAAGATGTTGCTGCTTCAGCGGGCTGGACTGCGCTCTTCTCAAATTTATTCAGTATTTATCATTGAATACGGAGAGATTAAGGATGTGCCATTTTCTGAGAAAGACATGCGCAACCTCCTAAACAGAAAATCCTTACTTGAGATGAAGGAGGGTGATTTCAAAGCTATGCAGGGACTATTTCAGAAAATGCAAGCAAATTCATCCGATTTCTATTATAACCATTCCACGGATGAGCTTGGGAGGGTGAAGACCATTTTCTGGGCAGATGGCAGAGCTCGGAAAGCCTTCATGGACTTTGGAGACGTGGTTACATTCGACACAACTTACCTTTCAAATAGGTACAAGATGCCATTTGCACCTTTCATAGGTGTAAACCACCATGGTCAATCCATACTTTTTGGATGTGCACTCATTGCGAAGGATGACGCAGAAAACTTTACATGGCTATTTAAAGAGTGGCTGGTCTGCATGTGGGAAAAGGCTCCGAAATGCATACTCACCGACCAGTGTAAAGCAATTGGTAAGTTGATCTAGCCCCTAAACAACACTTGTGTCAATTTTTTTCTGTGGTTATACCTTTTAACTGTGGGTGCATCTACATATAACAACGGGTGCACATTCTTTGTTTTATGACGATAACTTTAATTTGTATTTCAGCAAAGGCAGTTGCTGATGTGTTCCCAAACACACGACACAGATGGTGCATTTGGCACATATTGAGAAACATGAGGAAGTACTTCGGCAGTATGACCGAGTGGGTTAACATTGCCAAGTCACTTCGGATAATACTTCACGAGTCCCTTTCCATCGAAGAGTTTGAAGCCGAGTGGTTTGCTTGGGCGGATAAGTACGGAATTCTGGGAAAACAGTGGTGTATCGACAAGTTCAACATTAGAAGGAGGTGGGTTCCCATATACTTCAAAGATGAATTCTGGGCTGGAATGTCCAGCACCCAAAGAAGCGAGGGTCTCAACAACTTTTTCAAAGGATATGTTTCTGTAGACACTACTCTCCAAGTGTTCGTTAAGAAATACAACGAGGCACTCCAAAAAAGAAAGGAGGATGAGGATCGAGAGAACTCTGCTTCTGTTAGGAGACCCTTCATCCGTATGACCGAATTCGGATTTGAAGCTGTGTTCCATAAGGCATACACCAACAACAAATTTCGTGAATTTCAGAAACAGTTGAAAGACATGATGTTCTGCAATGCCATGGTACTCCAAGATGATGGCATAAGAGCTGTGTACGAGGTGCAGAACAGCAAGGTTCGTAAGGGAAGGACGAGAAGAAGATCGTTTTTAGTGCGAGTGCAACGCAATCCTTGGGACATTTCATGTGAATGCAAAAATTTCGAATTCAGGGGAATTCTCTGCTCCCACATGCTCCAAGTATTCAAGGTTGAGGACCGACAGGAAGTGCCTCGGAAATTCATCATAAAGCGGTGGAGAAAAGACATATGTAGGGAATATACAAAGGTTACGTGTCCTTACGGGAATGTGGCGGAAGAACAGCCCGAGCCCAAGAAACGCTACGATGCGATGGAATCAAAGTTTCAGACAATTAGTGGGCGAGCAATGATGAATCCAGAATCGTTCAACAAGGTAATGGAGGTCCTAGGGCAGCTGGAAACGGAGTTGGTGCCGGAAGATGACCTGCCCCCCGGTTTAACGAAAAACGCAGCAGGCAACATTGTCAAGCAATGGGGATCGGCCGCGAGGGAAGGGGGGAAGAGTGTCAGGGTAAAATCTCCTACAGAGGCCGAGGGGCCACGTGATCCCGTAGACAAGAGAAAGAGAGGAAAGGCTAGGAGTCATCGGCTTGGTTATGCCAAGGACGAGAAAATAAGAAAGAATGAGAAGAAGAAGAGGAAGAAGAAGAAGATGACTCAGGACGCTGAAGATGCCGTTGATGAGAGTGGCTGATATGAACCTTGTAGGAGAAGTTGGTGTGGATCCTGAGTGCTGTGGGTATGGATTCAGCCTTTTTTTGGGTTTTTAATATTTATAAAAGATTCTGGATGTTATTTGTTATTTCAGCCCACTGGATGTTATTCGTTAGTTAAATTCGATACCTGTTCAATTGGTTTTTGTATGGATCACAAACTTTTATTTTAAGTTCTTGTCATGATACTATGTTATAGGCCCAAGTGCTGCTAATAATTCCTAAATTGTTATGATCACATCATAACATAAACCATGGAACCAATGCCCAAGTCCAGTGGCCCAAGTGTTATTCTCAATTACTTACTTGTTGATTTTACTTATACTTTAAGCCCAAATGTATTACATATTAAGATGAGTGTAAATCAAATACCGGTTGGGTACATATAGAATCCTTGTTGAGTCTCACAACCCAGAACAAGCCATGTAACTTACAATTCAGAGTCCAAGTACAGTCGAAATTGGGATACAAGAAGAATTCATGAAAAACACAATCTTATTCATATTTCTTGAATTAAAACTGAAATAGAATTAGGATACATTGAGTGGCAAAGATAATCCACTAAATTCAAAAGTGATTGCATATTTTATAAAATTAAAACTACCCGAAAAAAAGAACTAATCATCAAGGGTCAAGTCAATGAAGATCCTCTCCTCTGGTTCCACCTTCACCTTCTTCAGCGGCTTCTTCTCGTCCTCGTCTACCTCATCCTTCACGATGACCAGCTCAGTGGGGACGACAGTCCTCTTTGTTTTCCCCCCAGCATCTTTAGGCATGCTTCCCGTGTTGTCGTTGGAGACCAAATAGGTGTGCAGCTCAGCCTCGTACAAATTGCTGATGGTCGGCACCGGGATGCGAAATCCCTTGAACATATCAGTTAGTGCATCTGTGCCGACCGTGTGTATCAGCTGCCTGAGGAAAAATCGCAGCTGCACCTTATCCCTCGCCATCTCTCGGGAGCAACAGCAGCTTGGAGTTGTTGCCTTGATGGCCCTGGACCGGGTTGACTTCAGAATGCTTTGGGGTGCCATTTGTTGGAAAAGCTTGCTAAGAATATAGAGAATGGGGAAGTGCGGTTTGATGATGTGCGGTTTGAATATACAGAATGAGGAGGTGCGGTTTGAATAATCCCGCAATGGCTCTCTTTATAATCAAAAGAAATCCCTCCCAAAGTTCAGCTTGGCGCCAAATTTTAGTGGGTTTAGTGGAGGGAAAATAAAAGGGTTTAGTCTCTTGCGTGAGTCTCTCAAGTTGTTGTTTTGGGTGTAGTTTCGACTCAATATTAGTACGATGATTTTAAGTTAGTGGAAGTTTGCTTGAAACAATAATGAGTACCTCTGGGTAAACTAATGGGTATTACATATAGACATGGATCTAGAATGTCGCAATTGGAATCAAAACCAAAGTCACTGTCAAATTGTTTTTTAACAAAAACAGTCACTATCCAAACCCTGGGTCGTTATCTAGCATGTGACGCTACGGGTTCAATTTTTAAATAACGCTATCTGACATGAGTCACTCATGTTAATGTTATGAGTACCACTACAATTTTGAATATAAAAGTGCAATTGATCGATAATTGACCTTTGGAATGATCATGGGGTGTTCAGTTTTATGCACAATAGTCCATCCTCCATTGGGTTAGGGGTGGTCTCTTAAATTATTATTGCTTGATAAATCTTTTATATTACTACATGTTACACACCCAACTATTATAACCAAAGTTACACACTCAACTAGAATACTCAATCTTAAGAGGCTGAGAAATATAAGAAATAGACATCCATGAACAAATTGACTAAATTTTACAATGGTCAATGATCATTAAAACTCTATAATCAGAACAAATACTCAATGATGAGTTATGAATGTGAGATCACATGAAAAGTTAAGAGTTTGAAACTATGAAGTTCTGGGAATGTGGGATTACATGAAGGTGGGATTACATGAAGTGTTTGGAATGTGAGATGACATGAAGTTAAGAGTTTGTGACTATGTTGATATTGTGGGATTACATGAAGTGTTACATGCTAATGAGTTATGCTATTAAAAATGTAAAACAAGATAGATTTCACCATACATTATTAAGTCCATATTAATGTGTTAATATTTGACTTTAATCCATGAACGTTGATCGACTCGTATTTTGCTTTAAATCCTAATTATCTCAAATTAGGGTTTAGGGTTCATGTGGGTTTAGGGTTTAGACAATCTATCTAAAGGGTACTTAATTCGTATCGTAATAGTCTCTCAATCGTGGGATGTGTTTAATTTATATAAAGGGTATTTGGTTTGTATTATGGGAGTCTCTGAATCCACATAAAGGTAACTTCCAAATGAAAAAGGAAAAAAGAAGAAGAAGGAAACAGTTGGACCATTTCACTGGACAGTTTCAATTTGGTACTCATCTCTCTTCGTTGGAGTACCACTTCACTCTGGTGAATAAATTGCAAAGGGTACTCATATCTATCCGTATGAGTCTCCCCAATTCAGCAAAAATTTTGCAATTGATCGTTAATTGAAAATTGGAATGATTATGGGGTACTCAGTTTTATGCACAATCGTCCATTGTTACGAAGTGATGGGTGGTATCTCAAATTATTATTGCTTAAAATTTGTATGAATAAGTGACGGGTGGTCTCAAAAATTACTATTACTGTCCAATGTTTATCTTTCTAAATAAAATGAAAATTCTTGTAAATATTTTGATTAAATTTCAAAAAAAGTTTATAATATAAAAAATTATAAAAAAAAAACACACTTGATAAATCTTTTATATTACTACATGTTACACACCCAACTAGAATACTCAATCTTAAGAGGCTGATAATCCATGAACAAATTGACTAAATTTTACAATGGTCAATAATCATTACAAAAACTATATAACCAGAACCAATGAAGAGTTATGAATGTGAGATCCCATGAAAAGTTAAGAGTTTGAAACTATGAAGTTCTGGGAATGTGGGATTACATGAAGGTGGGATTACATGAAGTGTTTGGAATGTGAGATTACATGAAGTTAATAGTTTGAGACTATGTTGATATTGTGGGATTACATAAAGTGTTATATGCTAATGAGTTATGCTATTCAAAATGAAAAACAAGATAGATTTCACCATACATTATTAACTTCATATTAATGTGTTAATATTTGACTTTAATCCATGAACGTTAATCGACTCGTATTTTACTTTAAATCCTAATTATCTCAAATTAGGGTTTAGGGTTCATGTGGGTTTAGGGTTTAGACAATCTATCTAAAGGGTACTTAATTCGTATCGTAATAGTCTCTCAATCGTGGGATGTGTTTAATTTATATAAAGGGTATTTGGTTTGTATCGTGTGAGTCTCTGAATCCATCATAAAGGTAACTTCCAAATGAAAAAGGAAAAAAGAAGAAGAAGGAAACAGTTGGACCATTTCACTGGACAGTTTCAATTTGGTACTCATCTCTCTTCGTTGGAGTACCACTTCACTCTGGTGAATAAATTGCAAAGGGTACTCATATCTATCCGTATGAGTCTCCCCAATTAATTATGCCATTTAGCAATTGATCGTTAATTGAAAATTGGAATGACTAAGGGGTACTCAATTTTATGCACACTCGTCCATTGTTATGAAGTGATGGGTGGTATTTCAAAAAAGTTTATAATATACCAAAAAAATACTGAAAAGTTAAACAATGAAGAGTTATGAATGTGAGATAACATGAAAAGTTAAGAGTTTGAAACTATGTAGTGCTGGGAATGTGGGATTACATGAAGGTGGGATTACATGAAGTGTTTGGAATGTGAGATTACATGAAGTTAAGAGTTTGTGACTATGCTGATATTGTAGGATTACATGAAGTGTTACATGCTAATGAGTTATGCTATTAAAAATGTAAAACAAGATAGATTTCACCATACATTATTAAGTTCATATTAATGTGTTAATATTTGACTTTAATCCATGAACGTTAATCGACTCGTATTTTACTTTAAATCCTAATTATCTCAAATTAGGGTTTAGGGTTCATGTGGGTTTTGGGTTTAGACAATCTATCTAAAGGGTACTTAATTCGTATCGTAATAGTCTCTCAATCGTGGGATGTGTTTAATTTATATAAAGGGTATTTGGTTTGTATCGTGGGAGTCTCTGAATCCATCATAAAGGTAACTTCCAAATGAAAAAGGAAAAAAGAAGAAGAAGGAAACAGTTGGACCATTTCACAGTTTCAAAGTGGTACTCATCTCTCTTCGTTGGAGTACTTCTTCGCTCTGGTGAATAAATTTGAATGGGTACTCATATCTATCCGTATGAGCCTCCCCAATTCAGCAAAATTTTTGCAATTGATCGTTAATTGAAAATTGGAATGATTATGGGGTACTCAGTTTTATGCACAATCGTCCATTGTTACGAAGTGATGGGTGGTATCTCAAATTATTATTGCTTAAAATTTGTATGAATAAGTGACGGGTGGTCTCAAAAATTACTATTGCTTAAAATTTGTATGAATGAGTGAGTGGAATTTACTGTCCAATGTTTATCTTTCTAAATAAAATGAAAATTCTTGTAAATATTTTGATTAAATTTCAAAAAAAGTTTATAATATACAAAAAAAATTATAAAAAAAAACACACTTGATAAATCTTTTATATTACTACATGTTACACACCCAACTAGAATACTCAATCTTAAGAGGCTGATGATTATAAGAAATAGAAATCCATGAACAAATTGACTAAATTTTACAATGGTCAATAATCATTACAAAAACTATATAACCAGAACCAATGAAGAGTTATGAATGTGAGATAACATGAAAAGTTAAGAGTTTGAAACTATGTAGTGCTGGGAATGTGGGATTACATGAAGGTGGGATTACATGAAGTGTTTGGAATGTGAGATTACATGAAGTTAATAGTTTGAGACTATGTTGATATTGTGGGATTACATGAAGTGTTATATGCTAATGAGTTATGCTATTCAAAATGAAAAACAAGATAGATTTCACCATACATTATTAAGTCCATATTAATGTGTTAATATTTGACTTTAATCCATGAACGTTAATCGACTCGTATTTTACTTTAAATCCTAATAATCTCAAATTAGGGTTTAGGGTTCATGTGGGTTTAGGGTTTAGACAATCTATCTAAAGGGTACTTAATTCGTAGCGTAATAGTCTCTCAATCGTGGGATGTGTTTAATTTATATAAAGAGTACTTGGTTTGTATCGTGGGAGTCTCTGAATCCATCATAAAGGTAACTTCCAAATGAAAAAGGAAAAAAGAAGAAGAAGGAAACAGTTGGACCATTTCACTGGACAGTTTCAATTTGGTACTCAACTCTCTTCGTTGGAGTACCCCTTCACTCTGGTGAATAAATTGCAAAGGGTACTCATATCTATCCGTATGAGTCTCACCAATTAATTATGCCATTTAGCAATTGATCGTTAATTGAAAATTGGAATGACTAAGGGGTACTCAATTTTATGCACAATCAAAATAGGTCCCTCATTATAAAAGTGTACTCCTTTTAATGTCTTCTACAACACCCCAAGATCAGAAAAACAATGGCAGACGATATTCCCCTCGACGATCTTCCCACTGCAGCCATTGCAGAGATGAGGAAGATTACCGCTGAACGAATAGTTGCGGACATGAGGGCAGAAGCTATCAAGGGTTGGTTTGAAAGTGTTTTTCAGATTGATGTTTTGTAGCCATTTTTTAATGATGTTTTTGTATAACATAAAATCTGTTTGAATTGCAGCATTGGCTGAAATGGAAGCTGATGGGTTGATTAATAAGGTCACAAGCGATGCTACAATGGAAGCAGTGGAGGCTATGGCGAAAGCCATTTTTGCTGATCTGGAACAACATAAGGGGGAGCGAAACTTCGACAAGACCTACCATCTGAAAGATTATTACATTGCGCCATGATTGTTGTTTACCAATTGGGTATTAGGATCTGTGATATGGAGTCTCTTTAATTATACTAAAGAGTGTTCCTTTAGTATTTTATTACAGTTTTACGTATTTTCTTTCAATTTCATGTATTTTCTTTCAATTTCACGTATTTTCTTTTGTGTTCGCATATATCTTTCAATAAAATGGTACTTTCATCGAAATATAAATGTATGTAGGTAAATTATAAGAAAACATAAACACTCAACATAAAATTGACAGCAAACATAACTTCATTGTTATAACTTGACAACATAAAATTGATTGTTCCTAAACAAAACTAAAAAGATAAAAGGAAGAAATTAAGCTGATGAGTCTGAGCTATCCGCCTCTGACTGTTCCTCCGACGAAGAGAATCCTCCTTCGGTGTCATCAACCTCAACACACTGAACCACAAACATTTCAAGCGGAAAAACACCGCCGCTGTGAAGGGACAGTTGGAACTTTATCTTGTCGGCGGTGAATTGGTTCACCTGGAACAGTGACTTCCAATCCCCTTCTAGGCTGTAGGAGTAGTTGGGAGGAACGCCTTGGGAATGATACATCATATGAAATGTACCTCCCTTTGTGTGGACGTCGATCGGCACACCATTCCCCGCATACCTCAGATTGGTGTCCAACAAACCTGAACCGCCCCATTCATTAGCCCTAACGAACTTTGACCTCAGTTTCTGCAGATACGGGACAACAATTTTTAGAACTCACCAAAATGTGTTGAACAATTTTTAATACAATGCTAACTAAACCCAGTAGAGAACTCACCAACATACCGCCATGAACCCCAAAATCCAGCCAGAATTTGCTTGTTAATCTACGGTAAAAGGCGCTCCCTATTTATAAAATAGTTAGAATATAAAGGAAATATAATAATCTAATATACAGAGTGAGGGGTGCAATTGGAAATACCTTCTGGGTCTAGACCAGTTGGCGGTGGAGAAATTATCCCATTGTCAAAGCCATTTGCCATGTAGAACCTGACATTGAAAACGAAGCCCATATCTCCTCGGCCTACGTACTCGAGTACCAGCCTCATTCCGGCACTCAATCGGTGCTGCCTACAGAAATTCTTCCATTCTGCATCCCACAACTCGAAACCGTTGTACCGAGTACCGGATCCCTTCACCTTATGCTCTCCAAGAGCTGTTCGCAAATAGAAGTAGGATTGTGCATGTGGTCTAAACATGCATGAACCCCCGAAAGTGGACATAACAGCCTGCATTGGACGTTAATCAGTCTACAAGGAACAAAAATTACGAACTAAAATAAAAATTCATTTATGACAGTAAATTTCTTACCAATCCCGCCTCACTAAAATTTCTTTGCAAAATAACAAGATGATGAAAATTCATGTGGGTTCTCCGAGGAACTTCTGCCCGTTTCTCAGACCCAGTGACGCTGTCATAGGCCCTTGCTATGACGTGCGTATTGGAGTGAGACTCCAACTCCAGAACATCATCCTCCCTCAAGTTGAAGTGGATTTTGAGGCGGTTGACGTCGTAGCCACTCAAAATCCACCTGCCGCCCCCTGTCGCCTCCGTCACGTCCAGCAAAAAACTTGAAGAATGGGTGTGTACCACCACGGACACGGGTCTCTTACCGGGTTTTGACAGCAATTGAGTTCGTGGGAGGATCTGCCAATTACATGAACCAATTAGTATTTTATTTGAGATAAAGTATAGAGGATAGGAAAAAAAAACAATAATCTTACAACGTTTTGTGGAGCTCTGGCAGTGATAGTGACCATGACTCTGGAGGAATCCATTTCTTCGGTGATGATGAAACTGGGAGTGAGAGATGATGAACTGGGAGGGGAGATTGCAGAGCTGATGAACAAGGGAGTCGATGATCTGGAACAAATGAATTTTGGAGGGAATATAAAGAGAGAGTGAACCTGGGGGGAATATGAAAAATTTAAGCGTGCATGAATTTACGCGTGAGTTTTAATGTGGGGTAATTAATGGTGATTTACTGTATTTTCGAATTCGAGATGTCAGTCAAAGGTCAGCCGTTGGAGATTGAAATTTAGCATGGGGGTCCGGTATGTAATGTATCTGGGTGAACATTAAAGTTAATGTTAGTCTGTTGGATGTTTTAGAACTTTTTAATGGTGGTTATTAATGTATCACACTTTACACATAATATAAGAGTTTCAGGGCTTGATTAAGTTAATTGAAATTATAAGGTTAATGTTATTCATTAAGTTAATTAATTTAACTCAATATAAAGTATTGGGAATGGGTTAGTGGGCTCACTTGTATTAGTCATTGATGTGACCTATATGGGTCAGTGGGCTGTTATTCATTAGTCATTTCTGTAAGCTATATGGGTCATAATTGAAAAAAAGGTAAAAAGATACGCTACTGACTTTCATTGGACACTAATAGAGGTGGTAAATTAATTATGCAGGGGTGAAAACAGTAACAAGATTAAAATAAGGAGAACTGTAAAAATATGTAAATAAAAACACGCATCAATTTAAATTTGAAGTTGAAATGAGTTAAAAACTAATATAGTGAAATTCCAAACCAAAGCAGTGAATTTAACACAACTTATAAAATATTGGGAATGGGTCAGCGGGATATCTTGTATTAGTCATTTCTGTAAGGTATATGGGTCATAATTGAAAAACATAAAAAAGATACGCTACTGACTGTCATTGGACACTAATGGCGGTGGTCAATTAATTCTGCATGAGTGAAAACAGTAAGAACTAATAGAGTAAATATCCAAACCAAAACAGTGAATTTAACACAACAAACTGATTACAACAAACTGACAATAAAGGAAAATCCAGTTATAGATCAATTCATGCTTGGGTTGCTGTAACCGGTAAGTTGGTTGTCGATTCTTCTGCACTGCTGCAGCGGGGGTCGCTGGAGACTTCAAGACTGATTTCCTCACAGCAGCCTTTTCCTTTGAACGCCACCACAAATATGGTGCAGCAACCGGACCGGAAACATCTATTGTTATTAAAACTCAAGGAGAATTTGAACACGGTATTCTTTGTGGTAGAAAAATACTGGAAGATAGTATTCCATTCACCGGTTATGGCGTATTTTTGCTGGGAGTTCCTGTCATACTTCATGTTGAAGATTCCGGCTTCCGATGCAACACGAACGCCGTGAGTTAGCAAGTTCCAATTCTCCTCCACAAACCGTCTTCCCAATAGCTGCATGCAAAGCGGATATTAAATGGATTATAAAATGGGTTTTGGTAATTACGGGAAGATAACAATATAAATGAACACATAACTCACCAATTCGGTTCCTTCCATGTTAATTTCGCGAGGATATTTGTAGAAAGACATATCTACATGGATTGAGTAATTAATACGGGTGTCTCTGAACAAACATATGAGTATTTCTAATGATGATAATGAGTCGTAATACCTGCATGACGGAAACCGGTCGGTTTCCTGGAGATGGCGCCGGCCTCTGATCCATCTGTGTTGTAGAAGAAAACCTCGTAGTTGAACACGTGGGGATCTTTCTTAAACACAAGAATCACTCCCTGTTCCAGCTGATGTAACCGTTGGAATATATCCCACGTAGGGCCTTGAAGACGGAAACGGCCATCCCCGGGAGCCGGCACAGAGGTGCCCCTGACCCAGTGGTGCCCCAGAGCTGTCATGAGGCCGATTGGCGTGGTGATGGGATGGGTGATGACGGTTGATAGATCCTGTGAGATATGTCCTCTTAATTTTTGTCTTTCGAATACAAAATTTTTAAACATCAAAAGAAATGGTCGTCGGAGGTACTTACCAAGCTTTCCCGGAATCCGGCTTGAAGCTGAACCCGAAAGTGGACCTTCCAATGACTGTTACGTTCCCTATTGCTGTTCTTTTCCAATCCGTGTCTGTCGTAGGCTCTGATGATAACATCAGTGGAAGAATGCCTCTCGAACTCCAAATGATCTCCTGGCTCAATTGCGTTTAGCGTGAGGATCGTCCCGACGGTTGTGCCATCGACCACGAACGTTGGCCTTTCTAGGATTGCAACATGGCGCAACCCAGACAGCAATATTCCAGATCCAGTGTACAAGACTACACTCCGTGGAATACGTCCTAGATAGGTCGTATTGTGTCCCGGGATTTCCTGAAATTTGAAGAAAAAATGTGTTACTAAAATGTAAAATGGTGTTGAAATCAAATTTAGGTTCTAAGCGATCACCATATATGTTGGGAAGGGATCCTTGATTTCCAAAATCTTTCTGGCACAATTCATCTCTGTGTTAGCGGCTTAGGACTGATGGCAGAGACTTGTGATTTGCGGAATTTATAATATGCAACATTAGTAAAGGTGTTTTCAAAAATGAGTATCATGTGATTGCTTGATGGGTCAACTTCATATATGAAATTGCAACGGTCGAATGCATCCTCCTTGCTAGATAAATGGGTATCACTGGTTTACTTAAAGAGTCACCTTTCTCACATAATTGGGTGACACAATTAGTTGATAAATTAGTGATAAGCAATTAGTTATAAATCCTTTGATAAATATGTATTAGTTATCATTACTTTCATAAATATGTATTTGTCATCCTTCCTAATAGTGAACCATTTCATGTAGTTGTGAATCAAGTTGTATAGATCATGGGATACTAATACTAACAGCTCAGTGTTAATACATGATGCCATGAGTTCATGGGATATTAATACTAACAACTCAATGTTAATACATAATGTTATGAGTTCATTGGGTAATAATACTAACAAAACCTCGTAATACATAATGTTGTTAGTATTATTGCAATATTTAAAATTAAAATGAATGTGAAACATCCTTTAATCATCTTACAATTTCAAAACAAATTATATCTTAAGAGTACCATGAAAATGACGATTTGCCACTAAAGAAGTGATTAGGGTTTATGTGTGGGTTCCTGTTGGTCTAGGGTTTTGGTTAATTCTCATAGTTAGATTTGAACTACAATTCTGGGCGAGTCAACTACAAATAGGGTATGGGTGTTTTAGAGATAAATCTGTTGGGTAAATAGCCCAAAGGAAAAGTTAAATTATCCGTTGTAGAAAGTGACCATTCGTGTGTCACAAGATAACTTGGAAATCAGGACCATGCAATATAGTAGAATTATAAACCCGGTCTTCATGAATTTGAACTGTAGATGGACTATCCTGTTCCGCTCGTGACACCCAGCACTGGAGAAAAAGTTGCCCTTATATTAGGGAAATATGTTTCATCGGGAGATGGTAAAAGAAATTCTTCTATAGTTATTTTGGGAAAGGTTTCTGTGTAACGGTTGACGGGTATTATTTGTTTGTTGACTGTAACACAACTGAGAAAGAATGGAGGAAGAAAATCTCGATCTGTATTCCGTGAACGTAGAAGAGGAGGTTCTGTGTGCACCTGAGAAAAAAAAAAAAGACGGCGAGATGGTACGTTTGTTATTATGTGATTTGGTCGCGAAATACCTTTCCCGACGACAGTTTTATCTTCATTAGGTATCTTCAATTTTAATTATTTTCAACGTCTTTAACAGCGAAGAAACAAGAGGATGAACGTGGAGAACCACATTCCGACGAAGGTTCCGATGATGAAGTTGGTGGTCCTTGCAAAACACCGGTGAGCAACAGGTTGTTCAAGTCCCTCTGCAGTCCAGGTCCGCTTAGTCAAGTTATAAAGGAGCTTTCGGAGTCTCAGAAAGAAGCCGTGAAAGACATAGGTTTTGGGGGACTTCTTAGAATGTCTTTGGACATTACTCCCAAACATCTCTATGGATGGATGTTGGATGCATTCAATCCCACCAATCAGCTTGTTTACGTGGACTCCAAACCAATGTTTCATATTCTTAGCGATGATGTTAGGGATCTGTTCTTGCTACCCAATAATAAAGATAAACCCGTTCTTGGTTCTACAGACATGTCTTCCCGTGCTGCACTACGCTCGAAGTTGATTGACGAGTACGACATGCCAGTGAATGGGAAGTATCCTGCTAGGATAATACGGAGGCATTTGAAGAGGCTGGATAAAGGGTGCGATGATTTCAAACGTCTGTTTGTGTTGTACGCAATGACGGCTTTCCTTGCTCCTCCGACAAATAGGATGGTCCGAGTTGGAGTTATGAATTCTCTGATCGAAGTGAATGAAATCCACACTTATGATTGGTGCGGTTACATCATGGATTGCCTGTGTGCTGCGATCCAGAAATGGAAGACGGGTACGGCTCTTTACGTAGGTGGGTGCATAGAGATACTCCAACTTTGCTACATACAGAGAAGCTTATGGAAAGGACACAAGATTCCAAGAAATTTGCCGCTTGTCCAGAACCATTACTGGAAGTACATGGTCGAAGTTATCAACGGGGAGTTTCAGTCGGGTGGATTTGGACGCGGAATATTTGTGTTGGAGGGTTATCCTGTTTCGAATCAGGCCAGTAGAGGTTCTGATGATATCACAGCTCCGGCTATGTGTGAAATTGACAGTGAATTCAAGACAGATTCGGCCATTGACGCGATGTACACGAAGGTTAGTGTTCTCTCCAAGCCCCTATTTTAAAGTGTTCATATGGTTATATGTAAGGGTATCATAGGGTCCATTTGTTAGTCTTCCTGCTATTTATTAAGTTGTCCTTAAATCTGATTTTATAGCCTATCTTGGATTATCTATTTTCTCAGGAGTTGGAGAGAACCGTTGCAAAAGCAAGAAGGGATTTTGAAATTTTTGGAAGGAAACAACTACCAAGGCTGATGGAGACAAAACATTCAATTAAGTATATTACCGATGCATCTACAAATCAATTGATTGATCGATTGATTACTGGATTACAAACCCTTAGGGCAGCAGTCATGGACCAGGGAGATAATCAACTTGTCCAGCCACATAGTATGAGGGAAGCAGCCATGGAGCAGAGATTCCCTCAGCCAGTTCAGTCAGATTGTATGAGGGCCGCAGCCATGGAGCTGTGTGATAAAATGGTCGCCATAGAGCAGGGATTCCCTCAGCCACCGGTTCATCCAGATTGTATGAGGGAAGCAGAAATGGAGCTGTGTGATAATCTGGTTGACATGGAGTGGGTAATCCCAGATGAGGATGTACTTGGAAGTCAACGTCAGACTGATGTCGTGGAACGGTTTGGTGATAGCGAAGCGCAGCTTGGGCTTGTCTACACAACAGAGGAGGCTGCAAATGAGCTGATTGATGAAGATGATCGCCAGTCGGTAATTTCTGCAGGTACTGAGAATCGGTTGGGAAATATCGTTGTTGATCTCCAGAATAACTTGCTTTATGGAGGGCAACCAGCAATATAAATTTGGTAGGTACCCTCTATACTTGTATGTAGTACTCTCTAGCTGCACAACATGTTTTAAACTACATAATAGAATTTTGTCTTTTTAATCCTTGCATTGGTTTGTATTGGGCAGGTAATTTTTAAGATTGGGAGATCATAAGAGAGAAACGATCGTGATATTTTAGCCTGGTTTGGAACAATGAATTAGACCCAAATTTAATTTTTTAGAATTAGAACACACAAATTCCTTTGTGTTATTTCGTACTCAAATCTGCCTTTGTGTTATTTTGTAATGGAATTTGGATTTTGGAATTTGGAATTTTTGTTATTATTTTATGGAATTTGAATTGCTCCTTTTTTTTTCATAAATTATATTTATTGAAGCAGGCCTTAGAGTCCAATTTGTGCCTTATAGTCCAATTTGTAAGGCCATTATATATTGTAAGGCCTTGTTATCAGCATGCCTAAGAGTCCATGGACGAATTGAAAATCAACTATTTAATAGTAATTGATTTACACCTTCGCTTTCACCAGTCGACCCGCGTTTTGTGCCTTCTGACAAACGTCTCGTCTTCGAGTCTGTATTTACATTTTGGAGCCTAATTTTTCAAAAACAAAAAAAAACCAGTGAGCAGAGGAAAAGATGAAGCGACTAAGCAAATCACCAACGGGCCATTCCGAAGATGGCGCAGATGAAAACGGCACCGGAAAACCATCAGATGTCCATTCAGAGGCCATAATCTCTCCCACTGCCGCAACTACCAGTAAGTTATTACAAAAACTGTTAATATGGATTAATTGGTCCTGCATTTCGTGATTTCCAGCTGTGTTGATGCAATTAAGGGTATGCTTAACTTAGGGTTTAGGCGTTAACTCTGAATATTGGATTGCATGCGTTTGTCGGTGTTTGAATGTTACTATTTATTCATCTTTCAGTTTTAAGTTGAATGGGTTATACTGTGTTCGTCACTTGGGGCGTGGGTCTCAGAAATCTGGGAGGTGGGTATCAATATTAGAGTTTTTTTTTTGTGGGGATGTCTTATGGGTTTAGGGATCTTAGAAGATGTTGTTGTTGCATTTGAATTAGAGGATGTTGTTGTTGTTTTTGAACTAAGAGGAGCTCTGATTTAGTGTTGTTTTTTTATTTCTTGTTATCGTGGTTAAGATTCGCCAGGGGAGAAATCTAAAACAAGTAGCCCTGAATATCTTAGTGCTAATGAATCCACTCCTGGGCATAGTAGTAGTGGCCCTGTTGAGGGCTCCCATGCTGTAGGAAAGAAGAGGCCTATAGTGGATGAGGGCACCAGTCCCCAGGAACAGAATGGAGGAAAGAAAGCTCGGTTGGTAAGTCACAGTAACGGTGCCTCGAACCCCCCATCTTCTGAGGATACGGATACAGAAGATGAGACTTATAAACCTGGAAAGAAAGACATAGCGGATAGTTCTGAGGATGACGCTGAAGAGCCATTACGTATTTTGCGAGATGAGATAAAGGGTGGAAAGGCACCAAAGAATAAGAAGATTGGTGGAAAGAATAAGGGTCGCAAGGCACCGAAGGATGATGCTTTGGTGACAGAGGAGGAGATTGTCAAGAAGAAGGGTGCCACGGAACCTGGTAGAAAGAAGAAGGATGGCAAGGCACTTGCTGGAAAGAAGAATGGTGCACCTGCTGGAAAGAGGAAGGGTGCACCTGCTGGAAAGAAGAAGGATAATTTGGTTACAGAGGAGGAGGAGGAAGAGGAGGAGGGGGAGGAGGAGGAGACTGTCAAGGTTCCTAGTGCAAATAAGAAGGGTGGCAAGACACAGAAGAAGGGTGGAAAGGAACAAAAGAATGATTATTTGGTGACAAGGGAGGAGGAGGAGACTAACAGGGTTCCTGATGTAAATAAGAAGGGAGCACCAAAGGGTAAAGGGGGGAAGAAAGTGGCCTCCGCAACAAGGCACTTCACTAATGATGGGCGTGAGTTCAAGTCTGTTTGCAGCCCAGCAGCAATTTTAAGAGGAGTTGAGAGCCTATCTGTTGAACAGAAGAGGGATGTAGAAGAAATAGGCTTCGGTGGTCTTTTGTCGATGAAGGTGGAAATCCTGCCACAAAATTGCCTTGAATGGCTCCTCTCCAACTTTGACCCCCGATCCCGAGCAGTCAGCCGTGTTGTCTCCAACGCAGGTGGGGTTATTGTAAGGGAACCCGTCTTTGAAGTTGGATGGGCAGATGTTAAGGACATTTTCATGCTGCCACACAACAGGAATAAACCAGTTCAGGTACATGACACTGGAGTCCAAGAGATACGAGATATATGGTCAGCGAACTACGGTGTACCAAAAGGTGCGAAGATTGGCACTTCTGTCCTCTTAGACAGTATGCTGCGTTTCGTGGGTGGAGGAAGGAACTTCAAGCGCATGTTCGTGCTCTGGGCTTTGGCTGTTTTTTTGGCGCCATCAACCAATAGAAAGGTACGGTTCCACACCCTGCCTTCTCTGGTGCGAGTGAGAGAGATCGCGGAGTATGATTGGTGCGAGTACGTGGTGAGCAATCTATGCGATGCAGTGTTGTCCTGGCGTGAAGGGGAAAGTCGCAATTGCAATGGTTCCCCACGGTTCAATGTTGGAGGCTGCCTGCTCCTGTTGGAATTGTGCTACTTTCATAAGCATGCATGGAAAGGAATTACCGTGCCAAGGACACGACCTCTGGTTATGCACTGGGAAACCAAGATGATAAAGGACAGAAGTGATGAAGAGGTGGCGGCTGGGGGTTTTGGAAGGAGCCTATTCAAGCTTAACGAATTCCCCATCAGTCGGGAAGATGAAACTGTTGTATCACCACTGATCGAGAGTATTAGGAATGCCAAGCCCGGGAGAAGTTTTGAACAGGTAGTTTATTACTTTTCCTACCCTTGTTACCGCTGTATGTAGGCTTGATATAGCTTAATTCATGTTTTTGTGCTTGAGTACATTTATAAATTTGATGGTGACTGACTTTAATCAAAATGCACTCAGGACTTTGAAGCTGATTGTTGGAGATACCATCAACATCTTTCTACAGTGTTTGGTCATCATACACCGATACTCAAGAAGCACCTGAGCTGCCCTGGCACAGTTTTCCAATGCTTGGAAGCTAATGCATTAGCTAAATTAAGAAAAGCCTTACTTTGTATTGCAGGTTCCGCCAATGAATTGGTGGAATTGATCAACGGTGTATATGACTCTGTTGCTGACACTCAGGTGGAGGGTGACAGTAATGGGGAGGAGACAATCAGTGTGCAAGATAGCGATGAAGATGAAGCTTGGGTGGAAGATGAGGTGAAAGACATCCTGGCGAGCCTTCGAAAAATCCCTGCAACAGAGTTTGTTACATCTCTGTTGGATTGTTATCCAAAGGGAATGAGTAACATTAGTGGATACAAAGCACACATTGCGGACTACTGCATAACCATTAGGAATCACCTGCCTCCGAAGTAAGCCCCCTATCTGTTACTGCCATTGTATAGTTTTTTCAAGGTTATAGATTACCGTTCAATGATTGAGTTAACTCTGTTATTTTGAACAGTGAAACTTTGTTTAGCGATGGTTTTTTATCCCTTGCAACGAGGAAGGAATTCTCAAGTCTGGAAGATGGAAAGGACATCGAGTCATCCATATTGATCTGCTGGGCTAGGTACCTCAACTCCAAGATGACTGACCTTGATAAAGGGCCTTCTAGGTTGTGCCTTGAAATCATAACAGATGTAAGTACTTGTCCCCACTATAGCCATATTGTTTTTACTGGTTTAGCTGATGGTGTAGGTAGTTTTAAAGATAGGTGCATTCTGTTATTGTACTGGGTGCATGCAGTCTGGGTTCACTTTGGTTAATGGCTTCTGATGCTTTTTTTTTACTGGTTTAGCTGATGGTGTAGGTAGTTTTAAAGATAGGTGCATTCTGTTATTGTACTGGGTGCATGCAGTCTGGGTTCACTTTGGTTAATGGCTTCTGATGCTTTTTTTTTACTGGTTTAGCTGATGGTGTAGGTAGTTTTAAAGAGAGGTGCATTCTGTTATTGTACTGGGTGCATGCAGTCTGGGTTCACTTTGGTTAATGGCTTCTGATGCTTTTCCTTTTTCAGTTCGATGGGAATAATACCAATAGTGAGGCTTGGTTCATGAGATGGGATGATTTTTTGGCTAGTTGCAACCGGAAGATTGATGATGTTGATTTGGTAACCACTTCAACCTTATGTTTTGTTTCCAATTTGGTAGTTGGTTTCGTTTGTTACATCTTTGATGTCTGTATCCCTCCTAGATTATGCTTCCTGTGCACATGCGTGGTCACATATTTCTCGTCGTCATCAACTTCAAAGCTAAGTTGTTCCTATGCCTAGATAACCTAACACATGAAGCAGATGCAGCCACCGCAAAGTCATATTCACATGCTGTGAAAGAATTGGTGCGTTTCATGCTCTTTATGGTACGAGCTTCAAATCTTACTGGTTGGTCTAACTGTCTTGTGCTTTGCTGCAGAAAGTCATGTTCTCCGTTTATCTAAACGGTCAAAAACATCCAAACAGTGACGATGTGCATAACTTTTCCGTGAGGAAGGTAGGAGGAAACTGGTTGGTCTCGGAGGGTAATCACGATTGTGGCGTCTATGCCATGTATTTCATGGAAAAATTCAATGGCAGTCCTGAAGACATTAACAATTCATCAATTCGAAAGGTTTGGGTCCTCATATTTTTTCCCGTTTCATGTATCTTTAATAACTGAAGTCTGGAAGTTATGTATTTTTTTCACCCATTGTGCCTATTTCATTGTGCCTATTTCAGGTTTCTAAAAGAACAGCTTATAGGGTGAAGGTATGCGCTGAGCTGATTATGAGCTCCCTAAACGTCAACAGGGAGAAGGTCCTGGCTCCGATTCCGGCTTGGGCTGCCAGAAAGGTTGGCGGCTTCGTAGCTAATGAAGCCAATTGAAATCTTTTGCTGTTTGCTGTTTGTTAGCGAATTTTTAGATCTTTTGCGGTTGTGTATGCATGCTGGCAAGCACATTCGTTTGGATATCTTTTGTTGTTTGTGCTTGATCACATTTAAACAAACTATGAATGTGCATTTTGAACATATTTTGTGTCTTATCATTCTCTTGGATTTTGGACATAACATATTCACCATTTCTTCAACGTTTTTACTTAGCAAAAACATCAAAATACTGGGTGCATTCCTAAAACACAAACACAAGAGGTGCATTCCTAAAACACAAAAGACTTAACATAAACATCAGAATTATTAAACATATCACCCATATGAAAAGACTGGGTCCTAAAACACAAACACAAGAGGTGCAAAAGACTTCAGAACTATTAGATTCGTCCTTAAAAAGCAAAATATGATCCATACAAAGCAATGTCACCATTTCTGCTAACGTTATTACTTAGCAAAAACCTGAAAACACTAGTCCTAAAACATAAAAGAGGTGCAGTCCTAAAACTTTCAGTCCAATAGGTCTGCCGAAAGTTCTCCTCTAATAATCTCCAGCTCGGTTATCTCATCCATCGTATCACTCACTATTGCCCGACGTTTAGCAATCTGAGCATCAATCTTGGCTATGTAACGCAGAGTGATGTTCTCAAGTCTACGGCTCCTTTTCCCTAACTCTCTCTGTACCCGACGCATCAGATTGAGCAATTCCTCGCGAGCTGCTGAAGCTGATATACTGCGAGAAGCACCTCTCTCAGCTACATCCTCAGTTGTCCTTTTGGACCTTTCGATCTTGGACCTTTCGATCTCAGCTAATCTTTTCGACCTTCTTCTTCCAGCAGGTTCTGTGACCTCAGTCTCGTCAGCAGCAGGAGCAGGAACAGGAGCAGGAGCATGACCTTCAAAACCAGCAGAAACTTGTTCAGCAGAACCTTCTGAATCAGCAGAAGCTTCTTCACCAGCAGAACCTGCACACATAAAATCAACTTCCATGATCAACTCCCATGATCACCTACATAACCAACATATTTAAGAGGAGCAGCATCACAGTACCAAGGAAATTCCATAATCAACATATTTAAGAGGAGCAACATCAATCCACATGAGCAACTACCCAACTGCCAACATATCCAATTAATCAACTACCCTAAAATCAATCAACATAAAAGTACCCAGGAAATTCCCCTCATAAATCCACAGCAGAAAGATCGAAACAACAAGTACCCCCCGCAGAACGATCTCTATGTACCCATATCAATCGACATAAAAGTACCCATATCAATGTCCATAAAATCCACACAAACTAGTGATTGAGCAATTTAATTAACAAAACAAAAATTTTCACAACATTCTGTGCATACCGTAGAATCGCCTAGGAGCAAGCTCCCCACTTGATGTAGATCCTTCAGAAATGGAACTGCCTGGACATGGTGATGAGTTGGACATGGTGATGAGGTGTGAAATGAGGAGGAGCCGATGAATGCGATGAAGATATTTAGAAATGATGAATTTGTGTTAAAGAGGGCCGTGTTAAATGGGTTGTGTTAAAGAGGGCCGTGTTAAATGGGCGCGTTAAATGTGTGTTTTAGTGAGCCTGTTTATTGAGCCCATCAAACTCAGCCCGATGTAAATTATTGTAACTTGTTTTGTGAGACCCAGAAGAAATGAAATCAGCACCCAAACGGTATACTAGAATGACCCAATCTCCAGCTGGTCATGCAGCCTGTTTAGAGACACCCAGAAGATATGTGGCAGTGACCCACGACTTCTGCAACTTCCGGCATCTTCTCCGGTCCACGTTACAAGATCATTCACGTGACAAGAGAGAGAATATAGGGAGGAGAGAGGAGAGAGGAGAGAGGTTAGAGAGAGAAGGACCAATTTTTAAATCAAACCTGGGGACCATTCTCATTAATACCCGCCCCACATTATACCATGCACCCCACTTTTTTTGGCCTGTAGTGGGAGGAGTATTACTCCACGGGAGAGCCATAGCAATGTCCCTAAAACACTAGTATTTTTTAAGTGCCACATCAAAATTTGTAAGAAATTTATGTAAGAACTCATGTTCACAAATGGATGAAGAAATAGGAGCATCTCCAATGGCAAGGTACATCTTGCATTGTCATGTCATGTTTCAAGCCAATACTCTGTGGCAAGCAACACACTTCAACAATGGTGAGCTACTTGTTTTGGTCCCATATTTTTAATAACATTTATTATTAAATTTAAATTACTCATTATTACATGTATATGTAAGTATTAAAAAATACTGAACTATTTTTTAAACGGAAACACTCAGAAGTAACCATTGCTCCTTAATTAGGGAGTGGTACTTAAAACTCCATGATGGTCATTTCAAAATAAGGAGTGATCATTATTAAGAAATGTGCACTTAAAGAGTACCATTGTGGATGCTCTAAGACTATTTGTACCAACCTAAAGTTTTTAAATAATTTTAGTAGTATGAAATATTAGTACATTGATCTCATGTGTAGTTGCATAATTTTTATTAAGTTTATTCACAAATACACTCAAATGTAATATTACCTAATACTACATTTTTATTCACGTTAATTAAATGTACATTAATATAGCTTTTATTACAATTTAAATTTTACAATGGATAATATAGACTACATTTTAATTCATGTTAATAAATTTTTAAAATTTTTGATGTATCACACGATTGTGAGAGTACCTCCATTATAATTATAAAAATAGTTCAAAATGAAGAAAACTAAAAATATGAATGATTTGATATGCAATCAGATAGGTCATTATTATCTACACCATTGCATCGTTAATATTTTGAAATATAAAATTTTCATCAACAAAATTATTATTTTTAAAGATTTATTTTGATAATAATCAGTAATTTAAATCCAATATAACTATTTAGAAACAAATTTATAATAAATTTATAATTATTTTAAAAAATAATAAAATAATTACAAATTCTCACTTGAGACTTGTCTCTACAGATACTAAGTAATATAAGGGACCGCTATCGCTTGAAATTGTCGTTGGTGAGATTCAAGCCCACCGCCACTGCTAGTTTTTAGGTTGATGGTATCGCCAGAGCTCAGTCGTCTCACATGGATCGACTCGAAACTGAGTTTCGATAACACTAATGTACTAAAGATTAGAAATGATCAAGGAAATTGACTAAAAGATCAAGCAAAATAAATGAAAGATCATGAATTAACTGAAAAATCAAGGTAAAAAAGGAATGTTCAAGGGAACTGACTGAAAGATCAATCAAAGTGACTAAAAGATCAAGGAAAAACAGTAAATGTTCATTCTCTTGCCCCTTGGTCTCCACAAGGACAGGTCTCACCCAAAACTCTCTAAAATAATTCATACCTAAATTAAAATGTTAATAGCGGAAAACAACTAATTTAATAAAGCATTAGAAATGTTAGTGCTTGATTATGATTAGAGATTAAAAATATAAGCACTTTAAAAGCAAGTCCAAGAGATACTACATTTTGTAGATTTTGGAGGAAGTATGGAGATTTTACCCCATTATCGGAGAATATAAAAGAGTAATCGCCTACTTGTAGCTTGTAGGTGGCTAAATTGGAATTAGGATTTAAAAAATGAAGATGGTTGACAGAACCGATGATGGTAGTGTTTACGAGCATGCATGCTACAAACATTGGGTTTTGTCAAGACAGAAAAGGCTCAAAAGTACCATAAATTTTGTCTTCTTTCTCAACAATTCAAATGGTTGCTTGGAACTCCAACATTTACAGAGGACTATAAATATTCCCCACACCTCAAGTCAAAGCATGTGTTAATTCCTTCAAAGAAAAATTATGTTATTTCTATTTATAAAATGTTTAGTATTCCTTCAAATGAGAGAAATCTAATACCTAGTTAATGAATAGTCAATCTCATTCATGATAATTTTGATAAAATTTAGAGTATCATCTAATAATATTCACATCATTTTTTAAATGTTAGACTTGTCGTTTGAGTTATACCAATTTTTAAATATCTTTTATATCTGCAAGTTACAAAATATATAATAATACCTCAATCAAATCTACTTCAAACACCCTAAAATGAAAGGCTTAATATAACTTTTAAGGATGAAAAGTATTGAAATATTCAATGGGTTGGAGGAAAATGTTAACGAGTGAATATTTGGGGACCGGATATTATTCGGAAATTTGAAGTCGGCCTCGAAACCGCGTGGCCATTTTGGGATATCTGGATTCTGGATAACGGCGCCTATAAAATCTCAACGACCAAAAACAAGTACCGTGGGGCAAGTAAAAATTGAACGTCCTTTCATTTAATCACATGTAGCTCGCGACATTTTGAGTAAATTATAAATGAACCAAGAAAAGTTCAGAATTATACCATATGGCTATGGGTTGTAAATTAAAGATTTAGGATTCTTGTCTATATTTGATATCTTGAAAAAAAAAAAAGTTTCAATTTGAAAAGTATGAAAGAAGTTGTCTAGTTTGAGTAAAAAAATTTATAAAAAAAATTCATACTTTCTAGTTTAAATCACATCCGAAAACTTTCTATTTATTTATTCTAATGTTTGAATAAAATTAAATAGACATTAACCGATATTAACTGGAAATTTTCTACTATATTGTTACTTGAAAAGATAAAATACACATTCATATATAGGCTTATTTCTTCGACACTTACAAAGATACCGTTCTCACAATTCTGAATTGGTAGTTTGAAATCGCTCATTGAAAAAGCAAAAAACATAGAATAGAAAAATTAGGGATATAGCAAAATAAAACTAGTAAGTTAATTAAATAATAACAGCAGTTCACGACTAAAAATTCACGAGCACGGCAACATAAATAAAAGAAACATTTGAATATGGAAAATTTTCTTAACCGTAAAATGGGAATTGCACGAGGTTTTCGACATGGCCTACATTGTGAGTAACATGAAACTTCTTCAATGACAGTTTTGATGGAGTTATTGGTGACCGTGTTGATATCCACGAAACAACCACCTTAGTTGCACCACCACTTATGTTTACTATTGTTACACCATCGCTTTAATCATCTCTTTTGCTAACAATCTACATTAGTTTGAGATTGTGTAGAGATTATAATAGGATTTTGTATCCATGGCGGGAAGTATAATGTTACAAAGTTTATGAAATATCATTATTCTTTTCAAAAAATGTTTTTATGAAATATAATTTAATTCAATGCCAAAGTTTTTTACGCCTTTTCAAAATTCATCAATTAAAAACATATTACAAATTTACCCCTCACGTTCAAAAAACTCGAATTATAATTATATGGGCACATAACCTTGAATTTGAGTGTATTTACGCACTTGTCTCTTCATCAAATAAACATGAGATATTTGTTGTTTGTTCATCAATCATCATATATAATACAAAAGTTTTACGCAGCCAAAAATATAACGAATCCAAAATCCAAGGATTGAATTTGTAATTATCATCAAAATCAGAAAAGTAAATGCGATTTACCTAAAAAATTATGATTCACACAAGGAAACAAAAGATGAGTGGGCCGACGCTAGCCACCAAAACCAAAATCCATTGAAAGTCATTAATGTGAAATTGACTTTAAAATTCCATCACACGTTGCCCAAATCCTGTACTCTTAATTAATCCCTCTCCTAAATCCTAATCCATTTTTCATCCCCACCATTTTCCCAATTTCTCAAGAACTCGAAGAAAAAAAATCATAAAATTAACAGAGAAGAAGTTAACAACACAGACCTTTTACCTATTCATCCTCCTCGTATGGTAAGTGTGTGGTCTGTAAATCATTATCACGTAGTTTCATCAAAAAACCGAGTCGCTGGGCTGTAACTGTCTTCTCCACAATCTATGCTTTCAAATCTCAACAGCTTTTCAATTTTACCCTTTCTTTTCTGCAATTAGGTCGGATTTCCATTTCCATGTCCTCTGACTCGTTTGTTTGTTTTGCTTCTAGGTGCCCAGTCCATCTTCCGCTATATAATTGTTCAACGTTGGCATCATATGTTTCCCCTGTTTCCTTACTTCCAACTGAATTAACTCAACCGAGATTTGTTGCTATTTAAGGAAATGTTCTTGCATTATTCTGCAATCTAGGATCATGGGTTCTGCAACCCAGTTCATCGTGGGCTCCGTTTTGCTCTCCGTCTCCAGATTCCTATACCCTCTGTTTACTCTCATCCGTTCTTTCATATTCAGGTAAATTCATTTTTGTTTGTCTGATTGTCTTATGTTTGTTTTTCTGTTCGATTTTTGATTGGGTTTTTGTAATTTTGTTTGTTAAAACTTAAACCGCAGGTTGCATGTCAATGGCGGTTCTTCAATGGAAGGTGTCGAGTCTGTTGACCATTCAGAGATGGTCAAGTCTGAGGCAGAATTAAAGTCTACCGATTCGGCGGGGCCAGAAATAGAAAGTCTTGTTTTCTGCACATTCTCCGAGGAGAACAGAAACGAAGCACCACCATCTTTATGTTTCAGGTTCCCAACGTTTGACGAGTTCTGCAAAAGCTATGGTACTATTACTCTTATCACTGATGCTAGTGAGAGTGTGGCCGACAAGGAATTTTTAGAATCCGATTGCCGTCCGGCTTTAATTGACCCTGGCTCCGGCGAGGATGAGTTTTTGTCCGACGGAGATTTCGGTGGGAAAACCGACACAGACGATTCCGATGATGAACACGTGATCGCTGATGTTCCTACGTTAGAAGAAGAACTTGTACTGGAAAACGGAAACGGAAACGGAAACCAAAACCAAAACGACGTCGTGCATGATACTGCCGACCAACCAGAGGCAATAGCCTTTTTATCAGAGGAAGATTTTGACCATGGAGATTCATACAAGGGCGTTAAAAAGGATGACGTCGGCAGTGCTAATACGGGTATAGTACAAACGAGTGGTTGTTCCGATGTTTCGGAGAAGTCGAGGCCAAAGGACGGCGACGGCGGCGACATGGAAACGATGTGGGAACACCAGGACTTGGTGGAACAGTTGAAGATGGAGCTGAGAAAAGTCAAAGCCACGGGTCTTCCGACAATATTGGAAGAATCGGAGTCTCCGAAGATAATGGACGACTTGAAGCCGTGGAAGATTGAAGAAAGGTTTCATCGAGAAGATTGCATGGACGAGCTTCATAAGATTTACAAAAGTTACAGAGAGAGGATGAGGAAATTCGACATCTTCAATTACCAGAAGATGTATGCAATAGGTAATTTTTTTTTCTGAATCTCTTTAATTTTCTGCATAAATTGTCATTATGGTTCCCATGATTTGGGTTTTTTCTTTAATTAGGTGCTTTATGATCATTGCACATAATTATCATCATAAATCCCAGTATATGAGTTAGTGAGCCAATTTTGGTTTCATAATTAAGAACAAACATGATTAAGGATTAGAATGGTGATGCACCAGATTTGGTTGGTGGAAAAGTTAGAAACACAAAACTTATGACTTATGAGTATTGCTCTGTTGTAAAGCATAACAGTGATGACTGATGATGAGTGTTGTGTTACCTACACTTTATGCTTTAATATTTGCACAAGTTTGTTTAGGTTTCGTGTTAAATGAGGTAATTGATGAAATGTATCATAAGTTGGGTCTTTTATTGCTGTTTTAGGTTTGATTCAGTTTAGTTCAGTACAGCACAAATCGGGAGATAATGCTCAAGTGGACCTTGGAGGTTTTAGACCTAAAACCCCACTAGAAAAATATGATCAAGTCAACTTACCTAACCAAAATTTTGCCTATTTTGTTTGAAGCTGAACATTTGAAATTATTGCCCGCCTTTGTGTTTGAAAAGTTAGGCCATTTCCTACTCCTTGTGCTGATATTTGTGTTCAGTGACTTCAGTCCTAAGTTTGGCCTATTGTTTAATACTTTAATGTAAATGCTAAGATATGTCCTAATATTATGTAATGGAATGACAGGTTTTCTACAGTTGAAAGATCCACTGAATTCGATGTCGAGCCCGAAACCTTCTAGTCCAACACTGAAATCCCTGCTCTCACAGAATATCTGGCCAGCAAAGGCTAAAACCAACGACATCGATCCAATGTTAAAGTTCATGCAAGAACTGCAGTGTGATCTGGAAGTGGTCTATGTTGGACAGATGTGTCTTTCCTGGGAATTCCTACATTGGCAGTATGGAAAGGCCTTGGAACTGTGGGATTCCGACCCCCGTTGCACCCACAGATATAACCTCCTTGCCGGAGAATTCCAACAGTTTCAAGTCCTCCTCCAAAGATTCACTGAAAACGAACATTTCCAGGGGTCAAGAGTTCAGTATTACATCAAGCAAAGGTGCATTTATCGCGACCTCCTTCAAGTTCCTGTCATAAAGGGTAAGAATCTACAAATTCAACTTAATATAGTCTTATTTTCAACACATTAAGTTTCATTCCAGCTTTGTAAGAAACTCAGTAAAACAATTATCCTGACATTTGTGTCTTGCTTACTTATCTGCAGAAGATGGCGCAAAGGGTAGAAAAAGGGGTCGTCGAAAAGAGGAGAAAAGAAGTGAGTACGAGGTTTCCAGTGATATGCTGGTGGAAATACTCGAAGAATCAATACGGATATTCTGGCGATTTGTTCGAGCCGACAAAGATTGCAGCAGCAGTAACAGCAGCCACATAGTCAAGAGCCATAAGCCAGCACCTTCAAAGCTCCAGAATCCAGATGACTTGGAGCTCCTGATGGATGTCAAAAGAGCTCTTCACAAGGTTTGTTTCACTTCTTCTAAGGTTAGTCTGAACTGTCCAAACCGATAATCGAACTCAATGACTTGTCTGAAATGCAGAAGGAGAGGAAGCTGAAGGACATTTTACGAAGCGGGAATTGCATACTGAAGAAACTGAGAAATTGTAGGGAAGATGATGCAGATCAGTTTCTTTACTTCTTTTCTCAGGTAGATATGAAGCTGGTATCTAGAGTACTAAACATGAATAAAATTACCACAGAGCAATTAGTGTGGTGCCATAGTAAGTTGAGCAGGATTAATTTTGAGAATAGGAAGATTAGATTAGAACCGTCTTTCCTGTTATTTCCCTGCTAATTTTGTTTTGACTAGCTTTGTAATGCAATTTTGAGGTTGGTGAATTAGTGGCGGTGAGCAGAAAAATGCCATCCATTTTACCAAGAGCTTTCCAGTTTTGGTTAATTTTTTTGGTCTTGAAGTTAGAACAGACAAATAATAGTCCTTGATAACAGCATTCAAAAATGGTTAAGAAAAAAGTCTAATAATTTTACATTTTGCATCATCTTTCACATCCCAAGACAGATGAATCAGCACTCTCCTCAGCCATCAAACACAAAATTCAGAAGAACCTAAGGGAAAAAAAACATAAACATGTAAGAAACACAACAACCATTTCACTAATTATTCGGCTGGAAAATCACCAAAATACACATAAAAGAAACAAAACCAAACCAGAACATTGTTACTGTTGGGTTATGGACTAATGCCAATAGAATTTCAGAGTAATTATTTGTTACCGGGTATTTGGGAACCTGAAGGGTCACACACAACAGAACAAGTTATTGGGGTTTTGTTGGATTAATGGAGTAATTAATCCATAAAGGCTAATTGAGAATTATATGGTTTGGACTTGTACAAATGATAAGAGTTATCATTTCTCTTAATCAATATTAATGTAGATTAATATTGTATGGTATTCATACCAGGATGACAAAACGGTTGTCAGTTACATAGAGAACATAAATATGGAGGTATTATTGTAATAACGTTGGACGTTACAATTTCATGTGATGAATACAATATTAACTCTCCTCTCCTTTCCATTACCTCTCTATATATAGCAACAGTCAGGTTCATCTAAGAGATACAAGATAACACACAACTATTTTAGAAATTAATTCTATATAGTTTGTCTTGGATGAATGGAGCTGGCACGTTTAACTGACTGTCCCAGTAGTCGAGTTCGTGTGGATACCATCAGAGGTCGGACCTTTTGTGCGACTAATAGATCGACATCATCAAGCAAACATCGGATACCGGAGACACGAGATTCATCAATCCGGTAATCTAATTTACGCATTACTTTATCATGATACTGGCTATATAGTATTAGTGCTTACAGTTACTTGAGTGTAGACATGGCATTCGAATTTGGAATTCCTTAAATGACCATGGTGAATCCCACTAAAAGGAACCTGTTTCTCCCGGTAAATCCTGACCACTTTGACGTCTGAGCTTCACACCGAACCCATACGATATCAGGCCTGGAAGCTTCGTCGGCCCTCCGGCGCTGGGAAGAGTTATGCTCGCCATGGTGACTCTTATCGTGGGACTAGTATATCAGTCAAACCTTCTAGCCTTTGATTAATAAGAAGAATTTTTCATATGTTCTGACGGGTCAATCTTTCCCACATTCATTTTGTACGGGTTTCTAACGTGTGAATTTTACCATTTCATTACTGACTGACATCACATCAGTGCCATGAATTATGGAACTGTTTAAAATGAAATAAATTTTAAATTTGTTCAATTGAACTGAACTAATATATAGAAAAGTTCTGGCAAATGAAAAGTCAATGAGAAAACAAACTTGATAGCATAGAACTATAGAAGTTCTCTATTTTAATTGTTCTCCATCAAACTTTCTCTTCCGAATCCGGATTTTTTACCGGAATATTCATTATTTAATGTTTAATTTTGAAATTGTTCGATTTGCTTTAAAAATTCCAGGTTTAGGTAGAGGTCGCGTGGGCCCGTTTGCCGAGTTTCTCCAAACGACATGGGCCCTATCGTTTTACTTATTGAACGCGACCCGTAGTAGAGGTCGCATGGTCTGTCTATGTGGGAGGTAAACTAGGCGGTCAATCTGCCGAGTATCATTAAAATAATATAAAAAAACGTGAATAAACCATAAGACAAGAGACAGACACAAACAAACAGAAGCAAAACACAAAAAAAAAATGAACATGTGCCCTCCCACTCGTGGCACTAAACTTGTTCAACTATGGCACTAAAGTATTGATTAATTATTTCCCCCAAAAGATTAGTTAGAAAAATACACGAATGTCGAGAGACAGAAAAAAAAAAGACGGTACATTCATCTAAACTTCATAAACAAATCAATATATGCATTGATCTTAAAACATTTGGTTGTAATAATTTAGACATGTAGAGAAATGTAAGACACTTATTGCAAACATATGCAAAACTAGTTCAAATCATAGATAATCAAAAACATGATAATAATCTAATGTTTTAATGTCACAAATTTTAAACAAGAAAATATTCTAAATACGACGTCATGAGAATTGGGGAAATTCTGAATTTTGAGGTGACGATCCAATCTCATCTTCGTCACTTTAATCACTTTGTTTGTATTGCTCTTCACCAGGGGTTGTTCAATGCGTCTAGTCTCGCTCATGTAGCGTGGGGAATTATAAGAGTAATCTCTAAGTTCCGCAAAAGTAGCTCGGGTCACCGGTTCTTGTAAATGAATGGTATTCATCGCTCCAGTCACAACATCATATATGTGGTCAAATCATTGAGCTTGCAAAAAAAAAAAATCAATTAAGTTTTTTTATATAATGCCTAGTAATATTTCATATTAAAAAAATGTAAAACTTACTAAGAACTCGGCTAATGAGGCAACGGGTCCAACACCATGGTTAGGACGATAAGCAGGATTGCCTATGAGCCGTCGAGTCCTAGGATGATACCATAACATATATTCAGAGTTATAGTGCATCTCACTGTAATCTGGTTGCCCCTCAACTATGTATTGTGCACGGGTATTCCACCAGTGTATGTAAGTGGAATGTAGCTGTGACCAATCACGACTCTTAAGGCCATTAGAGATTAATCAAAAACTAAAGATTTTCAAATCAAATTAGAAAAAAACCCTACTTCAATAAACAACAACTTAAACACCAATTTGAATGATCTCCAACAACCCACTTTGGAAACTCACTTCGGAAAATCACTTTTGGCGGCTGATCGACACTTAGAGATGGCGGCGACAACAGTTCTCTGTTCAGTTTTTTTGTGTTTCGCTTTTGTTATATGGTTTGTTCGTGTTTTTATTTTTAAATTTTAATGATAAGCAAATTGACTACCGAGTTTACCTGCCACATAGGCAGGCCACACGGCCTCTTGCCGCGTTCAATAAGTAAAACGATAGGGTCCACGTCGTTTGCAAAAACTCGGCAAATGGTTTGCCGAGTTACCTAGACCTAGAATTTTCAAAGTAGATCGATCATTTTTGGGATTAAGCATTATTTATAATGAATATTCCGATAAAAAATATCCTCCGAATCCATTTGCTCTTGAGTGGTGATTTGAAAGATATGCAATAGATGAGCCGCTACCTTTATTTTTTATTTTGGTCGAGGGTAGTATCATCTTTTCACATTGAAGCATCACTATTCTTCTTTTTCTTAATTTTTTGATTTATTTTCTCTATTTGAGTTTGGTTCACCCGTGAATTCGAATCAAATGCTAAATTATAATATTAAATCAATACATTTTATTAAAGGTGTTGGATTGTCCATAAGTACTATTTTTTTAAGCAAATGAATTATATTTCAGAATTCTGGAAAACGTCTAGAAATGAATGACAAAAAACTCGGAAGAGTATCCCAAGTATTAGCTAACAAGGGGCTCGACTTCGCATAGTTCGCTAGAGCATGGACAACAAAATTACAATCCCTAGAGACCTAGAAGACACCCTCTAAATGATTCCGATCTAGTGTAAATATGATTCGGTCAATGACCGACTCACATATAACCGGGCAAGCCACCTCACGTCGAACCATCTGCACAACCTGAATATCATCACCGATAACGCAAACTTGCGACTGGTTAACAACTTCCGCCAGCAACAGGGCTTCCTCTAGCGCCAATATCTCAACCAGTACAGGGTCCTAAACATGGGAAAATTTCCTGGTAGTTGCACGAAGGAAGACACCCCTTGTATCAAAAGACACAGTACCGGTAACCGCTAAATCACCATCGATACCCGCATCAAAGTAATATCCTGATTTTTCCTTCTAGCGACTGTAGTAATAATCCCGGCAAAAGGGACTCCGAAACATCCTCCACCCATCCGCGGGCAAAAATCATAAATAATTTTTATAATTTTATTAATGCTTGAGAAGTAAAAATTACTATTCATACTAATAATTAATTTTAGGTATTTGTATGAAACAAACAATACTTCATTTTTTCACATACAGATCTAATTCAAAGGGATCACCAATCAACGTTTCATGACCATGTTCATGATACAACTTTCGCATTAACATTAATTTGAAATTTGACGTTGCATTGGGCATTCAATTTCACCAGTATCATGATACATGAGTAAGAATTTATCCTGAAAAACATACATCGACGTTCAAGAACAATAAATCAAAGGTATAAATATGTTTCTTGGCTATAAACATTGAAAGTATTACAATGTCCTTATTAATAAATCAAAACACAGAAACAATAATTATAAAATTTTAATTTAACATGCAAGTCATGAACACTAAACCCTAAGAAAGATTTGGACCTTCAGTTCGGCCAATTGGGAATTAGGATTCAATCGAAGGGTCCAAGCGTAAAACATGTACTCCAATGAAATGGAAGCAGCACATATTTACTCTACTAGTCCAATAAATAGAAGTAATTGAGATTTGATACACAGAATTAGGTCAAAGCAGAGCCGTCGGATCTAGGGTATCTCAGCAGAATCCTGCGCATATAAAAGAACGCTATCCCCCTCAGCTCCCTCTCTCTTTTCGCCCCATCAGTATTTTTAGCCAGGCCGACAACAGCAGAGCAGCCGGAGAAGATGGTTCAGAGGCTCACCTACCGGAGGCGCCACAGCTACGCCACCAAATCCAATCAGCACCGGGTCGTCAAAACCCCTGGTAAGTCGATTTCTGCGCCGCCGCCTGAGATTTGAATCTGCTTTACTGATTGTACTAGGGTTTAGATGTAATGTATTGACTGTGTTTTACTTGGATTGTATTAGGTGGGAAACTCGTGTATCAGACCACCAAGAAGAGGGCCAGCGGTCCTAAATGCCCTGTCACCGGCAAGAGGATTCAAGGGGTATGCTCTTTTCTATGTCCTGTCTGGGTTTCGATAATGCTTATGTTGTTTAGTTGGGTTTGGTAATTGATGATAAGATTACATGGAATGAATTTGTTGATTAATGTTTGATTGGTTATCTGTAGACCTCTGTGATTAAATGTTGTGTTTGTAGACATTGATGGATGGTTTTGCAAATGGAAGTGTGTTGATTTGTTTGGTTTCTTGAAGTTGATTGTCTGGATAACCTTGTGCATTGTTTTGAGTTGCTACTGTGTTTGGTTGTTTTGCTCTGTTGCTATTGTAAGTTTGTAACCGATTGATGGGTGCGAAAATGCTAAATATGCTTTTGTTCTCTTTCAATCAAACATATGAATGATTTGCTTTTGTTCTCTGCTTCAATCAGTTACAACTGTAGTTTTTGTTTTGTTTTAAAGGAATCCTGAAGTTAGGACTACCATTTTGATATATGGTAACTATTGTTTGCTTAATATGGATCTGTTAAACAATGAGTCCACTGCTCTCATCTGTTTCCCTGATGTTTTCTCAGATTCCTCATTTGCGCCCTACTGAGTACAAGAGATCCAGACTGCCCCGGAACCGCAGGACTGTGAATCGTCCCTATGGTGGTGTCCTGTCTGGTAGTGCTGTCAGAGAGAGGTGTGTATGAATGGATGATTTGTGATGATTTGTTTGTAGTTTCCTCTTGGATCGCTTTGTGTTCAGTTCTAACTGATGTTGTTCCTTTGTTGGCAAACAGGATTATCCGAGCATTCTTGGTGGAGGAGCAAAAGATCGTTAAGAAGGTCCTTAAGATTCAGAAGGCCAAGGAATCCAAGGAGAACAAAGTTGGGAAGAAGCAGCCGAAGAAGCATGCCAAGGCTTGAAATGGAATGGAATGAGTAGTTGCAATTTCTTGTTTAATTTTCCCTTTGCTCTCGAAAAGTTTAGTGCTTTTTGATGATGACAATATGTGCAAATATCAGTACACTCTCTCGGATACTTAGTAGTTTGTTTGTTATTCTAAGATGTCACATTTAAGAATTCTCCGTGCCTCTAGTTATTATCAAACATTAATCTCTGCATCTTAATTACCAAGTTTAGTCATCCTGCTCTTTTTTCGTTTTAGTCTGTACTGTAGCTTTCTCTGAATAGCAGGAAGTTATCTAGTTAAACTTCTAGTTAGTGGTTTGATTGAGCTGAGCTTGAACAAAGCAGCTATGCTCGTTAAAATGCTCAAATGAGCTGATAAAATTTTGGCATGAGCTCTAGTTGAAATAATGGTTGTCAATGGAATTCTTACATAGGAATTAAGATCATCTTATGTCTTACGTTGTTTTCCCCCGCAGCAATTTTCTCCTATAATTTGATCCAAATAAGAAGTAAAAATGAACAGTCAATGAAGTATTTTTAGTCTCTGGGGCAAAATACTAAAAGGAGAAACAACATAAGACATAAATCAGTGTTGCAGAATTTGTTCCTGTAATCCTGTGGGAGAAATCAGAAGGAATTGAGAAAATTTCCGAGTTTATAATTTTATCTGAGGAAATGGGCTTCATAGAATTTTGTAAAAGACCGTAAAAATGGAAAAAAGAAATGTCAAGAGTGGGATTTGAACCCACGCCCTTTCGGACCAGTACCTGAAACTGGCGCCTTAGACCAACTCGGCCATCTTGACTTTTGTTGACATTCCTAACACGTATTACACATTATTGAATACTCACGATTTGTGTTGAAAATAGCAATAAAGGATATTGAAAAGAATGTTATCATCAATTAAAACTATCTAAACTTCAATCATGTTCAAAAATTTTCAGCTAAATTTGACAAAATATAATTATTTCTTCTATTTGATGCAAAACTTTAGTGGAGGCGACAATGATTGAAGGCGGTTCTAGCGTACTAGAGAAGGCGGTTCAGATCCGCCTTCTCTGGTTGTGCCGTAAATCGAAAATTGTTTTAAGGCGGTTCATGAACCGCCGTAAAATATAAATGGCTTACGAATTCTTAACTAATTTCGTATAGGTCTTAAGAAATCGTAAGATCATCATCCCGTCTTAAACCTTCGTAACTGGTTTCGGAAGTAAACAAAAATTTCCCCACACACGAAAGTACTTACGAGTTCGTATGTACAATTGCAATTGGGAAAAAAAAATAGCTCCCTGATGCGCACTGGCTTAATCAAAAGCAAATCCATTGGAAGTTCATACTCCTACGTATTAAGGGATGCTAAATCTAATATAAATAAAGACAGAAAAATCTACAGTGAAACAATGATTTGGAAACCATTATATTAATCAAGGTACCTTGTCAAATCTGTAAGTACAAATAAGAACACAAAGAAATAAGAATACAATCAGAACTGTCACTTGAGATGCCAAACCCACCGCAGCTGCAAAGACCAACTATAACGGCAGAGGCAAGGCGAAGAACACCAATTTGGGTATCGATACCGAGAAAGCCGACCTCTAGTTCCGCGTCGGTAGAATCGACCGCTTCATGAACAAAAACCATTATACTTACCGATCCCATTACATTTTGCCGTCGAGTATCTCGTCGCCGAGGTACAATCCAGTTCCAATCTAATCTCTGTCAAAGCTTCAGATTGGGTTTTTTTATATTTCAGATTTTGGAACTCGCCGGAAACGCTACGAGAGACAACTTGAAGAGCAGAATCATCCACAATCAACAGATAAAGTAGATCATCAAAAACTTCAAAAAAATCAAACACGAGGAAAACTTACGATCTGCATCTGGGTTTCGGATTAGCACCGGCTAGTAGCTGGGCGGGCGGGCGGCCATCGAGGAGGGTTCGAGAGGAAGATCTGCAATTAAGTGGTGAATTACCGCGAGGGTTAAAGAGGGTGAATCGCCGACGCAGATTATTTAGGCGGAGATGTGATTGTGTGAGGACTGAGGAGATGATGCGGAGAGATAAGTTAATTTTGTTTGTATGGTTGGCTGGAATTTAATTGCTTCTAAAGAGTTAAATGTATAATCATATATGTGCCATTATAATTGCCTTAATTATTTATTACCATTTGTTGATTCGTGTATTCAATGATCTTATATATGGATACCAAATTTTAATTTCTTAAACACAGTATGCAAGTTTCCATATTTGTTTGAAGATATTTTAATTTAATTTAATTTTTTTTATATTTCAGAACTAAAATAAATAATTCATTATAATTATTTTCTAGAACACATTATGCAAGTTTCCATATTTAGTTTTAAGTATTTTCTAGAAAATCAAATAAAGTATGAGTAATCATCAGTTCAACTTGATCCGGTTAATATTAATTTATAAGTGCCAACTTTGAATCAATATAGTTGTTATTAGAAAGTCAATTAAAACTTGATCTTAGACTTGTTCAAATCAATTTAGTTAGTGTCTAAAGAAAGTCGAGTAAGACTTAACTTTTTTGACTTATATTTAGTTTAGTTTAGTTTCTAGTGAATATATTTAGTTTAGTTTCTAGTGAATATAGAAAGTCAATCAAGGTCTAACCTTCGTTAAGTTAAACTCATTATAGTTAGTGTTCATAGAAAGCCAGACTAATTATTAGCAAAGATTGATTATTATTTTTAGAAAGTTAAGTGATGGTTGACCTGAGGTTTGTTAAACCCAACTAAATTAGTATTCATAAAACATCAACTAAGGCCCTGTTTGCTAGAGTTTATTTCTTGCTGCACTGAACTGAACCGAACTGAATTGAATTGAACTGAACTAAAATGAAGTAAAAATTAATGTATTGAAAAATGGATTCAGCATGACTGAATTAACTTGAATTGAACTGAACTGATCTACAGATAAGCTCCGGCAAACAGGGCCTAAGTGTCGGTCTTTGATTAAAATAACTCACTTTAGGTAGTGTTGGTAGAAAATCAAGTAATGTGTGACATTTGATTAGTTAAAATTAATTTATCAAGTGTCTATATAAAATCAAATAAGAAATAAATGTTGATTAGTCATACTCGATTTAATTAGTGTGGGTTAGAGTTCTAGTAGGTTAGTGGGTTTAGATTTTTATTGGGTTGAAGGTGAAAAGAATCAACAAAACTCTCTTAAGAATTTGTAAGTCACCGGAATTCTCTTAAGAGTTCGTAAGTCACCCAGAACACTCTTAAGAGTTCGTAAGTCACCAGAATCCTCTTAAGAGTTCGTAAGTCACCCAGAACACCCTTAAGAATTCGTAAGTCACCAGAATCCTCTTAAGAGTTCGTAAGTCACCCAGAACACCCTTAAGAATTCGTAAGATAATGAGTTTTACGGCACTTTTTATATAACCGCCTTAAAAATGGACACGAACCGCCTTCTCTGGTCAGGCGTCATTTCATACCATAAGAAAGGGCTTACGAATTCGTAAGACCCTCACTTTTAAGGCGGTTCTTCAAAAAAACAAGGAACCGCCTTAAATAGGTGCCTTGCATGTCATGCTCTCCACTAGTGAATTTGATCCTCACTTAATTGTTTAGACTCTCAATTTTAGGTGGTTAAAAGTTTCGTTCTCACATCGTAAAAATGTTCTCAAATGATTTCAAAACCTATCACAAAATGTACTAATGTATTTATATTTCAGGTATAACAAAATATATTTTACGTCAAAATATTCAATAGTTGCCATGTCTGAAAAACATTATTCTAATAACTTGAAGTTAGTTTGATTTTGTAATAAAATGCATACTCCACTACTTCTGACAGACTTACTAATCGTGTTTCACTAATCCATCATACTCGCCACTTCTTTTGTCGTCCATGATTCCCATTTTATCAGATTGCTTTTTTTTTTTTTTTTTTTTGAAAATATTTTATCAGATTGCTCATTATGGTACCATCATAAAAACGTTGGTTCAAAATATACTATCTAAATCAAATTAACATTCTCTAAACGAATCTTTGTAACGTTTAAACATGGGAAGAAGAAGAACCATAATTGTAAGATTGTATCTATTCACATGTAAAACACATATACTAGTTGTCTAGTAAATAAAACCATATCTACACGGCCACAGGCTGAGAGTAAAAAGAGAATTACACTTGCACCTCCGATACATATTTTACACCACAAACACATGTATATATATGTATAAAAGCTGCTCCTTAAAATCATCAACACGATAAAAAAAACTCAAGTATAACACTTGTTTGAGTAAGTATTAGTGGATATCTCACTGCTCGGACAGTCCGGTGAATCCCACGGCAAGTTATTCGGCAGATTGAACGGAAATCCCATCGTCTTCACATACTCCCACTGATTATCCTCCGGCGACGACGAACTCATCGAAAAGCCGCCGCTGAAATGCTGCTGCTGCTGGGACCCATCAGAATCCATGGTGTTGAACAACATTGAAGCCACGTCGATTCCACACTTGTCTGGCTGCGAAAAGATGAAGCTGTTGGAATTCGGAATGTTAACGTTGTCTCCGTTCTGCGAAAAGTCCTGTTTGAAGAACTGTCCGTTTGGGGGCTTCGAGGACGGAATGTTCAGAGCAGAGAACGTTGTTGATCCCGTTTCTGTCGTGCATGAGATGTTCTCCGAGCTGTACTGTGCGTATTGGACACCTTGCTGGAACAAATCCGGCGACGGCGTTTCCGGTAATGAGGCCATCCACGCGTGCGAAAGCGCTCTCTGTGCCAGCGAGTTCGTCTTCTTGAATATCCTGCATATCGCCCATGCATCCTAAGATGAAAACAACCGGATTCAGACATGAGAAATTTTCAGACAAATCGAAGATCTGAACTGAACTGAACTTGTTAAATAACTCACATGAAGAGGGAGGGATTTGTCTGATAACTTCTTGTTTGTAATTGTCGGCGGTGGTGAAACTGCATCATTAACGTTGTTGCTGTTATTGTTAGCAGTTGTCGAAGGTAGTCTGAACTCATGCATCATCCAATCAGTTTTGATTCCTTTGGCAGCTCTGCCTCTGTAGAACACTAGCGATTTCTTGAGGCCGATGCATTTGGTGCCGTCCGAGGAATATATCGGCCTGTCCGTTCCGGTGGCCTTCCAGAAACCGGCTCCAGTGACCCGGTTCGGCCGGGCGCTGTTCCTGTATTTCCGATCCCTGGGGCAGTAGAAGTACCATTCTTTCTCCCCACTCGACGCCAACTCTATTCAACATAAGACAAACCAAATTGAATATCATTAAACGTCGATAAATTGTCTCCAATTCTGTTCGTTTGACAGTGACAACGTTAGCAGGACAAAAGAATTGGATTCAGGTTGATGGAAACAATGATCTTACTTGGAAGATCCCATGGATCATACTTGTAGATGTCAACTTGCTTGATGAGCTCAATGGGGAGCAATCTCTGCTGAATCTTCCTCTTGAGGTAGAACCCGACGAGCTCCTCGTCGGTGGGATGGAATCGAAAACCTGGCATGATGACATCGTCGATCCTGTCTGAAGAATCAGCAATCTTTTCATCCATGTCTGAATCTTTGTTTTGCAGATGAAAGAAGTTCTTGAAAGTGAGTTTCCTTTTCTGGTCCCAAATAAGTATGTGTTTATTGTCTCAAGACTTACTATTCATAGAAATATCTGGTTGTTCCTGAGGAGGGTTATGTTGTGCTGTGATTAGGGCGCTGTTTGGGGAATTCTGTAGGAGATTGTGAAGAAAATAGTGGGGTGGATTGAGGCTATTTGAATGGAAAAATGGGATTTGTTTGTGTCCAAAATTATCATCTCAAAAAATGACTGCAAACATGAATGATGTGTCTGGAGATTTGGTTTCACACTAATCCTGATTAGTTTTTTTGATTAATTTGGGTGTTTAATTAATGTTAAGCTGAGCTATCAAGAAATAGGACAAAGCTGTCTTCGGATTAAGAATTGTTAATTGGTTAAGTATAGATGAGTTTTGAAGTTTAGTTTGTTGATATTTAGTGTGACTAATCCCTGCATTCTAGAAGTGCCTTTGTCATGGCTCGGATTTTGGTGTTCAGATTATTTTCACTGAATCCTGTAACAAAACAATCCACTCTTCTGGGGATCTCTTTTATGGTCAAAATGGTTTCACTTTGACCATTTCATGGACCTTAAATTGGTCACAATGCAATCTATTTTTTTTTCGTGTTATTTTGAAAGGGGACTTATTTGATGGCATTTGGTGTCATGTTTTCGGTCAGGCTGAGATTGAACCGATCAAACATGATTTCAGAAAGTTGGCAGAAATATTGAAGTTCAAAATGACAAATAAAAGGGAGAGAGTTTTCTGTGAGAACAATATCAATTGAGACTAGGAACAAATACTGATCTTCTCACTTTCAAACCAGACATTTTCCATATTAAGTATGATCATTCTGTATATTATTGTTAATCTTCTCACTTTCATGTTTGATCAATATTTTTTTTTCAAAAATGATGTTTTATATATATTAAACATAATTGAGACCCATTGACATAACTTTAAATTGAGAATTTGTCAATAAAAGAGAGGATGAATAAGCAAATTTGCTATGCTCTACGTTTTTCTTCTTCTTTTTCCATGCAATCATCTCTCAATGGTTTAAAAAAGAGAGCGTTGGGTGAGACATGTCCTTGTGGAGACTAAGGGTCAGAGGATTGATGATTTACTGTTTTTACTTGATCTTTTAGTCGGTTTGATTTATCTTTCAATCAGTTCCCTTGAGCATTCCTTTTTTACCTTGATCTTTCAGTTAATATGATCTTTCAATCAATTTCCTTGATCATTCCTAATCATTGGTACATTACTGTTATTTCGTACAAATTCACACTGAAGCTCAATCTCGAGTCGGCCCATGTGAGACGGCTGAGCTCTGGCAACACCAGCAACCTAAAATCTAACAACGGCGGTGGGGTTGAAACTCACCAACGACAATTTCAACCAATATTGGTCTCTGTAGAGACAGGTTTCAAATGAGAATTTGTACTTAGAAAAATGATATTTTTTCCCAAATAGAGGTTATTATAGGGAGAATTTAGGAGCCGGTAAATTACTAAAAGTAGGCAAAGGTTAGGCAAACAGTCCTTGCTTGGGCTACGGCTATGAGCAGCGATTCTCCAGGCATTTTACAGTTTATTTCTGTTTACCAAACTACTCGTATAAAATGTCTCTTTCACGAGGCGAATTAATATATTATTTTGACCTCTCTGATTTACTGTTTGTCATCTTTATGTAAATAAAATTCCACATTTACCTAAATGAAAACATAAACATCAAAGATAAAGACATGATGGATGACGGTGGGCAGTGTTTCTATCTTTGGGAAATATACTGAGTTGAGTAGGATGTTATCATTGTCAACCATGGTATCCTAGGAGCTTCTCTATCTCTTTTACAACTTGATATTACTATTAAGGGTGCAAAAAAACAAAAAATGTATAGGACATTATTGTTAGTTGTTGCTATTTTTCTTTGATGAGTTTAATTTTTATTTTTAGTTACTATTTGATTTATTCAGGTGATTACATAAAATGTAAGTTCGATGTTTATACCTAAATAATCTTTTGTTTTACAGTAAAGTATAAGACAGTTTTGTTTGAATCTGCAGACATGTAGTAAGGCAAAGACATGACAAACCCCTTTCTATAAGGCATGAAATAAAAAATGACATCAGTCCCGATGTAATATTATTATAAGTATTACAAAAAAATATAGGAGGTTCCATGCTATTGTGCGATGAAATTACAATTTTCTCCCTATATTCCACTATTCGTTCCTAAGAAATAGCAAAAGATGGATGTGGAGAGGGCGAGGTGACAGAGCAGCATGCCAGATTTCATCAAATTACAATTTTTGGAAAATAGATAGCGTTTTTGACTTATTTTGCCGATTTAGGTCGCGTTTCCAGCCAAATAGGTTTGTTCTGGTCAATCTAAAAGTTCTTAGATTGTTTTGATTCATTGCTATTTTTTGTTACGGCGATGAGATTTTGGTTCACCGTTGAGGTTATGATGACGTGATAGTGACGTTGAGGTTGTGATTGGTGATTAGGTTTGGATCACCGTTGAGGTTGTGATGACATGACAACACTATTGAGATTTGGGCCGCCTGCAATATCGTGATGGTGGGCGGTGAGGTGTCAGTAAGATATGAAGAAAGTATGAGAAGATTTGAAGGGAATGAGCACAAAAATTAAAGTATACGATATTTTAATAAAAAAATTACATCTTATACTAATTATAAATCGTATCGTATGACATCTGATCATAGTATACATTATTGCAATGATGAAAAACCTTTCCCTGCCAGGCTGCCACCGAATTCGTAGTAATTGTATTTACGCGAAAAGAATGTATGAATGAGACTTGTGATAATTAATCTGCAATTTTGCAATTCTATCTCAATAGAAAAGACAGAAAATGGTGTAGAAATAATTTTGTAATGTATTCCCAACCTTTTTCACCAAAATATGAAAATAATACAGTTATATGTCCTGTCGGATTAGTGATTAGGGCAAAAAGGACAAATCAGTAGCTTAATTGACAAGTGAAATGGTGATGGATTAAATTATTTTACGAGTCCAATCTGCACGATTTCAGTCTTTATCTGAAACAGTACTAAAGTTAATGGCCCCATTTTTTTAACGACCAAACCAGAAGAGGTATTAGTATGAAGCATGAAGGATAATATTTATCTGCTTGCGCTTGAAGGCAATTTGGAACCAATTAACATCATATGACGAAGACGAACAAATCATTGTTCAATTAGTGTGATGGAATCTTGGAGACAAATATTTACTACTACTTTCTTCATGAAATGGAACATATAAATGATTGATGATGATGAGAAGATTTGAAAATATGAATGCGTTAAGCTGTACTCTAAAATATTAAAAATATATTACGAATATTTATAAAGCACGTTATCTAGTTAGCTAGTTTAAATCAGTTTAGTTAAGATGTCGGTAACTTGTAAACTTCTATTCTTTTCTTATGGGTTTATAAAAATTTGATATAAAACTGATTTTTTTCATACTCTTTGATTAATACAATAGTTTATCCTTGACCAAGAAAAAAAGAGCACAACTAGATAACTCTTTATTAAAGTAAAATTTGTTAATTCGATCATCAATTGAGAATTAACTCAGAAGACAAAGTACAAAAAACAAAACCAGATATACATATAATATAATAAACTAATAAAGGGATTTTACATTCATACAGCCTACATGCTTATTAACTTCACACACAGATAAATTTAAATATAAATTATGCATATCCAAGATTCACAGTGCAATAACAAACGATAACCAACGTGTCATTATCTGATTGGTGCGTTATAATATATCACAATACCAACTAGGGCTGGAATCGGTACAGATACCATGTTTTTTTCTCAATACCATGTACCGTACCAAGTATGTTGGTACACATGTTTTAAAAACCAATACCAACCAAATATGTCGGTATACCAACATGTTGGTAACGAAGAAGTTCGGTTGGTATTCGGTATATACCGTTACCATACCAACATTAAAAAAATTGTAAAAAATCTTTGAATTTGCGGGGAAAAAATCTCAAACTCAAAATTTTGGTTGCTTAATCTTACAATTCGAACCTTAAATCTGCAATTTGGTTGCTTCCAAACAGTCTAGTTCATAATGAAAATCAAAATACGCTTTATGCAAGAGGTATAGAATGAGTTTTTGATTTTGAATTCATAGATTGATGATGAATCTCTAGAGACCAATTAGTAGTTTGAATAATAAGTGATTATTTTTGGAAATAGAAACTTAATTGGCATGTTTAAAGAATTTAATTTGAAAAAAAATACTAGGAGACTTAGATATGGAAAGAAATTAATGGTAATTAAAATTATAGTGTAATTAAATAATAAATAAACAATTTAATTATATAAGTTGGTACGGTACGGTAATGCCGTGGTATTTAAAGTTCATTTCCAATACCATCCCAATATTAAGTCATAGTACGGTAATACCGTACCAACAATGTTGGTAACCAATTTAATTGGTATTGTTTGGTAATGATACGGTTGGTAAGTCGGTTGGTACGGTATCTTGGCACAAAATTCCAACCCTAATACCAACTAATACTAATTGGACAGGAAAAAAAAACCTCAAACACCAAAAATATTTCAACTCCTCTGACGTTAACACGACAGTATAATTTCTATTCACATTCGTTTACATGACCAACCATTCTGGAACTAAATTACAATCGCCTAATGATCCAAGAATCCTCAAGTCTCTTTCACTACTCAAGTATGCACAAAATGTTACTGATTGTTCTGTTAAATTAGACATTCAAATAAAATATTTGTCATAAATTTCCTGGTCACAACTGAGCCAATGCCAAGCAACTACAGTTTGCTACGCTAGGTAATCTAAATCCTCCCAGAATCATATTTTAACCGCACACCTTCTTTACATATACCAACCTTGTATTAACATGAAAGAATTCACTGAATGTCATTGGACCTTAATTTACCCAAATAATGGAAGTCCACAAGCAAAAGAAATGTTAATACAGGTATTACAGGTGCAGCGGAAACTGCTAAAGTGTTACTACAATTTTATACACCCCAATGCCGCCCAACATCCTAAATGCTAGAATGACAGGCATAGGCAGCATATCGGTGCTAAATGAAATATCTACCAATCAGTAATTATATTACTTACCGTAAAAGAGAACCTCAAGTTGTATTACATAATCTGCTCTAGTTTGAGAGGCAACTCTAGTGTCTCACTTCCTCTTAGTATTTGCAAGACAACTTCATCTCCAATATTGTAATTGTCTAGAATTTTAGATAGCTCGGACTTGTTTTTTACCTGCCAAGATTGAACAGCATGATTAATCACTTTAGAAGAATGACCAGGACAATATTATTGAACAGCATATTTAGATCCTCGGACTTTGAAGAGGATTTTTCATTTCATAAAGGATGATGTGAGAATGGAACTACGTCTTACCGGTTTTTGGTCCACAGCCACAATTATATCACCAAGCACAATTTTACCAGCAAAACCCCTTGATGTAGGGATAAGACCGGCCTTGGCTGCATTACTCTCCTTGGAGACCTACAAAAACAAAAACAAATAGACTTACATTTAAGTACTACACACAGAGACTACAAGATTAAGTCTCAGTTACCTGCAAAATAAGAGCTCCATTTCGAACATTTAGTTGATTTGCAACAACGTCTGGAGCAATTTCAATGTTTAAACCAGCCCGAACAGCCTGAAAGAAGCAACACACCATTATGATTTATGAATCATATGAAAGAGAGACATTAGTGTTCACTAGTGAAAGTTACAGACATAGTCATAAGCATGCTTACTTTGCCAAATTGGATGAGCTCGGGTACTATCTTAGATACAGTAGATGACGGAATTGCAAACCCGACGCCAGCAGAAGTTCCTGCTCACATTCAAAACAACACATGAGATACCTCCGATGAAGAGTCACTAGTTAACCTCGGAGCCATTGAATCAAATGTGGCTAGAGATATGCTAAATAGAGATTCACCTGTCTGAGTAAATATTGCTGTGTTAATCCCAATTAAGTTTCCTTTAGAATCCAACAAAGGACCTCCACTGCAACAAATAGTTGGAGTTCATAGGGATGTAAAGATGAGCTTACAGACATAAATCCAACAATGCCACTAATACCTGTTTCCAGGATTAATGGCAGCATCTGTCTGAATTCCACCGCCAATTGTAACTCCAGTTTGACTGTATATATCTCGATCAAGCCCACTTATGACCCCAACGGTGAGTGTGTGATCAAAGCCAAATGGATTTCCAATTGCTAAGCACTCTTGGCCAACTTTTAGAGAAGAGGAAGACCCAACTTTGATTGGCCTCAACAGTTCTTCGGATGCGTCCACCTACCAATATCACTAATAAATGAGTTCAACAAATCTGAACCAAGAATCAATTTCATCAATAATACATAGACTTTAAAACTAACAAATAGGCAAAATTTGAATCTTACTCACAGATTAAGGTCAATTCGTTCAAGCCAATTAAATGTCAACTTAATGTGTCAAGAGATAACAAATCTGGGAAGCAATGCACTTGATATTGAGAAAAAAATCAGGCACACATACAAAAAATGAGCAACAAAATTTAATCAAAACAACATGCAGAACTTTTGGAATAAATTATCCAATTTATTCAACACTGCCATTCTACTATCTAAGAATCTTGAGAATGCGAATAGGTATTGACGCATTAAAACCTAAAATGCTGCCAAGTAGAAGGTTAAACCAGCCTACTATGAGAAGATCATGTATGCAAAAAGTATATATTAAACAGACATTGTGGATTTAAAAAACAGAATGAACATTACTAATATTAACATTGAAATAGTAAGATCATAAAATAAATGGCAATTTAATTTGTACCAAGCTTCACCTTCAAAACAGCAAGATCCTTTGCACGGTCAGCACCAACCAACCTACCGTCAAAACTCTTTTGCACCCTTCCAGAATTTAATTAAAAAAGAAAAGGAAAAAGGATCAAGAAAAAGAAGGGCAGAAAGAAGCATGTGGAACTACAAGGCAATCCACATTACATGAAATGGCTGTAGATAAACATGTTTCTCACCCGTCTGATGCAAGAATGTTGACTCGGGCAACAACTTGCCCTATGCTTGGATTTCTTGAAAGGGAACTACCAATCACTGTCAATGCATAAGGTGATGATATGAAATGATAAGGCCTAAAGAAAAAAAAATCAACCCAGAGGCCATATGGTAAGATCAGTGTGAGATTATACCATGATAATTTGTAACAATGTGCCCTTGTTGATCCCAAACTATTCCAGAACCATTTCCTTCAGGAACCTTCCAATTCAGTGAAATCAAAACTTTAAAGATACAAAATGGAAACATGTAACATTTCAAATTTCACACGGCGAGAGATGTACCTCAACCATGCCGGTAGCATTAAGTTGGGGACGCAGTGTTACATCAAATATGTTCACAACGGAATACGTATTTCTCTCAAAAAGTTGGACATTCCTTTCCTGCCAAGAAAGTGTATATAGCGTGTAAAAGAAAATCAAAGCACACATAGAATACAATGAGATAGTAGTTGAATTGCTTAGAAATGAACCTCAGTCGGAAAAAGTGGTCCAGAAGGAAAAGTAGAAGGTGTTACTTGCTCAAGAGTCATAGTAGGATCCCCCAACGCATAGGCTTTACAGAATTTAAAATACAGAATCAGAATGACTTATATGAACATAATAGACTTACACCAGATAATATATCTAATCAACAAACGGAAAATAATGTTCAAGTACTTGAAATTTACTGATTTAACATGAACATTGAGCATATTATAAGACTTAACTTAAAGAAAGCAAACAAAATGCGAACCTGAGAAATACCTTGAAGGATCAAAACCCAAGGATGCAAACAAAATCAAAGCCCGCCGCGTAGTAGAACCGAAGCTTTTCTGTACAATACCGCCAATATCTTTTTCATTCAGCTTAGTTTGAGAATTTCTGGGGCCAAAAAAAGGCACAATACTATCACGAATTTGAAATTTGTAGTTAAAAAATCCCGCCTTTCAATTAGTACACAAACGTTAATGTAGCTTACAGAGGAGTTGGCGCTGGAAGTTGCGGAGACAGAGACGTCATCAGAGCGTCATCCATGGCCGCCGGGCGTTGGTCGGAGGAGCAGCACAGAGATGAAATGCCGTCGAAGAAAAGCTCCCGGCGGCCTAGAAATGAGGGCCTGTATTTAGATGCCGGAGGTTGGTACGTATTTGTCACTGCCAGAGCTAGCGGTTGCATTTTTCGACGATTTTGAGGACAGAGTGACTGATTTTCCTAGAACGAGTGTTGCACAAAGCGCCGAGGTTTATGATGATAGGCCGCGCGTAGATCTTTCTTTCCCGGGTAAAGCAGTGACACAACGGGCCTTTTGGCCCACTAGAATAACCTTGCTGATATGAGCCCTTTCAGTCCAGTTGGTTAGCCGTGAGCCCAGTGTTTGAGAATACAAAGGAAGAACTCTGTAGAAATTCCTGCACCTTTTCAGAATTCTTTACGCTCACAATTTTCTTGAAATGGCAAAGTATATCCGTTTCTAAAATTAAACAATTACGACACAGCTACTAACTACCAAGCACCAAGAACCAAACTCCTGATAAAATTAAGGATGAACCAGGCACATACTATAAATAAATAAAAGACATTCCACGTGTCAAGCAAGTCAAGCTCCACGTAAAACAGACTTCCGTCTCCGACACTGTTTCTTGATGAACAGCCCATTTTTTCGTACGTTACATATATAAAACGAAACCCCTATAAATACCATTACCAACTCTCATTCCGATTCATTCATAATACAACATTAATCTTCACTGATTCTTCATAATTACCATAATTTCAAGTTGATTAGCAGCCATGAAGGTTTCAGCAATGGTGAGCACTCTGGTGGTGTTTTTGATGGTGCTGATGGCGGCGCGGCAGAGCCAGGCGGTGGACTGCGGCCAGGTTGTGGGGACCCTTACTCCCTGTTTGACCTACCTCCAATCGGGAGGCAGCCCAAGCTCCCAATGCTGCGCCGGCGTCAGGAAGCTCAGAGACATGACCGCAAGCCAAGCCGACCGGCGCTCAGCCTGCCAGTGCGTGAAGAACGCCGCCACTAAGGTTTCCGTCAACCCCGACAACGCCTCCAAGCTCCCCGGAATATGTGGGGCCCCCATCAACTTCCCCATCACCGCCTCCACCAACTGTCAGACGTGAGTTTATTTATTTTTCTAACGTACGCCGTCGAAGAAAGATTCTGATATATATACTGCGTTTTCTGTGTTGTTTTTCCGGTGCAGAATTCCTTGAACGGGAGCTGGATCGATTGCTTATGATTGTATAAGTGGTAGAGATGGAGTAGAGTGAAGAATAATTGGTAGTGGAATGAATGTTTTGAGCTCTGGATATATATGCGGTCCAGTGCTCTTTTTAGTTACGTTCAGCTTCACACCGTGTACCGCCTTCATTTGAACCCATGCTTTTGTGGGTTCTCTCCGTATAAATAAAAAAAATCCTATGTTTTTTGGGTATAATCTTGTTATTGTTGATTTCTTCATTTTTTGTTTTTGAAAAGGTTGATTTCTTCATTTCTTGTAATATAGTTGATGGTTGTGCATGGTGTTGGAATTTAGTTAAAAGCACGATTAAGATTTAGATAGAGGTTACTAAACTGAATTGAACTAAACTAAAGTGAAATGAAGTAAAAATTAATGTATTGATAATAAGAATCAGCATGACTGAAATTAACATGAATTTCATCAAATTATAATTTCACTGAACTGAACTTAATTGAACTGATCTAAAAAAGCTCCGGCAAACAAGATCTATCTCAAAAACAAAAATTTGTATTGGAATACTCTTTTAAGAAAATATAAAAAAAAAGAGCAAAGGTGGGAATATTTTGTTGGGTTTCCTTAACCCGGAAAAAACTATAAGGCAATCAAAGGTAGATGGAATGTTGACAGTGGGGATATGAAACTTTATTAACTTTGGCAGAAAAAACCGCTTCCACACCAAATTACCGGACATATACAACTAGAAAAATTTACTGTTTTGTGATGGAAAAAAAAAATTTTTAATTTATGGGGCGTTTTTTTTTATTATTTCTGATTATAGGTGTTTCGCATTTGGCAAATGCGAACTAGCTCATAGTTCGCATTTGCCAAATGCGAACTATCATTTTTTTTTTTTAAAAAAATTTATAAAAACACGTGGATTTGGCGACGTGTACAGGTAATTCGCATTTGCCAAATGCGAAATAGGTGATAGTTCGCATTTGGCAAATGCGAACTTGTTTTTTTTTTTTTTTAAATTTAATTCCCTAAATATCAGATCCAAAACGGATCTGATTTTCGCATTTGGAGCTTGGCAATTTTCGGGCGGCTCGGATTTTTGTGCGGCGAATTCGTGCGGCGGCGAGTTCGACTTCGTGCGGCGACTTTGTGCGGCGACTGGTGTGGCGACTTCGTGCGGCGGCGGCGACTGGTTTCGTAAGGCGGCGAGTTCGTGCGGCGGAGATCGGGGACGACGAGCAGCGGCGAGCGGGGACGAGCGGGGAAGAGCGGCGGCGAGGACGGACGAGCGGCGGCGAGGGCGGACGAGCGGCGGTGAGGGCGAGTTTGCGGCGGCGACGGCGAGTTTGCGGCGGCGACGGGTAATTTCCGGGTAATATTAATATTTGAAAAATGCCAAATTCAAATTATGCTAGTTCGCATTTGCCAAATGCGAATTATGCTTAGTTGTGTGTTAAAATGGTGCAAAGTTGATCATAGTTGTATGTGTACATTTTTGCCTAATGAACTGCTTAAATTTTATGCATTTTCCATGTTGTTGTTTGTGAACTTTCAGTCTTGTTAGAAATGATATGGAGTACTTGAATTTCTGCATTTAGAGTAGTCTTTAAACGTAGTTTTGTGTCCATTTGCTGCAGTTCATTTATAGATTTTTTCTACTTCTCAGGTTTGACAAATATTTTTAAATAGGTGTCTGAGTACCTATATTACCATGGTTCATCCTGGACCACTATCCACGGAAGTATTGTTCATGCATACTGAGCATCGTGCTAGGAAGGTATATGATGGCGTTCTTGATGAAACCCTCCAAGTTAGGAGGTGTGACGGAGAGTTGTGGAGAATAGTTCATCGCTTGTCATCTGAGGTGTTACATTACATTAGGGTGGCTGGCTTTTATGGTGTGTTAGGCTCTGGTCATATTAAAGTTGATCACTCACTTATCACAGCCCTTGTGGAGCGTTGGCGTCCAGAGACACATACATTTCACTTTCCTATTGGTGAGGCAACTGTCACAATGCAAGATGTGGGAGTGCTTTGGGGTTTGCCTTTAGATGGCCTTCCTGTGACAGGTACAGACACGACCCGTACATTAGAGGAGTGGCAAGTCATGATTCATGACTTTTTGGGGTTCACACCGCCGGAACAATCCATTCAAAAGGGTCGAATTCTGTTGTCTACCCTAGCTGCACATCTGTATACACCAGCTCCAGACACTTCACCAGTAACAAGTCAGCAACGAGTAACAAGTCATTTGAAAATTGGGAGGTATACAACTCTTCTTCAATTCTGGTGGATTGACTAAACTGGCCAGTTATCATAGAAGGGGTAGAAGGGGTATGATGTTGAGGGTATGGATGAAGTGGATAGTTCGATGAACTAGGGCGATTGGGAGGATGAAGTGGATAGTTCGATGAACTAGGGCGATTAGGAGGATGAAAGGCATTTAACAATGAAGTAAAGGAGTATTGGGTTTCATGTCTAGATACTGCCTCGGTCTCTATGAAAAGATCAGCAAAAATTGATGATAATTGGTCAACAACCTCAAAAAATTTCTCCACGCCAGTATCATCTTGCAGCTTCAGTGGAGAATACATTTTGCTCGACCCAACAATTTCAGGGTACCGGTAAAACACCGTTAGCTTGACCGCATCCCTACGAAGTTCGGTCCCAGCATAAATCAGGTCAACCAATTCGGAATAGTTTAGCCTTTCGACAAATTGTAATTGTGTTCCTTGGAGTTGGTGGATCATAGCAGACACCATGACCAGGATAAAAAACAATTCGACCACCCCAGTACAAATTGATCATCAACGGCCTCATACTAATTCAAAAAATCAAATACCACAGTATAAGCAAATTTTTATTCACAACCATAATCACTTATATTTATTCAAATTTTAGAACTTTATTTACTAATATTTTCTAATCATTTGTATAAATTCATAAGCATATTAATAATACTAAGTTAACAAATGTATATAAAAAATCACAAAAGTAAATTGCCAATTTAAGAAGTAACCTTTGAGTTTATAAGCTTCAAAACTTGCTAAGAAATCTGTCTGTGAGCTCCAAAATTCAGAATAGCACTCTACGAACTAAACCAATGGGGAGCAAAACCTACATAAACTTAGAATCATTCATTATAACCAAAATTAAGAAAAACTTCACCCATATTCTACTAATTCATACAATTATTTTAGGCATCAAACACAATTACTGAATTACCTTTGAAGAACCGCCGCTGCCAGCCGCCGCGGCCGCTGCCTGTCCGGCACTGCCCGTTGATTGTCCAAAAAAGCCAAAACCGATCCACCCAATAATCACCGAATCTTAAACCGATCAATATTATTTGATTCGGGGTTTGCTTTGGATTGTAGCTTTTGGGCGAAAAATCAAATCGGATTGTAGATCTGGTTTTTGATAAGGGGATGAGGAGAAGCTTTGAAATTATATCTGCTGTATGTGTGAACCAGAAACGTTGGCCGCAATTTATCTGGTTATATTTCGCATTTGCCAAATGCGAAACAGGCATAGTTCGCATTTGGCAAATGCGAACTATCCCTTTTTTTTTTTTTTTTTTTTTTTTTCCCAACAATCCACGTTCGCACAAAAATAAAAAAAAAAAAAAAATTAGCTAGTTCGCATTTGCCAAATGCGAACTATGCCTGTTTCGCATTTGGCAAATGCGAAATATAATCCAACGTGGCTGCACATTAGGATTAATTCTTAAAAAAAAAAAAAATAAAAAAAAATTGATAGTTCGCATTTGCCAAATGCGAACTATGCTTGTTTCGCATTTGGCAAATGCGAAACACCTAAAACTAGAAATCCAAAAATTTTCAACCTACATATTGAATTTGTTTTTAATTTAACCCCATTTTGGGAAAGATCTCTATACAACTACAATACCACTTAATCTAGAGCACGATGTATTTTTTTCATACTATAAATATCTTGAAAATGCAAATCACAACATTACACTAGGTTGAAACTTATTTGATGGCTTCGAACCTCACCATATATATGCAGTTGCTTGAGACCTCGTGATTGAAAAATATTAAAATTAAAGCCGTTTTTTCAAAATAAGTATGACTGAGGCATTATTTATGAAAATTACACATTTATATTCTATAAATAAAAGTTTTAAAAAGAAGGTAAAATAATTAAATAGATTGTTTATTCCTATTCCACCTTCTAAGAATCCAATCAAAACAATATTACTTTTCTCTGTTAAAGTTAAACCGTCGGAAGCCCATGCTTTGCTGTGAATGTACATATCATTACTTTCATGGGATGTCATTGGGCGAAATGGGTGTAGAAAGTAGATTATGCATGTCTATCTTCATGTAAAATTTACTATCCATCCTCGATCATTTACCCATGACGAGTACAAATTTAATATCCATGCCCACCCAGCCGGCCGGGTCTCCATGTCATATGGTTATCTGTGGATATCCTGGCTCATGTTATACCCACATTCCTTATCCGACTTATAAGGAAGAAGGAATAGAAAATTAAAAGAATTTTGATAAGTAACAGAAAAATCAACTTTATAATTTTACCCAAATTTTAATATTAATGTACAACACATTATACATTAGACTTACGAAATCATGTCACTATGCATGTGATGACTCGGGGAGGTTTTTAAATTATTATTGCTTTTATTTGTTTTTGGAAATTATAAATAAGAGAAGTCTTTCTTCATGGTTCTCGCTACTACCATTTCCATATATATAAACGACTACCAGAGATCCAACTTTGGTGACTATTAATTAAACCTAAACGATGATTCTCCCAAGTCCGGGGGAGGCACATACTGTATTTAGAAATAATCTAAAATACACCTGTCAATCAAAAGGGCCTCCACGTAGCTAAATACCAAAAACCAGACGCCCGGCCGTTTTCCGACAGCCACTATAAATACCAATCCAAACTCCCATTTCCATACAGTATTCCTCACCCAACAATTCATAATTATTCATTCCCATAATCTCTCTCAGCAGTTAATTAGCAGCCATGAAGGTTTCAGCAATCGTGAGCGTTCTGGTGGCCCTCTTGATGGTGCTGATGGCGGCGCGGCAGAGCCAGGCGGTGGACTGCGGCCAGGTTGTCGGCGCCCTTTCTCCCTGTTTGACATACCTCCAATCGGGAGGCAGGCCAAGCTCCCAATGCTGCGCCGGCGTGAGGAAGCTCAGAGACATCACCGCCACCCAGGCTGACCGGCGCTCCGCCTGCCAGTGCGTGAAAAACGCCGCCACTAAGGTTTCCGTCAACCCCGACAACGCCTCCAAGCTCCCCGGAATCTGTGGGGCCCCCATCAACATCCCCATCTCCTCCTCCACCAACTGTCAGACGTAAGTATATATTATCTATTTATCGAACCTCTGAATTTCTTCTCGCCATCGATCTCATGTTCTAACGTTTTGTTGTTGTTGCAGTATTCCTTGAACGAGCTGGATCTTGATGTTTCGTGCGTAGCGAGTAGTGAAGAATAATACCGGCAGCGGAATTTAGGGCTTGTTTTTTCAAACTTCCAATTTTCCCCGCGAGTGTAATGTAGTCCACGCTTTTGTGGCCTCTGTTTCTTTCAATAAAAATAAAAGTCATTTTAATTTAAAAATAACAGGACACATTGTTGTAAGATTTGTTAATTCATTTACATATTGTTACAAATTATAACAAACAAAATTGTGAAACACAAGAACAAATCTGTCAAACACATGAACCCATCTTATAATTAACAAAACTGTGAAACACGTGAACAAATCTATTAAACACATAAACTATCATTGTATAATGGTTAATCGACTTTGAAAATTCAAAGCAAATGGTTTTATGGGAGCAGATGAGTATTTAAAATTGGCTGTTCAACTTTCTGACTCTGGCCATATTTTCTCTCAATTTCTTCATACCCATTAACCTGGGCTTATTGACCCAGTGCGTAAATAAATTCTAACATCAATTTCGTACGGGACTCCAAAATGGATAATTGGGGTAGTGGGATAATCTCATCCTCCATATGGATATAACAAATCTCCATTTTGTTATTTAATACTATGCTTAACCAAGTGCACATTACTAATTGGCAATCTCAAATGAGACCAAAGATTATATGAGACTGCTATTGATTGAATTTGTCGTTGGTGAGCTTTAAACTCGCAGATTTCCTTGATTGAATTTGTCGTTGGTGAAATTGACCAAGGAAATGATCAAGAAAATTGACCGAAAGATCAAGCAAATTGAACGAAAGATCAAATTAACTGAAAAATCAAGGCAAAACAAAAATACTCAAGGACATTGATTGAAAGATCAAACAAACTGACTGAAAGATCAAGCAGAAATAGTAAATGCTCATTCCCCTGCTCTTGGTCTCCACAAGGACAGGTCTCACCCAAGACTTTCTCTTACTAATTTTACTCATAAATTAGAGGTGAAAATTACTAATTAACAATTATATACAATATTATTAAAATTAAAACTGTTGATAACACATTACTATACTTTATATTCATCGATCCTTGTCAAAGCTTCAAAGCGCCTGGTTGAATTCATCCCTGTTCTAGAACCGCTGCCATAAATTCTCAAGTTCAGGAAACCCATTAACGAATGAGTCAGAATAAACACACACAGTAGAAAAGATGTGTTTCAGAGGGTAAAAAGGTTCGGCCAGTTTCCAATCACTCTTATTAATTCAACTCTCCGTGATGACTTATAAATATGACTTTTTTGATGTTTTAAAAGTTTAAGTATAAGTTGTTCAGAAACCTGGACAACTCAAAAGATCTTTATCAGAAAGGCACAAACTACTGATCAATCATAAAGTAGTCTATGTTGTATGCATGAATATAAGGAAAAAAAAAAAACAAATTCACAAATGAGACTAGTCTTAATTGGTTTAACTGAATTGCTGGTTTAACTAAATGATCATGCTTAATATGTAAAAGATCAACACCAAATAGATAATTATCACGCATGAAAGTGAGAATATTAGTACTTATCCCTGAATGATCATACTTACACTACCAGAAAAATAAGCTTTTGCAGCGGTCAATTTGGGGGCGTTTCAGCGGTCCAAAAAACCTTCGGACCGCTGTTGTTGGGGGGGGGGGGGGGGGGTGGAACGCCAAAAAAATTTGGACCGCTGAAACAACGTCCTGGGCTCCACAAGCACTCTCCCATGCTGACTAGACAGTTGCAAGAGTCTTGCCTAGCTGGAGTTTGGACTTTTTTTGTTTGACTATACGTTTCAGCGCCTCATTGTGTTTCAGCGCCTCATCACAACTGGGAAAAAAAAAAACAAAAAACAAATTCTGGGCAGAAAAAATTGGAATTAAAATTAAAATTAAATTGAATTCAAAATTATCAAAATTAAATTGAATTTAAAATTATCAAATACAACTATATGAACTACCTATCTAAATCTTATAAATCTAAATTACACTGTAAACAATACAAATGTTCAAAAATTTGTACATTGAGCTCATTCTTGGCTTTTACCTTGCCACTGCGGATGGTTAAACAAGGGTAAAGCCTAGGAAGTATATGAGGAAGAACAGATATGGTCCAAACACTGCAGAGAACAACATGTACACAAGGATGGTTAAACAAGGATAAAGCCTAGGAAGTATATGAGGAAGAACAGATATGGTCCAAACACTGCAGAGAACAACATGTACACAATTATATATCCTGCTCTAGGACCAAAAAGGTAGTAAAAATAACAAGGATCCAAGTAACAGATGAAAAATACCTCAATATTTGTTTTGATCCATGTATCAGCAGTTTCTTTATCTTCTAGAGCATGCAGCAGAGTGGGAACAATTTCATCAATTGCTAGCAATCCAGCACTCTACAGGAAACATGGATAGATGAACTTTGATCTCTATAATTATCATGCTAAGATGCAAAGTGTCCCAATACAGTAAAGTACAAGCACACCTTATAAAGAGTACTAAAAGCCATAAATGAGAACTATACAGTTTCAATAAATAAGAGATACAGTAAAGCACAAGCACACCATAAATGAGACTATATATTGAACATCCATATTTAGCAGTTTGATATAATTAGGCTGAATTTGGAACACACCATTACAGCCTCGGTGGCTGCAATTTAGATGAAATACATCTAACCAGACTTTTAATCAAAATTTAGCTACCCAGCCGCAATGAACCACCAGGCACACAGAATTGATTGCACTTAAAAACACTAAAACTTGGCATAAAGTACTCAGTTTAACACACCAATTCAAAGTCAAAAAACAGCAAACCCAACCATCGGCGCACACATAAAAAAAGAGACCACTACCACCTGGGAAAAAAGATAAAAGAGTGTTTACCACCTGGGATCAATCAATCATTCCTCATCTAAAACATATACCAAAAACTCATTTTAATTTTTTATTGTCTGCCAGAGGTTTCAATTTGGAATTTGGAATTTGGAACACACCATTAAGAGTCTGGCTGCAATTTGGAACACACCATTAAAAGTCTGGTTAGATGTATTTCACCATATATTGAACATCCATATTTAGCAGTTTGATATAATTAGTCTGAATTTGGAACACACCATTACAGCCTCGGTGGCTGCAGTATCATCCTCCCTCACTATGCTCACTAAACTACAATGCAATAGAAAGTTAGCATCATGCATACACAGTCAAGTAAGCACATTTGTTGTATGAAGTGCTATAACAAAGAACTACAATATCAATATCTCAACAGAACATTCATAATCAGATAACCAAATAGCAATATCAGCTTTCTTTTAAGAGTATGACTGACCCCTTTCCGATAGAAACAAACTGATCCTTCTTGGCAATCAGCAATCAATATTAAAGTATACAACAACACAGGCATCCAATAGCAAAAGAATGACAATTACAAGAAACTGGATGAACCACTATGCAATTAATGAAACCTTTGTAAGATTCCAGCCAGAGACCATGGAATACAACTCAACAATCAATATTAGGAGCGAAAAAGTTGAGAAACTCACCATTATTGCAGGCATATACTAAACAATAACGAAAAAGAAGAAGTGAACTCAAATTCAGTCAGAACCTTGCAGATTTATAATAACAAAGCTTTGCTATTGCTCAGAATTCAGTTCTTGCCCCTTTATAAATGAAAATAAATAACAAATAACATCAATGACAGACTGCAAGTATGATAACTAACAAAGTATATCCATTTTATTTCACGCCGACCTGGATCTTCACCTGCAGGGAAGTGAATATCTCGTATATATGATCCTTGAACCCTCTCGACAGCGTCTCATCGGTTTCATCGAGGACGAACATTCTGAGCCGTAGGGCTTTCCGCGCAGGGCTCAATTCGTCGCCTCCGGTGAGCGATTCGAATCTTAGAGCAATGGGTAATCCGTAATCAGTCGGTGGGAACTCTAGGTTGATCGGCTCCGGAAAAAGTTTTGAAAGAATCCTGCGTTTGGAATTGAAGCGGGGTGGGAACGTAGATCAGAAGAGATGGACGAATTCTGGGTTTGGGGTAAGGATGTAGATGGTTTATAAGATTAGATTTTAATGGCATAGATGATGAGTTGAGGAAGATATTGACGGTTGAGATCGAATTCAAATAAATACATTATTATTTGATATTTTAAATGAATTTTAGAAAATATTATTCTTTGTTGTTATTAATTTGGATTTGGATTTGGAATCGGATCTTTTTTGTTAATTCCTTAAGTATATTTGAATTTGAACTTCAATTATAATTATTTTCGTTACACATTTTTATTTTATATTTTGTTTAATTTGATTTATTAGTGGGTTTCTATAATAATTCCACATGCATTATTATCCAATAAGTCCATTTAAATTTGATTGGAATTTGTTAAATTAAAATCATTTTAACATATTTATATCTAAATAAAGTAGAGTAAAATATATGAAAATATATGAATGCTAGTGTGTTTAATTCAATAATTATATTATTAAATCATACTATTGATGATATAAATACTAAATTGACCCGATATATTTTAATTTTTTTAAAAATTGAGTATATGTAAATATAATAAGTAGGGGACTCGTTATACACATTATATGATTGTAACAAACACTAATAAGTATATATTGCTTTGCAATTAAATATTTTCAATACATTTTGTGATTTTCACTATTATCTATTATTGATGATTTGATCACTAATTATATAATGTTTACATATTTTCAATAGTGTCATAATGTAGAATTTTGTTATATCAAATGAAGAAATCATGGCAACATAGTATATATGTTTAAGTAATGAGTTAATGTATAAGTAGTGAATGTTCATTGAAACACCAGCGTTCTTACTATAAGTCTTCTCAAATATGTGTTTTTTGTTATAAAAACTATATGAAAAGTTGCTCATATACAATAAGATGGATATTAAGATCCAAAATTTTAATTTTCTTGCTTAAATAATGAAATTATTGCTAATTTTACTAATTTCATACGTTTCAGCGGTAATGAACAACCGCTGAAACAATTTGACGGCTCACCAATGGGACGATGCCACATCATATTTCAATCATTTGAAGTAACTAGGAAGCTGACACGTGTTAAACATCAAATTCTGTAGAAGCTAAGTATGTTTCAGCACTTAGTTTGAACCGCTGAAACATGCTTAGTAGCAGCTGTATTATATTGCTACTTAATACATGTTTCAGCGGTTTGAAGGTGACCCGCTGAAATCGTCATTGGGTTTTAATCGGGTTTTGAAAAAGCCCACTCGAATTATTATTTTTATTATAAAAAATTTGGTTTTGGTAGGACCCGTCGAAAAATTCAACGTTTGACTGAACTGAATGATCCAGTCAGCAAAATGTTTCAGCGGTATTTGAAGGAACCGCTGAAATATCGTGGGCCAACACTATTAAAATAATATTTCTCAGTCGAACTTTGAAAATTCCAACTTTGAATTTTCAAGTTGCACCGCGGTCCACATTTTCCAACCGCTGAAACATTGTTTCACCGCGTCAACATTTTTACTGTACACTCTCTATCACCGGTTAACACTAATAACCGCTGAAACAGGAACAATGCGGACCGCTGAAAGACCTTTTTTTTCTGGTAGTGTTAAATGAAAATGTTAATACATAAAATATCAGGTTTGAAAGTGAGAAAATCAACATTATATATGATCCGCTCTCGAATAGAATGAGAAAATCAACATTATATATGATCCGCTCTCGAATAGAATTTAAAAACTCTGAATAACCCAACTGGTTGAAGATCAGCACACAAACGCACACGGTAGTTCAAGCTTCGACGTACCAACACTTTGATTCCCTCACTTGAGTTACAAGCCCGCGTTACCGAGCTCGGCAATTACTCATCCAAATCCCCCAAGCTTATATTCAAATCCAAAAGTTCTTCCGTAGCCGATGTGGGTTTCAATCACTTGGCGAGGGTTTCCCGCTTATTTGTGATGCGGAAACGAAGAACACGCTAGTAGAAGGTGTTCATATATAGTAAACTAAGATGAGCCGAATTGAATTGAACTGAAATGAAAATTAATATATTGAAAAACTAATAGGTAAGACTAAATTAAACTAAATTTTATCAAATTATATTTTTACTGAACTAAACTGAATTAAATTGAACTTAATTGAACAATTAGGTCCAAGAAAATAGGGCCTATTCTTGGGTCATTGAACCGCTAGAACTAGCATGCAAAGTTGGCTTGAAGCAATTAGCCTGAGAAATTGTTTAAAAACAATACGTTTACTGAAAGAGGAAGCGAATCGCCTTATTGTCTCTTCCTATCGGCCAAGATTATCAGTAAATGCAGATCGCTAAAGAAGAATTGCAGGAATTAAAGAGGAAAAAGAAAGATGAAGAAATTAAGAAGAAGAGGAAAAGAGAAGCAAATGAGAAGGAAAAGTCAAAAGAAAAGAAGAAGCTGGCATGTGGAGAAACACAAAGAAGCGACTTCAAGAACTCAAGATGAAGGAGAAGGAAAAGAAGCACAAGAAGAACTGATTTTATTTTGGATGATAATGTAAATTTATTTAAATTTTTTTCAAATCAATTTAATTAGTTCAATAACTATTTATAAATTAGTATTGATTTTTTACTGTAGATAAATTTCTAAATTATTTCACTTCATTTAAATTTATTTAAGAGATTATTGGTTATTTCAACTATTAAATTTTATTTTATTTTTGCAAAGGACATATATATTATCAGTTTGTCAGAAAATATAATATTACTTAGAATATCACATAAAACTCTATTGATCATGTGTACATCCCATAAAACTCTATTGATAAAATTTAGTTTAATTTAGACCGACTCTTAGATCAAGTTTTGCACCATGCATATATTGCTGATGGCTCTGCGCACGGATTAACTTATATTACAAATATAACTGTAGCTTTGAACCTGGCAACTTAATAATCTTCTTCAAACCCTAATTAGAACTTTTCTGTTGCGGTGGATAAAACTCAATACAACCCTATATGGAGAACTAATTGTCGCATGCACGTGCAAACACCAAGTCAGCACGTGCCAGCAGCACTCCAATATTTGTTTGCACTCGATTCACTCGAACATCTAATTAACCTGGACGTACAAATTATGAAACTAAAATGCTAGGAAGCCGCAAGCAATTGAAGAGAGAATCGAAACCCTAATTCCCACTTTGCCACGTCAAACGCGTGCAGAAGAAACCCTAATTCCCAGGAAGAAGAACAGCTTCTCTCCTGATCAGTTCTTAATTGGTTTAATTTTCGACGTTGAATTGAGTTTGATTTGCATCGGACTGACGTCACTGAGTTTGATTTGTGATTTTACTGTGCCCTGGTTCTTTGTTGTCGACTGTGACCCCTGATTCGTAAAAGGTTACTAGACTATGACCAATCACCGGACCTCCCCGATTCAGGGGTCACGGAATGAAATCGCAGAAGAAGAGCCGAAGAAACCAATCACCGACCTCTCCGATGCGATTCTCTTGATCATCTTCTCCCTCCTCTCAATCGTCGCCCTTATGATGATGCTTGTTACGTAAAAGATCATGCGTGCTGCTGCTGCACGACTATCGTGAACTCAAAGTTAGGGCGTCCATGCATATTTTGTTCAAAGTTAGGTGTTCGTGCACGGTGCACGTCAAAATGATTTTAAGTAGCTTGACCACATTACTAATTTAAATTTACTCATGAATTAGAGGTGAAAATTACTAATTAACCATTATATATATACGGTATTGTTAAAATTAAAACCCCTCGGTATATGTAGGTTAAGAGAAATTATTGTGTGTAACAAACTGCTTCCACAATTTCTCAAAGGTTAACCTATAACATTTTCTAACCATTTCCGTTTTTTCACAATTTTTTCTTATATTTGCGAAGATATATAAAATTCACATTTGGTTTAGTAAAGTTTCATGAACTCATCACTGAAAAATCAGTCGATAAATCATCAAACTACTTAACGCGTATAATTCCATGATTTTTTTTAAAATTATCATCAAAACCACTGAATTAGATTTGATGTTGATAACACATTACTATATTTATATTTGCATTTGACAAAAAAAAAAATGATAATAATAATATTTGCATTAAACAACACTTTTTTGTAAACTTTTCTTTTGTGTGCGCATGTGACAGTTTTAAAAACTTTGACCTCTTGTTGGCTTTCCCACGTAGACTCTCAAAAGTGGCGAACGGCATGTTGGAAAACATCAAGATTCTGAACAGCGCAAGGGGTTCCATATGAAGCTTTTCAGAACCCCCCCGAATTTCCATACAAAGTTATAAAGGCTAAAATTAACTTACTCAAATCAAACAATTTAAATCATTTATTTTGTTTTGATTTTATTTTTACACTAGGTAAAAATATTTGAGGCCCAAATTATGAGGCCATGAGCGGCGGCACGGACCTTAGTCATACCTAGTGCTGGTCCTAGGTATGACTAAGGTAAGGTTTTACGGTTAGGGGAGAGTATGAATTGGGTTAGTGTCTTAGGAAAACTCTACCATTCAAGATCAGTACATAAGTATTGAATGATCATATTTAATACATAAATATTAGGTTTTAAAGTGTTAGTAAATGTAAATTCGTACTAAATTCACCTTGTACATTTACCATACCATTTGACCAAGTCTAGTCTTGGTTGTTAGATATGTTAGTGAGTCAAGATTTAGTTGTTAGTAAAATCCCTCTGCAATGGATTTGCCATCTCTCTTTATAATAATATTAATAATATGGTGTCAGCCTAAATTACGTTCCTATGGCCTTTGATTCCAGTCCCTCAATAATTCGTCCAATTGCCTTATTTTGGCTAATTCTGATTCCAATATGAATCTGAATTTCAACTTTCCCAATTTATCAATTAAGCTTGACCGCTTAAACTTTTCCCTTCTTCCCAACTTCACATTCACACCTTTTTCGTGCCTCTTCGCCGTTCGTCTCCGTACTACCGCTCTGCATCACCATTTCCTCTTCGCCTCTGGTACCGCACTGTCGTCGGAGAAAATACCCCACGCGGTTCTTGTCGAGGCGTCGGGCACTGAAATCCGCAACTCTAAGGCTTCAGAGAAAGTGCTCTGGGCAGAAAGTTCCAAGCATTGAAGAAATAGATCCCCAGACCTCCCGCGACGCTTCAAAATCTTCCCGCGCTTTGGAGAAAAAGGAGTACGACCGCCATTTATTCATCTCTGAAAATAATCTCTGATCTTACCTTGTAGCCACGGGCTGTGATATTTCTCTCTGGAAGGTGGCTGTCTCCACTTCCGAAACCCTAAGTTACTTTTCCCGGACTGTGTGAAATACAGGTATGAATCCTTTTCAATATGCGTGTATGGAAATCCTTATTAAATATGAAAATCTCTTCAAAGTTAGGAATATATTTCATATGACAATATAGTTTCCCTTGGTGTTTTTGAATGTGTAGTATGTATATTGATGAGATGATAATGACTTATAAATATGACTTTTGATGTTTCTCCAGGTTCGACGAATTAATGTCCCAAATGAGGATGCTGGAGAGGTCTTAATGCCGTTAATCAGTGATTTGATTTCATAATTATGTATTTAGGAATCTTGAAAAACAATAGCATTACATGTAGCGTTAAACTTTTGTTCACGTCTCAATGATAATATACTGTTCAATGCGTCTTTTTGGACAAGATTATAAAAAATTCTAGGGGGTTGGCTAAAAGACACTTATAATTTATTAGTGGGCGATTGCACAGTTATAATTAAAAGACACTTATATTTTGCACAGTATTTTGGACAATAAAATATAAATATAGGACTTGCCAATATAAATATACGAACAAAATACTGTGCAAAATTGGTAAAAGACGCTTATATTTTGCATAGTATTTTGGACAATAAAATATAAGAGTCTTTTAGCCAACCCCTAGAATTTTTAATATATATTAATTATAAAAATTAATAGAAATTGCACAGTACGTATTTTGTTCACGGTCTTTAATAAAATGGTTGACTAGAGACAAATGTTGATCCGCTAACTTTTAACTTCGACCTTTTGATTCAATATTATTGTTCATATTTTCACTTTCATTCTTATATTCTCACTTTCAAAACTGGTCTTTTAAATGTCAAGCATAATTATTCAGTGAGACCAATTGATATATGTTTCAGTTGAGAATTTGTATTTCTATATTAATGGGCATATATAAAATTGATATTTAAAAAAATAGAGTTTTTTTTTTTTTTTTTGAGTTAGACACATAGTGTTACTGTCAAGAAGTAAACGTTCCAATCTCGACGAAATAGTAAAACATTCACAAAAGTATATAGGGTCACATGTTTTGTAATAAAACCTCAAAATGTCCCTAAATTCACAAAATTTGATAACTTTAATTGATATAGGACAACGTTGATGAAACGGATCTTGGTTATGCGAAAAAATAGTTTTTATCGGTTGTAGGTAATAAATAAACTGCGGAAAATACGTAAATTGTGGATAAATCCTCGAAGTAATACCTAGGTTGGCTGTGGAGAAACTAATGATGAAGGAGAAGATTTTGGATGATAATGTAAATATATTTATATTTTTTTTCGAATCAGTTCAGTTCAATATATAATTACTTGTTAATTAATATTTCAGTTTTAAATTTATTTCAGTACTGTTAAATATATTTAAATTTATTTAAGAGATTACTGCTTAGAAAAATATTGCTTACTTCAACTATTAAATTTTAATATTTTTTTGCAAAGGATATTTATAAGTTTTTCCGAAAATATAATACATAAAACTGTATTGATCATGTGCACATCCCATAAAATAGAAGAGCGAACTATTACTTATGTTGTTGGACAAAAGAATTGTAAGAATATTGAGGCAAAATCTGAAATCCAAAATAATAAATTTATTTTTATAAAATTTAGTGTAATTTAGTCTGACTCTTAAATCGAGTTTTACATAATGGGTCTGCGCACGGGTTATACAAGTTTAACTGCAGGCTACATGACAATGACTTGTTTGAATTGTCATCTTCGCAGGGATGATATATAAACCATTAATTACATGCTTAATAATATTTCTTCAAACCCTAATATAACTTTTATGTAAGTCTTCGCCCGTGCAACTCAAAATGGAGAACTAAGTGTCGCACGTGCAAAAACCAAGTCTGCACGTGCCAGCAGCACTCCAATTAACGTTGACGTACAAATGATGAAACTGAAATACTAGGAAGCCGCATGCAATTGAAGAGACTTTGCCACTTTGCCACGTGAAACGCGTGAGCAAGAAAATCAAACAAAGCCGAAAAAACCCTAATTTTCTGTGATTTAATTAACTGATTTAATTTTCGACGTTGAATTGAGTTTGATTTGCATCGGACGGACTGAGTTTGATTTGTGATTTTACTGTGCCCTGGTTCTTTGCTGTCATTCGTACAAGGTTACTGAATGAACATCCGTGAAAGAATTTAAATTTCAAATCCGCAGAAACCAATCACCGTCGCCGACGCGATTCTCTTGATCATCTTCTCCCTCCTCCCAACCGTCGCCGCCGTCACTCCGCCGTGGCGCAACCTATTACGACGCTCGAGTGCGAATCACGAGTCTCTTGCGTGCGTCAGGTTGGTCGGATATTGCGTGCTGGACGACTATCGTGCGTGAGCTCAAAGTTAGGGTGCGTGCATGTTTTGTTCTAAAGTTAGCTATATTCGTGCACATTAAAATGATTTTAAGTAGCTTAACCAAGTGCACATTACTAATTTTACTCATAAATTAGAAGTGAAAATTACTAATTAACAATTATATACAATATTATTAAAATTAAAACTGTTGATAACACATTACTATACTTTATATTTGCATTAAACTACACTTTTTTTTTTTTTTTTAACTTTAGAGAAAATCTTGGGTGAGACCTGTCCTTATGGAGACCAAGGGTAAAGGAGTCCATATAATAGGAGTTTCCAAAGTTTTGGGGTCATTCTATAATAATTTTATATTCGGCGCAATAGTAATATTTGGTCTAATTACAGGGATTGATTTGCAAACATTCACATATTTCATCCCTTTCTCCGTCTTCTTCCCCAATTAATCGATCAAATCAACCCCATTTCAAATCCGGCCAACTGATCACTCCGCGATGGCGTTGATCTTCTACGACCAACGAATCCGGCGCTGCTCAAATCTGATTGACAATGGTGCTTTGCCCGACCGGCGCTTCTCTTTTCCGACCGTCAGAGACACACGACGATGGACTCTAACAAGGACTCCGTCCAAAGTAGTTTGGCAACACATTATTCTCAAAGCAGCGCTTCAGGATCTATTTGGTTTAGGTAAGCCCATGATTAGTCCAAGCCCCAGCATACGTTTCGACCAACAATTGTGATTTTCTTGGTTTTCTGGAGTATTCCTTTCTTGCCTTGATCTTTTAGTCAATTTACTTGAACATTTTGTAAAGTGTCTTGATCTTTTAATCATTACGTTTGAGCCTTTTTTTTATGGTATCTTGATCTTTTAATCAATGTGCTTGAGCATTTTGTATAGTATCTTGATCTTTTAATCATTGTACTTGAGTATTTTGTATGGTGTCTTGATCTTGTAATCACTGTCATTGAGCATTTACTATTTTGTCATGATATTTCAATCAATTTGCTTGAGCATTTTGCTGTCTGTCTTGATTTTTCAATCAATTTGCTTGAGATCCTTATTTTGTCTTGATCTTTCTATTTCCTTGAGTATTCTTTGTTATGTCTTGATCTTTTACTCAATGTGCTTGAGCATTTATTATGTTGTCTTGATCATTCAGTCATTGTGCTTGAGTATTTACTGCTTTTTCTTGATTTTTCAATTAATTTGCTTGAGCATCCTTATTTTGTCTTGATCTTTCAATTTCCTTGAACATTCTTTGTTATGTCTTGATCTTTTACTCAATGTGCTTGAGCATTTATTATGATGTCTTGATCATTCAATCATTGTGCTTGATCATTTACTGTTTTTTCTTGATTTTTCAATCAATTTGCTTGATCATTCATTGAATTATCCTTATTCTGATTTCCGCCCCCTTGTTTCCTCTGCATCTACGCTGCCATGCCGCCTCACTCACATAGTCCAATTCAACAAATCGGGAGTGGAGATAAAGCCTAAGGGAAATTGGGACGACGTCCAACGATCCGAAGAATGACCCTTTCTGGAACGGAGGATCGATTGCCGGACCGACCAATCCAATTGTGACGCCTGTGCTCAAGGATCTCTACCAGTTCAACATGGCCTATGCTTACTGGAATAGCCGACAAGCACAACGAACGAGATGTGGATTTCGTTGGATTTTGGTCGCGGATGGATGGTTGCGGGAGAAAGTTAGAGTCGACGGTTGTCAATTGAAATCGGAGTTGCATAATGATGCAGACACGGGAGAAAGACGGGAGGGAGAAAGGGGAAAATCTTATTTTACAATTAAATCCCTATATTTAGGCGTGTTTTTCAACCCACACCCATAAATTCTAGAAATGTGCTATAGTCCCTGGTCTTTGTAGAGGCAGGTCTCAAGTGAGAATTTGTATTAACTTTAATTTCTTTTGTGTGCGCACGTGACAATTCAACACCTTTGACCTTGTTAATTGGTTTTCCCGCGTAGACTCTCACAAAAGTGAAGAACGGCGTGTTGGAAAACATCAAGGTGTTCCATACGAAGCTTTTCCGAACCCCACTAAATTTCCATACGAAGTTATAAAGGCTAAAATTAATTTAGACAAATCAAACAATTTAATTCAATTGTTTTGTTTTTATTTGCAAAATAGTCCTTGTAAATGATTAATTTATAAATTTCTACCACAATTATCTTTGACTTTTGAGTTGTCCACTTCATAGGAAGTAAAGAAACTAAATGAGAACAATTGATGAAAAGTTGGGAACCTTTTGAAAGTGGGAATATTTTCTGTCACTTTCCCTTAATCGCTCATTAAGATATATAGTATTTTAACAAGATACCAGTTCACAAAAATTCTCTCCAAAGGGGAAAAATGTATTAAACCCTTGCCATTCAAAAACAATTGGAAGAACTGGAGGGTTCTGTGATATAGAGTATCTAATTTTGGTATGAAAATTGCATTTGATGAGGTTTCTAGCATTTGAAATGAGGTTTGACATTACTGAGATGAAGTGTATAAATAAAAGAGATAAGGGTAATAGTTTGAGGATTTTGATGTGTGATTACCCTTGAATGAGGTGTATGCTTGTGATAATGAGGTATTATGATTCTATATTATTGTAATTACAGTAAAGGCTAGTTATTTTTTGCTCTTTTGATGAACAAGTGAAGATGGTGAGTTACAAGTGATTAATGTCTTTGAGAACTTGGAAAAAATAACTACATGATCATGGGAGGAATTGGAAATTTTTTACGTCATGCACTCAGAACTAATGGCTTTGGTGTAAGAACATCAACAACCAAGAGGAAGAACAATGAATTGACGTGAAAGTACTTGGTTTGTTATTGTGAAGGCAGAAAGACTAGTATGGCTCAAACTCCCAATGTTCAGAAAAACAACCAAAAGCGCAAAGAGATTATGTGACAAGGACAAGGTGCAAAGCCAAGTTTTTGAATAAGTGATTTGCCTGCTTTTGGAGTCCTCGATCTTCTTGATCTCCTTCATAGGACCCATTTTTCTGCAACGCTCTGGAAGTGCCGCGGCTGCCGTCGGCGGCAAGGGTGATGACGTGGGGGAGGATGTAAAAGGCGTCTACGAGGATGCTGATATTATCGGGATGATGATCAGATGTGCGCCGGCGCCGTCGGAGGTGGGAATTCACGAATTGAGGGATGCGCAGCAGAAAACTGATGACGTGGGGGAGGATGTAAAAGGCGTCTACGAGGAGGCTTATATTGTCGGGATAATGATCAAATGTGCGGCGGCGCCGGTGGAGGTGAGAATTCACGAATTGAGGGTTGCGCAGCAAAAAACTGATGACGTGGGGGAGGATGTAAAAGGCGTTTACAAGGAGGCTGATATTGTCAGGATGATGATCAGATGCGCGATAGCGCCGGCGAAGATGGGAATTCACGAATTGAGGGCTGCACAACAGAAAACACTGTTTGGGAATCAGGGTCTGTTTTTAGTCATAAGTAGCAGAAAACACTGTTTGGGAATCGGGGTCTGTTTTATACGGGTTGGGCAAGGGTGCAGAAATGCCCATGTACTTTTTAATGTGGAGCATTCTAGGCCTTATACTTTTTATTAGATTAATATTATCATTCAAATTTAGAAAAATGTTCAAATTTGCCCTTCAACTTTTTTAGTTTGATCAACTTTGCTCTTATACCTTTATTAGATCAACATTACCCTTAAACATGCTAATGAAAACCCTGCAAAAGTAATGGAAGATATAAATGGTGAAGTATGCCTTCCATGTTTGAATCTATATTATTTTACTAAATTTGCACACAAATTTATTTCCATGTTTTCTTGAATGTCAAAGGAAACTTAACTTTAACTTTTTTGCAATTTTTCCCTCCAAATGGAAAAATCAAGCTTGGGCTCCCTCTTAGCCTCCAGCATCGAGTTCAACATTTTTAGAGCCAATCCAATATCTGTGCAAATAGCAATGTGTGCCTTTTTGTTCTTTCCAAACTCGGCAGAATCAATGTTAATGTGCACTATTTTTGTTCTGCTAGCCAAAGCCACAAGCTTTCCAGTCATGCAATCATCAAACTGTACTCCAAATGCTAACAAGTCACTCTTGGCTACAGCATAATTAGCCTACACAGAACCATGCACACCCAACCGTTGCAAGGAGTGTTCATCATCTGAGCAGGGATATGCCCCCAATCCCTTCAGAGAGTTGGCTATTGGAATCCCTGTAAGCTGAACGAATTTTGTGAGGTTCTCTTCACTATCCAAACAACCTCCACCAACATACAACACATGCTTTTTTGAGGCAATGATCAACTTCAAAATCTGGTTTAGTTGCACCTCATCTGGGATACCGGGAAGCTTAGAAATGTAGCTTGAAAGCCTCATCGATGCGTCCCAATCACGGACGGTCATTTCCTGCTGAATATCCTTCGGCACATCAATCAGAACAAGACCTGGGCGGCCAGTCTTTGCCAAGAAGGCCTCTCGAACAACACGAGGAATGTCCTCAACCTTCATAACTAGGTAGTCACGCTTCGTGATGCACCGAGTAATATTTACAATGGGAGTTTCTTGGAATCCACCGGTCTGGATCATTCTCCTGGTAACTTGACCGGTGATGGCCACTAGCGGGATACTATCCATCATTGCATTCGCCAAGCCAGTAATGAGATTCGTTGCGCCAGGGCCGGAGATGGCAATGCAAACTCCAAGGATTCCACAAGCGCGAGCATATCCATCGGCAACAAAAATATCACCCTGTTCATGGCGGGGAAGTATGCTGGAATGTATGAGAGCATTCTGAATCTCCAATGACGAGTCACTGGGGTAGCCAAAGACGATCTTCACACCCTCTCTTTCAAGAGCTTCAACAAGAATGTCAGATCCCTTGCGAGGCTCGTCTCAAGCAAATCTAGGGACAAATGCAGCCTTTGTAGGTTGGCCATCAGCTCCAGATGGTGAGGGTTTCATATGCTGTCACGGTGGTAATGGTGGCGGCTGAAACGAGTAGAACATGGAGTTTGGGACAGTAATGGTGAAGCTTTAGAGAAGAAAGAGACAGTGGGAGTAGCTAGGAAAATGGAGCTCAACATGGTTATGGAACATTCAACTATATGGTAATCCAAACTAACACAATGATAGATTCAGAAAATTACATGGAATAAACATTCAGCCATAAAAGAAGGTAAGAAGAAGGTCTGGACTCTGGTGTATTCCGACAGAAGGTAAAAGGAAGGCTGGTCTCTGGTGTATTCCAGCGAGAGTTTGTATGGTTTCAAATATTAGGAAAAGCGAAAATGCCATAAGTTGCCAAAAACGGAAATATGCCTCGAACAACTATAATGTCCAAATCCTTCACTTTATTAGTATTTCTAAAACTTAGTTTTAATTTATTAATTATATTTGAAATTTATCTTAGTGTTTTTATAATTTATTAATCACTATTATTATGATTTCCTTTTTTACTAATTTTTTTAATTATTATAAATAAACAAATTGAGTTAAAAAGATAAAAACATGCCTAATAAACATAGGGACTATATGAGAAATCATTCATTCTAATTTCTACCCAACACATGTGACTATGTGACACAGTGAGAACCACAAATTATAAATGGAAGTTTTGACTCACATTGTATACTAATTTTTTTGTTTAATTATTATAAATGAACAAATTGAGTTAAGAAGATAAAAACATACCTAATAAACATAGGGACTATATGAGAAATCATTCATTCTACCCAACACATGTGACTATGTGAGAGCCACAAATTATAAAAGGAAGGTTTGACTCACATGACTCCTTCATCAATGAATTTTGGTTGTTGTTGGTCAATTTCCCTACCCCCAAAATGGGTATATATGTCATCAAACAATTAACAATTTTCAATTTTCAAAATGGGTATATAATGTTATCTTGAATCTTGATTAATAACATAAATGGGTTTTAAATTTATGTTTTTCGCGCCTTTTTCCATTTTGTTGTTATGAGTTGTCTTTCGGTCCATTTTCTAAGAGCATCTCCAATTAACTTTCAGTCCATTAACTTATCACATCATATTTCAACAATGGTGACTTACATTCATTTATAACTTCAAGGTCCCACATGTTTCTTTATTTTTTGAAAAATATTCAAATAAATTATTTTTGTTATTTGTAAATTTAAATTAAATTTAGATTAAATATAATAAATCTATTATAAGTAATATTTACCAAATAAAGTAGCATATTTATTTGTACAAATCGTACCAAAACTTATAAAATAAACATGTAAATATAAAAATTAATTTTTATAAATATTAATGCTCGAGAAGTAAAAAATTATTATTCATACTAATAATTAATTTTAGGTATTTGTATATGAATATTAAAAGTATTTGTGTTATTATATTTTTTGTATATACAAATATTTTATTATATTTCATAAATAATAATTTTAAAAACATGCACAATTTGATAGGTTGTTCAATACGTACGAAATTTTTTTTACGAATCATTACAAACATGTAACATAAAATATGAATGTAAATTTGGAATAAATACGTACGAAAATCAGTTTACCATGGAAATTAATTTTGTAGGTTAAGAAACATTTTAAATTAGTTTTATTTATGACAGCCGGCAGTGATTTATGTTATCGAGGTATAGCAGCACTGCTCTGCAAGGCAGTACTGTTCGAGTAGCAGTCTACCGTGGCATCACAACAATGGTTGAAAGTACTGCTCTGCAAGAAGTCACGTTATGTATTTATATCATTATTTTATTTGTTTTGTATTTAAAATAGATAATTAAAATTTAAAATCATTCCTGTCGGAACCCCTTTCACCACCATCCTGCTAACTTTATCAAAAATCGTCGGCTGATCCTCGTTTGGTCTAAGTTATGAAATAACATTTCACGTCCTGTATTTTCTTTACCTATACAGGCGCTGTAATAATGTAAATATACTCTAAAATATTTATTTTTCATTTATTTGTTTTTTAAGCTAAAATTGTTCTGTAGTTGCAGAAAATATAACAAGATTTAAATACATTTCTTGATTATTCAAAATCATATTATTTTTAAACATAATCAAATAATAGTCTTGTTGTCGAAAACAAATCCGACAATACTTGTAATTTTGAAAAGGAAATTAAAAGGACCATATATTTGCACGTTACACGATTAGTCAAAAAAAAGTTTTTTATTAAAACGAAATTGTCACGAGGCGCAAGCAGATCAAACAGACAAACACAGGCGCAGATGATCCAGCAGATGATCTGGCCGGAAAGTTCTGGCCAGCAGATGATCCAGCAGGTGGGCGCAGGCGCAGGCTCAGGCGGCGCTCGCCGGCCAGAACTTGCAGGACCAGGTGACTGAGTCCAGCATGCACGTACCATTATCGGACACGTAATGCGATACTTCTTGGATCATACCTACGGACCATTATCGGACATTGTCGCCTAACTCATGTAGATTACTTTTTCATAATTTTCATTTCAACTTTTTCAATTCATATTTACCCATAAAATTCATTTAATCTACGTGTAATAATATTTTGGCGTGAAATATCGTTGGATTCATGATGCACTCAATTTTTATAGTATATCAAACTTTAACATACAACTAATAATATACACAAAATAATTCATATACATGAATAATCCCTTTTTACTGAGTTGTTGGTTCGGTTGATAATTACTCGTTTGCAAGTTTACATGGATGGCAAAATATTCATACGGTTCTTCCAAATCTAGGTTCACTTCAGAATAATTCACTATATTTTTTAAGAAACTTAAATTAATTAAAATAAGTTTAGTTCAATTTCATTAAGTTTAGTTAAAATAAAAGGTGAAAGTAAAACTTAATTAATTAAAATGTACAAGTGTATGAGTAGTTTATTTTCATTGCTTATTGTTGAATTCTGCAAATTGTTGAGAAGACTCAAGGTTGAAAAAGGGCTTATGAACAAGAAATAGAGGACGTAGAAGAAGGTATTGTTTCAAATAGACCATTAATTATAAATTTCAGCAAATTAGGTTGAGAGAATTTTTCTTACACCCACCAATATTTGCTCAAGTTATACTTTGCCCCCATCAAATGTTGTTCTCAATTTGGCTCCCAACCATTCGTTTTTCCATCATTTTGACCCCCTAGCCCTAACCTTGGCGTTAAATCGTTTTTCCGTCAATTCCTCTAGGAGTAGGCTCGTCTTTTCAATTATTATTTTAAGAGATAATTTTATAGAGAAACCTTAACGTTTTCCAAAGTACAGTTAAAATCAGATTAATTCACGTAGCTTCAATTAAGGGAACATGCTTGTAATATATAGATTCTATACACACGAGCTTCGAGTATATTAATCCTAATTTTAGATTCTAATTTTAGATTCTAATTCAGATATATTAATATTCATTTAATGACAAATTCTGTCTTAATTGGAATCACTAAATAATCATCGTTAATATGTAAAAGATTAGTTTTGAAAGTGAGTTGAACATAAATAAATAAAAGTAAGTTTTAGCGTTTTAAAGAATTCATATGTGCGTTTTAATTAGCGTTTTGAGTTTAAAATGAATTTGATTTAACTGTACGTGTGACTATGCCATCTCCGTGCGTGTTCATAATCATGTGCTTTGTTTATTACCATCCCGTAATTTCTAAAAATGCATCTAATTTGTGTTTTGTGTTACGGTATTAGTTGACGTGCTCGTACGCACAAGCGCCTAACAACACAATACCACAAATTAATCAGTTTAATGAATAAATTACGTGTGGCTAAGCCATATCCGTGCGTGCTCATGCACGTAAAATTGTATAAATGTTTTGGTTAAAGCTCTTTTAAATCTCCAAAATTATTCCATAAGTGCTAGCATAATCACAAATATATATACTCAAAAGTGTAATTATGAGTGAGTATATTAACTTCTGACTGAATGTCCGGCGGGGCAAAGGTCTCTGTGTAATCAGGCGCAGGAGAGGTTGATTTGTATCGGACGGACTGAGTTTGATTTGTGATTTTACTGTGACCGGGTTCTTTGTTGTCATTCGCACAAGGTTACTGAATGAACATCCGTGAAAGAATTTAAATTTCAAATCCGCAGAAACCAATCACCGTCGCCGACGCGATTCTCTTGATCATCTTCTCCCTCTTCCCAACCGTCGCCGCCGTCACTCCGCCGTGGCGCAACCTATTACGACGCTCGAGTGCGAATCACGAGTCTCTTGCGTGCGTCAGGTTGGTCGGATATTGCGTGCTGGACGACTATCGTGCGTGAGCTCAAAGTTGTTAGAGTGCAATACTGAATGGCTGAATTGCTCATCTGAGCTTTCTGTATTCATTTATATAAATAGAGGTCTGTACAACTAGATTACCTAATATAACAGATAATTACAGAAAGAGTATATTCTAAATATGCTAACTAATATTCAGTAAATATTCTATTTACTAACACTCCCCCTTAGTCGAAACAGGAGCAGAGCGAATGCAAAGACTAGAACGAAAATCTAGAAACAAAGGTGATGGAAGCCCCTTCGTAAAGATGTCAGCATACTGATGAGCCGATGGAACATGAAGAACACAAACTTGTCCGAGAGCCACCTTCTCGCGAACAAAGTGAATATCAATCTCCACATGCTTAGTACGTTGATGGTGTACCGGATTAGACGAAAGGTACACGGCGGAGATGTTGTCACAGTAGACCAAAGTAGCCCGCTGAAGAGGAACACGCAATTCACAAAGTAAGTTGCGCAACCAGCACGTCTCAGCTACAGCATTAGCAACTCCTCGATATTCAGCCTCGGCACTCGACCTGGAGATAGTGGGTTGGCGCTTGGAAGACCATGAAACGAGATTGTCACCAAAGTACACACAATAACCAGAAGTAGACCGACGAGTGTCTGGGCAGCCAGCCCAATCCGCATCTGAGTAAGCAGTGAGGGCTGAGGTAGAGGATGCCTGAAGATGAAGACCAAGAGTAAGAGTACCCTGGATGTACCGGATAATCCGCTTGAGAGCCTGAAAGTGTGGTTCCCTAGGGTCATGCATAAAAAGACAAATTTGCTGCACGGCATAAGCAATGTCCGGCCTCGTGAAGGTGAGGTACTGAAGAGCACCAGCAAGACTGCGGTAAACTGAAGAATCAGCTAGAGGGAGCCCAACATCAGCAGCAAGTTTTGACTTGGCGTCCACGGGTGTAGTAGCAGGCTTGCACGAAGTCATCTTGGCGCGATCAATGATATCCCTAGCATACTTCTGTTGAGACAAGAAAAGGCCGGACTCGGATCGAGTCACAGAAACACCAAGAAAGTAACTCAGAGGGCCGAGATCCGTCATAGCAAACTCAGCACCAAGCAATGCTGTGAGGCGGTGAAGCAGGTCATCAGAAGAGGCGGTGAGAATGATGTCATCAACATATAAGAGCAAGTATGCTGTCTCATTCCGGAAGGTGTATACGAAGAGCGAGTGATCGCTCTGACTGCCACGGAAACCAATCCTGGAAAGATAAGTAGCAAAACGGTGGTACCAAGCTCGGGGTGCCTGCTTTAGCCCGTAGAGAGACTTGCGCAGAAGACAAACCTGGCCTGGATAACGCTGGTCGGAAAAACCAGGAGCCTGATGCATATAAACAGTCTCATGCAAATCCCCATGTAAGAAAGCGTTCTTCACGTCGAACTGGTGAATAGGCCACGACCGAGAGACGGCGATGCTGAGAATGAGCCGAATGGTAGCCGGTTTAACCACGGGACTAAACGTCTCATCACAATCCACCCCGACTTGTTGAGACTTACCGTTAACCACCAGACGGGCTTTGTACCTCTCAAGTGTGCCATCCGACCTGTACTTATACTTAAATAGCCACATGCAGCGAACAATATTAGCACCAGCCGGCCTCGGAACCAAGTCCCAAGTACCATTTTTAATAAGAGCATTAAACTCATCATTCATGGCGGCACGCCAATGGGGGTCCTGCAGGGCTTGTAGCGGAGATTTAGGAAGAGGGGAGACTTGAGTAGAAGAAGCCAAAAGGTTGTAGCGAGGATTAGGTTTGGAAATGCCAGCCTTAAGGCGTGTCGTCATTGGGTGACGAGGAGGTGGAGGGGGAGGAGGTGACTGGGTAGGCGGACTGAAAGTGGGCGAAGACCCAGGTGGTGATGGCGGGGATGACATGGGTGAGGTATCTGGTGAAATTTGATGAACAAGATCCAGAAGAATGGGTGAAGGATCAGATGAGGGTATATCATTGTTGGATGGTTGGGTAAAACCAGACGGAGTGGCGAAAGGAAAAGTAGTTTCGTCGAACACAACATGTCTGGAAGTGATGACTCGATGTGAGTTAAGATCCAAGCAACGATAACCTCTATGGTCGGGAGAAGGACCCAGGTATAAGCAAGGAACGGAACGGGGAGCCAGCTTGTGAGGAGCAGTGGCTGAGGTGTTAGGATAACACAGACACCCGAAAGTCCGAAGATGTGTATATGTGGGTTCCCGATGATATAAGATAAAAGTGGGGGTTTGATTATTGATAGCTTTGGATGGCAATATGTTATGTAGGTAGGTTGCCATTTGGAGAGATTCGACCCAAAAACGATAAGGTAGGGATGCATGGGTTAACAATGTACGGGTAATGTCATTGAGTGTGCGAAGGGCTCGTTCTGCTTTCCCATTTTGAGGTGAGGTTTGAGGGCATGAAAAACGTAGAAGAACCCCTTTTTGGGCACAAAAGGCACGAAAAAGGTTGTTGTCAAATTCACCCCCCATGTCACACTGGAAAGTTTTGATATTGGACTGGAATTGAGTTTGGATCATTGTATGAAAAAACACGAATTTGTGGTAGGTTTCAGACTTGTGTTTAAGAGGAAAAATCCAGGTAAAATTAGAGTAGTCGTCCAAAAACAACAAATAGTATTTAAACCCACTAGTGCTGGAAATGGGAGAAGTCCAAATATCACTATGAATTATATCAAAAGGTTTAAAAGTAACAGTATGAGAGGGAGAAAATGGAAGACGTCTATGTTTAGAAATTTGACAAGAAGAACAAATAGCCGAACAAGTGGCTTTATTGAAGAATGGAAATCTACGCTTGAGCTGGTCCAAAACATGATCGCCTGGGTGACCCAATCGAGCATGCCATGGCGGTGGTTGGGAAGCGACAAGGGCGGTGGGTGGCAAGGTGTTGGTGGTGACCGGGTACAAATCCCCAAGGCTATTACATCTCGTTTTGATTTTCCCCGACTCTAGGTCCTTGACAGAAAAACCGATTGGGTCAAACTCCACACTAACATTGTTATCAGTAGTAAATTTACGAACAGACACTAGATTTTTAACAATGTCGGGAGTATGTAAAACATTCTTTAGCTGATAAGATGGGCATGTGGGTAAAATTGCAGAACCGAGACCAATGACAGGAATATTATTTCCGTTACCAACATAAATGGGAGCTAAATTACTCGAATTAAAATAGGTACGAAGGATACCTGGATTTGCAGTGAGGTGAGAAGACGCTCCGGTGTCCATGTACCAATTGTCGGAAGGTGTTTGCAGCGACGTCGTGCTGAAAGCCGGAGAAAATCCTGGTGGACTGGGCTGCTGCGGCCCAAAACTCTGCTGCTGGAGGGGCCCAAAATGCTGATACGCTGGCCCAAGAAGTGGCTGGCCCAGATGAGACCCAATTAGGGCCTGACCCGCGAAGTATCCAGGACCCGCGGCCTGACCCGCAAAGTACCCAGGACTCGCGGGCTGAAACGGCCCAAGGCCCAGCTGCTGGCTTGAAAGGAGCCCTTTCTGGAAACTGGATCAAGACAGCGAAAACCCTTATATTGAGAACTGTAACCAACAAAAATACAAGGGAGGCTCCTAGGAGATAACTTATTAGGAGCAAAAGGCCGGACGAAGGGATACACCCTACAACCAAAAGGATGGAAATTGGAGTAATCCGGATGACGACCACGGAGCAGATAGTATGGCGAAACATTATGGAGAACAGGCGTAGGAAGCCTGTTGATGGTGTAGACTGCCGTGGCAAAGGCAGCATCCCAGTGAGATCGCGGCAGATGAGAATGATATAGTATCGATAACCCCATTTCCGTGATGTGACGATGTTTGCGTTCTGCACGTCCATTCTGCTCAGGCGTCGAAGGGCAAGAAATTTGGTGAAAAATTCCTCTAGCCGAAAAATGAGACTTTAACTGATTATTAGTGAATTCAGTGCCGCCATCACTCTGAAACACTTTAATGGTGCAAGAAAACTGATTTTCCACCAAAGTTTGAAACTGCAGAAAAGTCTCAAAGAAATCCGATTTCCGTTTCAACGGATAAAACCATGTAAAGCGCGAATAATCATCAACAAAGATGGCATAATATGAATAACCACTATCAGATAAATAAGGAGCCGGACCCCATAAATCACAGTGCACCAAAGAAAGCAAAGATGTAGCTCGGTTTGGATTTTCAACAAATGACAGTCTTTTGCCTTTAGCCATTTCACAAGAAGAGCAAATAGCAGGTTTAGGTAACAAAGAAACAACTTGAACATGGTTCAGTTTATTTAACAGGGAAATAACAGAAAAGAAGTGTGGCCTAATCTAGCATGCCAGACTTCAAATGACGCCCTGTGTTTATTCTCTTGAACAAAAGCAACAAAAGCTGGACAACTCCTCTCAAGAGCATAAAGCCCCCGTTCACATCGACCTCGGCCCACGATTTCCTTTGTGGCTTTTTTCTGAATAATAAAGGAGTTCTCATCAAAACAAATTAAGGCCTGTAAATCCCGAGTGAGCTTACTAATGGAAAGTAGGTTTTTCGTAACAGCAGGCACAACCAATACATCAGATAACGGCAAAGTACGAGAAAACTTTTGCTGACCAATATGTGTAAATAGAAATAGGACTACCATTAGCAAGAGTGACGGAACGGTTACCCTTATATGGAACGACATTGTCGAGTCCAGAGGAGGTGGAAGCCATGTGAGTTGTAGCACCAGAGTCCAGGTACCAATCCGAAGCCGTATCTTCCAGCAAAACAGAGGATTGGAAAGCATCAGCTAAATTTGCAGAATCCGAATTAGGGTTCGGACAATCGCGAGCAGTGTGACCGTAATCATGACAAAGCTGACATTTGGGATTCCATTTCTTCTTGCGACGGGAACCAGCACCTCCAGATCCGCCACCGGAATGTCCAGACCGCCCAGAACCGCCACCACGGCCGCGCGTGGTGGAGGACGCGCCGTACGGCGGCGCGTGTGATGCACGCGCCTGGGAGTTCCACTCCCCTTGCTGGGGCGCGTGAGGTCCACGCGCCTGGGAGCTCCACTCTCCCTGCTGGAGCGCGTGACTGCCACGCGCCTGGTAGCCTCCTCCAGCTCTGTTTGCCGCGGCTGTTCCGACGGTGAAAGCTACCGGCGCGGGTTCTGTACCTGCATTATTTTCAGCCAGAAAATTAATTTCATGGGACCGAGCCCTAGAGACCACTTCGGTGTACGACGGCAGTGGGTTTTGGGCGAGTTGAACAGCCCGGAATTCGCCGAAACCATTCCCCAAAGCACGTAGAAACATCATAACTCGGTCGCGGGATGAGACAGGAGCGCCCATGGAGGCTAAGGCGTCGGTGATGCCCTTGAACCTACGGTGAAACTCCATCACCGACAAGGAGCCGCGGCGGATGCTATGAAACTCATCCCTCAATTGAAGCTCCCTAGCCGCGGAGTGGTTTTCGAACGCTGCAGCGAGGGACTCCCACATGTCCCGGGCAGTCGAACAACCAATGATCTCGAGAGTACTCTCCTCGGTAAGGGACGAACGTAGCAGCGCCTGAAGTCGTTTGTCTTGTGCTGTCCAAGTTGCTGACGTAAGGGCACCTTCTTGCTCCTTGCCGGAAGATGAGGCCTTTGGACACGGGAGTGAACCATCGAGATAACCGAAGAGATTCTCCGATTCAAGAAGCACCTGAACCTGCGATTTCCACACCATATAGTTGTCTGAATTGAGTTTAATCGGCAACATATGGATGAGGGTGGTGTAGCTTAGCGGCGTGGCGGCCATGGTTAAGCAGCGTTCTGGATTTTTGGATGAATCGGAAAGATGAAAGCTTTAGGTTTTTCTGGCGGCACCTAAAGGGGTTAGGGTTTACGATCACCTAACAAAAATATGGTAATTTTGGTGGGGTAAAAAAACGTAAGGAATTTTAACCTGGCTCTGATACCATGATAGAGTGATAATCACACAATGTTTGTGTGTCTGTCGTATTCACAAAATAAATAGAGTACAAGATTACAAGTACAATGAATCTAGACTATTCTAAATATGGACAAAATATATCTTGATTGTACAATCAATCAAGATATCCTAATATCTTGAAAGAGAAAAAGATACAAAAAAATTGATTAAGGCTCTGATACCATGTTAGAGTGCAATACTGAATGGCTGAATTGCTCATCTGAGCTTTCTGTATTCATTCATATAAATAGAGGTCTGTACAACTAGATTACCTAATATAACAGATAATTACAGAAAGAGTATATTCTAAATATGCTAACTAATATTCAGTAAATATTCTATTTACTAACAAAAGTTAGGGTGCGTGCATGTTTTGTTCTAAAGTTAGCTATATTCGTGCACATTAAAATGATTTTAAGTAGCTTAACCAAGTGCACATTACTAATTTTACTCATAAATTAGAGGTGAAAATTACTAATTAACAATTATATACAATATTATTAAAATTAAAACTGTTGATAACACATTACTATACTTTATATTTGCATTAAACTACACTTGAATTTAGATCATATTCGCATAACCCAAAACTATGCTTAACCAAGTGCACATTAAATGTAGGACACATTGTTGTTCAAGCGGCCAAGCCAGCCACACAATTGACCAAAAAGTTAGGAGAATACGAGTATCTCTACATATATGTACGAACAATAATTCGAAAAAATATATAAAAAATATAAGACACATCCTGATAAACCTTAAATCAAAACATTTTAGGGTCAAAATTATAAACATTTCATTCTCCGCACAATAATAAAAGTCCTTCGAAATAGCAAAGCGCACAAAAACACATTTCTCTCCCAATTTCTCCATTTCCCCAATCGCCATAAACCCTTACATCGATCAACCACCGCATCACTGTATCACCGTATGTGATAGACCACCGCACCACTGCCTGTGATTGATCACCGCACCACCATCAATGATCTAAGATTGAGTGATATGTGATGGAGCTATCAGAGACGGCTGCGGCGTCGGTGACGACCTGAGATGGTTAAGGTTTTCGACGACTACAGATAAAGATCCACAGATCGACCGACACTGGTTCCGACAGATAAAGCAGCTATTTTTAATGTGATTCCGACCGATGGTATGGTCGGTAGTGGAGGTGGCGGTGGCGCTTGGTGTTAGGCGGTGGCACAACAATGGGGTTACAACCTTTAGTGCTGAGCTTGCGAATGGAGATGATGGTCGACTAGGATGCATTCGGTACTCTAATACTAAAAGTGGGTGTATTCAACAATGACACACTTACGCCTTCTTTGTTAGAGTTTATTTCTTACTGCAATGAACTAAACTGAATTGAATTGAACTGAACTGAAGTGAAAATTAACGTATTGAAAGGAATCAGCATGACCGAATTAACCTGAATTTCATCAAATTACATTTTCACTGAACTGAACTGAACTGATCTATAAATAAGCTCTGGCAAACAAGGCCTTACTAGCTAGATCCGTCCCAACCAAAGAGTCTTGCTACCATTAATTTTTATTAGTTAATATGTAAAATTATTAATATAATATAGATAAAAACCCTTGTGTACCCCTGAGTTATTGAGTATGTATTAATATACCACTGAGTTCTTGTAAAGTGCTTATATGCCCCCTGACCAACGAAGACATTTTTTTTCTGTAATCCAATAGGGTTTTCTTGTCGGCCAAAATCGATTTCTTAAGAAAAAAAAAATCATGCAATGGCGAATTTGGTGGTCATTTTTGTCCCAATGAACTTGTGTCGCGTGTATTAACTGTGGTTTAAATTTCAAAATTTAGGGTATTCCATTATCAATTTTCTTGCCGCCGCTCCAATACTGCAGTTGTAAGCTTTTCTCTTCACAAATCAATATGTTTGATCGACAAAAATTCAATCAAAATTTTAAACCAAGGGTACAGGGAACTTTCTAAGAATTGAGGGGCATATTAATACATACACAAGAACTCAGGGGTACGAGGGGACTTTTTTCTATAATATATTGTTAAATTCATTATAGCATATATTTTTGAGTAATTGTTTTAAAAAATTAACACCTAAGCAAATGTATTAGTAATTCAAGTCGTCTAAGCTTGAGCTTGAAAATTCAAATCAAACGCTTTAACCAAGACCAACGAGTGAGAGTATTCTTCTTATACACTAAATTGGAGTTATGGTTCCGCTAGTTGATAATGATGGATGTAATCTTTTTTAGAATTGACTTCCTTTTAAATTCTCTCAGTTGATGAATGAGAATTGGCTCTTGAATGATTCATTTTGGGTTGTAGATACACCAGGGGTAGGAGGTGTATCAAGGAATGAAGCTTTCATTAGAACTTCTCTTTTCATCGACTTCAAAGATTACAAGGAAGTCCCTAGTTTCTAGTTTCTATTTTCTTATCTAGGTGGTTGTTTTCACTGTAACCTTGAGCATCCATGCATATTATGGGATTTATTTGAAAAGGTCCGAGGAGCCTAATATAATCCTCCCACCATTGGTGATTTAATTTAACAAAAAAATAAAAAATACTATCTTATAAATTTTAAAAGGGTGATACTATGTACATGTACATGTACATTTTAAGTTATAATTTACATTAATGCCCTTCGTTTAATTTACTAGCTAGCTCCCGATCTTCGTTTCAAATCATCCAATTGGATTTACGGTTACCACTTTATATGTTAGTTAACTTACAAAATGGACAATTCATATTTATAATCGTTTATATCTAAAAATTATAAAAAGTTAATATTTTCAAAAATTGTATGAATAAAATATATTAATTTTGACCAAAAAATGGTGCACGTATATACGTTAGTTACTGTGGCCATTTTCTTCGAATATCAAAGACGTGAATGTTAAAAGTTTTTCCACCAGAGACTACGGTTTCTCGATTCGCAATAAGGTGAGTGAGGGCTGATTCTCATCGGAAAATTCCCATGTTCAATCCAACTTCACACACCACACTTTCAACATTCAACATTTATTCAAATGATCAGAGCCAAAATGAGAATCTCTCCAAGAAAAATTGCATATATAACTAATAGAGAGATCTAGACAATAACAAATTGAACAAGAGATCATGAAGGCCTCCTTCTCTTGAGTCTTTTGGCATGTTTTCTGCTTGATTTTAATGATACCAAGGACTGTAATACTTCTCCTGGTCAACAGGGCCGGCCCTAGAGCTTAGGAGGTCCGAGGCAAGTATTTAAAAAAGACTTATATATAATATATTTATTTATTTAAAATTTCATATAAAATACCACATATTTAAAAAATAAGTTAATTGTTTAAAAAATAAGAGAAAATGTTTGTTTTCCCAATATTAGATATTTGTAGTGAAAAAAGGACCAATTTCCTATCAATATATATTCTTTTATGTTTATAATTACTTTAAATATACAATCATAATATGACATGTATTTTGATAAACATTGTCATACTATATACTAATTTATTTATTACATCAATATATGTTTTGTAATCAACATTGTCACACTATATGCAAATTTACTTATTTCATTGAAGAATTAAATTTGCAAAACAAATTGTTAAATAAATATATTTCAAATATAAAAGGTTTAAAATTGTACACATTGGCCTTGTTTACCAGAACTTATCTGTAGATCAGTTCAGTTCAGTTCAGTTCAGTTTAATTCAGTTCAGTTCAGTTCAATTCAGTTCAGTTCAGTAAAAATACAATTTGATGAAATTCAGGTTAATTCAGTCATGCTGATTCCATTTTTCAATACATCAATTTTCACTTCAGTTCAGTTCAGTTCAATTCACTTCAGTTCAATTCAATTCAGTTCAGTTCAGTTCAATTCAATTCAGTTCACTTCAGTTCAGTACATCAAGAAATAAGCTCTAGTAAACAGGGCCATTATCCCTCAAGCTACTAGCTATAAAATCATCTGGGCCAATTCAATTTGAAAAACAATTTAGGATAGATAGGCCCAAAACTATAAAATTTAAAAGAAATCTCCACACAACACTACAAGAGTTAGAATTAATTTTTAAATCTGGGCCCAAGAAATGTAAATTTGGAGGCCCTTTTTCACTTCAAAGGCCCTGTTTACCAGAGCTTATCTGTAGATCAGTTCAGTTCAGTTCAGTTCAGTTCAGTGAAAATGCAATTTGATGAAATTCAGGTTAATTCAGTCATGCTGATTTCATTTTTCAATACATCAATTTTCACTTCAGTTCAGTTCAATTCAATTCAGTTCAGTTCAGTTCAGTTCAGTACATCAAGAAATAAGCTCTAGTAAACAGGGCCAAAATTTGGTGGCCTGAGGCTGGTATTTCACATGCCTCATACCATGAGCCGGCCCTGCTGGTCAATAAAAACTGTTACTTTCTCTAAAACCACGGCGTTTTCCAAAATGTACATGATAAGTTCATCCTCCGCTGAACATCCATAATGTCCATGAAACTCGACTACTTTCGGTGTTGGAGCGGATGCCTCGAACATTTCTCACACTCAATTTCCGATCTTGCAAAAACAACCCATTGTACCTGAAAAAATACACATAATCTGTCAATTTCTCACTAGTAATCCACCTACGTTAAGTTTTTTTTGACAATGAACGATTATTTCACCAGTGTTTTACTCTTAGCGTCTTTATTTTGATTGAAACAAAATAACGTTCCCTTAATAATTTCAAACTCATGGCATGTCATTTAATTTCAGCCAAAAATTGGACGCCAAAAGTACAACACAATTGTCAAATAGTCCACCCAAAAAATGTCACCACACTAACACTGACATGAATTAAATAATGTACATGTATTACAAGTTTCTCCAACTTGGGAGATGACCTTATCGAAGAAGTTAAAGCCATAAGGATTTGAATGCCCCTGCTAAAAAACTCATGTTTAGTTGCTTCAACTCGGTCCTTTTAGGAAGGTCGATGACCTTTACCTCGTACAAATCCTCCCCTCTAACCCGGAAGGTGAAAACTTGCAGTCTCGATAGGTAGGAAGAAAGCTGTGGTTTAAAATCCCTAACCAGAGCCCCATAAATTCCTATATTCACACTATTGCATACTAGGTCTATTGTATCACTTCAAAAGTGTTACTTTAGGTACAAAAGTGTTGCTTTAATGTAACACTTTTGAAAGCATTACCTTAGGCGATGTTACTTTAGATCTAGTGTAACACTTTCAAGATTTTAGGTAACACTTTTTGAAAGTGCTACAACTTTCTAGCAAAGGTAACACTTTCAGAAAGTAACACTTTTGAACACTTTGGAAAGGCAAATTACCAGCTTTGGAACATTTTCAACCATCAAGTCATTCACTTTAGTAATTTTCAGTGAGACCAGACTTGAATCACGAACAACAATGGACTTGAGATGAACACATTCGTATATTTCAAGATGTTTTAGGTCAAGAGACGAACCGTAAATTTCAACGCTAAGCAAGATTTTGGATGCACATAGTTTCAGCCTTTCAAGGAAAAGGAAATTGCACAAGAAAACATCAACGTTTTTCCTGGTCACTTGCTGTTTTGTTCGAGGAGGAGCCTAGTAGTAGGGAAGCATCCATTATAATATGCTAATTGTAAATCCAGCACATGCACTTTTCTTGAAAATGCATAGCTGAACCATTCATCTACGTGGTTTTGGTAGGAGCTATCTAAATCAAACTGAATCCAAAACTCATCAATCGACGGGGCTTTGTGGGATCTCACCACATTATCCACCCACTCTACATACTTGAGCCTTTTCCTATGGAGGCTCTTACGTTTCTTTAACAACCTTTTGAATACTGGAAAGACATCAAAGTCAAGTTTAGCAGAAAACAACCAAAGACCACTCCAATATTTGGACAAAACACTAGATCTAGCAGCTTTGGAAAAATGATATGATGCAAACAAGAATATCTCTACTGATGCGATCCCTGATCTTGCTCCTTTTTGAACACCACATATACACATATTTATGCAATACTTAAAACAAGAATTTCCAGCAATCATATCCAGCACAAACCCAATTCTAACAACACCAATCTAACATCGGCAAATTAAAATTACACAGCGGAAATAAAAATAACACGCAAATTGGAACAATTTTTTTCATTAAATTCGGTGGTGGTAGGAAATATGAAAAACAATACAAATCAACTCCTAAATTTCATCCTACAAATTCGGAAAATAGATTTTGTGATAAGCACAAAATCCATACATTAAGGAAACTAACTAATCAAAGATACTTGTGATATGCATATCACTTATTTTTAGAAAAGAAATAAATCAGAATAAACCCAAGCACCTCACCACCGCATCCCTTCTTCAACCTAGATGAGTCAAGTATCGGTTCCCTAGGGCCACTTTATTCCATTCCATTCCCGTAGCATCACCACCGTAACCGCCATCAGCAGTTTGATTTGGCTCAACCTTCATCAGGAGGAGAACCAAGGGGAGGATACCTTTGGAAAATCAAAGATCTTCCTTTGGAGCTTTTCCCATAACCCTCAAGAACTTGGCCCATTTGGCACGACGGAGGGTGCGGTCTTCCTCAAGGCAGATGGCTCTATACTTCTTCGATTTGTAGAGCATAAAATCTTGATGGAGCCGGCATTAATTCTTTTTCCCGTCGTCAAAGCTTGAATGTCAAGATTCGAATCATATTGTTCCGAATCTTCTTAAAGTATTTGAACTGCATATTACGTGGGAACTTCTTGTCGTAAGCCATCTCAAAAAATAACCACGCTAGCTCCCAAGGTTTACAAGGCCGCTCTTCCCATTTCTCACCAGGCACCGAGATGCTTCTTCCTCCCATCAGTTTCAATATTGGTCTGTTGCCAATCATATCAACCACCACCAATTGAGGCCTTATGATTGGCTCCCCATCTGGAAGCACCTCTTCAAAGGAAAGAATCATCTTAGAAGCTGAAGTAGGGGATGTGCCAAATCGGATTCCACCATACCTTTGGGAAAGTTTTGCTCCAGATAATAAAAAAAAAAGAGGGGAGTGGCCTCGGCCACATCCTGTATGGGAAGGAAGTGAGCGGAATAGATATCTTGGTTTTCTGCCATGCTAAAGGGTGAAATAAGAAAAGATTATGAGTTACTGGAAAATGTTGTGAACCGGAAAATAGTGTGAGTTACTGGAGAAGCTGGTGAATTGGAAAAGAGCGTGAGCGAATATGGAGCAGCAGGTGTTATATCGGTATCCTCACTTATTGGTTGGTTTACTTTTCTGAAATAATATAGGGGAAGGTTCCGGTGTGACACCCCTCTTATGTGTGACACGTTTCTAATGTGCGACACGTTTAAAACATGAGGAATTTAATTCAAAACTTGATCATTTTAAAGCAAAACAAAATTTTTATATGCAATCTTAAAACATGAGGAAACTGACACAAAATATGAACATTAACCTTATGTATGGTCAACATGGGCATTTTAAAGCAAAATGTGTAATACAAAAGGTGCATGATATAAACTAAAATATGAGGTATTTGAATTAAAAGATGAGATGTTAAATCCTTAAAAATGAGTATTTTTACACAACACATGAACATGAGAAATTTAAAACAAAAGGTAGAATTTGCAGAAGATGAACGAAGGAGCTAGCCGTCGAAATCTGCAGAAGAATACCGATATTGTTATGATCCGAATTACATGATATTGACCCGCGAAAATGGTTAAAAGGGTTTATAAATATTAGTCACTGATTGAAAATTCAATGGCCCAGATGAGTGCCACACATAAGAAAAGTGTCACATATGAATTAGGATCAGGCGTGACACCCCATCTATTAAATTAGGATCAGGTGTGAGACCTTATCTTATGTGTGACAACTCTCTTATGTGTGACACCAATCATAACCATTGATTTGTTCAATCCCGCGGCTTTTATTAAATGGAAGAAATTAAATATGGGTCTCGGCGTTGCTTTTGTACAACTAACAGATTAATTCCCCGTGTTTATATATCATGTTCATGAAATTAAAATTCTACCTTTTGTTCTAAATTCCTCATGTTCATGTTTTGTGTAAATATACCCATTTTTAATAATTTAGGATCTCATCTTTTAATTCAAATACCCCATGTTTTAGTTTATATATCATGCAATTTTGTATTACCCCTTTTGCTTTAAAACACCCATGTTTCCCACGCATAAGGTTAATGTTAGGGGCTGCTTGGTTGAAATAAAGGAATGATAATTATAATAGAGTGGAATGATTATAGAGGTAATGATTATAATGTTGGTGTTTGGTATGCACAAATGAATGGTTATAATTAGTAAACTATAATGTTAGAATTCCTAAATATAGTAAATCATAGGGTAATGAAACTCATAGTTGTGCATTTTGTGGGGTTTGGGTGATTGACCACTTTTGGGTAATAGCGGTGGACCCCATATAATCAAACCACCCAACCAAACACCAAATTAAGCCCAAACTTTATAATCAAACCCATTACCCACCCTCCATACCCCTTAACCAAGCACCCCCTTAATGTTTTGTGTCAATTTCCTCATGTTTTAAGATTACATATAATTTTTGTTTTGCTTTAAAATTGATGATGCATAAAAAGTCCGATGTTGCCGATCAGTAAGGGTGACCGGATATCCTCCAACTCTGATGAATTCTTGATACGCCGGGATTTGGGAGTCCGCCAATTCCTACAAAAAAAAGGAGGCCGGGGGCGCCCTCTCCGATGCCTAAGTCAGAATATGAGTAGTCAAAGAGTGGAGTAATGAGAGTCTACCTTACTTGTGTGGAATGTCTGACTTTATATAGGTTCCTACCTAGGTTTTAAGGGGCACCCACCTATTGGGCTTGCTCTCTGCAGATGTCCAATCCCTCTTGTTATGTGGCTCTATACTAGTATTATAAAAAATGATTAAGTTTTGAATTAAATTTATCATGTTTTAAACGTGCCACACATAAGAAACGTGCCACACATAAGAGGGGGTGTCACACCAGAACCCTAAATACACTCACTTATTTTACCACAAATTTTTACTCAAAATCCTAACCCTTCACTAACATCTAATCCAACGACTCACCTTTTTCTCTTCTCCTTTCCCCCCCCCCCCCCCCCCCCCCCCCCTTCTTCTTGTAAGGTCCTGTTCTCTAGAGTTTATTTGAATATTTTTTAGTTCAGATGAGTTCAGATAAACTTTTTTTTTAGTTCAGATAAACTTTTTTAAGTTCAGATGAGTTCAGTTCAGTAAACTTATTTAGTTTTCAGATTAGTTAAGTTCAGTAAACTTATTTGTATTTTAGTTCAGTTTAGTTTAAATCAGTTCAATATTTTTATACTTTTTCATGTCAATTCAGTTCAGTTCATTTCAATATTGTACATTATAATAATTTAAATAATGCTAAAAATATTTTGTGATTTTACTATCATGCGTCGTAGACCCTCTTCTTTTGAGCTTAATTGTTCGTATTAGTTCAGTTCAGTTCGATTCAGTTTAGTTCCGTTTCAACATGATTTGATGAAATTTAGATTAATTTAGTCATACCGATTCTTTCTTTTTTTCAATACATTAATTTCATTCACTTCAGTTCAGTTTAGCTCAACAACAATATAATTTGATGCAATGAATTAAGGTTAATTTATTCATACCGTTTTTTTTCAACACAATAATTTTTACTTCAATTTAGTTCAATTTAGTTCAGTTCAGTTGAGTTTAGTTCAGTAAAATATTATTTGAGGAAATTAAGGTTAATTTAGTTATACCAATTATTATAATATACAATACATTATTTGAGGAAGTTATACCAATTATTTTTTCAACACATTAATTTTTACTTCGATTTAGTTCAGTTCAGTTTAGTTCTTAAAATATAGGAAATTAGGTTAATTTAGTTATATCAAATATTTTTTTAACACATTAATTTACACTTCAGTTCAGTTTCATTCAGTTCAATTCATCATAAAATAAACTCAGTCATAATGCATCATTCTAATAAATTTCAAATATATTGGAAATGATCATATATTTTAGCTAGTTTCAATTTAGTTCAGTTCAATTTTTCTGTATATTTCAATTCAGCTCAGTTATTAAGTTGAAATGAGTTCAGCTAAATTTTTTAAGTACAAATGAGTTTAGTTCAGATGAGTTCAGATAACGTTTTTTAAGTTCAGATGAGTTCAGATAAAGTTATTTAAGTTCAGATGAGTTCAGATAAACTTTTTTTAGTTCAGATAAGTTCAAATACCACGAAGAGAACAAGACCTAAATCAGATTTGAATAAGTCTTGGAAGTGACCGTCACTATATAGTGACCAGTGTCTAAAATGTAAATAATGATAATACTGGCCCAGAATCCGGCTGGGCCAGGAAGGTCCGCGGCCCATAACTATCAAAACAGTATCTTTCCCGCTGGAAGGTACATCCGGATAAGGAAGAGGACATATGATGACAAAGGAAGTGGTCCTGCACCTTATCCCCAAGGCAGGTAGAGCTCGGCTATAAATACTAGTCTCAAACAGTAAACAAGGTATGTGACTTATATCTCTCTATTTGATATTGAGTCTTTCCCGTACGATTTCCCTCGCATTACTACCCCCGTCTCATCATCACGCCGGAGCTTCCTCCCCGGGACGCCTCCCGGGGATTGTTTTGCAGGCCTCATCGCGGGTGTTCCAGCTAGGAGGCGCGGATAGCATCAAGTGCAGGGATACGGACGGTTTTGGTAGCATCAATTGGCACGCCCGGTGGGACAATTCCACCTTCGCACGATGGAGTCGCCAAGGAGAGGGCGCGGGCGCCCGAAGAAGAACGTGGCACCCTCAGGGGGTGGTTCTCTTCCACCCCCGGGGGACGAGGTGACCTTGAGGCAGTTGCAGGAGGAGGCTAGACACCAGCGGGAGCTAGGGGTACCGCAGGACGGCCATGTGGAAACTGCCTCCGACGAAGCTGACTCGGAAAGAGAGTACCAGGAGGAGCAAGAACCAAGGACCGCCGGGGGAGGCAGTCCCCGGACCCAGGGACCTGAAGCCCGGGAGGAGGGGCAATCCTTAGCCGAGGCGGAAGAAGTGGCAGCGTTGGAATTCATGAGAGCCAACAAGGAGTTGTACCGCCAGTGGGTACTCTCTACCCGGGAAAATCGTAGGCGGAGGGAGCCTGAGGGAGACCAGGCAGGACCTCTTCGGGGGTACCAAAGAGAGGTTATCGACCTGGACGGAGTCGTTCAGCCGCCAAGGATACAGGGGCGTGTGAACTCTTCCACCGTCCCACCTTCATTCCCTCCAGGTCTCGGGGTCGGAGGGGGAATGGCTACGGGACAACAATCGGATTTGGTTCCACACGCTCCACCCTATTACCCGCGTTCCAGCTGGGGGGCGGGACAAATTGGATATGGCCTGCCAGCCATGCCGGTGGAGTCGTTGGGTTATCAGGCCCCTGGAACCCGGGGGAACCCGATCCAGTATTCCTTGCCCATGCACGGATCAATGGGGGTGAACTATGGTTACCAAGAGAAATACTATCGGGAGGACGATAGGATGCGGGGCTATCAGGTGGCTCAGCAGGACCCCAACTCTTTGGAGGCTCGACTAGACAAACTAGTGGGAAGAAACGGAGCTAGACCTACCTCCCCTTGGGTACCTCGAGTGCTTGCGTACCCATGGCCGCCGGGCCTTCGGACCCCGGAGGGAATCCCAACATACAATGGAGAGACAGACCCGGAAGAGTTTGTCAGGACGTACCAGAACCTGATGGTGTCACGGGACTTCCCGGAGGAATTAAGATGCAAGTTGGTGGGCTGTTACTTGAGAGGAAACTGTCTTTCATGGTTCGATTCCTTGCCTCGAGAAAGTCTCAGAGATTACTACGATTTCTCTAAGGCCTTGCTGTTCAGATACGCTGGGTTAAAGAAGGAAGGGAAGCAGTTGACCGAGCTTTTGGCTACCCGGCAGAAGGCCGCAGAAGGGTCAATGGAGTACTATCGAAGGTACATGGACGATAGCATGAAGGTTGTCGACAGACAGCAGCAGGAGAAGGCGGTGATTAGCGGGTTTATAAATGGCTTGAGGGATATGGCGTTGTTCCAGAAGTTGATGGAAAATATCCCGGAAACCTTTCACAACTTGCAAATGGCGGTGCAACTATACTGCGCGGTTAACGATGCCACGCGAAAGAGAAAGGAAGAATCTGGGGGATTTCTCCCGGACAAGATAGAAAGAAGGAGAGCGGCAGACCCAAGTAGGAGGGACCCCGCTCCCGCGACAGTAAACCGGGCAAGGGCGGACAGTTTCACCCCGCTCAGCAAATCCCGAACGGAGATTCATGCTATTCACAAGGATCTGTTCCCGGATCCGTTGCCCATCCATGGGACCCCGTCTAGGGAGAATGCGGACAAGTGGTGCGCCTACCACAAGTCTTATGGGCATGCGACAGAGGGGTGTAGGATGCTGAGGAACGAGATAGAAAAACTGATAGAGCGGGGACAGCTGAGAGATTGCGTGGCAGCGGAGGCAAAAAAGGAGAATCCCCGGGACCAACCTCAGGAGCCGCCCCGCAGGAGGTGGAGGCCTAACCCGGGGAGAGGAAACGGGAGAAACCAAGGCAACCAAGGCAACAGGGCCCCGGGGAGGCCTGCCATAGCCGCTGCACCGGTCCAAGCAGTGGAGCCGGCCCCAATACCCAACAGGATGATCAACGTGATCAGTGGAGAAGTGGGAGAAGCATGCCAGTCGGTTTCCGCTATCCGGGCCCGCACCCGGTATGTTCCCCCGGGGGAGATTCAGGGGAAAAGGTTTCGCCCTGATGAGTCTCTCACCTTCTCTGAAGCAGATGCAGCCCCGCCACAGATACCCCATTCTGACCCAATGGTGGTAACGGCGGAGATCGAAGGCTTCTTGGTCAAAAGGGTGTTTGTGGATGATGGAAGCAGCGTGGAGATCATGTTCGCTTCTTGCTTCGATCAGTTGGGAATTGGGAGACAGAACCTGAAACCCCCCTCGTCTCCCTTGTCAGGGTTCACGGGTAAACCCGAAGTTCCACTAGGTGTTATTCCCCTCGCAGTGTGCATGGTGGATGAGAAGGACCGGAGCAAGAGGATTTCGGTGACATGCAACTTCGCGGTTATTGATGCACCCTCACCGTACAACGTAATCATAGGAAGACCATGGCTAACCCAAGCCCGGGCAGCAAGTTGTCCGTATCTGCTGACGATGAAGTTCCCCACCGCGCAAGGTGTGGCGGTCGTGCGGGGTAGCCAAGCAGTCGCAAGAAGTTGTATGATGACGGCGGTCTTGGACGCGAAGAAAGCAGTAGGGGCGGTACACGGAGAAGCTCCCCGCCAAGAGTTGGAGGAGATGCAGGTGGCAGACAAAGGGACGGTCACGGTGGGAAAGGATCTCCCGGAAAAAGTAAAAGGCGCACTGAAGGAACTCTTGGCTAGGTACCAAGGAGTGTTCTCATGGAGCCCGGAGGATATGGTAGGAGTATTGCCGGAATTGGGGGTACACAAGCTGAACATAAGCCCGGCAACTAAACCAATCAGGCAGAAGAAAAGACCTGTAGCCCCGGAAAGAGCGGAATTTATAAAGAGTGAAGTTAAGAAGCTGGAGAGAGCCGGGGTGGTTGAGGAAATTATTTACCCGGAGTGGATAGCTAACCCAGTCCTAGTAAAAAAGCATGATGGAAACTGGCGCATGTGTATCGACTTTACAGACCTGAACAAATGTTGCCCCAAAGACAGCTATCCTCTCCCGAACTTGGACCGACTGGCGGAGGCCATCGCGGGGTATTCGGTGCTGGCCTTCTTTGATGCACATAAAGGCTATCACCAGGTGCAAATGGACGAGGCGGACAAGGCAAAGACTTCTTTTATTACCGATTTCGGGACCTTCTGCTACAAGAAAATGCCCTTCGGGCTGAAGAACGCGGGGGCCACATACCAGAGGATGGTGGACAAACTATTCAAGGACCAAGTGGGAAGAAACATGGAGGTGTATGTCGATGACATGGTGGTCAAAAGCAAGGCTTACGGGGTTTTCCTGAATGACCTGGAGGAGATGTTCGAAAAGCTAGAGCGGAGCAATCTAAAACTGAACCCCTCCAAAAGTACCATTGGAGTGGGTGCGGGGAAGTTCTTGGGGTTCATGGTGTCAAGCCGGGGCATCGATGTCAACCCGGAGAAGGTGGAGGCCATAGCCAAGATGACCTCTCCCAGGTCAGTGAAAGAAGTACAGCGGTTGACAGGGTCTCTCGCGGCTCTCAGTCGATTCCTATCAAAGGGGGCAGATAGGCAGTTGCCTTTCTTCAACATACTCAGGAGGGCCAAGGCGTTTGAGTGGTCCAAGGAATGCGAGAAGGCGTTTCAAAGTCTGAAAGAGCATCTTCAACAGTTGCCAACTTTAAAAAAGCCACTCCCGGGGGAGGAGCTTTTCCTGTACATAGCGGCGTCCCGGGAGGCAGTAAGTGCCGTGCTAATCAAAGAAGAGGAGGGAAGGCAGCACCCAGTCTATTTTGTTAGCCGGGCACTTCGGGGGGCAGAAACCCGGTACACCGAGTTGGAGCAGTTGGTTCTGGCTCTGGTTCATGCTTCAAGAAGGCTTAAACCCTACTTCCAGGGCCACCCCATAGTGGTCCTTACCAATTACCCGCTAAGACAGGTTATGTTCAAGCCGGAGGCATCAGGGAGAATGATGAAATGGGCCATAGAGCTGGGAGAATACGAAATCCGGTATGAGCCAAGGAGGGCGATCAAGGGCCAGGCCCTAGCGGACTTCTTGTTGGAATCAGAAGCAAGGATCAGTGAAGAACAGGAGATGCCTGAATCTCCGGAGAACACAACAAAGGCCGAGACAGACCCGACTTGGAAGTTGTATGTGGATGGATCGGCGCACTCCGGGGGCAGTGGAGCGGGAGTATTGTTGGTCAGCCCGGAAGGGAAGGAGTATCCCTATGCAGTCCAATTCACTTTCAAAACAACCAACAATGAAGCTGAGTACGAAGCCTTGATCGCGGGGTTAAGGTTGGCAAAGGAGATGGAAATCAAAACCCTCACGGCACACAGTGATTCCCAGATTGTGGTGCAGCAAGTAAAAGGAGAGTATGAAGCCCGGGAAAGGAGCCTGCAAAGGTACTTGGAAACGGTAAAACCTCTGATAGCCGGGTTTAAAGCCTTCAACTTGGTTCAAGTTCCCCGGGAGCAGAACAGTAAGGCAGACGTTTTAAGCAAGTTAGCTTCTTCGGAATTAAAACCTGAGCCCGACCAAAAGCTGTACATGGAGGTACTGGGAAGAAGAAGCTACCAGGAGAGCGATCAAGTAATGCTGGTGAACGAGGAAGAGTCCTGGATCACGCCCATGCGGGCGTACCTAGAAGAAGGAACTACCCCGGAGGATAAGGCTCAGGCTCGGAAGCTAAGAGTGAAGGCGCCTAAGTATGTGATTCAGGAAGGGGAGCTGTACAAAAGAGGGTATCTCCAGCCGTTGCTAAAATGTGTAGAAAGGTGGGAAGGCCAACACCTCATCCGGGAGGTGCACGAAGGATCTAATGGGAGCCACCAAGGGGCTCGCACCGTGGCCAGAAAGATCCTAAGGCTGGGGTATTACTGGCCGACGTTGTTCAAAGATGCGGAAGAGCATATACAGAGGTGCTTGGCATGCCAGACATTTGCCCCGCTAATCCACGTCCCCCGGGAAGAATTAGTCGGAGTCACAGGAGCTTGGCCGTTCAGCAGATGGGGAATTGACTTGGTCGGACCATTCCCGACTGCCCCGGGAGGAGCCAAATACTTGATTGTGGCGATCGACTACTTCAGCAAATGGGTGGAGGCAGAACCGCTCACCAACATACGGGGACTAACTTGTGTCAAGTTTTGCTGGAAGAACATCATCTGTCGATTCGGCATCCCGAAGGTCATAGTCACAGACAACGGGGCGCAGTTCGAGAACGATCCTTTCAAGTCATGGTGCGTCAAGTATGGCATAGAGCAGAAGTTGACGTCGGTGTACCACCCCCAGGCGAACGGGCAAGTAGAGGTCACCAACCGCACCATCATCAAGGGACTAAAAACCCGCTTGGAAGGCGCGCGGGGAAATTGGATCTGGGAGTTACCCAGCGTTCTTTGGGCCCATAGGACTACAGAAAGTTCGGCTACCGGGGAATCCTCGTATGGCTTGGTGTACGGGTCAGAGGCAGTAATACCCGCAGAGATTGGGATCCCAAGCCCTCGAGCTCAATACCAGCGCCCGGAAGAAGAAAACGATGGACGACGCCTTGACTTGGATCTCCTGGAAGAAAAGCGAGAGAATGCGGCACTTCAGGAAGCCAAGGTGAAGGAGCGAGTAAAGAGGTATCATGACAGAAGGGTGCGGAAAGAAGTTTTCACTTCGGGAGACTGGGTAATGAGGAGAAACGATAAGAGCCACCAAGCCCCGGAGGGCAAACTTGCGCCCAACTGGGAAGGGCCATACAAGATCAAGGAAGCATACCCGGGAGGGAGCTATGTGCTGGAGGACAAGCAGGGAAAGGAGATCCCCAGAAGGTGGAACGTAGCTAACCTGAGGAGGTTTTACGGGAAGTAGAGCGCCCCGCATCGCACCACAGCTACTGAAGCATGAATATGCTAGGCATGAATATGCCAGGCATGGATATGCCCCCCGGGAAGTGTGAATACGCTAAGCATGAATATGCTAGGCATGAATGTGCCAGGCATGGATATGCCCCCCGGGAAGTGTGAATACACTAAGCATGAATATGCTAGGTATGAATATACCCCTCCCGGACGCATGAATATGCCCGGAGAGATAACCCAACGTCTGGCCTCGTTCCGGGTTTAGAGTGGATTTGTAAAAAGGGACCCATGGGTAGCTCCCATTTGGGTGCCCCGCTAGAATGGACCCGGAGCTTGGATGAAGCCCGGGGATCAAAGAATGTAATGATTACAGGAAAGAGTTAATGAAAAGGGTCTTCCAGAGAAACAATTTTTATTTAATCCTCTTTAAATTACAAACCGCATGAATACGTGGTCATAGTCATGGTAGGACAATTACATAAGCATTTTTACATACAAGTATTCCTATCTATTTGCTGCTAGACCCACTTGGGACCTGACCCGGAAGCACCCTCAGGGTTACCCGGGCGGAAACCCCCTCCGAAGAACTGAGAGGACAGGAGATCTTCGGCAAAACGGGCATCCGGGGCCTGATTCCACGCAAGCTCCTCTTCCAATTGAGCAGCGTCCTCTTCATTTAATTCGGGGATGGGCACAACCACGGATCCCTCTGGAAGAGGCTCCGCCAGGCGCATTCTTCTCACCCCGGCAGAAGTAACAAACCTGTACTTAGGAAACATGACTGCTGCACTTTTGCCCTTCTCTTCCCGGCTAATACGAGTACCCTCGGCGGTCTTTATCCCCTTCGTGGTGACTCCAGAGTCGGCAATTTCCCGGATACGCCTTATCCGGCGGGCCACCTCTTCCGGGTCAATGGATACAGTCATGTCCTCATACCTTTCGTATGCCACGTCCACCTCCACCCGGGCAGGAACTCGGCGAAGGCTGGAGGGATAGGGCTCAACTTCTCCCGCGGCTATCTTATTATGCCATTCAACGACATCCAGATAAGCCTTATGATGAGGAGCTCCCTCACCAAACCTCCTCGGGTTAGCCTCCATACGTTCTATCGTCCTGCGAACCCCGGCTGGAATGTCGGTAAGAGGAGATACCCCAACTAAGCCATTCTTGAGACCCAACAGGTGGTAGGATAATCGGGTGATTAATAGAGCATCCTGGAGGACCCTATTCCTATGAGTAAGGGACCGATTCTCCTTCTCAAAGTCACAGAGAAGCTTGTTCTGAGCGGAGCGGGTCTCCAATGTCCTCAATTTCTCCTGCGCCCGCTCTAGCTCGCCCCACACCATGCCTAACTCTTTGGTAGTACGATGCTGGGAGTCATCGTGAAGGGCTTGCAGCTCAGCTATGGTCTTATGAGAGTTCAGGGCCTCCCGCATATGATCAGAAGCAAGGTCGAAGCACTGGTTCAACGACCCGAACTTGGCATCAACTGCCTTAAGAAACGCCACCAGCACCCGGATCGACCCAAACTCTCGAAGGAAGCATTCCAACCCCGCCTCAGCTAATGCCCGGTTAGCCTGATCGCCTCCAAACCGCCAATGGGCTAGCTTCCTTTGAAGGAAAGAGCATTGGAGGCACCCAGCGCGGGGGAGAGAGAAGTAGGTGCCGGAAGAACTACTAGGATGAGGAAAAACATAAGGCATGGGCCCATGCGGGAGAATCTCCTCTAAGGGACGCTCAGACTACAAAAAAAAATAGTAATATCATCAAAAAGTAGAACTTGTCATTAATCAAAATAGGCACCAAGGCCAAAGTTCTACATACACTTCCCCGGGGGAAGGAAAGCTACAAAAGGCTTAAAAAAGGAAAACTACAAGGGAAAAGGCAGGCTAAAGTCTAGAGTTATACATGGTCTTCAGTAGAATGCCCTTCTCCCGGAATAGCGTGAGCTCTTTCGAACCTCCTCTCCAGCTCCACCAGATCCTCAGTGGTCCATTCAGGACCGGCATAAGCAGGGGCGTCCACGGCGGGCTCATCAGCGGACCGTTCAGGGTATCCCACCTTCCGCGTAGCCTTCCGGGTTTGATAGAGAAGGTCGTCTTGACCCGCAGCAAGGCCAACTCGGTAGTCCCCTCCTTGGACTTGAACTGCTTGGTACCCAAAATTGTCAGGCACCGCGCAGTATTCGAGATAATTCTCTGCCCAATGGGGTGTCTCTGGGACGACCCCATAAACATTGAAGTCCTCGGAGCCAGGATCGGGGCAGGAGGCCTCACAGATTGCAGGGAGCTTCATCTTCCTGATATCAGAAGCAGAGGAAGCCCGGGAGGACATCTCCAGCGATCGCCACAGCTGGGGCACCAAACTTTCCAGACTCGCTTCCTGAAGATCCCGGAAGCGATGGTTTAACAGGTCATTGGCCTTGGGCCGATAGTAGGACGCCTGGGCATCAAGACGCGCAGGCCCGGGCAACCAACCCCGCAAACTCCGATACATCTCATGACAGGCATCCGCGCTGGCCGCAGCGGCAATCCCCTCCAGCTTCTTCTCGAATGCCTCAGAACGAAGGAGCTTCTGTGTGACGGCATTGAAGGCCTCGAGCTGAGAGCTCTTCTTGTCCTTCTTCAGTGCGGAGTACTTCTTTTCCACCTCCGCCAACTTTTTCTCTTTGTCAGCCAGCTTCTTTTTGACCTCTTCTAGTTGGACCGCGAGGCCATCTTGTCCGGCCAGCTTCTCCCTGGTCTCGCGGAGTTCCCTCTCCATCTTGGCGAACAGCCCCGCGCTGTATTTGGAGTAGGTCCGGTTCAATGCCTCGGCAAACTGAGAATCCGCCAGGACGGCGTCGGCAAAGGCAATACTCTGCAAAGAAGCAAAAAAATAAGAAAAACGGAGGAATTACCTTAGACAAAATATCTAGACCAGCGGTTACCTCTTCTTTTTCTTCCGGGATAGCTTCGGAAGCAGTAGCCCGCGGAGGAGGAGGAGGAGGGAAGTCTTGGGTCCTCTGACGAGAGGAAGGGGGCGACCCGGACAGCTCGTTAGGAGGCGGACGTTTGAACCGCGAGCTTGCCCCACCGCTGTAAGTAGGGTGTTGGATGAAGGATCGACGCCCGGGAGTAGGTGCCGAGCTGGGAGTAGCACGGGCCTCAGAAGAAGGCCCGGAGGGTGTCTGCTGACGAGACTTGGGCGGCGCACGAGGCCTCTGAGGAACAAGAGCGGGGTTCTCGGGGGGAGATGGCCCAGATTGGGAAGCTATTGGCGGTGTCGAAGGAGTTTGTTGATCTGAATGAGCATTCCCCGTTAGAACATCACCCCCGGAAGACCTGTCGGTAGGGGCCATGACGTCTGCGTGCAAGGAAGGTTGAACTGGAACAGAGAAAACAAGGAAGTTAGCAAGCAAAAAAAAAAAAGCAAAAAAAGAAAAGTTCGGAAAAAACAAGATAAGAAATAAAGTCTTAACGGGCACCTCCATCCGGCCACACCGCAGAGATGCGCGGGAGCGTGAAGAGGTCGTTGGGGTAAATCCCGCGAGGCCAGAAATAACCCGCGTTCCCACTCTTATAAAAAACCTCCATATCTAAGGGGGAAAGACGGAGGAAACTGTGGTCACTAGCAACGACCGCAGGGAGGTTGGACAGAGGCTTCTTGTCCTCTGGAAGAATGGAATCGTTCCAGGCGGGCATGGGGTAAACCCGGGAGTCGCACAGGAAGAAGCCTTTGGAAAGATACCCCTTGGCTGATCGGGGTTTGCTCAGGAGGAAGTCCTTTATCCCAGAACGGATGTTGAAGGAGAAGACGCCCGGGAAAGAAGCGTGCGCCTTCCGTAGTGCGTAAAAAGAGCGAAAGAGGAGGAGAGTAGGAGAAATGGCGCATCTAGCGCAGTTGAGAAGGAAAGCCAAGATCAGAGCCACCCCGTTAGGATGCATCTGGGCCGGGGCTATCTTATAAAAAGTAAGTATCTCGAGGAAGAGAGGAGGGAAGGGAAGGCTAAGCCCGTATTGAAAATGTATACGCGGGATGCACGCGGCCTCTCGCTCGGAGGCCCCCGGGGGAAGCTTGGATAAGGAGGCATTAAGGGGAAGAGGAATGAAGGAGCGCTTGGCTAGATCCAAGACGTCCCTATCCACGGGAGGAGAGTCCACGGAAACATCGAAATACTTAAGCCCTAACGGGCGCACCCCGTGAGTAGGCCCCCGGGGAACATCGTCGCCGAGCCCTTCGTCAAAAGCCTCCTCCCCCAAGTCCTCCCGGGCATGACCAGGAGAACTACCCTGCCGGGAACTCATTTCGTCCAGGGCGAATGGGCCAGGGGCGTCTCGTTCCGGGGGAATATCGGAATCCTCGGAACGAGCGACCGGGGAAGGATTCGGAGAGGAGACAGGGCTATCGGCAGTCCTAAAATGGATCTCGTACGAGCCCTGGAACTCTTCGGTATCTAGAGAGGAGTTGGAGTGAAGAGGGGAACCCATAGAAAAGAAGAGAATAAGGAGATAGGGCTTACTTGGCTGAAAGGGCGAGGGAGCGAATGAGCAGAGCGTCTGAAGAAATTTTGCAGAAAGTAAAATAGTGAGAAGGAGGTCAGGCCCCTTATATAGACGGAGGAATAGGAACCGCCACCTCAAAAGGTGGAAAAGCAATAATGACACGATGAACGAGACAATGATCAATGCAGAAGAGGAAAAGGCAGCGTCGTCAGAAACCCATTTTAGCACGGATGGGTCCTACCAGGAGAGTAGCAACCAAAGAGGGAGCATTTAAGACCAGTTCCCCGCGTCATGAAAACCCGGATGACTGGTCTGGGGGGCTAGTGATAATACTGGCCCAGAATCCGGCTGGGCCAGGAAGGTCCGCGGCCCATAACTATCAAAACAGTATCTTTCCCGCTGGAAGGTACATCCGGATAAGGAAGAGGACATATGATGACAAAGGAAGTGGTCCTGCACCTTATCCCCAAGGCAGGTAGAGCTCGGCTATAAATACTAGTCTCAAACAGTAAACAAGGTATGTGACTTATATCTCTCTATTTGATATTGAGTCTTTCCCGTACGATTTCCCTCGCATTACTACCCCCGTCTCATCATCACGCCGGAGCTTCCTCCCCGGGACGCCTCCCGGGGATTGTTTTGCAGGCCTCATCGCGGGTGTTCCAGCTAGGAGGCGCGGATAGCATCAAGTGCAGGGATACGGACGGTTTTGGTAGCATCAAATAAAAAAGACGCGGCCCCTATTTTGCAATTTCTGAAACATTGAAGTTTTCACGCGTGCACGCGCACCACATCTAATTATTCTTCAAGGTTCACCCATTCGCGTGCTGCATCCAAAAGTTTGTTTCCACGTGTTTCTTTTTTCTCTCACACACTTCACACATTTCATTACTTAGAGCATCTTCAATGCATAGAGGCTCACCCATATTTATAGGAGCCATTTGTCGAATTTTTATTGGGCGTCTCTATGACATGGATAAAGAGATATTGAAAATGAAATTTTGTTCTCCAATGCAAGTATCATGAATCAATCTTCATCATGATATATTTGAACAAAATGAATTGATTTTAATGCATTAAATGTGCTATACATGGTAAATTAATTATTGAAAGCCTCAATATGAGCCTCTATTTTGAGAGGGTCTAATTGAGGGTGTCAATAATTAATGTTGACACATAGGATTAAAGGTTTCAAAAAATGGTTGCATTGGAGATTGTTTTTCAAGTTGAGAGCCTCTAAAATGACATGGCTAGTGAAATTTACCTATTTGATACTTGCATTGGAGATGCTCTTAAGCCCACGTTCATTTTCCTCTTTTTTCTTTTTAAATATATTTTTTAATTTAAAAATAAAATTAATTTAAAACTTGCAATAATCTACAAACTCAATCGCTTACTATAAATACCACACCTTTTACCTTATAATATTAACATTTTACTATAAAGTAAAAAGTAACGTTCATGTTTTTAATATAAACACCATACTTTTTACTTTATAGTATTAACCATTACTAATATATTTTATATTATGAGTATTTTCTACTTGTAGCTTAGATTGCAAAATCATGTTTAACTTTTTGCTGTCCATATTAAAACCTTTCTACTTTAAGTTTTGTAGATTATGTTCCATGTTAAAAAAATTATGTATTAAGCAGTTTACATTACATATTAAAACCTTCATGTTTTAAATTAAAATTCTCATGTTTTGTAATGTTCATGTTTTATATTAAAATCCTCATGTTTTATAATGTTCACTTTTTAACTTATAACCTTGATGTTTTAGGTTTATGTCTTAAAATGTTAATGGATTAACTTAAAACCTTTAAGTTTTAATTTTAAAATGTTCATGTTTTAACTTTTTATGTTCATATTTTAACTTATAACTTCCAGTTTTAACCTTTTACTATAAACACCATATCTTTTAGCTTGTAATATTAATTTTTTAATATAAAAATGTGAAATTATATTTTAACCTTTTACAATAAATATTATACTTTTTACTATAAATACCACATCTTTTACTTTATAATATTAATCTTTGTATGATTAACTACCTTTCAGGTTTTGTTTTAAAGTACTCATGTTTTAAGTTATAAGCTCCATGTTTAACTTATAACTTTAGATAATAAATATTTCTCTAATTTTTATATGATTACTAACTTTTATGTTTTGTATTAAAAACCTTATGTTTTAACTTACAAGTTAGATTTTTTAATTATACATTGAAGTTCAAAGTAAAAGATTATACATTTAAGTTAAAAGTAAAAGATTTCACTCAAAATAGGTTAAGTTTATAAGCTAAAAAAATGAGAGATTTTAAGTTAAAAGCTAAAGGTTATACGATAAAAGTGAGATGTTTAATTTAAAAATATAGACGTTGTAATGCGATGTTTTGATTTAAAAGTTTTAAGTTAAAAATGCGATGTTTTAATTTAAAACTAAGATGTTGTAGTTTATAAAGTAAAGATGGAGGTTGTAGATTTAGCACGGTTTTAAAAACATTGAAATTTTAATTTGAAAAGTTGAATTTTAATAGTGTAAGGTTGACATTTAAGAGCGAAAAATGGTCTGTTATTTGTATATTCATTTTTTCTGTTTCTTGAAAGGTTGGTGTTTAATAGTGAAAGATTGACATTTAAGAGTGAAAGATGGTATTTTATGTGTATACACATTTTTTTAATCTTTCTTAAAACGTTGGTGTTTAATAGTGAAAAGTTCACATTTAAGAGTAAAAGGTTGTTTATTACTTGTTTATGCATTTTGTCTTTATGAAAATGTTGTTATTTAGTAGTGAAAAATTGACATTTAATAGTAAAAGGTTGTCAGTCACTTGTACACATAGTTTTTATCTTTCATAAAATGTTGGTGTTTAATAGTGAAAAGTTCACATTTAAGAGTGAAAAATTGTCTGTTCTTTGTATATGTATCTTTCTTAAAAGGTTGGTGTTTAATAGTGAAAATTTCATATTTAAGAGTAAGAGGTTGTTTATTATTTGTTTATGCATTTTGTCTTTCTTAAAATGTTGTTGTTTAGTAGTGAAAAGTTGACATTTAATAGTACACATAGTTTTTATCTTTCTTACAAGGTTGGTATATAATAGTGAAAAGTTCACATTTAAGAGTGAAATGTTGCTTAAAGGTAATACTTTTAATTTAAAATGTCTATATTTTAAAAGGTTGTGTTTTTAAATTAAAAGGTATGATTTTTTATTATTTTAATTTCGTTAGGTTTTTAGTTTAAAAAGTTATGTTTTTGATTGAAAAGACCGCATTCTTAATTTAAAATGTGTGGTTTTTATTGAAATTAATCAATTATTAATTTCCCTGGAAAGGAAAGATGTGTGCACTGTGCAGGCAGACAAAGCCAAGAAAAACAAGAAGCGCCTATTTTGGTGGAGTCCATCTTATCTTGTTTCTGTCATTTACAAGCGCCAACGCGTGAATTATAAGTTTTCGGAAATTGCAAATAAGGACCTCCGCGTACTTTAGTTTATAAAAGAGACTGGTCACTATATATTAACGGCCACTCAAGAGAAGACTCATCAGATTTATGTTTTTTCTACTATAATTTCTTTTTCCCATAAATATAATTATAATCAAACTAGGTTCATCATGACTTCGCTTCTTAATCCTGGAATCAGATTAATCTACCACAACCCATAGATTGTTCAGATCAAATTGGATTTTTTTAAAGATTAATTTCTGTCCAAATAATCCTCCTGTGTAATCAAATACACAATTCATATATCCATACCTAATTCAATACAAGAACTAGTAAATGTTGGTAATTAAACCAAACTTAATTAGGATTTTAGATCCTGCTTTATTTAGTTTCCTTTAAGGATTAGGAAGTTGATAGAATTACAGTTTCATGAATGGTTTAGGAGTTTATGTAGTCTATATAAAGACGCATAGGGCATTGATTGTAATTGAGACATTCCAACAAGAAGATTAAGCTAAGATTGCAAGAGATTGAGATACAGACATTTAGGTCTGGTTTGGGGTCGAAAGTCTCTTTGAAGACTGAAAGCCGGGTTGTGGCTTGCCCCTTTGACGACGAGTCGGTTTAAGACGTCGGGTTTGTAATTGCCTCCAATACAACTAAAAATTAATATATTGATATTTGTTCCGCTGCGTGTTTACTGGAATATAATTATTCACGGTAATTTTTATATTCCTACAAGTGGTATCAAGAGCCTGTTAAAAGGTCCGAGACAAGAGCCTAGGAAAAGGTTCAGGTGTCTGAAGAGCCCGAGAAAAGGTCCGGGAGTATCTGAGTTTGAGGAGCCGGAAGAGAAGAGTCCGGGAAATCGAAGAAGTAAGTTCTGAGATTTGAAGACGGTGCGAACGAGCTGTTTGTACACGTGGTGGCCGGTGGAGAAATTCCATACGGCGGTTTAAAAAACAAAAATGTTTAGTTATTCAATGGATATCAAGGATGTGGAGTTTTGGTTTGGTATCATTCGGAAATTGGCTGGGAGAGAGAATTACAAGATTTGGAAATTTTGTACGTGGAGTGCTCTTGGAGCGTTTCAATTAGATAAATATGTTGAAAATGAATTGGCAGATGATGCAGATAGTGAAGAGGTTAGTGGTGATCGTTTGGCTTTATCACAGATTCATTATACTGTAGAAGAGTCAATTGTCCATACGCATCTTAACCATGTTAAAAGTGCTAGACAAGCATGGAGTAATTTGGATGTAATGTATGGTCCTTCGAAGGAAAAACAAATAAAGGTTTTGGGTCTAGAGAGAGAATTGAAGATGTGTGAGATGAGAACACATGAATCAGTGCATGATTTTATCGAAAGAATTGCAGTGGTCAAGTCTGAGATGATATCTAACGGATATTATCCCAAAGAGAAGATGTTTCTGGAAAGAGTGCTTGTTTCGTTACCTCGGAAGTTTGATGATCTTGTAACGATGGTAATTGGGACAAGAAATCTCGAAACAATGAAGTTGGAAGATTTATGCGGTTTATTGTGTTGTCAAGAACCAGCATTGAAGTTGTTTGATAAGCATCCACATTTCGAAGAAGAGATGTCTGCTGAAGAAAGATATGCAAGTACAGAAGAAGTACGTTGTGTAGAAGATGAAGAAATTCCAATCAAGGAGGAAGTTGTGAAAGTTTCCAAGATTGAAGAAGATGATACTTTGGAACAAGAAACTGGGATTGATCATGTGGAAGAGAAGAAAGATGAAATCTTTAGCTTTGAAGAATCTGAACCGGAAAAGGAAAAAGGTTGTGATGAGGTGATAGTAGATTTTGATATCTTGGAAAAGATACATGAAGAAGATATGGGTGTTGAGGTTCCTGACGAACAAACTTCAAATGCGGAAGTTGTTGAAGAAGAAGATAGAAAAAAATGCAAAATTGTAGAAGAGGAAAATTTAGTGCTGGAAGAGCAAGAAAATGTTATTGAAGAAAAGTTGGAAGAAAATTTCCTTGTTGAAGAATCTGAATCTCACAAGGAAGATGGGGATAAAAAGGTGATAATGGAATTTGAGAGTTTGGTTGAAGATTTGATTTGTCTGGAGGAGATGTTTGAAGATGTTAAGACCAAAGTTGAAGTTGGCGAAGATGATGTTATGAATGAGATTGTTCCTTTTAGAGACAAGGAAGAACTTGAAGTGAAGGAAGAAAACTATGTTCCTTTAAGAGACAAGGAACAAGTTGAATTTAGTGATGACATGAAAGATGAAATTGTTCCTTTGAGAGATAAGGACGCTGTTGAAGATGAGGTTGTGAAAGAAATTGTTCCTTTGAGAGATAAGGACGATGTTGTAGTTAGCGATGAGGTCATGAAAGAAATTGTTCCTCTGAGGGATAAGGATGAAGGTAATGAGAAGAAGTTTAAAGACACGGAAAAGGAAAGAAAGAATTTAAAAGTGAATTCCGGAGATAAAGTTGAAGTTAGAACGGTTGTGAAGAAACTCTTTCTCAAAGAAGAGTGGGTAAAGATGAAGGATTTCTTTGAGAACAGTTCAGAGAAAGTTTTTGAAGCTTTGAAGTTCATAGGAATGGTTATGATGGATGCATTCATAGTTCAGTGGTTTGAGAAGTCCGTGCTGGAGAAACATGTTGCTGGTACAGCTACAGAGTTTGCAATGGCGTATGAAGCTCGTGATGGTGCTGGAGCTGCTTTGATCAAGTTTGGTTTAAGGGAGGCTATGTTGGTAATTAAACCAAACTTAATTAGGATTTTAGATCCTGCTTTATTTAGTTTCCTTTAAGGATTAGGAAGTTGATAGAATTACAGTTTCATGAATGGTTTAGGAGTTTATGTAGTCTATATAAAGACGCATAGGGCATTGATTGTAATTGAGACATTCCAACAAGAAGATTAAGCTAAGATTGCAAGAGATTGAGATACAGACATTTAGGTCTGGTTTGGGGTCGAAAGTCTCTTTGAAGACTGAAAGCCGGGTTGTGGCTTGCCCCTTTGACGACGAGTCGGTTTAAGACGTCGGGTTTGTAATTGCCTCCAATACAACTAAAAATTAATATATTGATATTTGTTCCGCTGCGTGTTTACTGGAATATAATTATTCACGGTAATTTTTATATTCCTACAGTAAACCCTAGAAAAATCAAAATAAAAAAATAAAGTCAAATGAAATCAGCACCAAAAATCCATTGAATTCAGTAATTTGAACCGTCCCTTGCCAAAGGATGAACGACTTGGATTGAGAGAACAGACCCATCCAGAAGAGTCCAGTTATTGTTGAAAAGGAAAACTTGATTTTGGATTTTAGCCTAAGTAAATTATATCTAAATGGCCCAAAATCTAGAAGAATTCAAGAAAGCTCTTGGAAGGCATGAGAAGGTTCTAGAAGCTCTAGAAGATGAAGTATGGAGAAGTAGAGAAAGTTCTAGAGTAGTTTCTAGAATCTCTAGAATATGAAGAATATTATGGAGTAGTATAGAAGTTTCTAGAAACTAATATTAGCCATTAGATTAGAGTTGAGTTTGGAAGATCCTAGCCATTGGTTAGGTGATGCCACTAGTATAAATAGGGATGATGTACTTGTGTTTGTATCAAGCCACAAAGAAGCCACGAGTTAAGGGCTCTAAAGCCAAAAATAAGAAACCTTCCCCCTTATAAGAAATAGCCTATTCCTCCAAGTTCTCCATTTTCTCACAAACTTTCCTAGCCTATTCCAAACTATCTAATCCCTCCTTCATACCTTTAAGTAGTTCCCTCCCAACAAAGTGGTATCAGAGCTATAAGATCCTGATAAAATGGCCAATAACGTCATTCCCTTTCAAGTCCCTTTGCTCACTAAGAGCAACTATGATAATTGGAGTCTACGGATGACGGCTCTCCTTGGAGCACATGATGCATGGGAGATCGTTGAGAAAGGTCACGCCGAACCGGAGAATGAAGATGAACTCTCTCTAGCTCAATTAAATAGCTTGAGAGATTCAAGAAAGAGAGACAAGAAGGCTCTCTGTCTAATCTATCAAGGGATAGATGAAGACACGTTCGAGAAGGTATCCGGAGCAAAGACGGCGAAGGAAGCATGGGAGAAGCTTCAAGTTTCACACAAGGGAGCCGATCAAGTAAAAAAGGTACGTCTACAAACTCTAAGAGGGGAGTTTGAGTCGTTGCACATGAAGGAAGGGGAACTAGTTTCGGATTATTTTTCGAGATTGTTAACGGTGGTGAATAGTCTCAAAAGAAATGGGGAAAAGTTAGATGATGTTAGAATTATGGAGAAAGTGATTCGATCTTTAGATCCAAAGTTCGAGCACATTGTGGCTATTATTGAAGAGACGAAAGATTTGGAGGACATGACGATCGAGCAACTTCTAGGCTCATTACAAGCCTATGAAGAAAAGAAGAAAAAGAAAGAGGAGGTTGTGGAGCAAGCTTTCAAGATGCAAGCTCATCCAACGAAGGGAGAAAGTAGTTGGAGCAAACGAAGACAATATGGCGGCCAAGTGCAAGGTCGTGGACGTGGATACGGGCAAGGTTGGAGGTCAAATGACAACCAAGGAGTAGACGACTCACCCGGAGGCCATGGAAGAGGGGGATCGAAATCCAAGTTCAACAAGTCACATGTTAAGTGCTACAATTGCCAGAAGTTTGGGCACTATGCAGCAGAATGCAAAGCTCCAAGACACAAAAGAGTCGAGGAGAAGGCGAACTATGCCGAACGGGATAGTGAAAAAGATGATGTTTTGCTTTTTGCCTCCAAAGACGGGAAACAAGGAGAGAAGAATCAGTGGTACCTTGACAGTGGTGCAAGCAACCACATGTGTGGCATGAAGAGTTTGTTCGTTGAGCTCGATGAAGCGGTGAAGGGCACGGTGGCTCTAGGAGACGACACCAAGCTGGAGGTGAAAGGAAAAGGTAACATCCTTATCCGACTGAAGAATGGAGATCATCAGTTCATTTCGGATGTCTACTATGTGCCGAGCATGAAGAGCAACATCTTGAGCCTTGGTCAGCTCGTGGAGAAAAATTATGACATTCAATTGAGAGATAATAGTCTCTCATTGAAGGACCAAAGGGGAAACTACATAGCTAAGGTGCCAATGACAAGAAACAGAATGTTCGTGCTCAACATTCAAAATGGGGCGGCGCAATGTCTAAAAACGTGCTTCAAAGACGAGTCATGGCTTTGGCATCTACGATATGGGCATCTCAACTTTGGAGGATTGGAGTTGCTGTCAAAGAAGGACATGGTGAGAGGTTTGCCAAGCATCAAGCATCCCAACCAAGCATGTGAAGGGTGTCTACTCGGGAAGCAATTCAAGATGAGTTTTCCGAGGGAGTCAAACTCAAGAGCTCAGAAGCCGCTAGAACTCATACACACCGATGTGTGCGGACCCATAAAGCCAGGCTCGCTCGGTAAGAGTAACTACTTCCTCCTATTCATTGATGACTTTTCAAGGAAAACATGGGTATATTTTCTGAAGGAGAAGTCGGAGGTGTTCGAGCATTTTAAGAAGTTCAAGACCCTCGTGGAGAATGAAAGTGGGCTTAAGATCAAATCCATGAGATCAGATCGTGGAGGAGAGTTTACCTCAAAGGAGTTTATGAGGTACTGTGAAGATAACGGAATACGGCGACAGCTGACGGTGCCAAGATCCCCTCAGCAAAATGGAGTTGCAGAGAGGAAGAACCGGACGATCCTTGAGATGGCAAGGAGTATGCTCAAGAGCAAAAGGTTACCAAAGGAGTTGTGGGCGGAAGCCGTAGCGTGTGCGGTGTACCTATCCAACCGATCTCCAACAAGAAGTGTGTGGGGAAAGACACCACAAGAAGCATGGAGTGGAAGGAAGCCCGGAGTTTCCCATCTCAGAGTGTTTGGAAGCATTGCTCACACTCATGTGCCGGACGAGAAACGGAGCAAGCTGGATGATAAAAGTGAGAAGTATATCTTCATTGGCTACGACGCCAACTCCAAAGGGTACAAGCTTTACAACCCTGATACGAGGAAGACGCTGATCAGTCGGAACGTGGTGTTCGATGAAGAAGGAGAATGGGATTGGAGCTCTCACAAAGGAGAATTTAACTTCTTTCCGATAATGGAAGAAGAAAGTGTTGAAGAAGCAAGGATCGAGCAACCAAGAGAGCAGCCAGCAACCCCGCAGGCATCCCCACGTGCAAGTTCAGAAGAAAGTGAAAACCTAAGTGATAGAGCTCAGCGTTTCAGAAGTCTGCAAGAAATTTACGAGGTAACGGAAAACCAAGATAATCTTACCCTTTTCTGTTTGTTCGCGGACTGTGAGCCCGTGAATTTTCAAGAAGCTTGGGAGACACAGAATTGGAGAAATGCAATGGATGAAGAGATAAATGCCATCAAGAAGAATGACACGTGGGAGTTGACTTCACTTCCAAAAGGGCACAAGGCAATTGGAGTGAAGTGGGTGTTCAAAGCAAAGAAGAATTCTGAAGGAAAGGTTGACAGATACAAAGCAAGATTGGTGGCAAAAGGCTACAGTCAAAGAGCTGGCATCGACTATGACGAGGTATTTGCTCCCGTTGCTCGACTTGAAACTGTTAGATTAATAATTTCACTGGCAGCCCAATACAATTGGAGGATTCATCAAATGGATGTGAAGTCCGCCTTTCTAAATGGAGTTCTTGAAGAAGAAGTTTACATTCAACAACCGCAAGGGTACGAGGTCAAGGGAGAAGAAGACAAGGTCTTGAAGCTGAAAAAGGCATTATACGGGTTGAAACAAGCCCCAAGAGCCTGGAACGCACGAATTGATAAGTACTTTATGGAGAGGAAGTTCATCAAGTGTCCGTATGAGCATGCACTCTATATCAAAATCCAAAATGGTGAGATATTGATTGTATGTTTGTATGTGGATGACTTGATCTTCACTGGAAGCAATCCACACATGTTTGAGGAGTTCAAGAAGGAGATGACAAAGGAGTTTGAAATGACGGACATTGGGCTTATGTCCTACTACCTCGGTATTGAAGTAAAGCAAGGTGACGATGGTATCTTTATCTCCCAGGAAGGTTATGCTAAACAGGTGCTTAAGAAGTTCAGAATGGAGGATGCAAATCCAGCTAATACGCCCATGGAGTGTGGAATCAAGCTGACCGTATGTGGAGAAGGAGGAAATGTGAACCCGACACTCTTTAAGAGTTTGGTTGGAAGCTTGAGGTACTTAACATGCACCAGGCCGGATATCTTATACGCGGTTGGAGTTGTTAGTCGCTATATGGAGAGACCAACGGCAGTTCATCTGAAGGCGGCAAAGAGAATTCTGCGCTACATCAAAGGTACGACAAACTATGGTCTACACTACACTACTTCCAATGACTTCAAACTTGTTGGATATAGTGATAGTGATTGGAGGGGAGATAAGGACGATAGAAAAAGTACAAGCGGTTTCGTCTTTTACATGGGAGATACGGCTTTCACGTGGATGTCCAAGAAGCAACCAATTGTCACACTCTCCTCGTGTGAAGCGGAGTATGTAGCAGCTAACTCATGTGTGTGCCATGCAATTTGGCTACGGAACCTGCTAAAAGAGTTGAAGTTACCGCAAGAGGAGCCGACGAAGATCTTTGTGGACAATAAGTCAGCAATAGACTTGAGCAAAAATCCAGTTTTCCATGATCGAAGTAAGCATATTGACATGCGGTATCACTACATTAGAGAGTGTGTCGCTAGAAGAGACGTACAAGTGGAGCACATCAGAACGGGTGATCAACTAGCGGACAATTTTACCAAACCCCTCAAGCATGGAGACTTCATCAGGATGCGAAGTTTACTTGGAGTGGAAAATCAAGTTTAAGAGGGGGTGTTGAAAAGGAAAACTTGATTTTGGATTTTAGCCTAAGTAAATTATATCTAAATGGCCCAAAATCTAGAAGAATTCAAGAAAGCTCTTGGAAGGCATGAGAAGGTTCTAGAAGCTCTAGAAGATGAAGTATGGAGAAGTAGAGAAAGTTCTAGAGTAGTTTCTAGAATCTCTAGAATATGAAGAATATTATGGAGTAGTATAGAAGTTTCTAGAAACTAATATTAGCCATTAGATTAGAGTTGAGTTTGGAAGATCCTAGCCATTGGTTAGGTGATGCCACTAGTATAAATAGGGATGATGTACTTGTGTTTGTATCAAGCCACAAAGAAGCCACGAGTTAAGGGCTCTAAAGCCAAAAATAAGAAACCTTCCCCCTTATAAGAAATAGCCTATTCCTCCAAGTTCTCCATTTTCTCACAAACTTTCCTAGCCTATTCCAAACTATCTAATCCCTCCTTCATACCTTTAAGTAGTTCCCTCCCAACAGTTATGTATTGCAGAGGTCGCGGCCGGAGTCGTCGAGGATTGCAGATTCGAAGTTGCGCGAGAAACTGCTACGGCGCAATCGAAATCATTGCGAGATTGCTGCTGCCATCAACATCACGAAGCATCGTCTAATGGAGGGGGATCATAAGCCTCCGCTACAATCGACTTGATCTGTATGGCCGGTGGACTTCCGCCACGCTGTAGAGTATAGGCCGTAATTACGTGGAAGACGATATATATCGATGTCTTCATTGGCTATTATTATGTTGTGGTTGTATCAAGGGATGAGTCGTGGCCTGCGGCTGAGGAAGATGGCCAGACATCGAATTTTTTTGTAAAGAGGGGACACGTAAAGAATGAGGAGAAAAAGGAAATAGAGAAAGAAAAAGAATTTTTGATTTTAAGATAATGTTGTAAAAGGAAAATAAAGGAAGGAAAAAGAGGAAAATGGAAAATCGTTTGATCATATTTTAATTAAGGGTTAGGATTTTGACTAAAAACTTGAGTTAAAAAAAGTAAGTGTATTGAACCCCTCCCATATATACATTTGTTTTTTTCTTTTGAAAACAAAACTTTTTATTTCATTCATGATCACTGAAAATCGTCCAGAAGCGGTAGAACAAGACTAAGAGGAGCCTCCATTGCGTTAAATAGTAGGGTGCTCGACTTTGCGAAGATTGCTAGAGAATGAGTTATAGATTCTGAAGAACGAGGTGACCAACAAGGCCACAAAAAAGTACTATTCTCTAACTGTGATATGATCCTCTCCCATGCCGTTGTCGTGATTTCGGGACAACGTTCCTTTACAAAAAAAAGTCCTCCATAGGGGGTCTCCAACATCCCTCTCCCATAACATAGTCATGCCTCCGGAAGACCCCCGGGCATCCCTCTCCCATGATATAGTCATGCCTCCGAAAGACCCCCGGGCATCCCTCTCCCATAACATAGTCATGCCTCCGGAAGACCCTTAGACATCTGCTTCTTCTTTAACGTGATGAAACTGCACGTCTGTTGTTTGAACTAAAAGGAAATACTGAATTGAAAAAAGAACAATAAATAAAAGAAAACTTAGGCGCACGATGGTGCGGAGCTCCTGAACTGTCTGGATATCCCTTATCCAGGCCTTGAGATCATCCCGACAGTTCCAAATAGTAATAGTCATGGCTCTCGGTGGGACTGGAACCCCATGCTAGTGTCCGCCAAAAAGTTGGTGAGCTCGTCTGCAACAGAAGTGGTTTCACAATCGCTAACTTTTATTTTCTTGCTCCCAAAGATCGCATACAGTATAAATAGAGTTGGCCGCCAGAATATCTGTTTTGATAAGATTTTGGCCGCCAAAATTAGTTAGGATTTGATTGATTTATTTTCCTAGAATAGAGAGGAATTCTTTTGGGGAAAAGAATATATATAGGAGAATTCCGTAGGAGTTCAAGACACTTTTTTGCATTGTAGGTTTTTACGAACGTAGCTTTTTTCCTTGGCCAGAACTCAGAAACTTATGACATCAGCTTTGAAATTCATCATTGGTATTTTCTTCTTTAAATCTTGTTATTTTATTATGTTTAATATATTCTTATTTGAAATTGTGTTTAATTCAATCATGAGTAGCTAAATTTAATTTAGTCGGCTTAGATTAATTAAGTAGTTCATGAAATGAAATATTGTTTGCATGAAACTTGATCTTGTTAGTTCTTAATTGTTAATGTTCTCCATCTATGCTTGCTAGTTTAGGATTGATCACCTTAAATTCGGTTAGGCTAGCGCTAAATAAGTAGCAAAAGTCTTGTGAAAAATAGATAATACTTAAGACTGTAATAACAAGATAATAAACAACTAGGTAGATGATATTTGCTTTACTCTCCAGTATGTAGAGAACCATGATGTACACTTTCTCCAGCATATAGAGAAGTGTTTTGTACTCATCTCCAAACATTAGAGATGACTTACACTACTATCTCTAAGAACAAGAGAATGTCTCTCCAGCTCATCCTTCCTAACTTTCTTATGTACTTTTCTGACATCTCTTTGGTTCAAAGACAAATAAGTACACTTCCCCTCCAGATCCTAGAGAAAATATTGCAACACTTTCTCAAACATTTAGAGTTGCATATAGATAACTTTCTCTAGCTAGTAGAGAATGTTCCTTTAGTTCATCTTCATCACCAGAATTTTGCAACTTTTTTTAATGTTTCTCTAGTATACGGAGAAGATTTTGTTATGTTTCCTCTTTTACGCGGAGAAACTATTGCTCACTTTCTCTAGTCATAAGATAATAATACTGGCAGGATTCTCTAGGAGCTAGAGATTAAATCTTCTGTTTATCTTCCCCAAAACATCTCTGTTTTTAAGTCGGAAAATCTATGAACTTTTCATATTTGTGGAAGATACCAAGAGTTTACAAAAATAGAGGATACAATTCTTACAAATCTTTTCCGAACTTTTGATTTTATGAATAAAAAATGGAAAAGATAATATTCCGGCCAAAATAATTTTTCCGGCATCAACTCCGGCAAGTATTCATGGAGTCCGATTGAGATTACTATCCAGACGGTAATTATATTAGTCTATGGTAATTAGTATACTAATTTTATCTATAGATTAAAAGTTTTAAGTATTTTATACGTATTAGGGCATTAGTAAGCAAAATGCAGGGCGTGATTTAGCAATCAAGAATGAGAATTATGGGATCATGATTCATGAAGCAATACCCCTAAACCAGCTAGCATGCCGTATTTTCTTTGGCAAATGATTCTTGATCACTTGTACATTTTAGGTGTAACGAGTGGTGGTGGAACCAGGACAAATATTTGATGGAGGTTAATTTCCGTGGGGCTAATTTGTATTTTTTTTAAAAAAACAATTGGTGTTAATTTGTTTTTACACTGATGTTGTCGTTAAACACCAAAATAAAATTTCTACAAGTATAGAGGCAAGTAGGGTCAAACTCACAGGGATGGAGTATTGATTTCTTTTCACGTAGTAAAGATGAATGTGATTTTTGGGATTTTTAGTAACAGATAGTTAATAAATAAAATAAATTCAATTCGATGAAGTAAAAACACGAGATTTAATGAAATGTAACAGATATCCAGCTAATGATATAACTTCAACAATCCTCCAAGTATGTGAATTCACAGATTTCTCAATTAATTGCAAATAAACTGGTTATAGTAACTTGGCATCGCATAAGCAACAATCTTTCCTTACTTTGTCGACAACCAAGGAACCTCCGTTAATTGCTTCTCTAATCAAAAGACAACCCTAGAAACCTTCTTAGGATTTAGTGTTCTGAAATCATTAAGACCTAGAAAGACCCAGTTCATAACCAACAAACCAAATCTTGATTCATTTAAATTATTCATTATTCCCTTGACAGTGAATCATGTGCGATGAAGCTACCACAACTATGCCAACGTACCACTTATTAGAACATTAACGAATCTTGTTGCTCTAACTGGCTTTAGATTAACTAGACCAAACTAATGATAATCAGTCACTAGACAACCCAATTAATCATAAAAGACTCGAATAGAGAATAACAAATACCCACAACAATTGAGAATTTTAAAATTTAAACCTCACAACTCATCTTGGATTCATGTTTAATTATATCATAACTGGATTAATGAATTTAGCTATCCATAGACCATAATCATACTAACAATCAAAATAATAAAACAACAATAAACCCAACTAATTAATATGCATACAAAAGACTCACGAATCAAACAAAACGAACTAAACAAACACATGCAAAACAAAACATAAAATAAGAAAACCTGATTATCTTTGTTGCTCCCAATATACTGAACGAACAAAAAGATGTGTACGAGTTCTGTCTCCCGAAAAACTAAACTAACAAAAAGACTAAATACAGTCCGCCCTTTGTGTCCATATTTATCATTTGTCCCCAATTTTCCCAAAAATAATAGAATCTTCAATAGCACAGGTTTTCTGCCCAATTAAACAAATAAAAGGAAAAGAAATATTTTTTTCTAATCCTCATAAACTGGCACACGCATAGACTGCGGTCTTCTTTCGTGGAGTCTTCCAGTAAACCAAAGAATTATTCTATGGACTAAATTGTATTACAGCCCACACTACACCAAATATGGTCTTCAGTGACAAATCGTCACAAGAAACCGTCACTAAATGTTGTCACTACATTTCTTCAGGAAAGAGAATACTTGTGACAAAAAAAATTACGTCACCAAAGATAAGATTTGGTGACGAAAATGATGACGATAATCAATTTTCGTCACCATAACAACCTTTAGTGACGAACTTTGGTGACGACAAATGATAGGTGACGAGATTTCGTGACAAGATTTTTCTGATAACAATGATATCGTCACTAATTCATATTGTGACGAATTATCTTTCGTCACAAAAGAACAGTGACAGAAAAAATGGCGTCACTAATAAGGTGACGCAAAACTAAAGTGGAAAGTTTGGGTCCAGAGATCTTTAGGCTGAATATTAGTGTAAAAAATTGAGATAAGTAGAAATTTTAAAAACATTGGGTTGAAATATGAGCCAAAATTTGAACAAGTTATATTTAGAGTTATATATATATATATATATATATGTTATATTTAGAGTTTAGAACTCAAAATTTCGTTAATATAACTATATATAAATGGAAATTTTTTGTGTTTCCTAGGTAATAATTCAATTTCAAGTCAAATACAACTTAATCTAATGCAATAATTTGGTTGAGTTTTTATATATGTATTATCAAATGTCAAGCTAGAATTATTTTAGGCACTAACTAAACTAACTTTTAATTATCAAATACTATTACACAGATACTAACTAAATTTTTGTGGCCACTAATTTTATTAGTATCCTATTATACTTCACGTTTCTTTGCAATTGAATATTGATTTTTGTAATAAAATTGTTGATACATAAAAAGTTTTAGTTGAATTTTATTAAATCATATTATCATTTTTCTGAATATTGAGTTGTGCCTAAAGACTTACTTGTTTCGGTCTGAATAGTCTAGTTAGGATCAATTTTCGGCCCATCTGTTCATTTATTTGGCCCAAACTAGTATATCCAAATATTTGTAAATAATATAGATTAACCTTTTAGACCCTAAACCCACCAAATTGTAAACCCTAAACCCACAAAACTTTTAACTAATCAATGAATACCTAACTTAAATTTCTACTAATGGTAACTAATTGAGTTTACGCTTTTGAGGGTTAAAACTTACATGATTTTCAAATTGAGTTTGACTAATCAAAATTTTGTTTTATTTGTTTTTCACTATACTAACTATATTGAGTATAACGAAACAAAAAACAAACATTACTTACTTTTTATAGACACTTATTTAATTGAGTTTATCTAATCGAAGGTCAACACTTATTTGACTAATTAAGTTCTATTTAACTAATTTGATTTACCTTATCAGAAATATCACCCCTCTTGACTCTTCATAGAATCTAAGTAAATGAAAATGAAAGGTCAGCCTTTACATGACTTTTTGTAAACACTAATTGGTTAATCTTTTGTAAACACTAATTGACTGTCTATAACCACTAATAATAAAATTGATTTTAACTAAATAAAAGTTAACCTTTACTTGACATTCTAATAACATTAAAGTTCAACCCTTATTTAACTTTCTATGTACAACAATGAAATTGAGTTTAACTAATCAAATGTCAAATTTTATTTGATTTTCCATAGATGTTTATAACTAAATTTAGTCAACTCTTACTTAATTTCTATAGACACAAAATGAAATTGAATTTAACTAATTTAAAGTCAACTGTTATTTGACTTTTTGAAAACATTGAAAACTTAATAGAGTTAAGCTAGTCAAAAGTAATATCTTACTTGAATTTCTGTAAACATTAACTAAAATTGAGTCGAAGTTCAATTCTTACTTGACTTTTTATAAACACAATTAATTTACTTCCTCTGTCCCAGCTCGAGCTACACAAGTCAATATTCATTTAGTCAAAATTAAGTATTTTCAACATTTAAAAATTAAACTAGTATTAATAATCCAATATGGTCGTATGAGATTTTGCTAGATTCGTTGTAACATGTATTTTCATAGTATCAAAATTTCATCATACATAATTATACATATAGAAATATATTGATGGTCAATTTTTTTTCGGTAAATCAATTTGTGCAGTTTGAGCTGGGACTGAATGAGTAGTTGACTTTGTGAAATTAAAAACCAATCCATACTTAATTTTAATGTAAAGTTAAAACTAAATTGACTTCACTAACTAATTAAATTTAATAATTGATTAATATTAAATTACTAATGACTAATTTAAATGATTTACTATGATTTTGAATTTTATAATATATAATTATGCATTAATACGTATGTGTTATTGTGTTAGTTTAAAAAAGAGGATTTCTATATTAATGTAAATTATAATATTTTAAATTGTGAAATAAAAAAGTTAATATAAATGTTTTATTTTGTATCGATTTGAACCGTCAATGACTTTTATCAACTGAATCTCAGCCGCTAATAGCGTTACCTATATAAATCTAACCTCAAACCTTATCCTCTAACTGGATCTCAAACTCAATTCTTCTGGTGACTCGTGATCCTCTTCACGGTCTTCGTCGAGGAATCTCCTGTGGCACTGGCTCGTGCTCGAGATCATATCGCCGCGCTTCTATGACGGCTTCTCTGTGCCGCTGGGTTCTTCTGCACTCACATCTTGTCGAAGGCGTCCTGGGCGGTGGGACACAAGCAGAGGACTGGATCTTTATTTCTTCTCCACCCGAGGGTTTTTCACCGGCGCTGCCGATTCCGACGCCATTATCGTCCCGCCAAAATTGGCTCCAAGAGTAAGCCCAGTTTGTGGACATTGATTGTTTACTCTTATTTCTTAATTGATATTTGGGTTTTAAAGTTATGTTTTTTTTGCCAGGAAGACATGAAACGAACGGATTCAAAGGGTATGCTCTGTTTTGTTTTTTTGTCATTGCTCATATTTGTTTAGCTGAGTTAGGTGTTTACTGTTTAATAATAAGACGGAGTTGGATGTGAATTTATGCTTATTTACTAGTATATGGCCTTTAGAAGATCTCATAATATGTGTGTGTGAGTATCTTTAATTGAAGTATTGAATAGAAATATATCAAGTAGGCATAGTTTTTAACAGTGATCTTCTATTAATCTGGATTAGTTATTACTTTGACCATGTATCTCGCAATAGAAGGAAAGGACAAATGATGATGGTGCAGGACATAGTAGAGCGAGGGCCTGTCTTGAAATTAACAAATTAATTCACCTCTATTAGGTTTTCCAATCACTTCAACAAATTTCATTTCATGCAGTCTTTGCCATTTGAATGCATTTACTCTGCTCAGTGTTTCATGTCTAATCACTGCTTCTAATGCTTCATATGCTACAAGACAGATACCATTGCGTGTCGATTTTCTTTGGGTTTTGAATTTATCAGATTTGATTGTTTGGCTAGCTTTGTGTATTATTTTGGGTTGTTGTCCTGTATTATTCTCTGTTTGAATTTCTTTGGTTTTTTAAATGTTTGGATGTGATTGATTACATATCCTGGAAATTCTTTGGCTCTATGTTTTCTCTATTCACTTCTTTTATCTTCTTCCTTTTCTCACCTTCATGATTTTTATGCTCTTTTTCGTCTCCCTCAGCTGAAGCTCGACTACTGATGCCTTACTGCTACTGCCTAGATTCTCAGTTCTTTAATTAGTATGAGGTAGGAAACTTTAATCTTGACAATTTCAATTCACTATTAGTCATCTGCCAGTTTTATTGAAACAATTTTTTTTAGGAGAATAAATACACCCAAGTTTAGAGCTCACACCGTTCTCAAAGTCCAGGCTTATGCTCAATCAAATCCCAATTTAGGTGGGCTCTTATATAACATACATGAGATGATGAATTTAGGTGGGCTCTTATATAAAATACATGAGGTATGTTTGTAACCTTGAGGACTTAGGATTTCTTTTATTTTATTTTCTTTTTTTTTCAAATAAAAAAAGAATTTGGTTTGTGCATCTATCTTTACCCGAAAAAGATTGGTTATAGCTTGATAAGAGTATGAATGGTAATCATCCTGAGAAAAATAGAAATTGATTGTTTAACTCTGTGACATTTAGATTAAGAAAAGGGTCCTTACTTGTTAGTTGTGGTAATGTTTGATATTTTCACTTAATGTATCTCATAGTTCATCCATATGTGCAGTAGAGTTTAGTCAGTGATGTTGTATGAATAAGTTTTATCTCGTCCTGGATGGAATGAATTTTGTGTAAATCATCATAGTTTCTTATGTAATTCTGTTTGGATCTTAGAAAATGCTCTGCTAAGTATATTTTAAGTTGATCATAGGACATCATAGTATTTATGTCCTGCCAATTCCTGGTAAATATTATTTTAGTTTGTTATTGGTTTATTAGTCTATGAAATGAAACTGAGCTTACTCGTACTAGTTTTTTTTTTGCTATCTATCTTGTTTTTAGTCTATGAACTGAAACTGTGCTCAGTGGTAGTATTTCTTTGCTATCTAACTTGTTTTTTTTTGGGATTAAATGACTTATTTTCATATTTGCAGATTCACCACTCTTATATTTCACCAAGTTAAATGAAGATCTTAGCTGGAGAGTGGAGGGAAGAGAGAACAAGTTCTCTTAGAAGTAGATGCAGTCTACCTAGGTCGTAGTCTTGTAGAGTAGTTGGATTATATGTATATTTGAATATTTCTTATATTAATGAAATTTATTGAGTTTTATTTTTTTTCAATAAAAAAATAATTATGCTTGTTTGACTGGAAGTTGACCATTTGTTAGTGATAAAGAAAGTTCATCACTAAAGTATCAATCCTGTGTCACTAAAGCATATATACCTTGACAAAATATGATCGTCACTAAAACCTTCCACTAGTGACAACTAAAGTTTTGTCACTAAAGACTTTGACCGTCACTAAGCTTGTGACAAATATTTTGTCGTCACAACCTGTTCGTCACCGAAGAGACCCTCTAGTGACGAAAAAGTACCTTTCAGTGACGAGTTTTTAGTGACGAATATTTTCGTCACTAACTTATTGACGAAGTTTTTTCGTCAGGAAATCGACCATTTAGTGACGACTGAACAGTAAAACCGTCACCAGGCCCTTTTCCCACGACCCTTTTCCAAGGGACAGGTGACGCCATCACCAAAGGCTTTAGTGACGAAAAATGGGGTTTTAGTGACGGATTTGGCTTGTCACTGAAGGCTAATTTTGGTGTAGTGCCAAAATCAGAATTATAAATTCTTAATTATTCTTTGGCCCTTCAACTTCTTCTTTCTTGCTCATTCGCGTCTTCAATGCCGGACTAATGGAATAAATTGGTCCATTTTTCGTTGGATCACACAACCTCATTAAAAACCCGTATAAAAAAGAGTGCAGTGTGTAGCTCCTCTCCTTGAACTTGAATATCTCCATATAAGCATCTTTCTTTCTTTTACTCAATTTACTCACCGCACCACTACCCGTGATCGATCACCGCACCACAGTCGATGATCTAAGATTGAGTGATATGAGACGATGATATGTGATGGAGCTATCTGATATGGCAGCGGCATCAGTGACGACCTGAGATGGTTGAGGTTTTCGACGACTACAGATAAAGATCCACCAACACTGGTTTGGATCACTAGCGTTCTAAAAAGCAGCTATTTTTAATGTGATTCCTACCGATGGTATGGTCGGTAGTGGAGGTGGCGGTGGCGCTTAGTGTCAGGCGGTGGCACGACAATGAGGTTACAACCTTTAGTGCTGAGCTTGCAAATGGCGATGATGGTCGACGCGGATGCATTCAGTTATCTAGTACTAAAAGTGACATTGACATACTTACTACCTAGGTTCTAACCAAAGCGTCTTACTTGACCATGTATTTTTATTAGTTAATATGTAAAATTATTAATATAATATATTGTTAAATTCATAATAACATATATTCTTAAGTAATTCTTTTTAAAAAATTAACACCTAAACAAATGTATCAGTAATTTAAATCGTCTAAGTTTGATTTGAGGGAGTATTCTTCTTATACACTAAATTGGAGTTATGGTTCCGCTAGTTACTACTATCTTATAAATTGTCAATAATGTACTCTATAATGTTAGTTAATTTACAAAAGAGACAATTCATATTTATAATCCTTTATATCTAAAAATTATAAAAGTTAATATTTTCAAAAATTGTATGAATAAAATCTATTTATTTTGACCAAAGAATGGTGCATGTTAGTTTTAATTGTGGCCATTTTCTTCGAATATCAAAGACGTGGATGTTAAAAGTTTTTCCACCAGAGACTACGGTTTCTTGATTCGCAATAAGGTGAGTGAGGGCTGATTATCATAGGAAAACCCATGTTCAATCCAACTTCACACACCACAATTTCAACATTCAACATTTATTCAAAAACTTGTATATATAGTCAAACTTTTTTACTTATTCAAAAACAATGAAATTGATAAACTCAATAAATTTGTGATTGTACATTCATAATGTGCCTTTGAACTTGTTTTTTGAAGTTGTTTTTCATCTAAAGAAACATTGTAACTAGTATTGAACTTGAAAATTTAAAGGTAATTTGTAAAACCTCTTTAAAATAATAAATTATTAATTTATCGATATAATAATATCTCGCTAAATTAATAAAATATCTCGGTCCCAACATTATTAATTTATAGAGGTTTCACTGTATAACTAATAGAGAGATCTAGACAATGACAAATTGAACAAGAGATGAAGGCCTCCTTCTCTTGAGTCTTTTGGCATATTTTCTGCTTGATTTTAATGATACCAAACGACGGTAATACTTCTCCTGTTCAATAAAAACTGTTACTTTCTCTAAAGCCACGGCGTTTTCCAAAATGTACATGATAAGTTCATCCTCCGCTGAACATCCATAATATCCATGAAACTCGACTACTTTCAGATGTTGGAGCGGATGTCTCGGACATTTCTCACACTCTATTTCCGATCTTGCAAAAACAACCCATTGCACCTGGAAAAAAACACATAACCTGTCAATTTCTCACTAGTAATCTACCTACGTTAAGTTTCTTTTGATAATGAACGATTATTTCACCAGTGTTTTACTCTTAGCGTCTTTATTTTAATTGAAACAAAATAGCATGCCCTTAATAATTTCAAACTCATGGCATGTTATTTAATTTCAGCCAAAAATTGGACGCCAAAAGTAAAACAAGATCGTCAAATAGTCCACTCGAAAAATGTCACCACACTAGCACTGACAGACCTGTATTACAAGCTTCTCCAACTTGGGAGATGACCTTATCGGAGAAGTTAAAGCCATAAGGCTTTGAAGGCCCCCTGCTAAAAAACTCAAGTTTAGTTGCTTCAACTCGGTCATTTCAGGTAGGTCGATGACTTTTACCTCGTACAAATCCTCCCCTCCAACTCGGAAGGTGAAAACTTGCAGTCTCGACAGGCAGGCAAAAAGCTGTGGTTTAAAATCCCTAACGAGAGCCCCGGAAATCCCTACATTCACCAGCTTTGGAACATTTTCAACCACCAAGTCATTCACTTTAGTAATTTTCAGTGAGACCAGACTTGAGTCACGAACAACAATGGACTTGAGATGAGAACATCCGTATATTTCAAGATGTTTTAGGGCAAGAGACGAACCACAAATTTCAACGCTAAGCAAGACTTCGGATGCACAGAGTTTCAGTCGTTCAAGGAAAATGAAATTGCACAAGAAAACATCAACGTCTTTCCTGGTCACTTGCACACCTACTAAACTCATTGACCTGATTAAGAACTTACTCTTTTGTTCGAGGAGGAGCCTAGTAGTAGGGAAGCAACCATTATAAAGTTGTAACTGTAAATCCAGCACCTGCACTTTTCTTGAAAATGCATAGCTGAGCCATTCATCTACTTGGTTTTGGAAGGAGCTGTCTAAATCAAACTGAATCCGAAACTCATCAATCGACGCGGCTTTGTGGAATCTCACAACATTATTCACCCACTGTACATACTTGAGTCTCTCCCTATGGAGGCCCTTACGTGTCTTTAGCAATCTTTTAAATACTGGAAAAACATCAAAGTCAAGTTTAGCAGAAAACAACCAAAGACCACTCCAATATTTGGACAGAACACTGGTTCTACCAGCTTCTTTCAGCGGAAGAAACGATATGATGCAGATAAGAATCTCTCTAGGGAGCTGACTGATGCGATCCCTAACCTTTCTCCTTTTTGCACACTTTGCACACTGCACATTATATTTATGCAACATACTCAAAACACGAATCATATACAGTACTATTTTGATAAAACAACATTCACAAAATAATAATAACAAGCTTAATTAATTGCTCACCTCTCTCGCCATTGATGCCTGGAAAATAACTAGTATCAGATTTCAGCTATATATATATATATATATATATATATATATATATTTATATTGGCATTAAAATCAAGCTAATAACTGAATCAACAAATAATAAGCACAGATAATCGTAAAAATATCAACTTTTCAGGATAGTTAAGAACTCAAATGATGGATTACATGACATCTGTTATTTGTGTAACAGTTATCCCTGATAAGTAGGGATGGGGACGAAGACGCTACTTCACTGAAAACACGCATTCTCAGAATCCCAGGGCCTCAGATTTTATTTAAATCAAAGTAATTAAGATGATTACCGTAGATTTTTAATATTCAGGCTTAGAGATTTTATTTTATTCACAGTAATTAGGAAGATTACTGAAGATTTTTTTAGAATAGAAGATGTGCATGGATTTAATCACCTAAATGGGTTTGGATTGGGATCGAAAGGTGGGCTGCTTCACGGAAGAGATAGACATGTCATCATTAGCAAATTGTAAGATAGCATATCTTAAACTATCTGAAAATTAGGAGCGTAGTATATTTACTGAAAATTGTACCATGGATGATAAGTATAATTTTAATTTTCGTTTATGCTAATTAAGTGTCTTAATTTGACTTTTCCAAGTCACTAATTTTGACTGTAATATATTTATTTAAGTATGTAAATTCTTTTTGAAAGTATTATTTTAAAAAATATATTATTATGAATCTAACAATACATTACATGATAATAATCTAACATATTAACTAGTAGATATTAATGTTCAAAGTTGTCCCTGTTTGACTTTGAAAAGTCAAAATAAGACACTTTAACTGAGACGGAGGAAGTAACATTTGTTTTTCGTATACCTTTTAAAAGAGTTTCTAATAAAAAGTTGCTATTTGTATATTTAAGTTTTAAGGCGTTAATATTTTATACCTTTAAAATTAATATTTTAAAGTTTTACTTTATTATTTTAAATATTACTCCTCACCTTGTTATTGTAAGAAAAATAATATATGCATAAAAATGTAAGCTATAACTAAATAATTTTCTAATAATATTTAATAAGCACAAAAAATGGTTTAGGCCACAATTTATTTTTTGTTGCACTAGGCCCTCTAATATCTCAATTCTCAAGGCGGGCCTGATTGTACGTGATCTCGCCTGGCGAAAGGTTGGTGATGTGCCGGGCGGAGTAACGGTGGTGAAAGGGGAGGGGTTGATTTTGTAATTCAATTTTTGGATCGAATAATTGTTAAAGTTTGAATTGTTGGTATATATATACTAATATATATATAAATGAGAATAGTAAACTACGTACACAATCCACTTTAGGTTTTGCTAGCATATATGGTTTTCTTATCTTGTTGTTTGTTACGCTGCATATGCCCGACATGTTGCTTATTTTCTGTTTATGGTCTTAGCTAGTCATTAGTTTCTGGCAGAAACTAATAAACTTATTTTAAAGTTCAACGGCTCATATTATCATCGGTTTAATCTTAGCAAACATTAATAACTTGCATAGTTGTTGAATACACACAAACATCTCTTTTTATTATAAGCCCTGTTGTTCGAGAGATGATTCACTAACATTAACAGGAATCAGCAAAATGAATATTTCCTGATCATAAACTTAGTTCATTCGAATGAGAAAATATTACTTGGGACAAATTACAATTCGATCATATATATACTTGTGTAAAATATCTAGGAAAAAGAAGAGAGAGAGAATGGGAAAATACATAATTAGCACCATATGCCTATAAACAATAGACATTTCAAAAAAAGTTAATATTTTTAAATTATAAACAATAGACATTAATAACTTTTAAATTAGCAATATTTTTCCTTTGAATTAATAAACTGGAAAGAGATAAAATTTAAAAGCAGCATAACATGAAATAGTGGTGGATTGAATCTCTGATAATTGGATACCAGATTCGGATGATGAGAGATGGGTTCGTCAGTTAACAGACACGCAGAAGAAGCTGAAAGTGGCTGAGCTAATTGATGACAACAGACAATGGAATGTGCATAAGGTCAGGCAGATGTTCACTGAGTCTCGGGCAAAGAAGATTTTCAGGTTGAACGTTCCTATCTATGAAGAGGTGGAAGATGAGATAATATGGCCGTTCACAGTGGACAGATCATACGACGTTAAAACAAGTTATAGATGCCAAGATAGGAGTCTGCTGGACCAGCCTTCATCATCGAGCTCGGAGAGGCCAAAATGGGATGCTCTCTGGTTGTTAAGATGACCAATGAAAATGAGGCATTTCCTACAGGGAGAAATCTGCACAAAAGGGGTATTGTAGCAGAAGTGGTATGTCAAAGATGTAGGGATGGTGGTCTGACTTTAATCAGGGACATCAATTGACCTTTAAGGATTAAAGTCAGGATATCAAGCAGGTAGCGGACATGGCATTCGAGGAATGGACTGCTAATAGGAGAATGGCGTTGGGTTTCATCAGAGTCTGGTGAATCATGTAGTTTCTCATCAGAGTATGGAGGAGACTGGTCTTCAGATCTATGGATCAATTTTTCGTTCAAATAACGGTGGAAAATGATGTATCATGCATCAGCAGCTTGGACATTACAGCAGGTAACAACAGGGAATCTAATTACTAGCTCTTCAGGCGGAGGCTATGACTTGCCTAAAAGGAGCACAAGAGGCATTAAGGTTTTGAGGCTCATATCGGTCTGGATAAAGACAGATCTCAAGATTGTTGAGGAACAGGTTATGAAGATAGCTAGATCAAGATGTAGGAAGATAGATGCCATTATCAGAGATATTCACCAGATTATGTCTTTCTTTCGGGTTTTTATATGTACTAAAGTTCCAAGGGAGGCAGTTCAGGCTGATCACTTAATTAGCAACTAACCAATTTCCTTGTGTTGTTAATGGTTGTTTCTAATAAAGTTTGGTTTTACTGTAAAAAAAAAAGTGGTGGATTGAAGAAATAAAACAATTCAAAACTATTTCCTTTGTTGAAAAAGAAAATGGAATTGTTATGCACAAATGGTGACCGAAAAATTAATAATGTGGAAATGGAAGCGCACGCACTTTTCACTCTCCAAACATGACGTGCGTGGATGATTTGTGCGTTATTCTACGCATCATTTCAATTTTATTGAACGTTCACAAAGAGATAGGTGCATGAATTGTTCAATGCCACTCTAATTTTTAAGAAAACTAAATTTAAAAGCACTTGTTCAATATAAATTCAACTTTAATTTCAAGCTTTTAAAAGGCGGAGTTAATTTTTTTAAGACTAAATTGAATTTTTAGGACCTTACTTTCACACAAAACATCTTTTTAGAATTTTACATTGTTTTGTTCAGTTCAGGTAGCCTTACTTTTGAAAAACATACTTTTTAAGACAATTTGAGCCTATATAAGAGAAGTAGTATGAGCCTATAAAGGCGTGGTTTGTGCGTGCGTATAGCGTGATTCCTGCTTAACGTATGAATCCATGTATATATAGAATTAAGGAATATTAGTCTGACATAATAGAAGTAATAATAGTCTGACATATTCTGAATGAAATAATAATCAATAAGCAAAAACATAACATCACGAGTCCTGAATTCTTGACTTTTGATGTTGTGCAAAGGAAACTCCATAACAGAATCTCAGCATTATCGTCGATCAGATACCGATTCCTGCGTTAGAAATTTCAGGTTTTGTACTGTTTTGACTGAAATGAAGGTTTGTTGAGGAACAGCTGTGCTCTGATACTCGCATATTTATATGATGAATTCTGGGCAGGGAATTAGGTAAGTTGATAATGTATATTGATACTGGTTCAAATTAAAAGACATTCATTAGTTTAATGAATCTTTGTCCCCTTTGAAATTTTGAATATACTAATATGTCCATGATCATGAACATGTTAATTCTAGTAAACACAACTGGGAATAAACTAGATATAATACAATCATCCGATAATTACATTTAGAGTTAGGCATCCATTAAAACAATTACTGATTATCTATGTGCCTAGGGCGTGTGGTTCGTGCGTGCTTATAATTAAGGCGCGTCATTCGTGCGTGCCTATAAGAATTTATTGTTTAGGGCACCAATGGGAATTTATTGTTTAGGTACAAATAAATACTTAACCATAATTCGCAATCAACACGATCTCATCATTTGCGTTGATTATCGTCGGACGATTTCTCGAAGTGCTTGTTGATGAGTAGGGATGGCACTGGGTGGGTTTTGGTGGTGACCCGCCCCATTTGCACCGGTTTGGGGCGGGCATGGGGAAAAATTGATGGGTAATGGGGTGGGGATGGGGATAAAATCACAACCCGTCATGGGTCATGGGGCGGGGATGAATTTTATACATCACCTGCCCCAACCCGCTCCATACCTGGCCCGCCCCAATATAATTATATTAATAATATAATTATATATATTAATTAACAAAAAATAATATTAATTAATTTCTTACTATAATTTAATAATCAACCCCTAATAGTTAAAATGAGAAGAAAACTAACAATAATAATGTATTTGGACTATTCTTTGGCAATCGTTTTTATAATTACAAACTTCTTGTTTGCTTCAAATTTGAGTTAGATTTCAATTACATTTTTTGGTTTGGGTTTGAGATTTTTGTCTTTTTAAAGATTTCATATTTCTCAATATAATTATTATTGCGTTTGAGTAAAAGTTATATAAACAAAAGTATTTTAAACTGATATAAGAGGTGGGTGAGGATGTGTCATGGGTCATGGGGCGGGGATGGGTCATGGGGCGGGACATGGAGCGGAAATAATTTTATAATAAAATCCGATGGGGAGAAGATGGTTTTTAATTTTGTACCCATCATGAGTCATGGGGGGGATGAGTTTTAAAATATTAGATGGGGATGGGGATGGGATAGCTAGTACCCGCCCCAAACCCGCCCCAGTGCCATCCCTATTGATGAGCATGTGATCATCAAGCGCCATTTCTTCGACGCCCACCCCATCCGGATGATGAGAGTAAAATTCAAACCTCTTGCTTGAGTTTTCTGGTCTAATTTAGCTTCAAACCTATCTATAATCTCTTCTATGAGACTAGTATATATATATATATATATATATATATAGATATAAATAAAATATAAATAAGTATTATATAATAAGATATAAATAAATATTATCTAATATTGTCAGATTTTAAGTTTGCATTAGATTGCATACATTTAGCGTTGGTAAATATCTGAACCTATAAGACGGTTGGTTAGCCCATTGATGTGGTGGTCCACGCATGGTAAGATATGTTCCAGTTAAGTGTATCATAATCTAGTTCAAAGAAATAAATTAGACAATAAAGGATAATATGGCAGATAATGTTAAAAGGTTCTTGTTTGGAGAATCTAGAGTTCCCCGTTTAAGGGCAGAGTCTAGTTCTTCAACATCCTCTAATATATTACAAAGTCATGAAGTTCAAAATGTATTACCTGGCCGAACAGTTAATTCAATATATCATCATGGAATATTGGAATTTAAGAAAGCATATGCAATTAAAATTCATGAAGAAGTACTTCCAATGAATGATGAATTCCAAACAATAAAATTATTGTCACAACAAGGTATAAATCATTACAAAAATCAAAACTACAGATTTTTACATTTTGGATTAATTCAAATAGCATTACACCCATTAATGAAAAAAGGAATTGATACTCCAATATTTATGGCATTAAGAGATGATAGCTTAATTGAATATAAAGATTCATTATTAGCAATGATTCAGACCAATATGTGTAGTGGAACTATAAGATTTGATTGTATTCCAGATTATTCTGTTAGTTTAACAGATCCAAACCTTATGGATTCTCTGAAATTAGATGTTCAAATAAAACAAAATAAGATAGCATCGGATACTGAACATTTTGTACTAATTTATAGAATTTATTTTAAACTTATGAAATCTATGATTCCTACAGCATTAAAACTACATCCTACAGATAAGGATGAATCTGTATATGTTACTACAAATTCAGATAACACTAAAATACAACCTGCAAAACTGTTAAAATGGAATGAAATAACTATCCCTGAAGAGGTAATAATTGAAAGACCAGTAAGAATACAGAGAAATGTAAAAATAACAGAACCCACATCAATTGAAGAACAAAAAGATGGAAAAGTATTAATTAAATTTAGTAACAGGTCTATGTCTAGTAGACATACAGAAACTAGTAGGCATTCTTTTGATCAAACTTCTAGATATTCAATAAATAATAATTATCAATTACCTAGAAGTTCAACATCAGATTTTCAAGATTCTAGAATTAGATACTCAACTCCATTACCAGAAGTCATTCCAGATTCTAATTCGTCAATAGGATCTCCTACTTATAGTCAAATGAGAAATTCTGAATTAAACTAATGGAAAACAAAGAAGAAATTTCAATAGACAAAGAATCATTAAATAAAGATTATTACAGTTTAGAAAATTATAATTTTAGGATAGAATTTGAAAAATTAGATAGTCAGATTAGAGAAAAGATAAAACAAGAATTTTACAAGGAATTAATTACTAAAAAATTAAAGAAAATGAAATTTTTTATATGGCTAGAATATTACTTTAAAAAAGAAAAGATAATAAACTCACAATATTTAGAAGAAATCTCATTAATTAATGTCCAAACTAATTTATATAAAAAATGGAAATTACCAAATAACACAATAATAAGTTCAATTCATCCTCCATTAAAAAATATTGAACTTACAATAGATAATAATTCAGTTGCAGCATCTCCTTTTAAAATAGGAAAAGAAGATCCAGAACCAGTAAATTCGGAAGATATTAAAAAGATCTATCAACAAAATAATTACTCAAATCAAATATTACATACTATAGCAAATCAATTAGATCTTGTATCCACTAAGTTAGATAATAAACAAAGTAAGTTCCCTAATGAAATTTCAAAACCTCATTTTCAAGTCTCCTCATTTCCGAAAAAAATGGAAAATTCAATTTCATTAGTACAAAAGGATATAGCAAGTACATCACATAACATAGGAGCAATATCCCAAATGAATCCACAATATTCTAGTAATTCAAGTTCTTCTTCGGAGTCAGAAGAAGAAGAAATAGGAGAACAAATAGATTTAATAGAACAACAATTTGAAGATTATCCAAAGCAAAATCTAGATGAACCAGACTTACAAATTAATAGAATAAGAAGTAATAGATTTCAAAGATTTTCAAAAAATTGGAAAAATGATAGAACAAAAAATTATTATCCTAGGCCTACTCCACCAGACATTCAATATGAAGAAGTAAATAATGCTTTAAACAGTTATGATGGAGCATCTTTATATCAATGGAATATAGATGGAAAATCAGAATATCAAATATTAAACATACTTCAAGAAATGGGTATGGCCAGAATGGCATACAAAACTAAAGTTAATGTAACTGAACCAAGTATTGTAATGTTATTAGTTACAGGATTTACTGGGCAATTAAAAGGATGGTGGGATAACCACCTCACTTTAGAAGATAAACAAGCAATAATGAATCATGAAACTGAAGAAGTCCAAGGTGAAGGTAATGAAACAGTATATGTAATGGTTCCAGATGGATCAACATATCTAATTTATGTCATATCAATGTATTTTATAGGAAATCCAGAAGAAGAATTAACCAGCTCAAAAATATGCTTAACAAATTTAAGGTGTCCATCTTTAACAGATTTTAAATGGTACAAAGATATATTTTTAACCCAAGTCATGAGAAGAACAGATTCAAACTCATCATTCTGGAAAGAAAAATTTATTACAGGATTGCCAAATTTATTTTCACAAAGAATAATTACCAACTTACAAAAGACATTAGGAACTGAAAAAATAGACTATAATGCTATAACGTTTGGTCAAATATTTGCATTCATTAAGAAAGAAGCATTAACTCTATGCCAAGATTTAAAAATTCAACATAAATATGGATCAGAAAGAAAAGAAATGGGTACTTTTTGTCAACAATTTGGAATAATGGGTATCAAACCACCATCATCCGAATATAAAAGAATATATAAGAAAAATAAAAGTTATAAAAGAAATAGGTATTATAGTAAAGACAATAATAAAAATTTTAACAAAAATAATTATAAAAGACCTTATTATAAAAATCAGAATAAATATAAAAATATTCAATGTTATAAATGTAAAAAATTTGGTCATACAGCTTCTTATTGTAAGACAGAGAAAAAGATCAATTCAATATTTGCAGAAGATAAGGAATTAAAAAATAAATTATTATCTCTATTAATAGAAAACTCAAAGAATGAACAGACAGATTATGATTCATCTTCAGAAAATTCAGATAATTCAGAAATTTGTCAATGTAAAATTCCAACAATTAATATGTTAAATAACACAAGAAATAGTAAAAAAGCATTATTAGAGATCATTGATAAATTAGGTGATTCTGATAATAAAGATGAATACATAAAAAAACTTAAAGATTTAGTAGAAGAAGAAGATAGACCTAGGATAGAAGAAGCTTTTAGTTTAAGCAAAATAATTAAAAAATATTCAGAAAAAGAAAAACAAAAGCCAATAAAATCAGATGATTTAAGAATAGAGATTAATAAACTAAAATCAGAAGTTAGCATAATTAAAAAAGAGTTAGATATGTTAAAAGAAAAAGACTTAGAATTAGAATTAAAATTTAATACAAAATTAGAAGATACACCTAGCACTAGCTCAAATATTATTCAAATAGCTAAAGATACTCCATCAGATAGTCAATTTTTCAATGTTATTAATAAAATAAATATGGAAAAATGGTATTCATTAGTTACTATAGGTGTAGAAGATTTCAGCACCACAGTAATAGCATTACTAGATAGTGGAGCTGATCATTCATGTATTAGAGAAGGAATTATTCCAAGTAAATATTTGGTAAAAACTAAAGAGAAATTATCAGCAGCAAATGGTACTCCAATGACAGTCAATAAAAAGTTACCTAATGGTTTTATATGTAATAATGATTATTGCATCAAACATTCATTTTTAATACTAGAAAACATATCATATGATGCTGTATTAGGAAATCCATTTTTATACCAAATAACTCCTTTCAAAAAGACTAAAGAAGGAATTAGTACTAAAATATTAGGTAAAAAATTATTATTCCCATTTATTGATCCACCTAGTCAAATAGAATTAAATTTATTACAGACTAATTCAATATATAAAAAAATATATTTATTAAATAGAAAACAAAAAGACCTCTCATTCTTAAAAGAGGAATTAGAATATTCAAAGATAGAAGAACATATAAAGGGTAAAATAATACAACAGAAGATTTCAAAATTAGAACAAGAATTTAAAATTCAGGTATGTTCTAGTCACCCTAATGATTTTTGGAATCGTAAAATGCATATTGTTTCTTTGCCTTATGAAAAAGAATTTAACGAAAGTAATATTCCAACAAAAGCTAGACCTATACAAATGAATGCAGAATTAGTAGAATTATGTAAAAAAGAAATTCAAAGTCATTTGGATAAAAAATTAATTAGAGAAAGTAAGTCTCCATGGAGTTGTTCTGCATTTTATGTTAATAAGCAGGCTGAAAAAGAAAGAGGAGTACCTAGATTAGTTATAAACTACAAACCATTAAATAAAGTTTTGAAATGGATAAGATATCCTATTCCAAATAAAAGGGACTTATTAAATAGATTATATAATGCAAAAGTTTTTTCTAAATTTGATTTAAAATCAGGTTATTGGCAAATTCAAATAGATGAAAAAGATAAGTATAAAACAGCATTTGTAGTTCCATTTGGTCAATATGAATGGAATGTGATGCCATTTGGATTAAAAAATGCACCCTCAGAATTTCAAAAAATTATGAATGATATATTTAATCCATATTCAACATTTGTAATAGTATACATTGATGATATATTAGTATATTCAAATTCAATAGATAGCCATTTTAAACATTTAAATATATTACTAAATATTATTAAAAAGAATGGATTAGTAATATCAGAACCAAAAATGAAATTATTTCAAACAAAAATAAGATTTTTAGGACATGATATACATCTAGGGAAAATAAAACCAATTCAAAGAGCAATTGAATTTGCTGACAAATTCCCAGATGAAATAAAAGATAAAAACCAGTTACAAAGATTTCTAGGTTGTCTAAATTATATTGCAGATTTCTTTCCCAAATTAAGGATAATTTGTAAACCCTTATATGAAAGATTGAAACTTAATCCACCAGTATGGACAGAAAACCATACCAAAATAATTCAAGAAGTAAAAGAAAAGGCAAGAGCATTACCATGTTTAGGTATTCCATCCATCAGCATTTATGATCATAGAAACAGATGCATCAGAATTAGGATATGGGGGGATATTAAAACAATTATATTTAGGAAAAGAATCAATAATTAGATACCATTCAGGATTATGGTCTGGAGCACAGACTAATTATTCAACAGTTAAAAAAGAGGTTTTATCAATTGTTTTATGTATTTCAAAATTCCAAGATGATTTATATAATAAAAAGTTTTTATTAAAGATTGATTGTAAATCAGCAAAAGAGATTTTACAGAAAGATGTAAAAAATTTAGTTGCAAAACAAATTTTTGCAAGATGGCAAGCTATTTTATCCGTATTTGATTTTGATATTGAATACATTAAAGGAAAAGATAATTGTCTTCCAGATTTTTTGACTCGTGAATTCCTTACAGGGAAACATGAGTAAACAATCAAGTCCTGCAAGTTCTTCGAATTCAAAATCACCAAAAGATTATGAAATTCCAAAACCATTAGCACCAAGAACACCTACTTCAGATTTTCCACCACTTACCTATTCAACAATAGCACAAACACCATACTCAAGACTAATTCATACTCCCATCCTATCACCCAATTATACAGTTCTTACACCCAACAAACCTACTACTCAAACTACCACTCCTCCTTCCACTCCAGATCTAGAATATATCTTATTAACCCAATTCCCAACCGAACCAGACATTCCTCAATTAAAAAATTTTGTATCCAAAATATTCATGCCTACTTGCCAATGGATGGCAGAAGATATTCAAAAAACCCAAACCTTTTATGAACTCATACTAATAGATACTCAATCCATTGAGATTACTCATACACCAGCCCAGTATGATTCCACCAGAATTAGTCATTCCAAAGTACAGATTAAGCAGATTCTTCACCTTAACCAATTCAATGGTATCCATACTCCAAAGAGATTTTCAGTTAGATATATTCCCCAAGAATACAATTATGCAGATTACATACAAGCCTGGTATAGGACTTTTTACATCAGGTCCTTTGACCACTCATGGTTCATCAATTTTCATCAACAATTCAACACAAATGTTCCAATATGGTTCTACGATTGGTGGCTCAAATTTGGGCCGTCAAAGGAGATACTCCCTCAACCAGTAGCAGAGGGATTTGAAACATTCATCAGACTCAGCAGGGCCAAGCCCTTTGAGAAGCCATTACTTTTCCATGCAATTTTCAGGGTTCCCTGGATATTTGCTTGGAGTTTCCAGATCAAACAGATTCATAAGGATATGCCGTGTTCCCTTATTCGACAGTATAAAATTAAATGGTGGGCTAATTATAAAGTCCAATTTTGTTCCACAGAAGCGGTAACTCATTATTTAAGAACAGGAGAAAAATTAAGAATAGTTTTAAACAAGGAAGAAGCCATCAGCCCTATAAAGATCAAGACCCCGATTCAGCAAGCTTTAAGTATTCAAAGAAACAACAAAAGTCCAATTCAGCAGACACTAAGCATTCAACCGTCAGAAACTCAAGCACTTCTGGAAGATGAAGAAGAATTCAGGAAGATGATGCATTTCTACAAAGAATTCAAGAAGAAGGAAATCAAGCAAGAAGAAAACCAAGAAGATGATCCATTTGGAGGTCCACTGGCCCAAGACCCATTTGAACTCTGAAAATTATGTAAGCAATGACGCCAGCCAGCATTAAGGAAAAGCAGGAAGAAAATGGAGGGTCCCAAACTCCATATTTCAGAACACTCATTCATGCTCAAAGTCAAAAAGCAGGGGGTAGTGGAGGCCAGACTTCACTATCATTCAGAGCACTCTTCACTACATTCAAAGGCAGAAGAAGATGGAGGGGTCCAAGCTCCACTCCGGATTTCAAAATGTAACTCAAATTCAATGTAATAGAATAGCAACCTCTCCTATAAATAGAGAGGCATTCATTCAGAAGGAGGCACGCTGGAATTACAGCCCCTTCTTACTCTCTACTCTCCACCCTCTAAGTTCTCAGAACTTCCCTAAGCCTTAAGCCTACCTTATGTATCCATTCTAAGCTTTATTCAATACAAGAAATTCATTCAAAAAAAAAAAAACAAAAAAAAAACAAAAAAAAAAAAAAACTCTTTTTAATCATGTTTAAGATTAAATTATTTTGTTAGATTACCTTTATTTTATTTTATGAATTCTATTGTTGTGTTAAGTGTTTCTACTAAGTATCAATACTTTAATATTTTAATTATGATTAAGCTAATTAATTATATTTTAATTACTATATTAATTAATATTTTAATTGTCATTATTCAATATTATATATATATATATATATATATATATATATATAACACTAGAGATAAATGTTGATATTCTCACTTTCAAACCTAATATTTTAGTTACATATTAATATCGTCAATCATTTAGTGTATTATTTGTTGATCTTCACAATTTCATGTCGGATGTTCTCAATTTTAAGACTGGTGATCTTCTACCTATAAACCATGATTATTTATTGAAACCATTTGAGACAGATGTCAATTGAGATCTAGTCCACATGTAAAACCTAATTATTGATGATCCTGCGTCATATTGATACAGGTTACATTAATTTACAGTTAACAAGCACGCACGCACGGTACCAAACACAGGTTGCAAAAGTAAAACGAACTTGATTACTTGCTGATACCGATTTCTCGAAGTGCTTGTTGATGAACGTTGCGTTTGAGATCCGGAACAGGCTGTCGACTGGAAACATCATCATGATAACCATGATATGTCGAAGGGAAGCTCTTCAAAAGACATGATCCAGTTTCTGGAACTCATGATCAGAAATTTCAGGTTTTTTGTTTTGACTGAATTAAGGTTCGTTGAGGAACAATTGCGTTCTGATACTGAGAGGGCCAATGCATGTTTTATATGATGAATTCTGAGCATATTTTTATGTCCCTAGGGGCGTGTGATTCGTGCGTGCGTGCGTACAATTAAGGCGCGTGATTTTTAGTTAAGTAGACGTACGCGGTATAATGAAGGAGAATGCGTCTTCGTCCTCATGCCTACCTATCAGGATTACTGTTACAGAAACTAGCAATAGTTCACGCGGTAATACAATGCATTAACTCATTTAATTGATTATAGGAAATGTTTGTTTGAGTTTTTCCGTTCAATTCAATTCAGTAAATATAAAATTTAATAAAATTCAAGTTAATTCAGTCATGCTGATTCTTTTCTCAACCTATTATTTTTTATTTCAGTTTAGAATATTATGGACCTTATATAATACTAGTGAAAGTGTAAACGTGCGGTTTATATGAGCATATTTAAATTGCTTTTAATGTTAATTTTTAACTACAGTGCGTGGTGGAAAATATATTAGTATACGAGAAATAATTCGATGAAAGTTACCATGGAAAATATTAAATCATTACTGATTAATTTAAGTTAAATTTCATTGATATATTTTCTTTGTAACTAATATAAACTAATATATCAATAAGTTGTTATTAAGGATAGTTCAGTTGCAGTTCTAGCACACACAATAATATGGGAATAATTATTTATAACTATCTCAACTTTTTATTCTTTCATAAGTACACAATTCTCAAACAAATAAAGTAAAAAAGGGTCATGTATTAAACATGGCCCTATCAAACACAACCTAACAAATCAAAAACTTGAAATGGCCAAAACTTGAAAGACTAAAAAGTTGCACAATACATATTAAGACTATACATGCACCACATAGCAAACACTATGAGCTTTTGTGGTTACAATATGTAAGAATAAAGGTTTTCTTAGCAAGCAAATATATAACTTGTGGAATGCTAATTAAGCATAGTACATACATACCTGAATTCGATCAAAAAAATAAAAACATATATGTGGGAGTTGATCAATCAACATTCGAAGTTCCATGCAAATGTTGGTCAATATGTTTTGGAAGGCTTTCTGAAGTCCCCAGTTCCTATTTGGAGCTTGGATTTTGGACCTAATGATTTATAAAGTACAACAACAAAGAAACACATTCTAAAATCAAATTATAAGAATAAAATTATTCTCATCACAGTAAATATATAGATTATGAATTTCAAATAGTATGAATTATCACATTAACGTGTGATCATATTGGACTTGGTCATGCTATTGCCAAGTAAACCAACATAGTAAAAATCAATTGCGATAAGGTACTACAGTAGAAGATCATGATGGAAATTATACCTTGTCGAAGATTATATATGGATATTATTATTAAGAACTTTATTTACACATGACAGTAATTAATGAAGGCCTTTCAACAACTGCTTCACCCTCATGTAGCACAACTTACTAGAAAATTACATAACAACATTCAATAATTAAAACAGTGTTTCACTTAGTACTTTAATTTGTGGAACAGTAAATCTCATTCATGGACGATCTGCAAGGCCAGTCAAGTCATGGTCCATATACTCAAATTGACCTCACAAAATTTTTATAATGAAAATAATAAATACCTTACTGTAATCATGCTCATAAATGGTGATCAACACTTCGTATAGCTTCTACAATGGACCGTTTCAAAGAAATAAATTTCTGAAAATCGTAGCTATCAATTGTCGTCGACTTGGGGATGTTGTTTGCTGCGACAGGTATTTTATTTTTACTAAACTAAAAAAATAAAAATTCTTAGAAAGACATTGTATCAAAATATAAAATTGATATCACAAAATCTGATTTTCAATTTAATATTGACTGAAATATAAACAGAAGAAATCTGTCCAATACAAATCTGTCCATTTTACACACAAAAATGGAGAGAATTAGCTTTATATATATACTAGTATATAAGATAACCACTAGGGCTGGAATTTTGTACCACGATACCGTACCAACCGACTTACCAACCGTACCATTACCAAACAATACCAATTAAATTGGTTACCAACATTGTTGGTACGATATTACCGTACCATGACTTAATATTGGAATGGTATTGGTATTAAATTTTAAATACCACGGTATTACCGTACCGTACCAACTTATGTAATTAAATTATTTAAATTATTTAATTACTCTATAATTATAATTACCATTAATTTCTTTCCATTTCAAAGTCTCCTAGTATATTTCTTCAAATTAAATTCTTTAAACATGCCAACTAAGTTTTTGTTTCCAAGACTAATCATCCATTATTCTCCTTTTTTTAAACTATTAATTAGTCTTTAGAGATTCATCGTCATTCTATGAGTTCAAAATCAAAAACTCATTCTATACCTCTTGCATAAAGCGTATTTTGATTTTCATTATGAACTGCACTTTAAGAGTGAACTAGTTGGAAGCAACCAAATTGCATATTTAAGGTTGAAATTATAGGATTTAAGCAATCAATATTTTGAGTTCAGAATTTTTTTCCCACAAATTTAAAGATTTCTTACCATTTTTATAATCTTGGTACGATAATGGTATATACCGAATACCAACCGAACTTGTTGGTTACCAACATATTGGTATACCGACATGTTTGGTTGGTATTGGTTTTTAAAATACGTGTACCAACATACTTGGTACGGTACATGGTATTGAGAAAAAAACATGGTATCCGTACCGATTTCAGCCCTAATAACCACTGTACTTTTTGCTTTTCCAAAATTGAGGGATCTCGCAAAAGCTTCGCAAGCAGTTTCGCAAATCATGGTATACTTTCCGTTCCACATTATACAATCTCACATTTCAGTTTTAATTATCCTGAAATGTTGATATTCCTTCCGATTATCTGTGATTATTATTTCTGAGTGTATTTGTTGATTCTGATTGCTTTGAATGCCGATACATAGCTGAAATATGATAGTTATTTTCCAGGCATCAATATCACAATATGGCGAGAGAGGTGAGCATTAATTTATTAATGTTGTTTATCTAAATAGTGCTGCATATGATTGCTGGATATTCATGTTTTGAGTATCGCATAAATGTGCAGTGTGCAAAAAGGAGCAAGGTCAAGAATCATATCATTTCTTCCGCTGAAAGAAGCTGGTAGAACCAATGTTCTGTCCAAATATTGGAGTGGTCTTTGGTTGTTTTCTGCTAAACTTGACTTTAATGCTTTTCCAGTATTCAAAAGATTGCTAAAGAAACGTAAGGGCCTCAATAGGAAGACACTCAAGTATGAGATCCCACAAATCCGCATCGAATGATGAGTTTCGGATTCAGTTTGATTTAGATAGCTCCTCCCAAAACCACATAGATGAATGGCTCAGCTATATATGCATTTTCAAGAAAAGTGCAGGTGATGGATTTACAATTACCATTTTATAATGGTTGCTTCCCTACTACTAGGCTCCTCCTCGAACAAAACAGTAAGTTCTTAATCAGGTCAATAAGTTTAGTAGGTATGCAAGTTTAGTAGGTATGCAAGTTCTTGAAATATACGGATGTGTTCATCTCAAGTCCATTGTTGTTCGTGATTTAAGTCTGGTCTCACTGAAAATTACTAAAGTGAATGACTTGGTGGTTGAAAATGTTCCAAAGCTGTTGAATGTAGGGATTTCTGGGGCTCTGGTTAGAGATTTTAAACCACAGCTTTCTGCCTGCCTATCGAGACTGCAAGTCTTCACCTTCCGAGTTAGGGTGGGAATTTGGTAAAAATTAAAGAAAGTTAGACATTTCCTGAGCCAATCCTTTGGATTATCTCCATTGAAATTGCTCAATTCAATCTTAGCCTGACGGTTTTCAGTAATTTTACCCAGCCTATTCCTCCAATTATCATCAAAATTCACATTCATATTCTTAGCATTATCCCAAGAATTAACATTCTTACGCATATGTTCACCAGAATCAAGAGTGAAATCAGACTGAGTAGTTTTACATTTCGGAATTTGGACCGGGTTGTTCTTGTTCGATCCCGAACCCTCTCCGTCCTCTTAAACTCTTTTCCCCAATGCCTTTTCCAGCATCTGAACAAAATTTTGGTACTCTCCCTGTGTGTTCAACTGGTACAGCTAGAAACCGGCCGTAGACTGTTGCCGAAGCTCCTGCGTAACGCCGGCAAGCTTCGCGTCCAGTTTCGACTCCAACTTTGCATCCAAACCGTCGAGCTTCAGATCCTGTTTTGCCTCAAGCTTCGCGTCCAATTCCTTTGCGAATTGCTCCCACGACTTCGCTGCCCTCGTGTTCCCTGCCATGGATTCACCAAGAGATCGTCGCTCAGATACCAATTTGTAATGATACGCCATGGATTGATAATGGAACGGTTATGAAAAGGGCAATAGTTTGTTACAGAAACTTCCACACACACAATCAAAGTGATCCTCACAATGGATAATTCCCTGAATTTACATTTCTCCTATTTATACTATCTACCCAGTATTCCAACTACCACAATTAGTTGAGGAATCAGTTATTCAACTTGCAAGAACAGATGAAAAGAAGTTCCCTAATCTTAATTTCTATATAGCAACCGTCTCTAGTACTTGTGATGCGTTGATATTTGTTGTGTTTTCTGGGTAATATTATTGCTGATTTCTATGGATATTGGCACTTATGGATTGTATTTGATGGTCAGATTACACACATACTTGGAGATGAACAATTGCAGCAAGAACTGTTGTTTTGGAGCTGATTTAAAACTATTTGGAGCTTAAGGATGCTAATTCCAGTTGAGCCTTATTCCGAAATAATCCTCCATGTGGCAGAGTTGTGTTTTGTTTACGATTCCTAACTTGCTCCGTGGAGATGACATGGCTGAGGTGAAACTGATGAAAGAGGGTCATTATTCTTTTATTTCCGAGAGGATTTTTAATGAGGTAATGGTCCGATCTCTCATCTAGGGAGTTGATTAAGCTGATGTCCATTAAAAAAAGGCTAATTTCAGCCAAGGTAATTGGGCCAAAAAGGTGAATTTCAGCCCAAGAGGAATGCTACTAGCGGCAGGCAAGAGATTGAAAGAAATCCGTTTCCGCACGAGATTCGGTCTAAAAATATTTGTTTTGATAAGAATTCTACCTCTTCCAAAATTAGTTAGGTTTTGATTGATTTATTTTCCTAGAATAGAGGGAAATTCTTTTGGGAAAAAGAATATATATAGGAGAATTCCGTAGGAGTTCAAGACAGATTTTTACGAACATAGCTTTTCCCCTTGGCCAGAACTCAGAAACTTATGACAGCAGCTTTGATTTATCAGTAATTCATCATTGGTATTTTCTTCTTTAAATCTTGTTATTTTATTATGTTTAGTTTATTCTTATTTGATATTGTGTTTAATTCAATCATGAGTAGCAAAATTTAATTTAGTCGACTTAGATTAATTAAGTAGTTCATGAATTGAAAGACTGTTTGCATGAAACGTGATCTTGTGAGTTCTTAATTGTTCATGTTCTTCATCTATGCTTGCTAGTTTAGGATTGATCACCCTAAATTCTGTTAGGCTAGCGCTAAATAAGTAGCAAAAATCTCGTTAAAAGTAGATAACGCTTAAGACTGTAATAACAAGATAATGAACAATTAGGTAGATGATATTTGCATGCGAATACGTGATTAATTAACTGTTTCAGGTTTCCCTAATTTTCTTTTAATATGGTTAAAGTGTGTATCTGGGTGTGCGAATACTGTCTAGGGATACTTTAATTAGGGTTTAGCGAATACAACAAATACTAGTTCGCTAGCAATAAATTAAGGGGGAATTTAGAGAATTTAGCAAGTACTTGCTCTCTTATAATTGGATGATTCATAGGATTAAGTGGAATGTAGGTAGTTGATCAAGAATTGAACAAACTGATTAATTTAAGCCGATTGCTTTCTCAATATGTTAACTTTCGTAATTTCATTCTCTTTGTTTCAATTATTATTCTGAATGTTTAGAATTAGTAATTTATAGAGTTTTTCGTAGTTATAGAACAAAAATCAAAGTTGAGGCGTGATTGCTAAATCAAATTTGTTGGTAGGTTAAATTGATAAAAGTTACACTGTTCCTCGTGGGATCGAATCTACTTGCGACTATACTAATTTGTGTGTTGAGTTTGCAAAATATTTTGGTGTGGTTAAACGACGTCCACCAGCTTGCGTTCTGTCCAAGTTTCGGTCTTCGTCGGTTGAAACGCTTTGAGATAAAGGTAATTGAAACACTTGGCTTCGTTTAAAAATTATTGCGAGGATTTAATTTTTTTAGAGAAGTTGAAGATTTTAAAGTATTTGTTAGATTTTGAGACTCTTCTAATCCTCTTTGCACGTATATATATGCTGAAAGTCGAAATCTGGAGCTGTATTATGAAATGTTTTTGCAAGATGGTATACATATTCTCTCCAAACTAGATATGGTTGAATGTCCTTCAATCCGACGATTTTTTTTGTGTTTTTAATGATCGATGTTTGTGTTTTAATGAATATATCTCGTGTGTGGCAACATAAATTTTATTCTTTTATTTGTTAAATTTTTCAGCTTATTTTCATCTATCCATCAATCTCCCTCTTCAAATAAAGTCAACCCTTTAATAAAAAGAGATTTTAACATTAATCAAAACCCTATACGAAATAAGATGAAATCCTAACTTTGACATTGTTTGTTTGATTTCAGATAATTAGAGTTTGTGGTGGGAGAACAGATTGACAACTCTATGAGTCAACATGGATCAAAGGTACCTAGAAAATCATGCAGAAAGTCACTTAGATTTAATACTGAGAGGCAAGAAGAGGAGGCAGAAGAAGATACAAGTTAACTTGGAGGGAGGGTGTCAAAAAAATCGCGCATAGAGAGTCCAATGGCTCATGTGGGAATGATAATAGTGTCTAAAGGTATCTCGACTAGGGATTATTTACTTGAAGTTGAAATTGAAGTTGAAGATATTAGCTATCAAGAGAGGCAAGATGTTTTCTCTTAACAACAATCAAATTGATGAGAGAAAAACAAGACCTAAAGTCAGACTTGCTGATGAGACCAAAACAAGACCTAAAGTCAGACATAAAGTGAGACATCAGCAAGTATGACTTTAGGTCTTGTTCTCATCAATTTGACTATTGTTAAGTGAAACATCTTGCCTCTCTTGATAGCTAACATCTTCAACTTCAACTTCATCTTCAAGTAAGTAATCCCTAGTTGAAATATCTTTAGACCTTGTTATCATTCCCACATTAGCTGTTGGACTCTCTATGCGCAATTTCTTTGATACCCTCCCTCCAAGTGAACTTGTATCTTCTTTTGCCTCCTCTTCTTGCCTCTCAGTATTAAATCTGAGTGACTTTCTGCATGATTTTCTAGGTACCTTTGATCCATGTTGACTCATAGAGTTGTCAAACTATTCTCCCACCGCAAACTCTAATTATCTGAAATCAAACAAACAATGTCAATGTTAGGATTTCATCTTGTTTCGTATAGGATTTTGATTAATGTTAAAATCTCTTTTTATTAAAGGGTTGACTTTATTTGAAGAGGGAGATTGATGGATAGATGAAAATAAGCTGAAAAATTTAACAAATAAAAGCATAAAATTTATGTTGCCACACACGAGATATATTCATTAAAACACAAACATCGATCATTAAAAACACAAAAAAAGTCGCCGGATTGAGGGACATTCAACCATATCTAGTTTGGAGAGAAAATGTATACCATCTTGCAAAAACATTCCAGAATACAGCTTCAGATTTTCGACTTTCAGCATATATACGTGCAAAGAGAATTAGAATAGTCTCGAAATCTAACAAATACATTAAAATCTTCAACTTCTCTGAAAAATTAAATCCTCGCATTAATTTAACGAAGCCAAGCGTTTCAACCGACGAAGACCAAAACTTGGACAAAACGCAAGTGCTAGAGATGGCTGCTATATAGAAATTAAGATTAGAGAAAAACATAATCAATCAATCAGAATCAGAATCAGATTAGGATTTCCTATGTTTAGTTATTTGGTGAAACTCTAATTACCATAATCTCTTTGTTTACTCAATATAATTACTAGATAAAACTCTAAGTGTATAATTAAAATGTCTAATTACCATAATCTCTTTGTTTACTTAATTTAATTAGTGGATAAAAATTTAAGTGTATAATAAAAATCATATCTCACAAAGATCGATGCGGCAGAAATTTTAAAATAAATATATAATTTTACCCAGTAAATAAGTGGTCCGCCTCTAGAGTGAACGTCATTTATAGTGACCAAGGACTACACTACAAATATGGAGAAACTCAAAAAAAAAGGAGGTCCTTAAATGTAAATTTTATAACTTTAACAAAGTCACGTGACACACGCACCATATTTAATTCTTGGCTTACTGGAATTTTAGACACACACCCCAAATACCCAAATGCTTGCAGCCGCCACAACATCTGCCTTCCTTCCTAACTATATTAATTCCAGATTTCATCAATGACTAGACCGCTTCTGTCAACGATTTCTGCGACGTTGCCTCCCCTTCCACCACCCGATCTCATCCTCTCCGTCGTCTTCCCCGCCGACAATGTTCCGATAAGTCCTGCATGCTATGATGGGCGATTGAAAATTAGTAAGCCAATATACTTCCATTTGCAAATCAAAAAAGCAAGCACCAAGCACCACTATTTCTTTAGCTGCTGAATGTAGTTACACAACATAAATCTCCCTATGATGAAACGCTATATAGGCCTATAAGAGGGAAACATAATAGCTATATAAACCAAACTTTGAAAACTAGTAGTATAACTAAAAACATACAAGTGGAAGTAAGCAATATACAGACAAGGTCAACAACAGATCTCAGGTATCAGCATCTCACCACCCACACCTTCAACAATGACGAAGAAGCAATTACACAGTGACTAGTTTTGCACTTGTTTCTAAAAAGTATAACTGAGTTTTTACAAAGCAACAAGCAACCAAGTAATTAAATGGGCTAAATTAAGGTTAAAACATCCACAAAATCATTTGAAACAGTGCATAGCTCAACTACAAAAATCTAGGAGACTGGCTTTGCACTTTGTTTATAAAAGGCCGTTTATGCTAAAACAACCAGGTTTTACTTTACAACATAAAACTATAACTAAAAGGTGTATTGTTTAGGTTAAAATATCTACAAAATAACTTGAAACAGATCAACCATAAAGAAGCTATGAGACTTGCTTTGCACTTGTTTCTATAAGGTAGGTTGTTTATGCTAAAATAACCAGGTTTTACAGAACAACATGCAAATAGTAAAAGGTGTATTGTTAAGGTTAAAACATGCACAAAATAACTTGAAACAGTATACACCTCAATCACAAAGAAGCTAGGAGACTGGTTTTGCACTTATTTATAAAAGTTAGGTTGTTTATGCTAAAACAGTAAGGTTTTACAGAACAACATGCAATTAAGTAAAAGGTGCATTGTAAGGGTTAAAATATTCATAAAATAACTTCAAACATTATATATCAACCACAAAGAAATTAGGAGACTTTCTTTGCACTTGTTTCTAATAGGTAAACTGTTTATGCTAAAACAACTAGGTTTTACAGAACAACATGCAAGTAAGTAAAAGGTGCCCTCTTAAGATTAAAACATCTGCAAAATAATTTGAAACATTATATGACACTCTTTTTTAATCACTCTTTTACTATTATATATTTTCCATTGATTTTTAATACGATTTTCATCACCTTACTCTTTCATGCCAGCTTATTCGCACCGACATCACTCTCCACCAAATCTGTTACGACGGTGTCGGTCGAGAGGAGGATGCATGAATGACGAATGTGAAGAAGATCACTTTCCAAAAATATTAGAATCACTTTCTTTCTCTCATAAGTAAAAGGTGCATTGTAAGCAATCCAAAATCATTTAATATGAAAGGACTAAAAATCGAAGAAAGGTGTAACAATGCCGATGATCTTAATCAGAGTACGGTGATCGCACGATGACTTGAAGCAAGTGATGATTTTAGGGTGCAACTTTGGTGAATTTTTGTGAAATATGAATGCTACCATTTGAATTTGAATGCTAGTCTCATAATCAATGGTTATTAATTTTTCATATCATTGGCGATTAATTTTAGATCTGGATAGGTTTTGATCTGGTGTGATTTGCCTGATGCGGTGTGATCGTGACCGATTTGGTTTGATGGCGACACGACGGTGGTCCGACAGTAGTGTGGTTGTGAGTTGCACCTAAATAGTGTATATATATGTATATAAAATAGTCAATATTACATCTTTTTCATAAAATATGGCATGACATTTATATAGCAACTAAATAAATTTTTTTGGAAATGATTATACACAAAATATATCATACCCTAAATAAATACACATGAATATAATAGAGTTAATATTACATATTTTATAATATATGAAATGCCATTTATATGACAACTAAATTAAAAAAATTGAGAAAGAAAATTAATTTTTTTTTGAGAATGATCATACACTGTCCCCGTTTGTCTAAACTTTTCTGTAGATCAATTCAGTTCATTTAAGTATATTTAAATTTTTTATTTCAGTTCAATTAACACATTTAAATTTATTTCAGTTCAATTCTATAAATTTTCAAACTTTACTGAACATCTACTAACAATTATTTCTTAGTTCAACCCTTTCAAAAAAAAAAAAAAGTTTACATTAGTGCAAGTACATGCATGTACGTACGTTAAGAATATATATAAGCACCATATGCCTATAAACAATAGACATTTCAAAGAGCTACTCATTCCGCAATTAAAATTAGCAACATTTCTCCTTTAAATTAATAAATTGGAAAGAGATGAATTTAAAAGCAGAATATATAACATGAAACCGTGGTGGATTGAAGAAATAAAACAATTCAAAACTATTTCTTTGTTGAAAATAAGAAATGGAATTGTTATGCACAAATGGTGACCTAAAAATTAATAATGTGGAAATGGAAGCGCACGCATTTTTCACTCCCCAAACACGCATGACGTACGCACGTGCATGATTTGTGCATGGAGTAACGCGAAAATCTTCTCTATATCATTTCAATTTTATTGGTCGACGTTCCAGAAAAATGTGTGCATGGATCGTTAGATGCCACTTTAATTTTTAAGAAAAATAAATTAAAAAGCACTTGTGCAATGTAAATTCAACTTTATTTTCAAGCTTTTAAAAGGCGGAGTTAGTTTTTATTAAAAAAATTAAAAGAAGAGGAACCGTTAAAAAAAAAACATTAACGCGGTTCAGTTGCTCCGTTGCAGATCGATCCTGATGTTGAAGTCATGGCTTTATCTGCGATTTGAGTGCGAGGTTTGCTACCAGAAGTTCCCAAGGCCTCAGAAGTCAGAACCTTCAAATGCATAGATGCACCCACAGTCTCCCATGGAAGCTCTAGCGAAAGAGAAGTTGAAGTAATATAATATATATATATATATATATATATATATATATATATATATATATGTAATATTTCAATTGTTATATTATAATACATTTATTTAAATGCTTTTTCAAAAAAAAAAACTACATTATATTGAGTTTCTCATGCCGTAAATAACTAAAAAATAAAGATACAAGACCATTACCAGCTATCAACCCTAAAGTAAGGGAAAATAGGGGTGAGATCACCACCCAAGGCAATGACCCATTGCCCGAAGACTGTGTGGCCGAAGGCATATTCCAAGGCTTTCACCTGGAAACAAGGAGTTGCCCGAAAGCTATGATGCCCGAAGCCTTACATCAAAAAAGGAATACATCGTAAAATCTATGGTTGAAACTACCTAACAAGCGTAGCACCTTAACTCGCAGTCTAAACTACATAATCGAAATCTACTAGTCTAACAAGACCAGAAGCCCATGGGGTTTACCTTCCCGCCAATAAAAGGTTAGGAGGGACGTAACAAACAAATGGGCAAGGATACTCCCCAAATCTGTCAGGATAGCTCCACAAAAAGACTAGTTCCAAATCATATACCCTACACTACTATAAAACAATTAGATTTCGCCCAGATAGCGTCTTTACCTTTCTAGTTAGTCTCGTGGTAAAAGAAACACCCCAGTCCGTTCAGACACTATCAACTCAAACCCTCGCTTACTCGTCATCTCAGGATGTAGAGATTTCAAGAAAACATATGAGAGGTTGAGTGTGTAAAAAAAATCATCTAACGTGTATGAAACTGATAAACAGCTCAAATGGTCTAAAAATCTGAAGCAAAATTGCCAAAAAGTAAGTTAACAAACTACTTATGACTCGAATTTCTCCTAATTGCTCATGCCAGATCTTAAGCCCCTCTGGAGAAAGGAGAAAAACCCCTCTGGAGGTGACCTGGCGACGGAGTGCCGAAAACACCTAGGGCACGGTGGCGAGTGAACCACTCATGCGGATGTCACAGGGCGTGTTGCGCATGAATAGCGCGGTGCGTGAAGTGTGTGGCACTTGAGGAACCTGCCGACGCGTCAAGCTGATGTCAGCACGGCGGTGGGACGTCGGCGCGTTTTATACCGCCTCCCATCCCTGAAGTCGATATCTGTCGGATCACCTCCCCTAGTTGTTCTGGCCATCTTCCTTGTATGATTCCGGGCTACACCTATGCGACCTCCCGATCCTGCACTGTTCGTCGGAGCTTGGAGAGCTCGGGGTGTCATCCGAGCTTGAGAAGCTCAGATCTCTTCGTCGGATGGACGCTCTCACTGGATCTGTTCATCGGAGCTCGTTGAAGCTTAGCCGGCCGGTGGGTTCAACAGATTGGGCTCGATCTGTACCAACCGGAGCCAGCGACGGTCTGGTGCTGGGGAAAAGTCAGGTACTTTGGGCTAGGGAAAAAACACAGCAAATTTAGTCAACCGGGCGGAGCTCAAACCGGCGACGGAGAAGAAAGAAAAATTGTTGTAGGTTGTCAGGGTGGGGGATCTCTGGCGTGGGGTGAGGGTAGGGTGGTGTAGAAAACTGTTTTGGGTGGGGTGGGGAGGTCGCCGGACCGGCGGATAGCGCCGGCCGAAGCCTCCCGTGTGTCCATGTTCAATGCATTCAAGTGGTTTAAGAATGCATTTTGTCAAATGGTGCGGTTTTGAGAAGCCACTGCACAACTTAGGGGTCGTTTGGTATGCGTATGAAACGCGGTAATAACAAAATACGCAGATTTGATCATTCGAGTGCTCGTTTGGTTGACGTAAATTAACCAAAACGACGGAAATATAAATTACGCGGAATTTCAATTTTTCAAAGAACGAGGGATAATTGTTACCGAGAATCCCCTAGGTAAAATACAAATACGTGTTCATTTTCTACGATTTTACCAATTTATTCTATCAGGGGCGCGGAAATTTTCCACTTCTACGCTGCAAATTTTTATTTCCCTCCAATTTTACTTCTCCCCGCACATAATTTCCCTCCAATTTTACTTCTTCCCCGCCCATTTTCCTTCCACAGAAACTATTGAAGTTTTGAATGAGTTTTCTACCAAACTTGAAAAAATGAATGATGTTATGGAAATAGCAAGTGGGCACATTGGACGACTTGCTAATTGTTTTCAACATGAGTCTGAATCTGCAGAGAGGCGGATGAAAGTATCTTCCGAGGTTATGAAAATAGATGGAATAACCCCTACTTAAGTTATTATTGTTTCAAAGAAGAGTGCTCTTAATCCCCTGGAAGTTGATTTCTTCTTCAGTCTCCCCAAAAACTATAAATATAACTATGTTCAGGGTATGTTACTTTCAGATGATCCATTGAATTTTTATATGTTAATTTTTGTTTATGGATTTCTAGAATATTTGGCAATGTCTGCTCAAGATTTCGAGTGGAATTTGTTACTTTCAATTTATTTTTGATTTATTTTAAGACAATAATAAATTATTTTTAAAGATTGTAGTGAGATATTGTTTGAATATTTACGATAAGTGATATTTTGGTTGAGTTAATTTGAATTTGTTTTTGAAAAAATTCAAATACAAAATCCTTAGATTTTAAAGAATCACGTGAAGTCAACCAAACAAGAGAAGGCAGTAAATAAAATCCTAGTAATAACAAAATCTCTACGTGCAACCAAACAAGTTTTTCAAATTCTGAGAATTTTTGTAAAGGAATTAAATTATGAAGAATTACAAAATCTGTGGGAACCCCTTAGATCATTGTTATACCATTTTAAATTCTTTATTTTTATTAAAAAGATAAATGTTATTTTTGTTAATTAGAAATTAAATTACAAATACTAGAATATGATTTCAAATTTTGGTATACACATAATATATTTACTAGTTATAATTTAATTAGTATGTTTAATAGTTTAGTCAATTAGAATGTACGGGTACTACGCATGATGCATGTATTGTTTGTTGTATTTAAGTATACATGTGAACGTACGTATTTCGCAGTTCGCACAATGATAACAATACGAACCTCTTCTTTTAAATTTTTAACGTACGTATCTCGCACAATGTTTTTTTCCCCATACATCACTCTTCATACTCAGTTATTAAAATCTCTCATATTAGAGTCAATTACTAACAAAAAGATCGAACAAAGAATCTCTTTGACACAGTGTTAATTATTATTGGTTTTTTAAACGAGTGCCCATGGTCACTCGATAACAATGGTATATTCCATGTGAATTTTTGCATTATATGATTATTTGTGCAAAATTAATAAATAACACCACCTCGATGATATAAAATCAACCATGGTTAGTTCTTTCCTCGATCATCCAAATATTCCATCAAAATAATTACTTTCCCCCATTTTCATTTTACATGTTACACATCTCCCTCCAAAAATTCTAAACTGCTTGTCTGCTATTTACCATATCATTCATCAACGCACATTCCAATCGCTTGCTTGCTGGTTACCATACCATAACCACCGCACTGTAATCATTATTTCCCAACAACTCTTGTTAAACATATATCCTAACATACACAATGTTGGAAAATACTGATTACACATATCCTAACATACACAAGAGTGGTAGGAAAATAATGAGATGGTAGAGTAACCAGCATGCAAGTTGCAATGTGCGGTAATGAATGATATGGTAAGTAGCAGGTAAACAATTTAGAATTTTTGGAGGGACACGTAAAATGAAAATGGAGGGAAAATAATTAAATACGCATACAATGCACAAATTCACATGGAATATACCATTGTTATCGAGTGCCCATATGCACTCGTTAGAAAAACCGTTGTGTTCTTGTATAGCGAATAGAAAATAGCAAACTAGTGCATGAAATAAAAGATTGTGTTCTTAAATACGAACAGAATTTTCAAGTATCCATTATTACAACTAAACCAAAAGAAAGGACAATCTTCATAATATAGTATTATATTACTTAAACATTTCAAAGGGAACATGAACGAACAATAAATAATCCTTGACCACAAATGTTAAGGGTTCTGATTTTTCAGCATTGCTTGAAATTGTGCAGATATCTCAGGCAAGTGGGTGTTTGCAAAGTTGTTACATCATCGCTGAACAAATCTATCGACATGTTTGATGGGGAAAGTAATCCTATCCCTTGGGAATTGCTGAAGTATAAACAGATTTATGATTAGTCTAACCACAAATACTGCCAATATTGCAATGAAACTAAATTTAAGAAAGTTAAATACACGTACAGTTGGTATGTCGACTCCCAAATGTCCAGTGTTAGAATATGTATCTTAAATTTGTAAATGGTATTCCAACCTCAATGTTGTTAATATTCCAAACATAATCACTCGGTGGCTCAATATCATTAGTGCGCTTGGAGAACTCCTTTGCCACCATGTAGTTAAAATAATATAAAAAGTAAATTGGACATATTAATCAGCAATGCATCATTGACATGAAATGATTTCATCCACATGAACAAGCACAAGCAACAAGCAATATATCCTATTGAAAATATACATAGACCACTTTAGAAAAAGTTCACAACTTTCAAAGGAAATAGAAGACCACATACCCTTTGCAATTATTGGGCACAATATACATTTGTGCTGGATTTGACATCATAGTTCACACGATTATCACTTCTCTTGTGTGCCATTGACTTAAAGTTCTTATCAGCCACAAGCTCACTTCTCTTATCCCACAAGTTCTTATCCCATCTGAACGGAATATCAATCTTCATAATATCCCATCTGAACCACAAATATTCCAATCTATATAATTATTTCATGACATAATTCGTTCAAGTATAAATTTACATAATTGCCTAATATATACCAATTCAAAGTTATTTGAAAATAGTCACGTTTTTCTCCCCCAGAGCTCTCGTCTTTTCTCCCCCACTTTCCCGACTGTATTCTCGCCGAGGAGGCACCAAACGACGCCTCTCGCCGGTCTGGTGGTGACCTAGATAAATCTAAACCCCCTCAACCTGTGAATCTTTTTCACCTCCGACACCCAACATCGTTGTCCCATAGTCACAGAGGTCGCCGGCAGGGCCGGCCCTGTATAAAAGCGGGTTACGCACCCGCTTCAGGCCCCAAATATTTTTGGAAAAAGGGCCCCATTTTTAGAAAAAATACATAGTATTTTTATTAATTTGAATATATTTACATAAATAAAATATGTTAATTGTTTCAAAATACAGTTCTTATACATTATTGGAACTGAATATAATAAGAAAATTTGATATTTATAGGCATTTTTATGTATAATTTATAATATTTTTGTTATAACCCTAAAAATATTAAATTTTACTTTTAAAACCCTACGAAAAATTATTTTAGCTTGAGGCCCCCAAAATTATTTTTGCTTGAGGCCCTGGTCGCCGGAGACCAAATGGGCGCCGATCTGATCCAACCACCGGCAGCCGAAACGACCCCAATTCCAATTTGCAGCCACCGATGTCCCCGACGTCCACCAACTCCAGATCTGAAGTTCAAAGGCTCCGGCACGTCCGCCATTGACAGGGTTCACGTCGGTATCATTAGGCAAATTAACGAAGCTCATCCACCGGGACGTGAGGGGTGTAAGCCGCGACCGCGCCATCGCCTCAGTCACGCGCCACTGGAACATAGTCTCACGCGATCGCGAAGCGTGGCTCTGCCCCTGCACGTTTTCACGCGTCCTACGCGCAGCGCGTGCGGACCACGCGCCGCACGCGCCGAAATACCGCCGCAACACCCGCGTGGTACTGCCACAACGCCCGCACGTTTTATGCTACGCGCAACTGCGCCATCACCATCGCGCTGGAATCCGCCGCCGAGCTCCTAGGTCGCCGCTAGAAAGGGTTTACTTTTTTTCCCTTTTTATTATTATTTCCGTTTTGATTTTTTGTCTAGTTGCTGTTTTATCTTTGTTGCAATTAAATGAAAGCTATCTGCCAATTACAGTTTTATTTAAACTGCTTTAGGGTTAAGATATGGTATGAGAAATTAGGAGAAATCCGAGTCATAAGTAATTTGTTAACTCACTTTTTGGCAATTTTGCTTCAGATCTTTAGACCGTTGGAGCTGTTTATCAGTTTGTGTTAGATGGTTTTTGCGCACTCAACCTCTCATTTGCCTTATTGAAATCTCTACAACCCTGAAATGACGAGTAATCGAGGGTTTGTGTTGATAGAGTCTGAACGAACTGGGGTGTTTCTATTACCACGAAACTAACCGGAAAGGAAAAAATAATATTTGGGCGTGATCTAATTGTTTGTATATATGTGTAGGGAATATGATTTGAAATTGGTCTTTTTTGTGGAACTATCCTGACAGACTTGGGGAGTATCCTTGCCCATTTGTTTGTTACATCCCTCTTAACCTTTATCGGCGAGAGGGAAAAGCTCATGGGGTTCCGGTCTTGCTAGACTGGTAGATTTCGATTAGATAGTTTAGAATGCGAGTTAAGGTTCTACGCTTGTTAGGTAGTTTCGACCATAGATTTTATGGTACATTCCATTTTTTTTTCTAAGTCTACGAACACCACAGATTTTGTGCGACTCCTTGTTTCCAGGTGAAAACCTAGGAATATGCCTTCAGGCTCCCAGCGTTCGGGCAACTGGTCCCTTACCTTGGGTGGTGATCCCACCCCTATTTTCCCTTACTTTAGGGTTGTAATTGGCAATGGTTTTGAATTTTTCATTTTTGTTATTTACGGCATGTGGAAGCCAATATAATCCTACCATCGGTGGTCTTATCTTTTTTAAAAAATAAAAATCAAAGCGTAAATATACCTAATATAAACCTGATCGATTGGGGAGTGTATTCAATTGATATAGTTTACCTTTTAGTCACGTGCTTTATAATTAATACTAGATACGAGAATTGTTTCAAACCCTCTCTCCCATCTTGTGGCCGCCGCTTCCTCTTTTCCCTTTGATTTTCTTCCCCATCTTCCTATCATGGGAAGATGGGGAAGCAATGGTTCTTCTCTTTATTGATTTACGGTGAAATAAGTGTGAATAATCCACAAATAAGAGTTTCTTCGATTAAATCTTGATTTATATCGAAGTTTTTTTCCGATCTGGTTATAAAGATCGTGTTTTTTATTTGTTTTATTGTTCCCGATCCGATTGTACGGGTCGTGTTTCCGTTTCGTGATTTGGGGGTTTCAAGGTGCTTGCAGTTTGAAGAACCTAGATCATGTTTTGGATCAAGTGGTGTTGCGGTTGTAGCGGATCCCTGATTGGCGCAGTAATTGATGCGGTAGTCGCTCTTCTCTGCCAAGCGGATGTGATTTTCACAGTTTCAAGATAATATTTTCTGAGGGCGGTATTACATTTTTTATTGGATCTCTTAAGCTGTAATAGCAGACATAATTAGTCTGGTTGTCATGTAGTTCGGTTATTCTGTAATAGACTAGTCGAATTGACTCGGTTATTCTGTAATAGACTAGTCGAATTGGATGTCAATTCCACTCATTGTAATCGCTTCTGGGCGTTTCCCAGGACCTTGAATGAATTTTCTTCAAAAAAAAAAAGATACGAGAATTGTTTCCAAAAATAATACTAGATAAGAAAAAATTATACTAAAATAATTAGCTTGATAAGATTAAAATATAATGTTAAAAAATATAAACTTAATAATATAACTTTAAACACTACTTCAATTCGGTTCCGAATTGTAATGTAGAAAATACTAAATAATAGAAGATAAATAAGGATTGAAGTTAGTGAAGAACTAAAATTCTGGACATTTATATAATATTATAATTGGCATTAGTTGTAGCCTTTTTTTATTATTATTTTAAACTAGCAGAGTTGGAGGGAAATTTATTTAGCTCCCTGAACCATATTTCTCAAAGTCTTAAAATTGAATACAATTTGTCCAAGAAAAATTCCAACTAAGTGGGATGAAAACACTTGAGATTCAAGAAAAACCCCAACTAGTTGGGATGAAAAAACTTGGGAAGTTTTAAGTTCCTTGAGAAGATTATAATTAGCACTTTTTAATCTATATCGACTTAGCTGATCTAGGTTAGTGATCGACCAGTTTCCCAGTCGAGAGCACAATTTTGCCACAACAAGGATATATATCACTACAAGGAGCAAGTCTGTGAGTATCAAGCTGAAACTTGAATAAACACATATTAGCCACTTGAGTGTAATTAAAAGTTACTAAGTTGTGGAATATATTTGAAATAATACTAGTGAAGACTAGAAGAGATCTTGTATGTCAGCCAAACTGGAAAGCATGAGGGAGGCTCAAAGATGCTGTAGCACTTCAGTTGTAGTCTTGTAGTTACATAGGGAATGAATAAGACCTTTTTTTTAAAGTGAAACCATCATGAGTAATGGAGGGAATTCAATTTGGCTTCCCCAAGCCTACATAAAATTAATACAGACAGAGCTAAGAAACTCAGTTCAAAGTAGCAAAAAGCTAGTCATCTAAGTGACAATGTGTTGAGCAACTCTAACTAAAACCTCCTTACACATTAGTGAGTCGTTTCCAAGGCGAACCACAATTTTGTCCAGAGGCTAGTCTAAAAAGAGTTACAATTCAAGAGGAATGACTGATAAAGAGCTGAGGTAAGGACTAGAACAGAACTGCACCAGCATCAACCACCATTTGAGAGACCACCATTTGAAATAACCAGCTGAGCATTCAACCATGAAGCAGTGCCTGCAATTACAGATGAAAGCATCAGCAGTAACCATTCTTTGCTATTCTGAGTGAGGGTACACTCATCTGATCTAGCCTAACCAGACCCTGTACTTTTGCTGGGAGAGAAGAAAAGGAGTGAAAATATGTACTCCCTCTGTACGGATGTGCGCTGTTGACTTTTCACGGTCTTCAATACACGTGTTTGACTGCTAATATCTTTAACTACGTTTATTATCAAGATATAAAAATTTGATATTAATAAACTACATGTTATGACGATTCCAACAATATTAAACACGATAATATTTTTAATTATCCATGCATTCAAAAATTCAGTCAAAATTTAGCATAGTTGACTGAAAAAAGTCTCCTATGCAGAAACAGTTGGTCCAGAGGGAGTATTGCTTTTATCAGCCAAGGCCAATTTAGCAATAGCATCAGCCACTTGATTACCTTCTCTATGGATATGGAGAATGGGGCAGTTTTTGACTAATAAATGTATCTCATCAGCTAGTTGGAAAAACTTCCAATGAGCAATTATAGGATTAAGGACAGATGAGATAGCATTTAAACAGTCAGACTCAATAATGATGCTATCAGAATAGATGCATGCATGTTGGAGAGCAAATTTGATGGCACACATCTCAGCTTCTAAAGCTGAAGCACATTGAACATAGGAACTCCTAGCGGAGACAAATCCTCCCATGTTGTTTCTAACCACATAGCAAATATGAATAAGACCTATTCGCTAGTTATAACAAATATTCTTTTTTTGAATACTCTACAGAAGGCATTGTGGTCATGGAACTGGAATTAAAGCGAATAACTTGAATAGATTAGAGCCATCAAATTGATTTCAGAACATTCCGTAGAGTCAGTTTCCTACAATTTTGAGGAAAAATAAACAGACATGGATTTTGCATTTCACCATGGCATTTTAACTTTGAGTGATTCAAGTCTACTAAGGACATCCAAATTTGCAAGGCAAGAAAAAATCTCCAAGTTAGTTCAGAAAAATGCATCTCAACTTTCGGAGAATCGGGAAGAAATGCTAAAATCTAAAATAAACATATACTGTTGACAAGGTTTGAAGATTAACAAAGTTCTTTAGGGTTAATATGGACAAACGCGGAAGAAACTTAGTATTTGTTTTAAAGGTTGTACGAAAATAGTTGCCAAAAAATGGTTGGAAGTAGATGCGGTTTTTTAATAAAACGGCTCGCCAAATATTTTGATAATACCCGACAGTGGTTAAATACATAACAGGTTCCAAAAAATTAAAATTAGGCAACGATTTTTTTACACAAGTGCAGCTACGTACACAATAAAACCGCTGCAATATCTTTATTGAAGCAGATATTTTGTAAAACAGCTGAAAAAAATGGTGCCCTGTGGGTGGTGTTCTTAATAGTGAGGTAAAGGTCATCGACCATCCTGAAATGACCGAGTTGAAGCAACTAAACTTGAGTTTAGCAGGGGCAATCAAAGTCTTATGGCTTTAACTACTCTGATAAGGTCATCTCCCAAAGTTGGAGAAGCTTGTAATACGTACAGGTACATTATTTATCTCCTGTCATCGTGGTGCCTCTTGAATGAAAAAAGAAACGAAAAAATTGAAAGTGTGGTGACATTTTTCGTGTGTGAACAATTTGATGTTTTATTTTTGACGACCAAATTTTGACTGAAACTTATTAACATGCCACGAGTCTTAATCTGTTAAGGGCACATTAATTTGTTTCAGTTAATTAAAATAAATATTTTAAAGTAAAACATGGGTCAAATATATAATCGTTCATTGTCAAAAATAAAACACATAATTTTCTAATAAACTTGGCATGTCCTCCTTTCTGGTCAACGTTAAAACTTAAAAGGATTCAATGAACTGCATTGAAGAAAATCAAACACGGAGAATACATTGCTATATAATATATATATCGTATATATATAGGAGCAACGATATATAGTCCGTAACCTGATTCCATGATTCATTTCTGACCGTAAGATACTCAAAGATTAAAATCCCATACATTATGAAAGAGTTGACCGTTGACTAGGAGCTTGGCAATACTTATACCATCATGTATCTGAATTGAAATAATTTAAATTGAAGTAAAACTTAGTATAATAAAAGAATGAATAGAGTAAGTTGAATATATCAAACTATATTTCATCTGATTTGAACTAAATTAATATATTATGGTTAGATATGAACTTAGCTGAAATAAATAAATTGAGATAAAAATGAAATAATTCAAATAAGTAGATTCCACGCCTTAAAAAGTCTTCTAGAAAGATACGTATCGCCTGTCAAGATTTTCTTCGTAGTTTGTCCAACCATGCATTCATCGAAATAAATAATAAAATATTAAAAGAACGCAGCTACTTACAAATCCCAATCTGATCATGATAGATCCAGACAATAGTATATAAAGAAGTGGGTGAACAAAGGCATTTGAACAAGTGCATATATATATATGGAGATCCACGCATTGTTTATACGTATTGTTGTGGCTGTAGTTATAGCCGTATTAGTATTAGCATGTTTGTGTAATATTCTCTGTGATGTTTATAAGAGAAGAAAGAAGACCAACGGCAACAATGATGGGGGAATGGTGGTCATGGCCGGAGCTGGTGCTCGGGTAAATGCGCGCCCACGCCACGGTGGCGAAGCCAGTGGAGGAGGAGGCGGTGGTTGCGGTGGTGGATGTGGAGGAGGTGGTGGCGGCGGAGGTGGTTGCGGCGGTGGATGTGGAGGAGGCGACGGAGGATGAAAAATCAGATCAATATCCGTAGTTTCTTTTTCACTATTGTACGTAGTTTTTTATTTTATTTTATTTTAAGCACACTATTGTACGTGGTTACTTACAGCATTTCAAATTAATATTTTTCATAAAATACTTTTCTACTGTGTACATCTATTTTCCAGACTTTGATTACCAATGATTCGTCAAGCCCTATATATGTACTAAAATTTTGAACAATTTTGACTAAAATTCTAATTTCAATGGAAAGATAAATAAAAATATTATTCTATTTATATTATTGTTATAATATGTAGTTTATTAATACCAAATTTTTATACATTAATAATATACGGTAGTTCTAGATATTAGCAGACATACATATATAATTTCACTAATTAAAGATATTGCAACTATAACTGGCACCTATCAACTATTTTGCAACTATATTTCACTAACTATAAATTCACTCAATAAAAAAATAAATGACCTACCTTATTGATTCACTCATTAAATTTCAAAACCATAAAAAAATATTTTTGCCAGATACCCTAAAATTACAAGCCAGGCCCTGGTATAAATTTAATTTATTCAAATAAAATTTTAACGTCATGCATGTTTTCCTTGTATAGGCCGTGATGATAACATGTACAGTAAAATTAGGTCTTGTTTGCCAGAACTTATTAATTCAGTTTAGTTCAGTAAAATGTAATTTTATTAAATTTTGATTAATTCAGTTGAGTAATTCTCCTGTGAGGCAGCCTCACCTATGAGGCAGGGCCCAATAAGGCCCATATTATAAGTAAATATAAAAGAACACTAATTATTAAAAATTTCAAGGGTTAATTTGTAAATATCACTAATTTTTATTCTTTCTTCGCCACCTCATCATTCTTCCTTGCTGCCACCTCATCAAACCTCGACGTCACCTCATCAAACCTCGTCGTCACCTCATCATACCTCAACGCTACCTCACCATACCTCAACGCCACCTCATACTTATTTCAATAAACACTATCTCAACAAACCTCATAAAAAAGACTAACCTCAACCTCAACGAACCAAAACCTCAACTTCAAGATCATGAACCTCAACCCGATAACACAACCTCATCCCTGACAACATATACCTCACCAATAGGAACATGAACCTCAGAACAGCCACAAGACCACCACAACACAACCTCATCCCTAAGGATATGAACCTCAAGGCCGATAGAGGTTTCCGATCGAGTTTGCGGTGAAGTATTCTGATCGGTTGCACTGTGGAGGTTTTCGATCTGGAGCGCAACGGAGGTTTGCCGAGGATTACGGGTTGTGGCTGATGAAGGAGTACTCAATCGCCCACCATTTGAAGAAGGATGTTAAGGATGAGGTGGTCGTTGACTGTTTGAAGTTGCAGAATACGTAAAGCTTGGGAATTGGGGGAGAAAGTGATGTATTTTCCATATTTTGCAGATTAGTCCCCAAATATTGGAAATCCTTTTAAAAAAGGCCTCACGTACTGTATTTAAGTATTTTTAGGTCCTGCCTCTTGGGTGAGGCTGCCTCACCTAAGAATTTGTCAATTCAGTTAGGCTGATCTTCTTAATACATTGATTTCCTTTTCACTTCAATTCAATTCAGTTCAATCTAGTTCACTTCAATACAGCAAGAAATAAGATCTGCTAAACCGGTCCTTATTAATAAAGGAATTAGATGATCAAAGCTAAGGAATTAGCTTTCATTAAAAAATGCCATGTAACAAGAGAAAGTTGTTATGTATATGAAAGGAGTTGACCGTGAATGTGTTGGTTGGAAAATACACACTAAATTAAAAAGTCGTCTTAAAAGCCCTAAAATAATTCGCAAAAACATAGTCTTCATCTGATTTTCTCTGTAATTTCCCAACCATTTACCTGAATAAACAAAACGCAGTAAACTGCAATTTCTTATACTTCCTAATTCACGTCCCAGAACTTAGTGTGTGTATATAAGAACACATATATAATCGATTAACGTATGATAAACAAATTAAACTGCATAAACATGGAGACTCGTGCATATTTAGTCATTGCTCTTGCGACTTTATTTTTATCTGCAATGGTGTTTGCTTGTGTGTGCAGCGCCATTTATAAACACAGAAGAAAGAAGATTCCTCCTCCAAACAACCCAAACCTGCCTCCTCGGCCGGCGGCGGTCTATCGGGACGTCGAAAAAGATGGAGGAATGGTTGTCATGGGAATAGGTGCAGGTGTTGCAGCTGGTGCTCTGGTGTCTGCCGCCGTGATTGGTGATGATGGTGGCGGAGGTGATGGCGGCGGAGGTTGTGGGGGTGGGTGTGGAGGAGGTTGCGGCGGCGGTGGGTGCGGTGGTGGTTGAAACTTTAAAATGCATATGGGATGATGAACAAAATTAATGATACAAAGGAGATTTGAAAATTATGTTTTAATTCCACTTTGATAGCTCAAAATGTACAATTCCATTTCATCACTGTTAATAAATTTAATTTATAATAATAAAATAGTTTATTGTTCTTAATAAATTAGCCCTTCAAACAAATTACGTAAATTGAAACAAACTATATGTCCAAAAGAGGAAGTAGAATAATACTAACAGTCTAACACCACTAAACTTTCGTAGAGATAAAATTTTTTTAAAAAGACAAAATAATTCGGCATTGACCTGAGATTTTTGGCAACCTGATCAAATAAAAAGACAAAAACACCTTTACATCACGCAATTTTATTAGTAATCTATAATAATGCCTTATGGTTTGAATAGTCTCCTTAATACGATGAATTATAGGATTGATTAATATTTCATTTGAATCTATCAAAACCTATAGCGCCTCTCGTTTGAATATATCAAAACTTATTCTAACTAACGACGTTTGTGATGGTTATAAACTCTATATTGACGGTTATATATTTAAAAATTAATATTGCAATAAATTAGGTAGTGTAATTTAGTAAAAATGAATCTTGGAATAATACCCTTGATGTATGGTCTACATAATTATCAGTCTTGCAGTAAATTAAATATCATATACTTGTTATTTATCCGTCCATTAAAAATAAAATTTCAACAATTAAATGTTGAAATACACACAAAAATATAAAAAATACAACTAACCAATTATTATACAATCTCCAACCAAGTCGTTGTGATTCGGAGTTGGGAGGTCGTCGCCGTACCTCTCAAATATACAATTTATACTTCACTTACTACCTTTCCACACTATTAAGTGTACAATGGTAAGTAAGGTTCGTTCCACAGGGAAAAGGTTATTTCTATGTATATCTTGTAGAATATATATACATATACATATATAAAAGCAATGTAAACAAGGGGGGGGGGGGTTTGAGTTGAGTTTTGTTTAAAACACTACTAAGTAAAACTACTAGAACTTTAGAATCACAACTAGTTTAGCATCTAAAGATTCAACTAAAAGATTAACTAATGAGAATGAGGGACTTGGGTACATGAGATTTGTATCTTCTTGTTATGGATTTTTCCTCAAACCTAGTTATGATACTTTGAGAATGGTGATTGTTTTTAATGGGAAACCATCTCTATTCTAGTTGTGAATCATGAAAGCATTTTCACAACTCTCATTGACAACTTATCTATATGATAGCAAATAGACAAATTGGCCAATGCTAATTCAAATTGGATGTTTTCCCACCTTACCCATGCAATGTGATAACACAATTGACATGAATATAATGCTAATGAATGATCTCAAGAACAAATACAATTGATAACAACATATATTTGATTCCTAATTCACTACTTTTACATAGAAGAAATGATAGCATTTCAACCATGGAAAGGCAATGTCTAACACATATCCAACACATATCTATACCTAGGAAATCATTCCTAACCATTTCAAGCATCAAATACACATATAATTCATGATCATTCAATGACAAATCATCCATTCCTAAGCTTCATAAACCAAGTTCTCAAACCATAACAAGAGGTTTAATCTCACATACCCAAGATGGGGTTTAGCCTACAACCATAACTATATAATCATAACCATAATCCATACAATAATACATGGTGAATTCAAAGTGAAAATCCAAAGAGGAAATGAAGAAAATGAGCTTAAGGCTCTGTAAAACGATCCCCAAAACAATGAGGATAAGTTCCAATATATACTCCAAAATAATTAAAATTAAAGCCAAACAAAATGCAAGTTGCAGGACCATTCGCGGTTCGCGCGGGATCCCTCGCGGACCGCGAGCCTGGTTCTCGCGGTTCGCGGCCGAGGATTCGCGCCCCGCGCGCCCGTGTCTCGGCGTAGTCCGCGACCGGAGTCTCGCGCCCGCGCGCCCGTGTCTCGGCGTAGTTCGCGACCGGAGTCTCGCGCCCGCGCGCCCGTGTCTCGGCGTAGTCCGCGCCCGTGTCTCGGCGTAGTCCGCGCCCGTGTCTCGGCGTAGTCCGCGCCCGTGTCTCGGCGTAGTCCGCGCCCGTGTCTCGGCATGGTCTTCGTGCTGGTCGGTCCTCGCGGCTCGCGACCGGAGTTTCGCGGCCCGCGCGAAACTTGGCATGGTCAAAACAGCAACACACACCCTCGCGGTTCGCGACCTAGGGTTCGCGGCCCGCGAGAGTGTGCCTTCACGCCACTTCTACGACCGGTTCTTCAATGTATCGAACGCGGTCAGGACGGTCATAGAAGGTCTTCAAATCATTCAAATCCATCGCAAGTGCAATTCAAGATCGAAATGCACGTCTTCAATTTCAAACCACTATGAATGATTCGGTCCAAAAGTCTAATATAATTACACAAAATACTATCTAAAACAACTCTCAAATGCTACAAAATAAGAGTATATCTAGGGGCTATCAAAATCCCCCACACTTGAACCTTTCTCGTCCTCGAGAAAGAACGATTAAGATCCAAGTGTATATTCTAAATAATTAAGCACATAACATTTGAGAGCTTACATATTTAAACAAGATAAAAGAAAATGTTTTTTTTTTTTTTTTTTTTTTTTTTTGCCTCTCATTTTTGCCTGATTCTCTCGTATTTTTGGAACCATCCGGGCATGCCTCTCATTTTTACCTGATCCTCTAGTATTTTTGGGACCATCCGGGCTGGTTTTTTTTTTTTTTTTTTTTTTTTTTTTTTTTAAATACAGTAATAAAAATAGCAGCAAAAACAGCAACAAAAGCAGCAACAAAAGTAATAACAAAATTCCTACACCTCTCCCCCACACTTAGTCTAAACATTGCCCTCAATGTTTAAATATATGAATGAATACCATAGTGAAAGGAAAAGGTATAGGGTAGACTCACTGCGAGGGGCCGGAGCCGTCGCGACGGCGCTGAGCTCGCGATCTGCGATGTCCCTCATAGTCAAATGCTCCTGGTCCCTGTGGGTGCATGGATGCCATCATGGCGAACATCACTGCCATATCATCCTCGTACCTCTCAGTATATGCTTGAAACTGCTGCTGAGTGACATACTGAGCCTCATGATGTGGAGGAGCGTACTGCTCTCCATGCTCCGGAGGTGCCTCTAACCTGGCAAGGGCAATGGTAGGTGCAGGAACTGTGATCTGGGTTGGCAAGGTGAGATCCTCTATGCGGGTGCGCCCAGTCAGTTGTACAGCCTCTGGATTTGGCAGGTACATGTGCTGATTCTTGGCTACTAGCCAAATGAATCTAGGAGGAGGATATTTGTGCATGGCCAAGACATTAGTGAACTCCAAAGAAGCAATGGAGTAAAACTGGTGAGCTCTCTCGGCTGTCTTGCCTATTGCCTGAATGTCTGGAGGTAGGTGGATGTTCAGATAAGCTGCCAGAAGTGAAATCATACCCCCCTGTGGTATCTTTCCCTTGGTCTTCTCAGAGGCCTCCAGACATTTCTGCACAAAAAGGTCCACCCAACAAGGGTGTTCTGGTCCCCAGCACATGGTCCAAAGGCATTGGACCTGCTCCCTAGTAATGTGCGTCAACTCTCCTTGGCAGAAGATCGTCATCACTAGGAGCTTGTGCACCATACGAACAGCTGGATGTATGATGTGGTTATTCTTTGTAGTGCCTGTGATGTTGGGAAATCCAGACAAGCAATTCCAAAAGTAAGTTAGATCAAATCCGTCCGGGTTAGCTTCTTTTGGATTCTTGTATCCCCCTGCATATTGGAACCCAAAAGCATCTTGGATCTCATCATAGGTCATCCGGCGGTCCACATCATTCAACCTGAAGGTGATGTAATGCATGTCATGGTCCTCGTCATAGTGCTTGGCTAGAGTGGATAAGAATTCAAATGTATAGCGGGTATAGGTCGGTGCCGACCGATCAATGAATCCTCTCATGCCAACGCGATCCAATAAAAATAGAACTGGTTGCTGCAAACCCAGCTCCTGAAGTAGCTCAGAGGACAAGAACTTCGTCTCCATGATTGTTCGCTTCCCATTCCCAATCAACTTTCTCCACCGTTGTTGGGCATCCTCATCTAAACCTTGCAGTCCCATAAGGTCTATAGGAGGCAGGTTTTCTGCAGGGGGAGGACTAGGTTGGCGAGGTGGGGATTCGGGAACCACAGGATCATGCGAACTAGAGGCCTCTCCTCGGCGTGACCTTTTCCTCGGTGCCATTATCACAATCTATTCAACAACAGTCCAGCACAACTATACTAGCTATAAGGCGGCAAGCCCCTACTCAAATAGCTCAGTTTATAACTAAAGGCGGCAAGCCTTTGAAATTTCAATGAAAACCTATTGGCGGCAAGCCCTAAATCACCCAAAATTGAAATAAATTCAGTAGGGTACCGTCAATTGAAGCCTTAGGATGCAATGTAGCTTAAGTATATCATCAATTTGATCAAAACACCACCAAATCAAAGAATCCAAAAATTAGGGTTCATAAGATTTGGGGGTATTTGATTGGGAGTTGGAATTTGGAATTTGGGATTGGGAAAAGGTTAAGGATGGTGGAGGGAAGGTTTTTGGGTAGTTGGTTTGGAACAAAAGTCGCCGGAGGTCGGCGAATCGGAGTGAAGAACTTTCCGGTGAGAATTCGGCAATGTGGGTAAAAGATGGTGTTTTGGATTGGGATTTTTGGTGGGTTTTGTTGGGAAAGCTTGGGGGATTGATTTGGGTGGAAGAAATCGGTTCAAAACTCGCCGGAATGGAAGATTGTGTAGGTGGCCGGAAAAGGGTCTTGGGGTCGGGAGGAATAGGAGAAGAAGAAGAAGAGAAAGAAAGAAGGAGAAAAGGTGAAGCTTTATTCCCCGTCTCCTCGCGGGTCGCGAGCGTCCATTGGCGGGCCGCGAAACACCGTCGCGGGCCGCGCCACTTCTTCGCGGGTCGCGAAAATGGCCCGTTTCGTTCCAGCGATTTCCGAGAAATCTCGGTCCTCGTCGCGGTTCGCGCGCCCTCTGTCGCGGGCCGCGCGTAAGTCCGTCGCGGTCCGCGCGATGAATTCGCGGACCGCGCGCTGAAGACCGTTGAGGTGCGCGCGAATCCTCGTCGCGGTGCGCGCCTTGTCTCGTCGCGGGTCGCGCGCGCTGGAACTCGGCGCGGTGCGCGCGCGCACCGCGCGCAAAACCTCGGCCGAACCTCGCAATCGTCGCGGTTCGCGCGATGAAGCCGCGAACCGCGAGCACATTTTCGCGGTCCGCGCGATCAAGTCGCGGGCCGCGAAAATGTGTCATTTTGTTCCAGGGATTTCCCGGAATCCTCTGTGTTTTCGCGGTTCGCGCGGTCTCTTTCGCGGACCGCGCCCCAAACGTTCGCGGTTCGCGCGATCTTCGTCGCGGACCGCGCGGAAATTGAAGCTCGTCGCGGCGCGCGCGACGAAATCGCGTGCCGCGCTCGACAAAACTTCGCGGATCGCGCGATGAAACCGCGATATGCGTGCATAGTGTCGCGGTCCGCGCGATCAATCCGCGGACCGCGAAAACTGTCGGTTTTGTGGCAGGGATTTCCAGGAAATCCAGCCTTGATCGCGGGTCGCGAGGCCTCGTCCGCGGTCCGCGAAAACCTCGAGCGCGGTCCGCGCGATGAATTCGCGGACCGCGAGGAATGCATTCCTTGGTGTTTGTTGTTTTGCACCACTTCAAACCTATTTCTACAAAAACAACATAAAAACTAGCGTAATGTTCGAATTACAAGCTTAATTAAATATACATAACAAATAAATATAAAGAAAGTAATGTTCCAAATGTTGAAATTGTTCGACGAAATACTTTAAAAGTTTCAAAACTCGTTTATTTAACATCGTCGGCACGATGTACCTCCATGGTATAGGTCACTCGTAGGCCGGGTTGCCTAGAGACATGTCCTCTAGGATCTCCGATTTGAAACCCTCGTAATACGGTTTCAACCTTTGGCCGTTGACCTTGATGATTTTGGCATCCTCGCCGCTTTGGATCTCCACTGCTCCATGAGGGAAGACCTTCACAACTACAAACGGTCCAGTCCACCGAGAACGCAGTTTGCCTGGAAACAACCGAAGACGTGATTGAAATAGAAGAACTTTTTGACCTACCTCAAAAGTTTTCCTAATTATCATCTTGTCATGCCATGCCTTCGTCTTCTCCTTGTAAATGGCCGCGTTCTCATAGGACTCATTCCGGATTTCCTCAAGTTCTTGCAATTGAAGCTTCCTTTCATTCCCGGCCTCGTCCAAGTTCAAGTTGAACCTTGTGATTGCCCAATAGGCTTTGTGTGCTAACTCCACCGGTAAATGACACGGCTTTCCAAAGACTAATCGGTATGGAGACATACCAATTGGAGTCTTATAAGCCGTCCTATATGCCCACAATCCATCATCCAACCGAGTACTCCAATCCTTGCGAGTCGGCCTAACCGTTTTCTCAAGGATGGACTTGATTTCCCTATTGGAAACTTCGGCTTGTCCATTTGTTTGTGGGTGATAGGCGGTAGAAGTCTTGTGATTTACCCCATATTTCTTCAACAATGCGGCAATGGTTCTATTGCAAAAGTGAGTGCCTCGATCACTTATCAACGCTCGGGGTACCCCGAACCTAGAGAAGATGTGAGATTTGATGAACTCTGCAACCACTTTAGAATCATCAGTACGAGTGGGGATTGCTTCAACCCACTTAGACACATAATCAACCGCAAGCAAGATATATTTGAAACCAAAGGAAGTAGGGAAAGGTCCCATAAAATCCATTCCCCAAACATCAAAAAGTTCACAATATAGAGGACAATGTTGGGGCATTTCATTCCTAGAAGAGATGTTTCCTACTCTTTGGCATTTATCACAAGACTTGCAAAATGTGTATGCATCTTTATTCAAACTAGGCCAATAGAAACCACAATCTAGCACTTTCCTAGCGGTTCGCCTAGCACCAAAATGACCACCACATGCATATGAATGACAAAAAGCAAGGATTGAATTTGTTTCATTATTAGGAATGCATCTCCTAATCACTTGGTCGGCACAATGTTTCCATACATAGGGATCATCCCACACATAAAACCTAGCATCATGCTTTAGCTTATCCTTTTGTGCTTTTGTGAAGTGAGAAGGGTACTTACTTGTGACAAGGAAATTCACAATGTTGGCATACCATGGAAGAGAAACACCAAGAGCAAATAATTGCTCGTCGGGGAACTCTTCGTGAAGATGCTCCTTCAATGCTTTGGCCCCAAACTCCTCATTGGGCACCAATCGGCTCAAATGGTCGGCCACTAGATTTTCAGCTCCTTTCTTGTCCTTGACCTCCAAGTCGAACTCGCTCAAGAGTAAGATCCATCGGAGTAACCTAGGCTTTGCTTCTTTCTTCGTCATCAAGTAACGAAGAGCTGCATGGTCAGTGAAAACAATGATCTTTGTACCAAGCAAATATGGCCTAAACTTTTCTAAAGAAAAGACTACCGCTAGCAATTCCTTTTCAGTTGTGGTATAGTTCCTTTGAGCATCATTGAGAGTCATGGATGCATAATAGATGGCATGGGGAATTTTCCCCACCCTTTGACCTAGCACCGCACCAACGGCGTAGTCACTTGCATCACACATGATCTCAAATGGAAGGGACCAATTTGGAGGTTGTATAATAGGGGCCGACACTAGCATGGACTTTAAACAATCAAATGCCCTTTTACAACCTTCATCTACCACAAATTCCACATCCTTTTGCAACAATCTACACAAAGGGGAAGAAATTTTTGAAAAGTCTTTTATGAAACGGCGGTAGAAACCCGCGTGGCCAAGGAAGGATCTTACATCACGCACACAAGTAGGGTAAGGGAGAGATTGGATGATATCAATTTTTGCTTTGTCTACTTCAATACCCTTAGATGACACTTCATGACCTAACACAATGCCTTTTTCTACCATAAAATGACATTTTTCAGAATTAAGCACAAGGTTTTTATCAATGCAAGTTTTTAGGACTAATGACAAATGAATTAAGCAATTGTCAAAAGAGTTTCCATGAACAGTAAAGTCATCCATGAAAACCTCTACAAACTTCTCAAGATATTCTGAAAAAATGCTAACCATACACCTTTGGAATGTGGCCGGCGCATTGCAAAGGCCAAAAGGCATGCGTCGATATGCAAAGGTGCCAAAGGGACATGTGAAGGTTGTCTTTTCTTGATCCTCTGGTGCAATGGCAACCTGAAAGTACCCTAAATAGCCATCAAGAAAACAATAGAAAGAGTGGCCTGCAAGCCGGTTAAGCATTTGATCAATAAATGGCAAAGGGAAATGGTCTTTCCTTGTTACCGCATTTAACCTTCGGTAATCAATGCAAACACGCCATCCATTTTGGACACGAGTGGGAATCAATTCGCCATGGCTATTCTCCACTACGGTCACTCCGGTTTTCTTTGGCACTACTTGCGTTGGGCTTACCCACTTACTATCAGAGATTGGATAGATCATTCCCGCGTCCAACAATTTAAGCACCTCGGCTTTTACTACCTCCATCATTGGAGGGTTCAACCGCCTTTGAGGTTGTCGGACGGGTTTAGCATCATCCTCCAATAGTATACGGTGCATGCAAGTACTTGGACTCATACCTTTGATGTCGGCAATGGTCCACCCAATGGCCTCCTTATGATCTTGGAGCACTTTCATCAACCTTTCCTCTTGTTCCTTGGTGAGCTTGTTGGAGATGATCACCGGCAATTTCTCGCCACCACCAAGGAATGCATATTTTAGATTCTCGGGTAGTGGTTTCAACTCCACTACCAGAGGTTTATTGAAAGATGGTCGGTTGCCCGAGCTCTTCAATACCTCGAGGTCTAAAATTGGTGCATCAAGAGAAAGTTCCTCAAAAGTATCTAGCTCAAAAATGCTTTCCTTCAAGTTAGCACTCAAAGCATATGTATGAACATTACTTGTGTGTAAACTATTGGATAAGGCATTTAACAAGGGATCATCAATATCATTTTCATAAACTTTTTGCACATAAGGCTCAATCACATCAATAGCATTGCAAGAAGTTTCTTCATCATTGTATTTCATTGCACCATAAATGTTGAATTCTATTTTATCCCCATCGAATTCCATGGTAAGCCTACCACTATGCACATCTATGATAGTTCTTGACGTTTTCAAAAATGGACGCCCTAACAAGATAGGGGTAGCAAATTTATCATGTTCCATGTCAAGAACGTAAAAATCGGCCGGGAACACCAACTTGTCGACTTTCACCAAGACATCTTCAACAATACCCTTAGGGTATGCATTAGAGCGGTCGGCAAGTTGGATCACCACGCCGGTTTTATGCAAAGTGCCAAGATTCAACGATTCATACAATGCATATGGAATGACATTTATGGATGCACCTAGATCTAGCATGGCTCTAGGAAAGTAAGTGTTCCCTAAGATACAAGGAATTGTAAACATGCCCGGATCACTACATTTAGTAGGCATTTTATCTTGAAACAAAGCTGACACATGTTCATTGATTTTTTCATTTTTAACATGCTTAGATCTTTGTTGACGATGGTTCACACATAATTCCTTCAAGAACTTAGAATATCTAGGAACTTGATCAATAGCATCGAGCAAAGGAATGTTTACCTCACACTTTCGAAGGACTTCGAAAGCTTCTTTGTCCATCTCCTTTTTCCGAGTATGCTTCAAGGCTTCGGGAAATGGTGCTTCCACATCAAAGGTAGTGTCCACCCTAGTTTTCTTGTGAAGAGGTGAGAATGGAGGTGACATTGGTTCAACATGAGAGGATGTCTCTACATGTTCCTCATCAATAGGTTCTTTTTCATTCTCAACCTCGGCCTCACCTTTTTCTTTGGCTAGCTCCTCAAGAATAACTTCTTCGTCGGCTAAGGTCGCCTCAATTTCGTCATTGGCTAAGCTCTTCTTCACAAGGCCTCTCTTGGGTGCCTTTTTCACAACCACCTCGGGTTCAAGAGCTTGTTTACCACTTCTCAAAGTCATGGCACTCGCATGAGGCCTTGGATTCAACTCCGTTTGTGCGGGTAGTTTCCCGGAGTTTTGTGCTTCTAACTTTCCCAAAACCGTGGCCATTTGACTCATTTGCACCTCAATGCTTTTGAGTCGAGCATCTTGGGGGAATTGGTCCGAGCTTTCACCTTGATTGTGGGATTTATCTTCCAACCTCGGATGAGCATTCTGAGGAGCACGGTTATTGAAACGGCCTTGACCTTGGTTCCTTTGGTATTGTTGTGGTTGAGGGTGATATTGAGGGTTTTGATGATCTTGGTACCCTTGATAGCCATAATCTTGGTACCCTTGGTTTTGGTAACCTTGGTCCCCTTGGTACCCTTGATCATTTTGCCCCCTTTGTCTATCAAAAGATTGACCACCTTGACCTTGATAACCCCCTTGGTAGCCACCTTGTTGGCCTTGTTGTCCCGTCGGTTCATCTCTCCACCGAAATTTGGGGTGATCTCTAGTTCCGGGGTTGTAGTGTTGAGCAAAAGGATCATACTTCCTTTGGTTACCCCTATCACCACCTTGGCCTTGTCCACCTTGAAAACCCCTACCACTTTGGTAGCCTCGTCCTCCTTGGTAGCCCCTAAAACCTTGGTTTCCTCCTTGATCGCCTCTAAAACCTTGGTTTCCTCCATAGACCCCCATGGCATTGACTTCTTCGTTATAATCCTCGTTTGCTTGAGGACAAGATTCGGTGAGATGGTTCGAAGCACAAATCCCACACGTCATCACTTGTTGCCGTGGTTGGTTCCCCGTGTTCCCTCCGGAGCTATTTCCCATCATGAAACCCTTCATTAATGCCGTAAGCTCCTTGATCTCTTGACGAGTTCCGTCATTGCTTCCACCGGAGTTACCCACTCGTAGTCTCCGGTCCCTCTTTGGTTTGCACCCCTCGGCTAGTTGCTCAAATAGCATCATGGCATCGGATGAACCAAGGTTACCAATGGAACCATAACAAGTCCTATTCATCGACTCGGTTTCTCTATCATTCAAACCATTGTAATAGAAACACACTAATTGAGGTTCGGTGAAGCTATGGTACGGGCAACTTGAAAGGAGAGTTTGGAACCTTTCCCAATACTCATACAAGGTCTCATCATCGTCTTGAGTGATGTTGCTAATGGCTTGTATCAAGACCGAGGATTTAGAGGGAGGAAAGTACTTGTCAAGGAACTTTTTCTTCAATTGTGGCCATGTAGTGATTGATGATGAAGGTAAACGGCTTAACCATTTAGCGGCCTTGTCCTTCAAGGTGAAAGTGAAGGTTTTCAACTTGAACTCATCCACACTCATCTCGGAAGGTTTCAAACTACTACACACCCTATGAAAAGCCTCAAGGAAGTCATTCGGATCATCCACTTCTCTACCATGGAAAGTTGGAAGCAAATTTATCACTCCCATCTTGATTTCGTATTGAGAGTTCGGGTAAACAATGCTCGATTGTTGTTGCTCATAGTTGGGAGACATGAACTCTCTCATAGAAATGTTGGTAGGAGAAGTGTTATGGTTTTGGAAAGGGTTGTAGAATTGGTTTCGGGGGGGTTTTGGCCGGTATCCTCTTCATCGTCCGCCATGTTGAAAGGTAGTGATTCACTTTCAAGGGATAGAGGATTAGATGCTAGTGACTCTTGCACTTGCCTCCTAAGTTGGCGGAGATTTCTTACTAGCTCGGAATCGTATTGCAAAGGGTCTTGGTTTGAGGATCGTGTAAGAACCATGCACCAAGAGCTAGAGCAATAGGGTTCCAAACCAAAATAGAACCTACTAAGAAAGATAGATTAGAAATAAAACTACAATATACACATAAAAATACGCCTTTTCCCCGGCAGCGGCGCCAAAATTTGGGAGGTCGTCGCCATACCTCTCAAATATACAATTTATACTTCACTTACTACCTTTCCACACTATTAAGTGTACAATGGTAAGTAAGGTTCGTTCCACAGGGAAAAGGTTATTTCTATGTATATCTTGTAGAATATATATACATATACATATATAAAAGCAATGTAAACAAGGGGGGGGGGGGGGGGGGTTTGAGTTGAGTTTTGTTTAAAACACTACTAAGTAAAACTACTAGAACTTTAGAATCACAACTAGTTTAGCATCTAAAGATTCAACTAAAAGATTAACTAATGAGAATGAGGGACTTGGGTACATGAGATTTGTATCTTCTTGTTATGGATTTTTCCTCAAACCTAGTTATGATACTTTGAGAATGGTGATTGTTTTTAATGGGAAACCATCTCTATTCTAGTTGTGAATCATGAAAGCATTTTCACAACTCTCATTGACAACTTATCTATATGATAGCAAATAGACAAATTGGCCAATGCTAATTCAAATTGGATGTTTTCCCACCTTACCCATGCAATGTGATAACACAATTGACATGAATATAATGCTAATGAATGATCTCAAGAACAAATACAATTGATAACAACATATATTTGATTCCTAATTCACTACTTTTACATAGAAGAAATGATAGCATTTCAACCATGGAAAGGCAATGTCTAACACATATCCAACACATATCTATACCTAGGAAATCATTCCTAACCATTTCAAGCATCAAATACACATATAATTCATGATCATTCAATGACAAATCATCCATTCCTAAGCTTCATAAACCAAGTTCTCAAACCATAACAAGAGGTTTAATCTCACATACCCAAGATGGGGTTTAGCCTACAACCATAACTATATAATCATAACCATAATCCATACAATAATACATGGTGAATTCAAAGTGAAAATCCAAAGAGGAAATGAAGAAAATGAGCTTAAGGCTCTGTAAAACGATCCCCAAAACAATGAGGATAAGTTCCAATATATACTCCAAAATAATTAAAATTAAAGCCAAACAAAATGCAAGTTGCAGGACCATTCGCGGGTCGCGCGGGATCCCTCGCGGACCGCGAGCCTGGTTCTCGCGGTTCACGGCCGAGGATTCGCGCCCCGCGCGCCCGTGTCTCGGCGTAGTCCGCGACCGGAGTCTCGCGCCCGCGCGCCCGTGTCTCGGCGTAGTTCGCGACCGGAGTCTCGCGCCCGCGCGCCCGTGTCTCGGCGTAGTCCGCGCCCGTGTCTCGGCGTAGTCCGCGCCCGTGTCTCGGCATGGTCTTCGTGCTGGTCGGTCCTCGCGGCTCGCGACCGGAGTTTCGCGGCCCGCGCGAAACTTGGCATGGTCAAAACAGCAACACACACCCTCGCGGTTCGCGACCTAGGGTTCGCGGCCCGCGAGAGTGTGCCTTCACGCCACTTCTACGACCGGTTCTTCAATGTATCGAACGCGGCCAGGACGGTCATAGAAGGTCTTCAAATCATTCAAATCCATCGCAAGTGCAATTCAAGATCGAAATGCACGTCTTCAATTTCAAACCACTATGAATGATTCGGTCCAAAAGTCTAATATAATTACACAAAATACTATCTAAAACAACTCTCAAATGCTACAAAATAAGAGTATATCTAGGGGCTATCAGGAGTATCATTTCAATACGCTCCTCTCTAGACTTTCTCTCTCCTCAAAGAACCTAGCAGAAAACTTTTCCCAAATCTCATCGGCGGGGTGACCGCCAGTGAACCCTGCCGCGTCGGTCCCCCCGCCACCTCATACCCAGGTTATCTCTCTACCACCCCTCTCGTACCTCAACTGGAATCTCCTTCTTCTCCAGCCTTCGAAAAGTCACTGGGGATCCTTCTGCGTCTTGGAATACCTGCATACCCTGGAAGCCCTTTCCCGTCTGATCAAAGGGATCAACTGATGGCCATCCAGACGCCGAAGATCCACAAAAAATCTTCAAGGTTAGCACAAAAAAATATTATTTTCTGCAGGAAGGAGTAGAACCGGGACTAAGACGGGCCGGGAAATGCGCATTCCGGTCACTCTCGTGGCACGGCGGTCTCCATGCGCTGCCACCGCTGCCCACGCGCCACCGCCATCGTCGCCCACCCGCCGCCGCGGTCTAAAGGCTTCCGGAAAGAAAACGACCTTCTCGGTGACATGAGATAAGGAATTCATTCTTTTTTATTATTTTAGTTATTTTAGTATTGCTGTTATAATTTCGTTTATAGGTTAGGTCTATTTTTAGCTTTTTAGAAAGGAGGATTGTTATAATTAAGGTCTCTTTTGCTCAAGTATCGGTTAGGTGAGTATGTCTGTCAATTCTTAGTTTTACCGACATGACCTTTTGTTTGGTTAAACTCTGTTGGCTTTCGATATGTCTTACATTGCAGTAAGGAGAAATCCAAGTCGGGGTAGTTATTGAACTGACCTTCTTGCGCCTCTGTCAGATTCAGATTTGTATACCTGATGGGTTGGAAATCATTTGATTCTCCAGCACAGTTCGTGTTAGACAGCTTGCTGATGCCTTGTCTCTGTACTAACAACTTGGATTTAAAGTCTCTTACATTAATAGTGGGGGATCTTAATCTGAATGAGACTGACCAAGAAGTGAATGCAGATTTAGGGTCATCGTCCGATACCATAGCCAATCAGTAGTCGGATAGTTCATCCCAGATTAGTTGAAAGTACAGTTGGTTATGGCCATTATCATTTTGCTCCCTTTCCATTTTTTCTTAGATTTTACTAGTTTAGTTAGTCTTTCAGTAGGCTATTCTGGCTTGAGATACAGAGAAGTTTAGAAGTTGATGTTAGACACTTCTCTATAATCTATCACTCAGTACTGTAATCTCTTTAATTTATGTTTGTTTGGTTTGGGGATTCCATTTATAATATCCCTCCGCTTATGGCGGTTTTAGCCTTAAAAATGAAAAATAAAAAAGATCATTTCCAGCACCGTTAGTTACTTGTATTTGGAGTATCATTTCTTTGTTTTGAAAAGAAAAAAGAACATTGCATTAATTTAATCAATAAACGCTTTTAATTAATAACTCCTTAAATTTTGAAAATATGTAGAAATTGTATATGTCTAGATAGCGTAGAAAGGTACCTGCGAAAGGGTGTGACGTGAGAGGACTATACAAAAATAATTTATAAAGTCGTCTTAAAGTCGTTTTCCATGTGATTTTCTTTGTATTTTCCCATCCATTTACATAAACTGCAATTCATATATTAAAATAGGCGGGGAAGATTAACACAGCTTTTATATTTCAGTAAAGATAAACAAAGTTCAAATATATATGGAGACCCGTGTAATATTAGCCATTGTTTTTGGGACTGTATTTGCATCCGCAATAGTGTTCACTTTGTGTTACATTCTTTCAAAAAGTAGAAGAACGAAGATCCCTCCGTCCAATCCTATCCCGCCGAATCGGTCGGTCTATCGGGACACGTAGAGAAAGGTCAAACAGCAACGGGCACGGTTGCAACAGGTCAAAAGGTCAAGACCAGTTCATGTCCGGCGAAGAAGAAGGATGGAGGAATGGTTGTCTTGGGGGTAGGCGCCGGAGTTGCAGCTGGTGCTTTCGTGACTGCAGCCGCGGTCGGAGATAGTACTGGTGGCGGTGGCGGTGGCGGTGGTGATGGTGGTTGCGGAGGAGGTTGCGGTGGTGGATGTGGAGGAGGCTGCGGAGGAGGCTGTGGTGGCGGTTGAAAACTTGAAAATCGTATGGCCATGGGATGAAATATATATATATATATATGTGTGTGTGAAATATGTATGTGCTGTGGGGATTTGGTGTTTTTTGTAATTGTTTTTTAATTCTACTTGTGGCATACCTCAAAATGATTCTAGCTATCAATATTCCAAAAGTTGTATATTTCAATAATCATTTATGTTATGCGATTTACCAAGCAAGCGATGAGCAATTTAACTCTTGATTCGATTGCCTAATTGAAAATTGAATTTGATTTAGATTGCCTAATTGAAAATTGAATTTTCATTTCCATTCTCAGAAGAAACTTCAAGATTTATTAAGCCGATAGGGCTTTTCAATTTGTGAGGTGACTCAACTGATCCGCGGAAGCAAGGAATCTCGTAGACGCTTGTTCGTGATTAATTAGTTCAATCAATGGTTTTGATTTATACTCTTCTTTCTTCGAATACAAATACTTTAATATATGTGAGTTATGTATCTTAAGAATATGATTATTTTTAGACGTCAATCATATTATCAAGCCAGAGGGACACTACAATTCTTCTCTTTTTATAATGATATTATATGTTTTTATTTTTTTAAGAAAAAAATAATATTTATGTTAACAATATTTGAATCGTAGATGCGGAAAAATAAAAACACTACAATTAAGAAAAAAATAATATTTATGTTAACAATATTTGAATCGTAGATGCGGAAAAATAAAAACACTACAATTAGTTACGCAGTTTGAGGTGGGAGCCTAGGGGTCAACCCAGACGAGTAATCAACGACTAACTACTTTTTTTTCTATATATTACAATGATACATGATAATTAAATGGTTGTTTTATTGAAGGTTACTTTTTTACTATAAATTACAATCATACGATGCGATGTTGAATGTTTACCTTTATTTTGATTCAGTTTAGTTTAGTTTGATCTGTCTGATTAGTTTTTTTTTTATAATCTCTTCGATATTGTTATACCGCATTCTATCTTTTGACAATGACAATGTCAATGGTTTATGCGTACTACAGATATAAAGTGATTATAAATTGTAAGACCATACAAGTCCAAGATAATATTGTTGAAGTGGATGGAAATAAAATAGAACGTGCGAATGAATGGAGGCCTATAGATAGCAATCGTCTGTATTGCGCCATTCGTAATGCCTGCCTAATTTCAGCATGTACCTTTTCTTGTCTCTGTTGTCTTGAATTAATGTTTAGTGAAAGAAAGAAGACTTTTCGCGCTGATGTTGAAAAAGGTCAAATCGGAGATGGTGGTGGTTGTGGGGGCCGGCGGTAGCGGCGACTGTGGGGTTGAATAAAGCTATGTGTTTCTGTAAGATGTGTTGAGAATGTCCCAAATTTCAACAATGATGGATGAGGAAATCTTTCCACGATAGAACATGAATAAACTTGGTAATCCTTTTGGCATAGGATTTTTAGTTTATCCGGTTTCTGTAAGGGTTTCTTGTAGTTGAGAGATCTATATAAACTCTCATTCACCTCAATTAGAGGTGTGCGAGATTTGACGAACACGCGTCTGGAGTCACCAGAATATTGAGTCGTTGGGAGAGATGATTAGTATACCAGCATATTGGAGAGATAATTAGTATAGAGAGATTTTGTGAGAGTTGACTTTGTAATTCTCTAGAATATCCAACCACGTTAAATCTGTGTTTTGTATTTCCGCATTCTGTAATTGTTATCTTAGATTGAACACGAAGGGATTAATTTCCTAAAAAATGTATTTGCAATATTTGTTTTTGTAATTTATAGAGTACCAGATCCTTATATATAATTTGTAATTAATGTGAATAATATTTCGATGTACTAGACATTAGTATTTTTTCCTAAATTGATACTCCCTCCGTCCCCTATTAATTGTCCTACTTTTTCAGTCAAATATTTTCACTCTATGTTTAACCATTAATAACTTTAATTATACTTAATAACAATTTAAGATATTTTAATATTCTAAGAGTGTTTCACACCGAGAATCTAAAGATATTATATATGATGATATTATATTTATATACAAAAAGTTATTAATGGTCAAATATGGTGTGAAAAAAGTTCACTATTTTAATAGGACAATTAAAAAGGGACGGAGGGAGTACATGATACAGCGTAATTTAAATATAACAATATTTAACATGTATTTTAAAGTATCGATTTTATTCAATAAAATATTGACTCGTGATTTAAAATATGTATGGCATAGTTTTGGATTTAAATGTCCAAGATAGATAACATTTTTGTTCATGATCAGGTGAATAAAGTTATACATAATTGAATTATATATCAAACACAAAGTCTTGATATGTGTTTTCTAAATGGCGGTATTGGACTGATGGTATTGGACAGTGTGGGGGGTTGATGTGGTGATCGGTGCCAGAGAAAAAACGACGTCATGGAAGGCAAGGTAACTGAAGCCAGTATTGGTACATTCGTCCATGTGTGTTGTGAGAAAAAAGACTTGTGTGATGAAAGTTAAGGAATATGAAGAAGCATTTGAAGATAAGGATACTAATTCACTTAGAGTAAGTCCCCTTTTTATAGTAAAAGGGAATAATTGCCATAGTATACATATTTTGTCCCCTTTTCATCTTCAATACCTATGCTAAAACCTACTCTACTTTAGAGGATGGGAGGACAGAGAGTATTTGGATAGGTCATTTTGCAGGTCCAAATTGCTCCTCTTTAATTTAATGTTGTAATTAATTTTTCTCTTTTTCTCCCAAATATTTAATTAATTTTCCTCTTTCAATTAATTTTAATTAATACCAAACGTCTACGATCATCGATCCTGAAATAATTACAGATCGGCTCCGGGGAGCCCTAGGTGCACCACCGACGCTGGCACGTCCGACGACATTCCGGACAATATCCGATGCACGCATCTCCGCCTCTCTCCACCACGCTCATCGAGCTGGGGGCCTACAACGCAGCCCTTAAATGATTTGAGATCTAGGGTTTTCAGAGAGGCTGATTTGGAGAGGACTCCTGAAGAAAATTGGTTTCAGTCATCAAATAAATCATAATGTATACTTGAATACATTGTGATGTATACAAGACTTTGTCTCTAATTTGTTTTTTTTGATTTTATGCAAACATGCTGCTGGAACTTCTTTCCTGAGAGGACCTCAAATTCGAAGCTTTTTTTGGATGAGGACCCTTCTGAACTCTGAGAGGACTCTTCTGAACTCTCAAAGGGAGTGGGAGAGAGATACTGAACAAAATTGGATTCAGTCATCAAATAAATCATGATGTCTAGTCGCATACATTATGATGTATACAAGACTTTGTCTCTAAAAAAAAAATGTAGATTGTATGCAAACCTGCTCCTTCAATCTTTGTTCCATATAGTCACAAAGCGATGTCCTCAAACTCGAAGTTTCTTCTATATCAAACCAAATTTCCCTAAACTGAAATAAATGGCATCGAACAAGGGCGTTATTTATATGCTGCCATGGATACAATATGTACTCATATAAAAGACTCACTATTGTCGTTAAATGCTCGTTTTTCAGCCTCTCCGGAGCCTCAGACATAAACCGGTTCATGAAAGTAAACACACTAGTGCAAAACAGGTAAAAGAAGGCACATTTTTAAGGCGGTTCCTCATTGCAGGAAGGAACCGCCTTAAATTGAAGCAGTTTTCGAACTCGAAAAGGTATTTCGGACGGTTGAATTCAGCTGGGGCGGCGGTGAAGATTCTACGGCGGTTGTTCTTTGTATTTACGGCGGTTATCTTAGAACCGCCGTAAATAATACCCACTTTCGATATCGAAACACATAATAATATACAACTGACATCGCTAATATTTATATACTGTTTTCGATATCGCCTGCATGTTAGGGTTTCAAGACACCAATTATGTTGCGATATCGCTGTTAATATACAATTATTCGCGATATCGAACAAGAAGTTTGATGCTGCAATGAAACTATAATCAATATCGAGAAATGTGTTGCCTTTAAGTTTGATATCGAAAACATAGTCGGTTAGATCCCTGTGACACCCGACGATCTCTAGTTCAATATCGTATAGATATAGACATAGATTTGCGATATCGAATTATGTTTTGCGTTGTCTTTTCGAATTCGATAAAATGTTCTGGTCATTTTTTATAAAAGTTATACCACTTGTTTGAGCTTAAATTTTCACCCCAATTTGGCATTGTTGTATTAAAATTGACTATCAAATCATATCAACACCAATATGTAACAAAAACACTCCATTAAGAATTCAATGTAACAAAACCAAATTGAAATGAATTGTATTTGCTTGAATTCATATTCATTGTATTTGCTTCAAGTTCTACTACTTGTTGGTTTGCTTGAATTCAGATTCGTTGGATTTGGGAAAGCATCATGGAGAAATCGAAAAGTCAATACATTGAGGAGCACAAAATTCATTCATGTGAAATTAATGTGTTGAAAACCTTTCATTTTCCCAACATTAATTGAATTGTGTGTATCTAGGTCCTCTTCAACTCTATTTAAAGGGCCAAGATGAAGACCAAAGTCATTCACATCCTTTCTTGTCTACAAATTTAGTTTTTCAGATTTCAAATGGCTAACAATGGAGGTCTTTTAGTACAGGCGCAACAACAAAGAGCTACTATGGAACAGGAGGTTGTCACCATGAGAATAACGATGATGGGAGGTAATAAAAATTCGAATTCGTCATTTTATTATTTCTGTGACAGTAGAGAAGAAACTCTTTCTAATTTCTAGATTTCCTTGTAGAGTGGGAGGAGCGTAAAGCAAGAATGCGCCGGCAGATTGAGAATCAAAGGGATGACTTTGAGTTAGAACTACGAAAGTATGGCTGGGCAACTTTTTGTCATTTAGATGGAAAGCGCCCAGTAGTCCTTCTTACAAAGACTATGTTTGATGACCGTGTTCTCCGTTGTGAAGTAAGAATTTTGTTTTTTTGTTTGATTCGTTTATATATATTTTCCTTTATCATTTAAGGTCTGGTCCAATATTAACGCAATTTTTGTTTAATTGTGCAGAAAAAAATCAAGAAGATGGAACGTGCTGTTGAGAGAGGGATTAAAAGGGCTGAGAAGGAGATCCGAGAGGATCTTAAATGGTTTGAAAAACAGGTGGCTGAGTATGGTGAGCAGTGTGTTAATCGAACACTAATCCATCGTCCCTTGCATTTCAACTGTGCCAACTTCTTGATGTGCGACATCTCCGATGAAGAATATGATCCTAATGTTTAAGTTTATACATTTATTTAACTCTTAACAATATTTATATCGTCATGTCAAGGGCGATTTTTTCCCCTTTCATTTTTAATGTTTATGACATTTGTTACAGCCATGTCAAGGGCGATTTATATTTAATATATTAAACTTTTGTTCACGGACATGTATGAAGTTCTTTATTTGCATGGGTTTGCTAGAACATATTGTTAGTTATGTTCTTGGATTGGATGTTACTAACAAATCAAAACTATTTATCCATTAAATCAATCAACGGCATTGACTCAAGGCGGTTCTAAAAAATAGTGCCTTAAAAACTGGTATTTTTCGAATGAGAAAAGTATTTTCGCTGGTTTAATTTAATTTTCGAATGATAAAAGTATTAGGGTTTCAAGAAAAGTATTTTATTTTTCGAATGAGAAAGGTATGTTGCGATATCGCTACAACATATATACCATTTTCGATATCGCCTAGTTGTTGGGGTTTCAAGACGTCTATTACTTCGCGATATCGCAGTTAAGACAAAACAGTTTCGCGATATCGAAGGTATAATATATTGACTAACGATATCGAATTAAGTTAATGGCTTAGCAGTAACCAGTTAAGATGCGAACTCGTTCATTTGTTGTCATGTAACTCACATATATTTCGATATCGAAAGACCGGGTTGAACCCCTTCGAAATCGAATGTATGGTTCCGATACACATATATAACACTATGATATATGAATATTTGAACTTCAAACTTAAAATAAAAAGAAATGTATCAAATATAAAAAACAAGAGTTCGTAGATCTTGAAGACATGAAGAAAAGAAAAAAAACAAGAGTACGGACAACGTCAAAACAAGACAAAAGTTAGAGTGCCAACAAAGCAAAAATAAGAACAATGAGGATCTAAGCTCCTCTAAAATTATCATTCTCCTTCATTGGAGGTAGCATAATGAAGTTGTCTTCATCATCACTGTCGTCGTCGTCCCTTATCCAGCCATAGCAAGGTTTCCTAATCCTTTTCGCCGGCACCGAAGCTTCACATTTGACACCCACGTTGTCAACATCATTTGTAGGACCTTCTAGTGCTATGGAATTGGATGCCGAACCAATCTTGCTTCCACTTGCGATTGGGACCTCAAGCTTAGCAACCTTGTTTACCACAATGAACAAATCCAATCAAAATCACTATTTAATTTTCGGCGGTCACTATGTGCTTTCATATACAAGATTAATAACTATTTCCAAGCACAACAAAGGTACCAACAACTTTAAAAAACCAATTGCAAGAACAAAAGTATCATTAACTACTGTGAAAAAAAATCGAATCTACACCCTTTTCATAGTATACATGAATATAGGAATGTCATTACCTTGGCAGAATTCCGGTCAATCAAGGTGGTCAACACCAACCTCTCTCGCTGGGTCTCCTTTTGAGAACAAGATAGGATAGTATCCTTCGACATGTTGAACTTGATGATGGTTTTCTGTAAAGGGATGGGTTTGGGGTTTGTTCGCCTTTGATGGATTGGAGAATTTGTGATAACAAAGTAGATTTTAGTTTTCTCCGTCGGTTGTTTTATATTATTCAACATTCTTTCGATATCGTAGATGGCTTATATTTATGTGCGATATCGAAATTGTTGTCGCCGTCCTATACAGGGAACTAGGAGACACAACGTTCGATATCGAAATATAGGAAACACATTTTACGATATCTCATATATATTTTGCTAGGGTTAAGGTTTAAGGATTCGATACCGAAAATAGGTTCTATTGAAAACGGAGACATTGCGATATCGCTAGAATGTCGGGTTTATCAAAATTTAAGGTTCAAACTAGTCAATGAGTTATCTTTTAAGCTATTTTCTTGTGTGGGTAGTTTGTTCCAAGAGTTTCTCTCGAATTTCACACTCCATTTTAAGGGATTCAAGCTCTTTAGTCGGTTGTTTGGATTTATACCATAAGCTTGCTCTAAAAGGTATGACATTTGAATTGTTTTTTGAGATATGGAAATTACCTTTGATTTGTATGTGAAATTTTTGATTGTGACGTTGTGTTTTATCGTTGCTTGCGTAGGAGTTTGTTGTTGAATGTGCGATTGGGTTCCCATACTTGGCTGATGGGGGGATGACGGAAATAGAGGCACGCGAGAAGGTGATACCATTGAAGCATGATGACATTCCCCGGGATGAGATGTTTATTAGAGGTAGGATGAAAAGTGATGGCAAATACACAACACTCGAAGTTGAACAAGCCGGTCAAAAAGTGGTAAGATGATTTATTATATTTGTTTTATTAACATTTAATACAAGGGTTGTCAATATATACTCCAAATAATGTATATATTGTTTGTAGGAAGAGGTTGTCGTTCAAGAAAAGGAGGGCCTATTTACACCCGTTGGTAAGTGTGATATATTGGCTAAAGCCGTTGGTAAGGATCATCCCGGGAGAGCAAGGGGTGTAGGTAGCTACTTGAATCAAAGAGATGCTTTTGGAATTAAGCGAAGTAATGGAAAGTCCAAGCCTTCCGAACTCTACGTCGCCAAGAGGACAATCCGATTGCAAAACGAGACGATTGAGAGGATAAATGTAGATGTTGAGGACTTGCGAACCCAAGTACAATCCATGGCACAACAAATGGGTTACATCCATACCCCCAAAGAAAATGTCGTTGTTGGTGAGCGCCGTCCATCATCAAGGGGATCACATCATTCACCGGTTAACGATGAACTCGAGGTAATCAATGGCAATGTTGACGTAGAGCCAAAACAACCTTTGGAAGGCAAAGGGAAAGAAATCACTTCCAAACCAACCAATCTCAAGGTAATTCCTACACTTACAATGTTAGTTCATTATTTTAATTTTTTATTAATAACTTTTAGATTATATTGTCATTAGATATCGACATACAAGCTATTCATTGATGTTGGTCCCAACGAACCTCCTAGGCATGTTGCAAATGGAACTTTTGATCAACAAATGCGCACACACCATTTCAAAGAGATTCCTTTGGGATTTGGTAGAGTTGGGATAGGAAGGGCAATAGACAAATTGACACTTTTACCAATGCCCGAAGGGGACGCAACTATGGTAGGGCAAGCCGTAGCAAGGTTTGTTATTTGGCCTCTTTGGTTGATAGTTGATGGAAATTGTAATGATATACCCCATAGGAAAAAGTCTCCCGAGTTGAAGAACCCAACAATACCCAAAAAATACCCCACCACTTATAACCCTAAGCAAGAACTTGAATTCCTAAAGGCACTACCTATGTTCGTTAGAACACTATTTGAATACTTAGACCACCAAGACAAAAATTCGACATATCTATTTTCGTGTAACGAGAATGTGTTCGGAGAGAGAAGGGACTTGAGGGTTCCCTTGGACGATTTCAAGCATTTATGGAATATGGAGCAATTGGACTCCACTATGCTATCACTACATCAAACGTAAGTTTTCTCATTATTATATAACAATAAATATTATGCTAACCTTTACATTCTATACTAATTGTTTACATTTCCTCAATAAGATACATGTGTCACAAGTCAAGGCAAAAGGGAAAAGATTGGATGGGTTTCCTATGTCCCGGTTCCATGACTATATTTGAAGGTAGTCCCCCGACAAGTCAACATGAATATCTTACCAATGCACTTCGTAAGGGGAACAAGAAGATATTCATAGGCCCCTACTTACAAGGGTAATCAACTTTCTATATACTTCATTACAAAACTTATGTAAATGTCTTATATAATATGATGATCTTAATTTTAACTGGTGCCCATTGGCGTTTTGTTGCTATGGTTCCGGAGCAAAAGCGAGTGTATTGGATTGATTCTCTAAACAATCCACCAACCAAATCCTTCGCCGATCTTCTTGAGGTGGTTATGCATGAGGTGAATGATAACACACTTCAACCTTTTGAACTAATACAAATAACGGTAAGAAATTTCATTTATTTGCATTTTGTGTTGTATCGTGAAAAATCGTTGTCTAACTACCGTCCTTGTATTTTCAACAAAACAAAGTACAAGAGACAACGATCTAATTGGGAATGCGGCTACTACGCATTCTTATTTGCCGACAAGTGTGTTGAGTCTCTTACATTGGACAATCTAGATCTTCGTCAAGTAGCTTCATTTTCTTCTCCATAATGTATTTCCATCATTCATTTGCTTTGCAATATAAGTTGACATGGATTTATTCCTTCCTTGTTCAATCCACAAACTGCAGATTTTTGAGCATGACCAAACTCCCTACACCCTTGCCGAATTGAATGATGCAAGAAATAAGTTCGCACGCCACCTTGTTATGGTTCGTGGCCGGGTTATAGCAACCCCCCTTGTAGAACCATAGGTTTAGGGTAAAGGATAGTTTTAGCTGTGTTGTTGTGATCGTAGATGGCGGTTTACTGGTAGTTATGCAAAGGCCACCTTTTTTGCCTAATGTAGTATTTTTGAAAATGGGCAGAAAGACCTTTCGATTTCGAAATAGGTAGCACTAAGACATATGCGATACCGCATATGTATATATATACTTTCCGATATCGAATAAATTTTCAGACATATTAACTGCATATATTCTTTTCGAAATCGAATATATCTACCATATATGTCGATATCGCGATTGCTCTCGGATCTTGACACAGGGGATCAGCCGATTTCCAAAGCGATATCGAACGAAATAACGTTAGGGTTTATTAATTTACAATATCGTATATTTTATGTGAGGATATTCGATATCGAGAACACTTGATCAATCAACCCAACGTTGTTGCGAACTTTTGGTACCGAGAGTAATGGATTATAGATTCGAAGTCGAAACAAAATTATGTAGATTTTAATTTCTTTAATTTATTACGGTATCGAAACTAACGTTAAACCCTAACGATATCGAAATTGTGATTATTTTGTTTTCAGAATTCACATTATTTGCGAATTCGATCTTTCTCGTACTCTTCATCGAACTCGAAACTAATGTCGGTCGAATTTGATTTTCGATATCGCAATTGTATTAAACCCTTATCGGTACCGAGAATAGGGCACTATAGATTCGAAGTCGAAACAAAATTATGGTGCTTTTAATTGCTTTAATTTATTACGATATCGACATTTACCTTAAACCCTAACGATATCGAAAGTGGGATTAATTTGTTTTCAGAAATCATATTATTTGCGAGTTCGATCTTTCTCGGACTATTCATCGAACTCGAAAATACTGTCGTTCGTATTTTTGTTTCGATATCGCGACCATCTTAAACCCTTAGTCTGGACGAAATCGATATCGTAAAACGGGGTTAAAGCCTGTTGCGTTTGACACTTGCGAAATCGCAAAACAGATTACCGAAAGACTTTGCGAGTTCGAAAAACAGTTCAAAAGGACGGCGGTTCGGGGAACCGCCTTAAAAAACCCGAAAATTTAAGGCACGGCCACAGAAGGCGGTTCCTTTGTGCCTTCTGTGGTACGTTGAAACCGCCTTAAATTACCTGTTAGACCACAATCATGGGCGTTTCCATGTTGAGGTACCTGCTCTCACAAAGATAAAAAATGTAAAATCATAATAAGTATGACCAATAAATAATTAGAAATTCCCAATAATTTACCTTCATTATATGTTCCCTGATTTTATTAGGAAGAGAGTCCCACACAGATCTTGCAAGAGGGACACCAACAACATCTTTGCCTCCTTTTGCAGTCCACTCTTTTATTAAGAAACTGCAAATTTGAGCTTAGCTAAAGGTTGGTTTCACAACAGTAAAGATGGACTTAAGTGAAGAAGTTATAGCAACCATAAATTACCTCTTTATGTCACTGAAAATAGTCTCGTTCTCGTGCAATCCAAAGGATTCTAAGTGAAGGAGTTTCAATTCTAAATGATCTTCCTTGTTTGGCATGCACACAATCACCAAACTCCAGTGATGACTGTAAGGCACAAAAGAATAGAGCAATGAAATGAGGTGGAATTTGACATGTTTTTAGACAAATGGGCATATCATAGATGAAACTTACATGATAATACCGGCCCAACACCCTCGTGGGCCTGGAGAATGGCTAACGGCCCAAGACGAAAGGTAGCAATGCCTTTCCCGTATGGACGCATCCGGACAAGCAAGAAGACGAGGAAAGCGACAAGGTAAAGTGGTCCTCACCCTAATCCCATGAGGGCATCCCTACTATAAATACCAACCCCCAAACAGTGAACCATGTATGTGACATTTATCTCTCTACTTCTTATTGAGAGCATTTATGTACGATTTCCTCCTCATCGATATCCCCATCTCATCATCACACCGGAGCCTCTACCCCCGGGTAGCCTCCTGGGTCTGTTTTGTAGGTTCATCGCAGGCCTACCCCAGAGGATCCCCGGATAGCTTTGATCCTCAGGAGACCGGCAGATTTCAGTAGCATCATTACTCATAAACGGGGCACAAGTATATATGTTTTCTGAAATATATTCTTTTTCCTCAACCACTTATGTACACCGGTAAATTGTTCTTCACCCTTTTTCTTCCATTGAGAGATACAAGAAACACTCACACTCAACGTCAAATAATTGAACCAACCTTTAAATGACAGAAATATTTTATAAAGAAAAACAATATACCCATTTTGAAAGTACTACATAGAACAGAGAGTCAAGTGTGACAGTGGCTTCTGATTGTGGCATCCGACAACTGCCAACACCGAGATATATACAATACAAACATCCAGAAAATATGAGTTGAAGGGATGGACACGACAATAATGAATATAAGCAAAATATATTACCAACTCACCATATATAAAATTGCACTATGGAATCATTTACTTCTGCACCAGGTGTAAGGGAATTCATGTCACGATCACTGATATTGATGCTTCCAAAGTTGTTAACATGCACAACAGAGAAACATCAGATAGAACATATTAAACATATATATCCTATATTCCCTGTCTACACAAATGATAGAAATGACTTTACCGAAGGAGTCCCTTAGAAGCCATATGAGCACCAGAATCTTGAGAGGGGGTTTGATGAATGAACTGTAGAAAAAAAATTAATAAGAAAGAATAATATTAGAAAAGAAGTGAAAAACTTATTTATGAGAAACAATATTAGAAAACATTTGGAACAAATGATTATTAATGGTAATCAGAATGTGCAAGATCTTTAGGGTATGAAAGTATCTTAGTTAATGAAATAAGACATGGAATGTTCAAGTGGTGAGACTAAAGAGATTGCTCAGAGAATATTTGCTATCACAACTCCATGAAACCACCCCTTCCGGGAGGTACCTAAAGAATATGGAACCTCTTCCACTCTTTCAACTTCTCACTATAGGCGTCCAAGAAATCAATACTATTGCATCCTCTGTTTTGGCAATGAGTGACTTAGAAAGTTCAGCAATATTGTGAAACTCATCCACTTCAAACTACAAAGGAGCCAAATTTGGTAAATGGTCCTCTACAAACATGAAGTTGAAAATCGGCGCCAAAATACGTCACCGATGTCAGATGGCCTAAAATATCACTTGGCAGCCCCAAGTTCTGATAAGGCTCGAACAAAACTTGCTGAAATATATATAAATTATTATTATCAATTAATATCTCACCATTTATTCACAATATTATTCCTAATTTCAGAGAACAAACACACAACAAAATGTCTATCGGGCGTCTATACCAATTTACAACATGTACATTCTGCACATTGTATCATTTGGCATACATTCATTGGTCACACCCAACGGATATGGTTCTCGAATCACTAGTTCATATATCCAGTTTGTTGAGGTATTACCAAACGTGGACATGCATGCTTGGGGTGCGGCATTATTGACCTCGGTTCTAAGGGGTTTAAGAGAAGGGGGGCATGGATGCCAATGGATAACGTTGGTAAGAACCTATCTGCCTTATAGTTTTTTAATCTTTTTATTCTGAAGGTTTTCTTATTGATAGGCATTCTTTCTTATCCGTATTCCAAAACTGCGGAATATGATTGATGGAGATGTTACAGAGGATGTGGTGAGAGGTTGGTCAGCACCGCTTATTGTTCCAATCACTCATACTTTCAGCTTTGGAAACACTGTGAAACATTATCACGTTAGTGATTTGATTGAAGGTTTGACAATTGAGGTAACAATCTTTTCTGAGCAGCCGCCTGAACTACACTTTCGAAATAAATTCATATCTTCGTAAGTGTAACTCATTTTATCCTACATATGCATCAATATGATATTAGAACACTAAATAACCATTTAGAATCAAGGTTGGAACAATAAGCACAACATTAGCATAATCACTTTGGGTCTTGGAAATTGGAACATTCATAGCCGATATCGTCCACTCACTTTGCTCCTTTGCTCTAGTAGATTTGATCAGTAGATTACCCTTATCGGTTCATCTCAATTTTTATAGCCCATGTAATTTTTTTTCCCTCGATATTAGCCCCTCGTTTTTTTAGCCCCTTCCTATTGGGTGCATTTTTTTTATTTAGCCACTTATTTCTTATTGAACTGAACTAAAAAAATCAAAATCATGACAGTTGCACACAGTTAAAGGCACCTTCGATTATACCCAATGCATTTTTGATAAAAGCGAAGTTTGTAACTTCACCTTCTCCACTCGCGATTGATTGTTCTGGTTGAACCTTCACCGCATCGTTTGTGCTATCTCTAGGCATATTCCAAATGTTTTCGATCCGCTTTTGACGGAAGTTCTGGCTCTAAAAGAGCACTTTGCATAGCACACGACACGACCTACGCCTTTTGGAAACACACGACCTACGCCTTCCGGAAATAGCGATGATTAGAGATATACTCTAGAACTGTTTCAGATGGTGCGGGATGAAACCATGTCCGGCGGTAGCAACCTCGACATTGGATAGAATTAGATCACAGTTAGAGAATAGTATCTTGTTGGGTACATAGTAAATCAAACTTTGTAATTCACTCTCTAGTAGAGTTTGTGAAGACCAGAACCATAAGTTTTAATGCATGGACGTTTCCTCGTAATTTTGTTGTAATTCTTTTGAACAATTTCTAATAATTTTGAAAATTTTACTTTTTTAAAAAATTAAAAGATACCAAACATGTTGATAAGAAAAACAACCACACGATCGATATGAAAGTGGTGTAGGGAGGATTTTATCCCAGAATTGAAGAAAAATGATCGTCGGACAGACTGAGCCTTTTCTGGGCAGATTTGATATTCGATATTGAATGGGCATGTATTGTACCTTTTCGGAAAGGAAAATAAGTCGATATTCGATAAACATAACTCACTACTATGTAATGAGCACCATGCTGGTTAGCCCATTTGAGATCGTTCAAAGCCTTAAATTGGCGTTTTAATATTTTTATTATTTATTTTCTATTTTAGAATTAGTTTATTTTTAGCCCAGGGTTTAAGAATAATATTTATACTATTTTGTAGAAGGCACAAATTATGCAATCAATTATATTATTTTAGTAGTAACAGTGTTCTTTCTAGATTCGATAAACTTGTAGTAGCAGTGTTACTTAGGTTTTAATAACGGATAGAATGTAACTTTAGAAAACTTTGAAGCAAAGATAAAATCCACACTCAATTTAGGATAAAACCAGTTACTCACTTTTCCTTCTTGATTTTACTGGACACCAGACAAAGCGATCCACATGAAATTAAAGCAATAACAGTTTCCAAACAATTTCAGAGACGAATTAAGACAAGTCGGATCCTCTGCGCAAATATTCTACGCAAACATTACGCCAAAACGACGTTGTTTGTGTTTTTGCAATAAATTATCAAGTAAAATTTTCTGCGGACATTAACCATAATTTCGTTTTAATTGTTTATGTTTTACCGTAAATTCATAAGTTAATTATTTTATGTACAAACATCTACATGAGTCTGGATTAAACTATTTTGTCATGTTTTTGTTTAACACAATATTATTTAATGTTTGTTTTATCAAAAAAACTATAATTAATGTTTAATTAAAATTTTGAATATAATAAACAACAATATTAATAAATTAATAAATATTAAATATTAAATAAAAATTAATTAAGTTGTATTTAATTAACTTCATTTATATTTTTATTAAATAAATTGACAATGACAATAAATTAATCGAGTCTAACTATTTTAAAATGTTTTCCAATTCTATGGTATAAAATGTATGAATTTATCGTTCTATATGTATATTTTGTTGTTGTTGTCGTGTTTCTTTCTTAGCAAATTTATCATCCTTCCAATTCTAATACCAATTCTAACTATTTTAAAAAAGCATTCGTGAAATAGACTAGTCGAATTGGATGTCAATTCCACTTATGGTAATCGCTTCTGGGCGTTTCCCAGTACCTTGAATGATTTTCTTCAAAAAAAAAAAAGCATTCGTGTATATTGAAGAAGTTCAGTCAGATTAATAAATGATTGAAATAATTTACTGTAGAAAGACAAACAGTCATTTTGCGTAACTTTGGCGTAGAATCTCTTGCGTAGAGGATCTCGAGCGGAATTAAGATGATAAGGATTGGCGTGTGAGGCCAAGCGCCGCATGCGAATACCGATCCTGCGCGCGTGTGACTTTGGAGGATGTTTAATTAATTAGTTGCTGCATTTTTGTTTTAATTATTGGTGTATGAAAATGAAAGTTCACTCTTCATTTTTAAACAATTATGCTATTATATTTATTTATTTTAAGATTAAAGCCATAAATGGCAGGAGCCTCATGATTCCATTGACAGGGCTTATATGTATCGTTTCCATTGCCATTATATAGTTGAGTTTTCTTGTGATAAATATATAAAACCAAGTGATAATTAGTTGAGTTTTCTTGTGCGGAATCACCACGCATCTATAAATTCCTCATTTCATATTGATTCAGTCCCTCCCAAAAATTAACACTATTTTATACACTTGAGGGATCTGATTAATAAATCATCGATCCCTTCCTATAAAAACTCTAATCACGATCTCCTTTCTGGCTTTCCAATGATAACTTCAAACCCGACTAGTGCAAGTTCCGCCGGAGATGACCCAAGTGGTGGCGGCGGCGGCGGCCGGCATAGGCGGATATGTGATGGTTGAGCTGCTTGGACGGTGCTTCGGGATGAAGCTGCCGCTTCTCCGTCGCATTGTCATTCTTCACGGCGACGAACTGCCAATTCAGCTCGATCTCCTCCCGGAAGAGGTCAGCCTTTCTCCATGGTGAGGTGGATGCTCTTATGTCTGTGGATTTGGCTCACCTTGAAGCGGTCTGTCTTCCCAGGTAAATCTCGGCAGACTCGTAAACGTCGTTCCAGGACATTAGGATTGTTGTCAGATTCGAGTTCGATGGCGGCGTGAAGAAGCGGGAGAGCAGAGACCAGATGCCGGACCTGACGTTTACCGCCGTTGGCTGCATATCGGCGAACCACTTCATGTTGGCTGAATGGCTTTGAGCAACGGTGGTGGTCGTGGTGGTGGCGGCGGCGGATTTCTGAAAAGGAAATGTGTACTCGGATGCATATACATTCGGGGATATATTAGGAGTCAAATGGATTTCATTTGACTTTGATGTTTATTTTATTTTTTAGTCCGAAAGAATACAATGTCTAAATTGAAATTTTTGATATTAAAATTCACGGTAATAGGCTAACGGGTGGTCTCTGGAGCGACCGTCTACATATGGAGACCAGGGACTAACTTATAAATAGGGTAATATAAAAACAAGTAAGGGCCAATTTGCAATTTTTGAATATATCAAAATTTCACGCGCTATAGTATTTTTCCACGCACTACAGTAATCTGCAACAGTAATTTTGTAAAAAAAATAAAATTAAAAACATAGCGTTTTGAATTTTGAATCTTTTAAACTTAAAGCATGGAGAATTTAAACCAAAACCTTGGTCGGTATTTATTATATAATAAATTGAACTTGTAACTCAGAAGATGATCATTATAACATAAAACATGTCGAATTTAAACCAAACCTGACAAATATATATTATTCAATAAACTGAACATGCATTTCAGAAGATGAGGATTTTAATTTAAAACATAAGGAATTTAAACCAAAACTTGACATGTAATTATTTTCTAATAAATTGAACTTGTAACTTAGAAGATAATCATTATAACATAAAACATGAGGTATTTAAACTAAAACCTAACAAGTATACATTAGTTTAAAAATTGAACATGTAACTCAGAAGATGGGGATTATAACTTAAAGCATGGGGAATTAAAACCAAAACCTTGACCGGTATTTATTATCAAATAAACTGAACTAGTAACTCAAAAGATGATGAGTATAATATAAAACATGTGGAATTTAAATCAAAACCTGACATGCATACATTATTTCAAACACTCAACTTGAAACTCGGAAGATGAGAATTATAACTTAAAGCATGGGAAAGTTAAACCAAAAACTTTGTCGGTATTTTTTATACTATAATAAAGTGAACTTGTAACTGAGAACATAATGATTATAGCATAAAACATGGGGAATTTAAACCAAAATCTAACAAGCATACATTAATTAAAAAATTGAACTTGTAACTCAGAAGATAAGTATTATAACTTAAAACATGGGGAATTAAAACCAAAATCTTGACCAATATTTATTATCTAATAAACTGAATTTATAACACAGAAGATGATCAGTATAACATAAAACATGGTTGATTTAAATCAAAACATGACAAACATACATTTTTTCAAAAAAATCAACTTGTAACTGAGAAGATGAGGATTATAACTTAAAACATTGGGAATTTAAACCAAAGCTTTGAGCGGTATTTATTATCCAATAAATTGAACAACATAAAACATGGGGAATTTAAACCAAAATGTGTAACTCAACTTAAAAGATGAAGCTTTTATAACAAAACCTGAAATTTGTAAAAAAAAAAAAATTAAAATAAAATAAACTGTAGCGGAACTGTTCACGTGCGAATTACTGTAGCGCGTGAATTTCTTAAAATTTTTAAAATTGCAAATTAATCCTTCCTTGTTTTTGAAATATTAGACTATTTACAATATAATCCGGTCTACATGTGTAGACGGTCGCTCCCAAAACTTTGCCTAACCTAATAGCTCAATAAGTTTATAAAGACAAAGATTTCCAAGGACACCGTCTTATTTATTTTAAAATAAACAAAAACAAAAATGCAGCCCGCATGAACAGTACTTAGGCTCGGAATCATAAGTAATAACTCATAATAACATGATACAAATGTCCTGAGTTGGAAAAACCTCGCATTCTAAACTTCGAAACCCCAACCCGCAGCCGACAGAAATGGCGAAGAAAGCCAAGATTGAGGAGGAATCTTACACCGAGCTTATTCTCTCCGTCGAGAACCTGCAAGAGGTGCAGTTCGAGCTTTACAAGGTTCGCCCCTTTCTCCAAGCTAAAATTATGTGCTTTGATTTCATTTCTTATCAACATCTTGGAACGATGTGGAATCGTTGTTAATGTAACTTAATTGGAGACTTTCGGTGTAATTCTATCGATTTGAATGAAATGCACTGAAATGCAACTTATGGTGATTGTAGTTAGAAGTATCTGCCTGACCGATATGGCCTTTTGATTGTGTGCAGGTGAAGGAAAGCTTTGTCGAAGAATTGGTAGAAATCCAACAGGCATATAGTGATAAGAGGAGGCCGGTTTACAAGAAAAGAAATGATTTACTCAAGGCAATCCCCAGCTTTTGGAGGACTATTGTAAGTCACAATTAATGTCATGTTATTGAATTCATGACAAGTGTTTGACTCTTGTTGTTTTTTGCAGTTCTCGCGTCATCCTGCCCTTGCTGACCTTCTGAGTAAGAAGGATTTGAAGGTTCGTCTTACAACTATTTATTGGCTTATTCACTGTTATTGCCATTGTTGTATATATCTTCTGCTTTTATATATGTGCAGATCTTCAAGTACATGGATTCCCTAGATGTGGAGGAATTTAAGGATGTCAAATTGGGCTATTCAATTGCATTTGTAAGTTTCTTTATGCATGCATCAGTAGAATAGATAGCACTACTACTAGGATCTGTGATAATTTTCAGGTCTTCAAGCCAAACAAATACTTTGAAGACAAGAAGCTGACCAAGACCTTCAATTACTTAGACGATGGGACAACTAAGATTACTGGCACAACAATCAAGTGGAAGGATAGCAGGGTAATTTCTGATCAGTAGTTGTACAAGTTTCTTGAGTAGCCATTTCTGTACAAGCTTTTATTAAAATGTATCTTCTTGCTGCAGGGTGGCGGTCGAGGAAGAAAAAGAAATAAATGTCAGCGTGTTGAAGAAAGGTTTGTGCTGTCTTCAAATTTCATGCTAAAGGCCATCATCAAATTAGTAATCTGTTCATTTCTTGCCAATTTTCATACACACTGGTTTGATTTGATGCAGCTTTTTTAGTTGGTTTTTCGAAAACCAGCAGAGTGATTATGCAGACGGCCTTGCTGATGAGGTAACTTGTTTTGAAAACTTTCACTTACTTGAGTAATGTATGTCATATTCCTACCAAGTAATAAGAAATTGTAAATACTTTATAATTGGTTGATATTAGATTCTAAGGTTGGTTAGAACTGTAAATTTTTTGTCTTTGGCAAACTTAGTTCATCTATCTTACCTTTGAAATGCAGGTGGCAAAAACAATAAAGGAAGATTTATGGCCAAACCCTCTTAAATACCTTGATAGTGTAAGTATTCTTATCCGTACTGTTATATATTTTTCATCCAATCCTAACATGAAATGTTGTTTCTTCATTTGCTTGTATTCTGTATTGATGTTTTCAATTGTAAACCTTTTAATCTAGGGAGACGGGCAATGGTGAGAATGCCAACGAAGTTGTGTGTCTAATTCTACAAATTGAACAATCTCCTTGTCAAAAACTATATTTTGGTCGGAAAACGAAAATTTGAATTAAGTGTAAGAATTATACAGCTACAAAGACTGTTCATCATTTTAGCAGAAAGTAAGGATTAAATTCCTCCCAAGCACAAGAATCCCCTTCAAAATTCTGGGTGAAATCGCTCAGATTTGCGCCAGCCATTTTTGCGTGCAAACCAATCACAGCCAAGTACAGGTTGCAGATCATAGGGTTTCTGAGAAATGGACACAGTGTATCCTTGAGTTGAAGCACTTCATTTAGCATCGCCTTGATATCCTCCAAAACTTCCCCGTGGAAGATGCAATTTGACAGGGAATACAACGCCAGTAGATTAGCATAAACCGGCAAGAATGCATCCTTGTGGTTACCATTGCCCCCAATCCAATCAGCTCCTTCCAGCTGGTCTGTATAGGAATCCGTAAATGACACCAAAGCATCGTGGAATCTCCTCCTCCATATAGGCAGAAAACCCTTCATTCTGAGATCGCTGCAGAAGTTTACAGGAAGCTTTTCCAGATGGGAGCAGCAGATCATACAAACCATGAGCTTCTCTTCATGGTAATTGTCAATCTCCTTGTCAAAAACACGCCTCACAAGGTCTCCTTTTGTTACAATAATGCCACCAGAATTCGCAGCATCTAGAGTCCACTGGCAGAGAATGTCAAAATAGTCTATCCAGTGACCAAATGCAGAAGAGATATGCCCAAAGCTCATTTCAATAACCTTGTCTACCTGACTCGGAACCATTCCATGGATTCCTCGGGATACAATGCATTTCTGAACATTGAGTGCAAGGTCTGTTCTAAGTCCATCATCTTCATCCTCCAAAAGTTTGATACAAGTATACCAGACAATCAGAATCTTATAGGCATATATGTTTGCAGCTTCTTTGATTTTGAACTCTGAACAGGGATTCTCCCCAGGAATTCTGTTACTGGACACCAGATGACCAATCGTGCTGGCTTGATCGAGCAATCCAGAAGCAACTATTGATTCAGCAGCTGCCTTTCTCATAGGTACAGTCTCTGAAGCATCACTGTGCTTTTGAACAAGGTCAATAAAGTAGCTGATGCAGCTATAGAAATTGGACAATCTACCTTCATCTCCGTCTTCCATTTCTCTGCTTTGATGAAAATACATTGAGAAGAAATTGCCAAATTGCTTTACACATACTCCCATGCACCGAAGAAGCATTTGTTGATTCTTTGGATGTCTAGTCTCCGTGTATATTGAAACCAACTTGTCCCAAAAGCAGCGCAGAGAAGTGCTATCCCCGTCAACTAATCTTGATCTTTCTTGCAGCTGGGCTTCTTCTTCATGCTCCAGAAAGTTCCAATGGTACAGAATTTTAAGAATGTAGAAACTGCATTTATGATTCTTCTCACCTTCTAAAAGATCCAAGAGTGTTCTCTGGAGATCCATGTTCTTCAAGCAAAATGTTTTGATCTCAGAGTAATGTAGCCTGCAGCCTTGAGTCTTTTCTCCTGTTGTTTTTAAAACCAAAAACAGCCACTTCAATGTAGCAAGCCTGACTTCATAAGATGAACTAGAAATGCTGCGCATCAACCGTTCTTGAAATCCAGCAAGAGCATTGTCCAGATCGGGCATCCTCATCAAGTTTGCAGTAGGTGAAGAACTTATCCATGACATTAATAGATCTTCTTCAGCAACTTCCTTGGATGTTTGACAGATGCAATTCAAATACGACATGGTTACCTGTTTATGAAGCTCTACTCTAGTTGGATCATAAAATGATGTCCTTCTAGAATCTTCTGATTCGTAGAAATCTGAACATAGCTCCCACATGAGTTTCGAAATGGGACCAACACTTGTACCTGTCGTGCACGTTCTTGCAATACTGAGCATGCTATCAAGCACACTCAAAAAGCAGCTATTAAGGATAGGGCAAGGGCACAGTTGAGTCTTCCCAATCCACGAGCTCAGTGAGAGAATTTGAATCAAATCATTGAGAATCTTATCTTTTTTAGAAGAATCAACCAGGTTTCTGCAATTGTTATCTAAAAGAGAATTCAGCTGCAGCAGCATACCATGAACAGAATTGGACGTGTGAGAAACACCATGATCAGGGCCAGAGGAGATGGACGAAAGGGAGAAAACGGCATTTCCGGAAGGTAACTGGGAGGCAATATTGAGCAGTACAACTGGCAATTTCTCATTTGATACCAAGCCAGTCAGAGCTTTTGAAGCAAGAACACGAATGCAGAAGTTATTTTGGACAGAGCACTTTCTGATTAATGGCATGAACAAGAAAGGATCCAGGGTGTCTCCAGAATCACTAGCAATTGCTGATGGTTTAAGTCTTGCCAAGAAAATCAGAATAGGGCACAAGCTTGGGTGGACAACTTTTACCAAGTTCGATCCTGGATCGGCAGAAGAACCATCTAGAAGTGACTCCGTAGCAACTTGCAGTTCGTGAATTAAGAAACAGTGCAGAGAAGGGTACCTGTCACAAATAGCCATTAATGAGTTTCTGAGGAAAGCAAAGAGTCAAACCAAACTCCCTATACTATGAACTCTTCCAGAAAGTAGATATACAAAGTATTAAGGAAAATAAGCACCAAAATAAAGGGCAGGTGATAGTACCTGTGAAAAAATTCAAGGCCAGTTAGAGAACGCTTTGCCGATTCTCGTTTCCGCACATTAAGGAACCCAATCATCCGCCGAACCAAGGCAGTAAACGCAAGACAGGCACTATTCCGCACCTCCCAATATGGTGACGAGAAAGAACGCACTGAAACAATCAAGGCCTCAGCTGAAAATCCAGATGTATCAGTTGACAGGTTGGCATCATTAAAAGCAGCCTTGAGCACATTAAAGGCATGCACAGTTGGAATAACACCCTCATCTCTGATCTTGGAAATCTTCATATCTTCGCTAGCTTGGGTTGAATTTGTTGAAAGCGCATCACCAGTAACACAGTTGTCTACTGTAGTCTGTTCCAACAAGACCCCACTGGCAACATCAAGCAACCATCGCAGCGCCCTTGGTAGAAGCCTCTTTGGGGAACCCTCAGGTTCTGAAAGGAACATAGCAATAAATGCAGCTGGAATACCGGCACTCCTCCGTAGTAGGTCATCTACAGTTTGTCCCCTTGCCAAAGTTCTTTCCATAAGTTTATCCATCCATGACTCGGTTAATTTGCAAAGTCTGTAAGAAAATAATTAATATTAAGGGAGTGATGTATGAGACTCTTCTCAACTATGAAAGTGCATTACTTTTGCCAGCCGACAAAAAACCACAAAGAATTTTAAAAGAATAAATGCAGATGACTGTTATAGGTAAAGAAGCTATAAAATTTGAACAACTTAATATTGAACAGCATCAACTGAGACTACGAGGGAGCTCATTGAACATACCTAGGATCATTTGAACAAAGCAAACGGTTGCATAGGGCAGTGAATCCAGCCCTTGTTTTATCGATTGCACCACTGTGCTTCATTTTGAGGAGGACCTCCAAGAAGTGGTTTCCAATTGTCTCCAGTTGATTTAAATCAAACACTACATCAGACACATTGCCATCACTGACATCAGAGCTTCCAGAAGTTGATGCGTCCGGAGAAGGTAAGGGAATTTTCCGAATTATAGTCCCTAAAAGAAGACTTACCTGGGGTAATTATAGACATAGATGCATGAGATTATGCTTGTAAGAAACTCCTCAGGTCTAGAGAAGGATAAAAAATTTAATAAACAAGAAATACAAGCTGAAGTACCTCCTTCATTCCAAGCCAGCAACCAACCATAACAGTTTGTGCTGATAATCTCATATCCTGCATTACTTTTGCACTTTCCTCCTCATTATCCACTGAAGCTGCAGTAGATATTGTATCGACTGGAATCTCGATGGGAAATGCATCATCGTCCACCATTTCCTCCATGTCTTCAGGCAGATGCCATGCATCAGATGATACAACCCCAAGAGCCAGGGAGGTTATACGCATAACCAATTCTAACAACTTCTCAAGCATAACTTTCATTTGAGCAATACTGTTCAAAACATCATTGGAACTCCAATCTAGTTCTTCAAATGTGTATCTAAGAGTAAGTAATACACCATGGACGAAGCTTTTCTTGCACGCTTCAGAAAGATCCCTCTCACCATCTTCCACCACAACAAGTAGCCAATCAACCAAAGACCCTATGTATTCAACCACAGGAGAATGACCGTTTGGCAACTCAGATTGATTACGACAAGCAACATGATTGAGGTTTGCATTAACAATCCATCCAAGCTCTACTACATACTTTCTAAATATAAGACGCATAGATAGAGCTCCGGCGTCACTTTCTCGTACACGTGGACTGCATACTAGCTTCTTCGCCCAAATAATTGCTTGTTGGACCTCATGGGAGCTACGAAAACAAGGAATCGGGGTAGGAAAATGCAAAAGAATACGAAAAGAATTCTCCCTCAACCGATCCCAACTATCGATGACTGATCCAACCAGTAGTAAACTTGAATCAGATGAGGTGAGGCCCTTACTGTAGGGATACAGTGAAGAAAGGGTGTTAGCAGGTATGACGGACCAGACACTTAACATCACCAGAAAGAGCTCCATAGCCATTATCTTCCTTTCATAAGGAGCAGAAGGATAGCAAGAGGAAAACAAAAAGCAACTCAACCACTTCATTAGATTAAAGAGATCCTGTGCCATTCCAGCCACACTTTCTCCAGATCCTTCCTTCACCTCAATACCATTTTTAGACATAAGCATACCAGGAAACCAAGTACCTTGTTTATACTGTCTCTCCAAAGCAGTCCGAACACGACAGAAGAACTTCCTAAACAAGCTGGTCCATTTCATCTGAAATGCAGTAGAGCAAGATCTCATATTCAATGGTACAGCTCTTTTCATAAGGCTAAGCTCCAAAGAGGATGGCAGGCTTGCTGTCTTTGGGTTTAAGAAGAAAAATTCTGCTGCATCAATGCGAAGTAAGTCATCACTATGAGTAAGAGCCAGAGCTAGCCAATCAACTGCCATTTTAATCTTAATTCCCTTAGCAGTAACAGCACAATATACATCACTCTGTCCTGTATTCAGCATTGCAGCTTCAGATGGTTCAGGAACATCCTTATACCAATCAATGTCACCTTCTATTAAAGCAATCAAACGAGAAACCTTGAGCAAAGAAATCAATACAGCCACACGCTGCTCCAGTCTTAAAGGAGGGCCTGAGAGATGAAGCTGAGGATATCCCAGCTCAGTGTCCTCATCAAAGAGTCCAACACCAATAGTAGCAAGCATGGGAAATAGACTGTCCACATCCAGGTCAAGCAATATAGGCAAAGCATATGTATTCAGATTTGACCGCAGCTTTGTAACTCCAGAAGCTAGCCCACACAAGAATGGTGGCAAGCAATCATCTCTGTATTTAGTATATCCAGCATCAACACCATAACTACTCCAATTCTCATCTCGTAAGTTCTCAAGAAAACATCGAAGAAATGTACTTACGGCACAGCACACATCATCGTCAATGTAAGCACTCATGGCTTCAAAAATTAACTTAGGACTCATATCTAGCATGGTTTTGGCTCCCAGCCTCTTTGTCAGGGTAGCTAGAGGAACATACCTTCCCTTGCAGCGTGATCCAAGACGAAGTAGGTCATGAGCAATTTCCCTCAGAAACAGCTTGTTTTTCTCACCACCTTCCACCCCATGAAGGGTAGCCTGAATGTCTAAGAAGAGGTCAAGAACAAGGTGAACTTGCTTGACTGTCTGACTTAGAGGATCTTCCAAGTTATTCCACACGATTCTTAGGATCCTATAGCCCATCTGTTCTGAGATCGGATCATAAGATTCTCCAATGTCACTAGTATTGCTTTGTAATGAAGTCTTAATCTGCTGCAGGCAGATTTGCAATACAGTTAGTGAGTGAAAGTTAAAATGGCTATCTGTAGGGTTCTCAGAGTAGTTACAAAGCTCAGGCAAAATGCCATCATAAAGTATGGTTCTGATCACACCGCGATCATCCCCAGATGACCCATCATCTTCAAAACCCGACCTTGGAACCAAAAATGAGGTATTCAGAACTGTTCTCGAAACAGCAGTTAGAATTCCCCTAATCAAACAAAGTCTACTGAGCGGGGTAAAGCTAGAAATCTCACAAACCAAATCCCCATGGTATGGGATTTTCCCTATCACATCCTTTAAACTAAACTCATAATCACCAACAGAGGCTTGATTAAATATACCTCCCATGATAAACAACCCGAGCTCCTCAGCACCGAGTAGAACCAGAAGAGCAGCAAAGAAGGTCACTCCAGCTGCCACTAAACAGTCCCTGGGAAAAGCCTGTGACTTCAACATGTTGAAAACAGCCACCAAAACCACCCCTAACAGCTCAACATCCTGTTCTCCACTGACACTGGAGAATTTACGAGGGAAACGCTGAAGCAAGTAGTACATACACGAAAGCGCTTCTTGACACTGCTCCATCACTATCGGCGATGGCCTTGACCAATCACTGGTCTCAGCAATCACAGCATTCAGCCCGGCTACCACATCTGTACCCACCAAAACCGCGCATTCCTCCACAACCTCGACTAAATATCCCAATTTGGTGGTTCCCATCAGCGTCAATGCAGCCCTGGACACACAGAACCTTCTCCCTTTCCCATAACCGTTTTCATTGCCATTTCCGTACTCTTCGAAGAGCTGCCTGAGACAGTCCTTGATCAGAGCCTGACAGTTCTTCACCCTCGAGAGACCGGAGCCGGTCAGAGTCTTGTGGAGAGGCAGAGAGTTCTCCAGGAAGCTGACCTCCAGGTAAAGTTTTGCGGCAAGGGAGCACACATTGGGATCAGAGCTTGGGTTCGAGATCAAGGAAATGAAAGCTGAGGCAACGTGCTTGGCGTGCTCGACCTGGGTGTAGATGGAGCCGAGGGAGACGAGGTGCTTGAGCTCGGTGAAGAATGGCAACAAAGGTGTTTGATTCAATGCCTCAATGAAGTATGGCGGGAAAACAACAGAACTGTACGTGTACCGATGGCGGTGTTGCAGCGCCCTCCACTTCGAACTCGACATGCTTCCCGGCGTCACCGGTGAGAAGATCACGGTGTTCGGCGGCGGCGGGAATAGCAAGGAGCTAACACGGGGTTTAGGGGTTTAGGCGGGTTCGATCTAGACTTGAGGATGGTCAACCGTCAAACGTCTATTTTTCTATAAATATAGTCAAAAACTTTATACAGTGGCACCATCAACAAATCCATTGATCCAATGCTAATTATTTTAAAAAAAAAACCAATGCTAGTAAATAACAAATGAAAATAAGGTTAAATATTTTAATAATAAATAAATAATATCGACAGTTCAATTTAAACATCAATATATCGTCAAAAAATAGCAATGTAAAATCATATAAAATTAATTGTATAACATTTATACAGAATATCTCATATGAATATTTCATACATATGGTCAAAACGTCACCTTTTTTATACTTTACTTGAACTTTACCTTCACCTCAAAATGTTGTTGTTGGTTGACAACTGCATCTAACATCAATTTAACAGCCGTTAATTGTTGACGTTAATGTTATTAGTACATCTAACTTATGGGAAGAATATAGAAAATAAATAAGTGAAAGTGAGAAATGTAGAACATGGGAAGACTTATAAATTAAATTTATACTAACCAAAAAGTGAAGTCTTTCAATAATAAACCGTTATTCCGTCGTGTTTTTATATACGGTCTACCCATCTTTATGTCGTCACTACTCTTCACACAGTCACACACTGATTAATACAAAAAACACTAAACCTAATTCACATAGTAATATATTAGTTAACTTTTGCAAGCTTTAATTTAAGTTTTAACAATATAATAGGCATGCAATCGGAAATATATAACACCAAGCTTGTGCTACTGTGTGCGTAGTGCTTGGAAATTACGAATGCACATCATGAATAAATATTTTCTCCTCAAAAGATGAATCTAACTTTCACATATTTCATCAATTTCATTTTCACATAGTCAGAATTTTATAAAATAATGCAAGTTTTTTTAAGAGCAAATTATTTTTTTTGATAATTTTAAGAGGAAAAATGAATTCCCCTGGTTTTTAAATAAGTTCTTACGTACGCTAATTATATTCATTTTCGTGCAACATGCATCTGCACATTTCCCTTTTTGATTTAATAAAATAGTTAGCAAGGTAAAAATTGTTGGCACAATTAGTACATGTATTAGGCTTTTAATTAATTATAATAACCAAAACTAAATAACAAATAACGTGCTCAATGCGCGCACATACTTGACCATACAGACCTAAAAACCGCGTGAAAACAACATTGCCAAAAAACATGAAATTTAAAGGTATTATTGCAACAATCTTATAACTAACTAGATCAATTAATCTAATCAAAGTTCTTGTTGAACATGATCATAACCACCAATACCATGGCCGTTGTTGAACATATTTGCCCCTGCTCATTGACGGTACCGCCGCCCATGAGATGGTGAGGATACGCCGGAGCCGCCGCCACCACCGCCGTGAATCCCACTGGGTTCTATAGCGCTGCACTCGCTCTGTTCATCAGCTATCCGTCTTTCCATAGCCATAAACTGTAATTCATACAAACGAAGTCTTATTAACATTCAAAAATCAAATTAGTTTTCTTAACAAACCTGAAAATCCATACCTCGTGAGACTTGAACTGCTCGATCTGGGCCCTGAGAAGATGAATTTCCAAGACGACGTCTATGGAACCAATTAACCACCTGCTTTTGGTTCATCCCCAATAGATTCAGGATCTTCTTATTCCTCTCGCGACCCGAAATATAGCTCTTCTCAACATTCTGCACCGACTCCTTGCTGCAGCCTGCAGCTATTGTTCTCCGCCATCTCTCTCTATGATTTCTTGTTGAGAAATGACACCAATGAACCAGAATATTTATAAGACATTCGTTCCAATTTTGGTTTTCTAATTCATCAAAAAAGATTTTGCATCTTGTTTCGTTGCGTTGAATTGAACCACCGGCAATAAGTTTTTACCAAACAAGTTGATTATTACGGTATAGATTATATGTATGAGGGATTTCTGTATACATTTTATTTCTTTATAATTTCTTTTATAGAGAAATTTTCTGCCAAAAAAAGCTAATTAATATCCAATTATAGAGATGAAAGTAATTTCAAATTTTGAGCGGGAAATGAATTCATAAGATAGCATCTTGTATATGATTGCGTTGAATTGAACCACCGGCGGCAATTATAAGTTAATACCAAACAAGTTGATTATTAGGGTATAGATTACTAAAACTATATGTACGAGGAATGTCTGTATACATTTTATATCTTTATTTCCTTTTCAGAGAAATTTTCTGCCTAAAAAGCTAATATCCAATTTCAGAGATGAAATTATTTTGAAATTTTGGGCGGGAAATGAATTCATAAGATGGTTGAAAATACGGATGGACTATTTGGTCTCTTGAAATATCGTCTACATTTTAATTAAATATAGTGAAAGTACTAAAACGCTTTTAAACACGTTTATTAAGAAAAAAATAACACTTATTGAAGTAAATACATGATTTTCAGCAAAATATACTATTCAAGAAAAAATCAAAGTCTTTCAACTTAAATATGAAACCTATTAACAATTTTCAATATTTCTACGTACTAAAGGTAAGGGTGTATACTAATTGTTTTGGCCAAAAATAATGTTTAAGTTTTTAATAGATTTGAACTTATTTCGTAGCAAAAATGGATATGGAAAATAAATTCAGTTCATTTTAAATAATTTTAATTCTGCTCAATTCTAAATTTATTAAAAATAGCTCAATTTCATTAAGTTCACCTGAATTCGGTTTGTCCAAAACCGAGTAAGTGAAATTTAAATTACTTAAACAACATTTCCTAACGTTTTTCTATAGTATTATTTAGTTTAGTTCAATTCAATTCAGGTCATCCAATTTTGAGTCAACAAGCATTAATTTATTTAAACTATATTTCCGCTCAACAAATTTTGTTCACTTCAGTTCATTTTAGTTAGTTCAATTCAATTCATTTCAAATCAAATCAGCCACAAATTGATTCATTAATTGACGCTGAAATCAATGAACTAAAATTATTAAACTTCTTTTTAACCAACTCAATTCAATTCAGTTTAGTTAAATTTAGTTTACGTTAGTTCAACTAAAATGATTTCGGTTAAAGATATACAATTAAAAATCATAAAGGAGGGGAGGGTGGGATTTTATTGGGGTCCATTTGTATTATTACTTTATTTTTATTTTTATTTTTAAACTATGAATATGAAGTTTTACGCGCAATTATACTCTTTAAAAAAACTATGAAAGCGAGATTAAAGGCGAGATTAATCCAATATTTAACTTAATTTTATGGCAATATTGGATTAATTAAGGCAGATATTATACGACAATACTGATTAAAATTTTAAAAACCATAGAATTATGAAATATTCAAGAGAGAGAATCAATGGCGAGTTTACTTAGGTCTTGAAGAGTGACCCAAAAACCGCGTGAAAACAACATTCGGCAAAAGACATGAAATTAAAAGGTATTGCAACAATGATAAAATATAAAATATAAAATAAGGTTGATAATAGTATTTACATTGGCACTTCGTATTATTATCAAAAGGCTATTCATCAATGATGATGGTTACAATATTTATAGAGCTACAATACAAACTAAATGGGGAAACTATTCTAATCAATAACCTTCTCACTAAGAAAACAATATAACTAAATATCTATATTCCTAACATAACGATATACTGAATATCTTTATTTTCTTTCCTTAATCTCAACACTCTCCCTCAAGTTGGAGCATGGTGAAAACCATGGCCGACTTGCGAAAAAGATCATGAAATATCTGTCAGAAAGAGCACACTACCTCGTTAAAAAACTCAGTGGGAAAAAGAGTATAGTGTACTCCCCTTCATTAGCTCCATAAAAAAAACGGTAGTTTCCAAAGGTCGGAAAAGTTCGCCTAGTAAGAGTAGGTAAGGGCCCATCAAGTAGTATATCGGTGGTCCGTGTGGATGCCATAATCCTTTCACGCCTCCGCAAGTGCAAGGTACGGGCCGTAAGCACATTGCACTTGGACAATATATTAGTAGAGTAAAAAAACAGTATATTAGTAGCAATCGGCAAATCGGTGACGGAATCGACGGGCGGTGGCAACTTGATAGTGGCTAGCAGCAGTCGAACGATCAGCAAATCTACATCAATTAGGTAATCGGTAACCATCGATGATTCCAGGGTCAACTAGCGGCGGCAACTCTGGGCGGCTAGCAGCGGTCGACGAGAACTCAACGGCGGCAAGTAGTAGTCAGGTCCAGGAACGAAATAGCTCTTGATACCATGATAAAATATAAAATATAAAATAAGGTTGATAATAGTATTTACATTGGCACTTCGTATTATTATCAAAAGGCTATTCATCAATGATGATGGTTACAATATTTATAGAGCTACAATACAAACTAAATGGGGAAACTATTCTAATCAATAACCTTCTCACTAAGAAAACAATATAACTAAATATCTATATTCCTAACATAACGATATACTGAATATCTTTATTTTCTTTCCTTAATCTCAACAAACAATCTTAGAACCAGGTGAATTAATCTAATCAAAGTACTGTTGAACCATCATCATCATCATCATCATCCCATTGGCTCCATCCCATTGGGTCCCACTGTGCTGTAATCTCTCTGTTACTCAGATCAGCTATCTGTCTTTCCATAGCCATCATCTGCAATCAATTCACACAAACGGAGTCTAATTAATATTCAGATCTCAAACACGTAAATTAATGAAACAAACCGAAAAAATATACCTGAGCCTTGAGAGTTTCAGCATTGGCATTGGCAATCTCTAGACTTTTCTCCGACGACAGATATTTTTTCTCCATCTCCTCGGCCTTGGCATTGGCGGTTTCTAACTCTTTCTCCATCTTGTCCCTGAGAAATTGAATGTCGATCTCTAACACTTTAACACTCAACTTAGTCTTTTCCTTAGTCCGTTTGATCTGGAACCAGTTAGTCACCTGCATTATGGTCAGCCCCAAATCCGTAGCGATCTTCTTCTTCATCGCGAAATAGGGCATGCTACACCAAGCATAGCTCATCTCCAGACTCTCCACCTGCTCCATGCTCAGCTTCGTCCTCTTCTTCCGTCCCACCGCCGTGCTGCCGCTACCCTTGTCCGCCATCTCTATGATTTCTTGTTGAGAAATACCAGAATATTTATAGGGCGCTGCTGGTTCCAATTTTAGTTTTCTAATTCATCAAAAAAGATTTTGCATCTTGCCTGATTAATTGCGTTGAACCGCGCCCATCCAATTAAGTGTTTACCAATCTTGTTTGGTGAAGGATGCATGCACGGATGTATACATCTTATTTCTTTATTTCCTTTAATTTGTAGAGAGATTTATTGCCAAGAATAACTAATATCCAATTTTAGAGATGAAAGTAATTCGAATTTTTGGGCGGGATATGAATTCATAAATTAAGGTAAAAAACTGGTTTGTTATTTTCACACTCGTATTTTACTGTATTAATGCAACCTGTATTTTTAGTATAAAATGAATACGTTATTATTTTGATACATGTCTTATATTAAACTTTATTGATTCAAAATATTATTTATGACGATTCTTTCCAAAATTTAAAAATCTTGATCGTTAAGTACATATTAACGTATACTCCTTCCGTACCATTTAAAATTTCTTACTTTTCTTTTTGGTCCATCTAAACCAAAATTTCGTACTTTCATACTTTTCCTTTTAGGTAGAGAAAATGGCTAGAGCAATTGGGGATTAGCTAAGTTAGAGTTAAAAACCCGGCATGTTATTTTCAGCCTCGTACTTTACTGTATTAATGCAGACTATTTTTTAATATAAAAATATATATTGTTTTGATTCATGTCTTAGTATACTTCCTGCGTCCCAACCAAAACTTTTTACTTTCATACTTTCCCTTTTAGGTAGAGAATATGGCTAGGAAAATAAATATTTTCCCTTAATAAGTTCTTACATATAACTAAACAATAAGTGACATTCCCCTTTTACCCTTCAAAATTTAAAACATAACATATAAAAAGTCAACTCAGAAATTTTGGTTGGGACGGGTAGTATATTTTATTTCAGACTGCAAGTACAGCAAAATACGAGTTGTAAATAACTAACCTCTAAAAAAGGAAATCTAGTAGACAAATGATAAAACAAATAACAAATATAAATATATTAAATGGAAAAAATTCTACCGATTCTTTCGATCGGTAAAATTGCTCTTTACCTAGTAAAATTATCTATAAAAATTACCTTTTGAATTTGTTTCCACAATTGTGGATTCAATGACTGAAGGTTCAGCCAACTAAATTTCCAAGTTAAATAATATAGAATCAAGGAATGGGTAAAGTAGTAATACCAAAGCAAAACAACAAAAAATTAAATATCAGTTGTTTGTAGATGTAATTACAGATTTATTTATTTTGTGTGATCACTTCTTTTGACCAGAAAATGAGTGTAATTGTGTAAATACCGCATATTGATATCTATTAAAATAAATTATTTTTGCTCAATTGAGAATATCATTGACTTTGTGAGGACAAACAGGCATCCACATAGTATTGGATTGGGGCTTGATTAGTTTTAATATTTTTTAAAAATTTTCTCACAGAACAGCGCTAGCATGCACACGTACGATACTCTCATTAAAAAAAAAAAAAAACAAAAAAAAAAACTCTCATAGAATGTGCGGTTAAGTTCTACTTTGGCTTTGCACGATACTCTCACATTCATTAACAACAGCGCGCTCCTTTATTTTTGCTATAATTTGGAACTAAACGAATGTTCATTAACGCACAAATATTATTATATATTTTGAACTAGTAAAAAAACGTACGTGTGTGCATGTGAGAGTACGTGCACGTGAGAAACGTGCGTTTATATAGTTCGTGAAAATTTAATCACTTGAATCACGATTGAACACATAGATTGTAATAATTACTTACGCGTAGTTTAGATCATAGCCTTGATTTCTATTTTTTATTTTTGATAAAACCATAATGTGTCTATTATTTTTCTTTCGTGGAAATGTGGAATATAATGTGCCGTTGTTCTTGGTATCTCGTCATGATTTTGACATGCCAGATTGTGACATCTTTTCGGGGCGCCGGGATTCCGTCAAAATCTAGGTATGTAGGGATCTGGTTACCTAGATATCCCAGAAATCTGGTCATCACGAACAAATCTGGTTTAGTTCATAAGCCCGGTTAAGTTCTTCCGCCGTTCTGAAGGATTCAGACATCAGGGAACCTGGAGCTTTGGTGGTGTTTGGATTTGAAAACAAGAATTTGCCCTAGCTAGAACAAAATATTGCACGTGCGAATGCGTGTGAGACACGTGCGTTGTACGTGCTTGAAAATGAATGGAGAACTGATCATTCAAATACTGCTCCAAATATATAATCACAAATTCATAATATATACATATATAGTTAACAACATTCTTCGATTATATCATGACAAGATCATATATATATATGAAATGCGCGTATTAGATGAAACGCACGTGCAAAATTATATGATTCCAGGGCTATACTATATAACAAACAAATGGTTTATTTTCTCATATCTTTTAGGCTGGTTCTTTAGCTCTCTTCGTATAGTCATTCATCTTTCATTGCAAATTTGTACTCCACATAAATCTTTTTTCCTAGTCAAATGCTAAATTCTGACTGGATTTTTAATGCACATATATGTAAAAATATTATCGTATTTAATTAACTAGTACATGTAATTTATTAATATCAGTTATATATATATATATATCGTATTTAATTAAGACCTTTACTATATGCAGTCTGAAATTACTTTTTGCAGTCCATATTTATACCTAATCTACCATATACCCTTAATTAGTTTAACTACATTCAAATTGCAAATCAATCCATTATATTCACATTAATTTCATATTTATCCTAATTAATTACTTGCCTTCTATCATCAGGTTTCTTCTCCTTCTCTCCTGCAAATCATCATCTCTCTCTTTCGTTTTGTCCTCTTCTTCAAATCAAAAAGGCTCATCAATTCATCATCAATTTATTCTTTAATTTTTTTCATCATCGATTCATCAAATCAAAAAATAAAAAATCATTTTCAAAAGAGTTTATTTATTATTTTTCAATTTTGATTAGCGTAGTTTAAATTAAATCAGATTAAATTAGTTTAGTTTAGTTCAAATAAATTATAATTGATTATATTCAATATTAATTAATTCATAATATTTTTGCTGGAATAAATTTTATTTCAATTTAAATTGGGTCAGTTTGAATAAATTTCAACAATTGGATAGAACAAACTTTATGGCTTCATCGTTTCTCAATTTTTGAAAAAAATCATGATATATTTAGTTATCAGTTTTTCAAAAAATTGACTTTACTTTTCCATTAATATCTACTAATTAATAGCATTGAAGTTGGTTGTTAAATGGGCGAGAAAGCTAAAAACAAAAAATTCATAAAGAGAATAAGGAAATTCTAATTAATGATGACCATTAGATTAGAAATGATCTAAGGGTGTAGATATGTGTAAAATTATATGTAAGTTGTAACCATAAGGGTATTAATGATTCCTCCCAATTACATATTATATTTATTTAATGCTTAGTGTAGAAATTGCATCAACCCACTAAATTCTTAAACCTAAACCCACCAAACCAATAAATCATGAAAGGTCAAATCTTACTTGACTTTCTATAACGCAAGTATCTAAATTGAATTTAACTAGTGATAAGTCAAATATTACTTGACTATACCAGTAACTAAATTGAGTTTACCTAATAAAATGTCTAATCTTACTTGAGTTTCTGTAATTACTAGTTACTAAATTAAGTTTAACTAGTGAAGATCAAATCTTGCTTGAACACTAGTAACTAAATTGAGTTTGACTAATGAAAAGTTAAATCATATTGAAATTTTAGAAATACTAGTTACTAAATTGAATACCTAGTGAAATGCCAAATCTTACTTGAAATTTCTATAAACAACGGTAGCTAAATTAAGTTTAACTAGTGAATGTAAAATATTACTTGACATTGCACAAATACTAGTAAATAAATTGAGTTTAACTAATAAATGTCAAATCTTACTTTACTTTTATAAACACTAGTAATATAAGCACTAGTAATAAAATCAAATTTAACAAATGATGATATGTCATTATAAAGTTTGTTCTACCCAATTGTTGAAATTTATTCAAACTGACCCAATTTGAATTGAAATAAAATTTATTCCAGCAAAATATTATGAATTAATTAATATTGAATATAATCAATCATAATTTATTTGAACTAAACTAAACTAATTTAATCTGATTTAATTTAAACTACGCTAATCAAAATTATAAAATAAGATTAAACTCTTTTGAAAATGAAAAAAAAAGTGAAAAAATAAACTCTTTTTGCAGGAGAGAAGAGGACAAAACGAAAGAGAGAAAGATGATGATTTGCAGGAGAGAAGGAGAAGAAATATGATGATAGAAGGTAAGTAATTAATTAGGATAAATATGGAATTAATGTGAATATAATGTATTGATTTGTAATTTGAATGTAGTTAAACTAATTAAGGGTATATATGGTAGATTAGGTATAAATATGGACTGCAAAAAGTAATTTCGGACTGCATATAGTAAAGGCCTTAATTAACTAGTACATGTAATTTATTAATATCAGTTATATATATATATAACTTATATATATATATATTTATATTGATTCTTTGCTGCAGGTATACGGAGGAAGTACTAGAATTTTATTAAAAATAATATTTTAATGCTAATCCAAGATATATTGGAAATTAATTAAATTATACTAGGGAAAATAAAAATTAACTACCTCTCCAGGGATCGAACAGTATCTAGGGAAAATAAAAATTACCTCTCCAGGGATCGAATAGTATCTAGGGAAAATAGCACAGACCTCGGAAAGTTTTGCTTCCAACTCGCCGTGTTGTTTCTCGATTCCGGCCATCTCCTCCTCCCACATTTCTGCCGCTAATTCATCATGTTGTCACTGCAGTCCGCAGCTCTGTCAAAGCTCCGCCGCGCGTTTCCGAACCTCGGGAGACAAAACGGCCATAGTATCAACCTGAAAGCATTCCCTCCTCAAATTTTGAAACGGTTTTTGCAAAACAAATCACTACAAAATCCTTTGTAAAAGATACTGGCATTCTTCAATTGTGTACGTACACATTTGAATTTAGGCGCATGAACTTCTAGTTCTGATGCAATCAAAGGCTTTGTAATCAAAGGCATAAGCCCTGTTTGCCAGAGCTTATCCGTAGATCAGTTTAATTCAGTTCAGTGAAAATGTAATTTAATTAAATTCAGGTTAATTCAGTCATGCTGATTCCATTTTTCAATACTTCAGTTCAGTTCATCAAGAAATAAGCTATAGCAAATAGGGCCTAAGTGTAATTTGATTGCATAAGTGTAATTTGCATCATAAGTGTAATTTGGCCCTGTTTACCAGAGCTTATCTGTAGATCAGTTCAGTTCAGTTCAGTTCAATTCAGTTCAGTGAAAATACAATTTGATGAAATTCAGGTTAATTCAGTCATGTTGATTCCATTTTTCAATACATCAATTTTCACTTCAGTTCAGTTCAGTTCAGTTCAGTTCAGTTCAGTTCAGCAAGAAATAAGCTCTAGTAAACAGGGCCTTTATAATCAATCTATTTTATTATAATTTGTATTTATTAATTTTTGGGTCCCAGCATCCAAATGTTCAGTAACATATAGGTTCCGGTTAAGTTCAGCAACGCATGTACAGTTCCGGGTCTCGTCTCCAATTTGGGATTTCTGCAACTATAAAAATGAAGTAAAAAAAACAAAAAAAAAAAAAAAAACAGGTCCCCAGGAACGCAGCAACTCAGGGTCCAGTTCAAGAGCCTCCACTTGTTATTATACTAACAAGTATCCTCGGCAAATGTAGTACCAAAGTCCCAAGCTAATATGCAGATCAACAGGTTTCTCATCCACCGATGTGGGATTCTTGCAACTGAAAAATGCGGACCCCACCAGCAGTCAAGTAGGCGAAAGGCGAAAAAAACAGGTCCGCAGGAATACAGCTACACATGTTAGTCCCGGTTCAATTGGCAGCTCAGCCACACAGGTCCGGTTCAAAGCCTCCACTTGTAATACTAACAAGTTTCCTAGGCAAGTATGATCCCGAAGTCCCGATCCAATATGCAGATCAAAAGGTGTCTCATCCTCCGATGTGGGATTCCTGCATCTAGGCAAAAAGTGGACCCCACCATCTAGGAAAAAAACGGGTTCGCAGGAATACGGCAACGCAGGTCAGATCCGGTCCAATTCAGCAACACAGGTTCACAGGTCTGGTCCAAGAGCCTCTACTTGTTATACTCACAAGTTTCCTCGGCAAACTTGGTACCCAGTCCTGAGCTAATATGCAAATCAGGAAGGCTCAAATCCTTCGATGTGGGATTCCTGCATCTACAAAAATGTAGACCCCACCTCACAGTCAACTAATTAAAGAAACACGGAAATGCTGTGGCCATCAAAACGGGCTTCCCAGCATTTTCCAGGCCTTAGCCCACATCATATGTTGGCCCACCTTAACTCATTTAAAATACTAAACCTGTACACTATTCTCTCTATTTTGTTTTTGGTTCTATAAAAATTATTTGATATACTAAATACGTTATTTGTTCTATAAAAATTATCTGCGTAATTTAATAGAAATAAATAACTATGATGATTTTTGGTTCAAATTAATGAGTATTTATATTCATGCTTCTAATACGATAAAATACTTATATAAAACAAAGAAAGAGGATTTTGCTGAAATATATACATGTGCAAGTAGCATAATTTATGAAATTTCACTTTTATTTGTAGATATTCACAATAAAATATTTGGAAGGTCCATTAGTAATGAAATACTACTCTAAGCAAAAATACAGAGCATTCCACTGATACAGAGCATAAGCGAAAAAAAAAAAAAAATAAGCGAAAATACAGAGCATTCCACTGATGGTAACTCAATTTTAGATCACGGATGAATTTGAAATGAAAGAAAAATTATGGCAAACTGTTAATGTGTTAGAAATGCAACTGAACTGTGTGAGATTAGAACTTACTTGGGGAGCAACACTCGTCGACGAACCAACCTTTACTGCAATATTAGTCATATGAAACATATGAATGTATAACAAACAACTCAGTATCAAATACATATGCTACATGTTTATGGAATTTATACAGCATATGCTACATCTCAGACAGCATCTTTATAAATTTACCAGATAATATAGACTTGCGAATCATAAAAGTTCCTAGTTCTGATACATACATCTTCATTTTGCACAAAACCGAATGATACATAGGTAGTTTTTAATTCATGAACATTAACAGAAAACATTTTAAACAATCCACTGGCATTGGCTAAGTTCTACCATAATCCAGGTGTTAGACATATAAGGAAACAGGAGCAGTATATTTCCTTCTTGTTCAAAACAACATAACTGTAAAGAAGAAAAAGCAGCACATCTGAAGTGTGATGAATTAAAGAAAGCATAGCAGCACATCTGCTCATACTAATTATAATATGCACTCTTATAAACACAACTTAGCCACCAAAATTATCACTGTCACAAACTGTAAAACGAAATGGAACTACAGGTTATTCAGCACAGAAGAAAAAATGGTAAAAAAGTAGCTAATTTGACAGCAAATTTGATCTAACTCAGAAGAACATGAAGGAAAAAAACTCCTTCTGCTGCAAATTTCAAATAATTCGGCAAATTTTAGTTGTTCATCTACCACTTCAGGGTCTACAACATCCATAAAAGCAAGACACAGACTCCCCGTAACAAACTAAACTGTCACATACTGAAACTGTCATTAGCAAGATTATTTGAAATAATTCTAATCAAAATTACTTCAGCCAAAGATTATCATTCTATATTTCCCTTAAGAAACTTCCACACCTCTGATAAATTGGATAACTATTCTAAACATGCATGCCAACAGTCAAACAACAGTCATACTTGCATGCTAACCACCCTAAATTGACTAGGTTTCTATCACTGCAAGTAATAACAGAATAAAGTAAGTACAGAATAATCAAATCAGAAAAGATACGGAAGTAAGGACAGCCGATAATGAGCACCTTAATGTTATTAGAAATTTAGAAGGACAGAAGTTCAAGAAATTAATTAGTTTTAGGCATTTCCATCTCCTGAATGGAGAACCGTATCATCTCTCCTGATAATATTACCAATACTATACAAAGCTAAATACAACAAGAAAATAAACTGACCAAAAATTTCAGCTTCTTTTAGGCATCATCACCTGTTATGAAGAACTATTCTAACATATCTATGTTGTTGCTCTATAATGCAAGCAAAAACAATTCCTCATTAATCAATAGTTCCAAAACACTTGATTACTTCGGTATTTCTTCTTAAGATATATGTCAATGAGCTGCTTGTAGGTCCATTTTCGATCTCCCGAGTACTCCAAAAATGCCTCCGCGCTTAAGTGAAAATCTCCTTTACCCATCACCTCAAACACATTATTATCTGTTAGTGTTTGAACAGAATTGTTTCTATTCAGCTTGCGTAAGGCAAAGTCCAAATTTCTCCCCAGCCTTCTTTCCAAGTAGGCATCAACAACACAACCATAAGTGACAAGATCCGGAGCCACGGCTTGGTGCTGCATATGTTCAAGGCTCAAATGCAGGTCCCAGAACAACAGCATTTTCGAAAAAGCAAGTGCTCTAATGTTAAAAGTTGTCAGATCAGGACGGAATCCACTTTCCACCATCTGCACAAATATTCTCTGAAGACTTTTCATTTTGAAGTTAGCTGCATATGATAACAGAAAAAGGTTCCACAAAAGATTCCCCACGTTTCTCCTACCGAGGCCCACATCCTCTACGAACTTACCTAAACCGTAGAACTTCTTTTCCCTAATATAAGCGGATGAAACAGCCCGAATCGCTTCTTCCTCGATAAGAATTCTTAGACTCTTAGCACGGGCATACGCAAGTTCCATCTGGGACAATGTACCATGTTTACTGTAATATATGAGAAAAGCATTTCCCGCTAGAGAACTTATGGGAAAACCAGCAGAAATCATCTGCCTTAAAATAAAATCCATCAGCTCAAGTTCTCCCTTCTCCCCAAAAGAAAAGATGGCCTGTGAATAAACGTCAAGTAAAATATCTTGATTTTTAACCTGTAACTGATGCATAACTCTGGTAACCAAATCAAACTGTCCATTGGTGGCATATACATCAATCAACTCCGACACCATATGAACAGTTGGCGAGAATGAACTAAAAAACATCTCATCCCACAAAGCTTGAGCTTCAGAGAACGAACCATTCTTGGCATAGTAAAGTACCACACCAGACAAAACAGAAACATCATCCTGAGAACCTTTATGTTTCATCTCGAGTGAAAATTTTTCAACATCACTATTCAATTTTTTACCACTGATTCTCTTATACAAGGGAGAATCCACATAAGCACCATCCCGATCAGGACTACCTTCTCGTTTTGCTCTCAGAAGTCTCTGTTACAGTACAACATTCATTCTTTAAATACCAGAAGCAACAACAACAAAATAGATTTCTACTTCACATACTAACCAATTACCAATAGTCCTTTTAAAATATTTATCAAATTATTTAAGCAATATCAAAGGTTTATAGAGTAAATGAAACTATCTACTATCCTAATTTCAGAAGCCCTTTACGCCCAAATTCATCAAGCTCCAGCCTTCATAATCCTCAAAACCCCAAATCTTTACCTAATATTTCCCGCTAAAAATGCCCACTTTTGGGCAAATATTATAGAGAATTGCAAATTTTTCATCCAAATATCTAAAAGGGGACATTAAAAAGGTAATCTTTATCCATAACCCATATGAAATCAGGAGAACTTCTATTGAAATACTACACATGAACAAATCAAGATTTGCAGTAAGGAAAAAAATGTAACTTTACCTTTATGCTGGAAGATTTGTGAGGAAATGAATAAGGAAAAGAATGTAACTTTACCTTTGTGCTGGAAGATTTGTGAGGAAATGATGTTCCACGGAAAGGAAGCTGCATGTTCATAGTTTCCGTTGATGATGCGTTTGAGGAGATAGATATTGAGGAAGGGAATTTCAGACTGAACTGAAGTTCTATTTTCTTTATGGTAAAATGCATATCGACCCCCCAGGTTTAAAGGAAAGTGAACTTTGAACTCAAAGTTTTTGGCTTAACATTGATTATGGTTAGAATTCAGATATAATGCTCAATAACTGAAAATACCATGTCACATATAGCTTGCTTTTGAACAATCATCGAATTCTATCTGTAAGATTGAATCTCTTTTGTTTTACATTTTGTTTCTTTAAAATTCTCATGCTTATTTTTTTTATATGACAAAAAACGAATCATTCCAATTGCCCAATATCCATCTTACATTTGTTTGAAACTCAATTCTCATCAACTTGCATAAATAGTAAAAAAACGAGGGAGTAATCCCTAACAAAATTTAAACTAAAAGATCAATGAAAAAAAATGGGGTATAAACAAAGATTTAGTATAGTACTCCCTCCGTCCCAACCAAAACTTCTTAGTTGACTTTGGCTCGGATTTTAAGAAAAGTGTATTGTTTATCATATAAGTGGAGTTTTAAGGGGTATAAATGGAATATCACTTATTGTTATGGTTGTTTGGAAGAATTCATTAAGGGTATATTTGTCATTTTGTAGTTATTTTCTTTACCAAAAGAGGAAAGAATGAAAGTAAGAAGTTTTGGTTGGGACGGACCAAAAAGGAAAGTAAGAAGTTTTGGTTGGGACGGAGGGAGTATCCACTATCCAAATTCATGTTCACAATTCGATCTTACAACTGTAAGATCCAAAATCATCAAAAGAATCTTGAAACCTATGAAAACGAATCCAAAGAAAATGAATAAAAAATGAAGAAGTCTTTTCCTGAGTTTCTTCCGCCAACTCTTCTCCTCCTCACCCTCTTTGTTGGAATCATCCATATCCTTGGAAACATCCTTGCCCTCCTTGTCTGAGACCTCCAAATCCTCTGAAACATCCATGTCAATGTTACGCACACGAACTTGCAGGCCTGAATTTCCCATGTCATTCTGACATTTTTCAACTTTTTTCACTAAACTTGCAACGCGGCCTGGACGTCACCGCCAAACATCAATCATTTTGAGAGTTGCAACATTCTCCAAGCAATCTGGAATTTCAACCAACCTATGACATTCAGCCAATACTAACTTCTCAAGATTCGGAAATTGATCATCAGAAGTAGTTGTCGACCACTTGACAATGTTCAACCGAATCAATTCTAGGTATTTAAGTTTTGAGAATTTTCCTTCTTCCATGTGCCATCTGTTCCCGGTATAACTACGAAGTACCTTAAGGACTTCAAGATTTGGCAGTTTTGCAATTGTTGAAAAAATATTCCCGGACAAATCACAGGACGCGAAAGTCAACTTTTTCACACTCTTTGGCAAACTCAACTCAGTAGCATTCAATTTAGCATGTTCCAAGGAAAGTGATTCAAGTTGACTCAGAAACGAAAATGACATCACCTCCAAGGGGCCATCGGATATAACGCACTTTAGCCGACGGATGTTGGGAAACTTTCTCATTTGAATTTCCAAAATGTCTGCAGTTACGCCAAATAATGTAGATAAACTATCCAGCTCAACCAAGTCACAAGAGCTGTCAACATTATTAGCAGGTAATATAAGGTAACCAACAATAAGGTCGGCAGACCTTGAGAATAGATGCTGCAATTTTTTCAGATTCCAGAAAATATCAAGCAACTCCGTATATCCATGTTTTGAAACAAGACAAAGAGTTTCCAAATTAGTAAGGTTACCTATTGATGGGCTGACACTATCATCAACATGGATTGCCAAATACCTCAACCAGTGGCGTAGCTATGTAGGAACCCGGGGTGCACGTGCACCCCGGAATTTATTATTTTTAAAAATGTTTATATATTTATAAGACAAAATTTAGATTTAGTAATGTTTGTGCACCCTAAAATATTCAATTATTTTATATTTTCTTCTTCCGAAATTGTTGAATGATAGTCTGGTTATATATTTAAAGAAATATTTGGTGTTAGATGTTAATATTGATACATTTGTAAGTCGGTTTCAAAGTATAAAACCCCGACAAGTGACTATTTAGTACTTTGTATTTTATTATTTAGGAATTGAGTATTATGATTTTGATTGTAGAATAGATTTGTTTAAGGTTTGAAGATATTTGAATGAAGATTTAATTATTCTAATAATTAATTATATATATATATTTAAAGTGCACCCCGATTTTGAATTTCTGGCTTCGCCTCTGACCTCAACTGAACAAACAATTCTTCATTGGCTTTTCTCAAGCAAAAATCACGTAGCAAATCATGTATGCGACATTCCTTCACCACTACTAGAAAACCCCCTATAGGCACCGGTTTTTTACCCCTCAAGCAGCGGTTTTTAGGCCAAATTTTGACCGGTGCGTATGTATGGAGGTGCTAGCTTTGGCCTTTTTTTAGCAGCGGTTTCTGTACCGCTGCTACTTTAATCCTGACATGTAGCGGTTTTAACCGCTGCATTAAAGCGTTACTAGATTTTACTAGCAGCGGTAAACTATAGCACCTCCTGAATTTTGCAAACCACTGCTAGATTAGTAACAATTTCAGTCCCCACAACTTTCTCATTTGCAAATTGACCATCAAAACTTTTATATTTGCAAAAAAATCCAATACTTTATATTATTAACAAATCAGCCTACAAAGTTTTGCTTACTTACAATTTTATTCTAAGAACCCTATACTTTCTATTTTTTACAAATTCACCTTGAAAGTTTTATACTTGCTCACTTTTCCCTCCGCCTTAAGCAAATCCACAAAATTCATCTTGAAATCTCATCTGCATAAAAAAGATTCATCTTGAAACCCTCCTACTTCATCATCAGAAATCTCTTCTCCGTTAAAATCTTCATCATCTGAAATCACTTCTTCATCAAAACTCTTCATTATCATATATCCATTCTGCTTCTTTATCATCACTCATCGGAAATCATCTTCATCAAAACATTGAAAATTATATCTCCTGCTCTAGGTTGCCCCTCAGAAATCCTCATTACAAACATCATCCCTTTGTCCCCATCATAACTCCTCTGCCATAGACTTCAATTATTAAGAAGATGAAGGGGAAGAATCCCAGCACAGCGACCATCAAACACAGAGGAGGAGGGAGGATGATGAAGGTCCCTGCACAATCCCAATCTGTAACTCATAAACCCATTTTTGCCACCATCGTCCCAGCACCAACTTTCTGCCACCATTTGTCTCACCTTGTCACCTGAGCCTAAAGGCACCGCGGAAGCAGATGAGAAAAACCTGTAAATTGAGAAAAACCCGATAGGATCTTTTGATGCCTTTAATGGATTCTATTGTCCAGAATTCAATGAAAAATATGTCTTTTTCTTGTGAAGGAATGAGTTGTGATATCTCAGTTTCCATGAAGTAATGCACGTTAACTTAAACTGTTTATTAGTCTATGCAATTAACAAAGATCAAGAGTGTTCATTACTGATATAGAAGGGAAAATTGCAAAGAAAACTGTAAATCTGTAAAAAAACATCATCGGTAGTCCAACTGTTAAACTGAGTAAGGAGATGTTATTAATCCCTTGTATCAAGCTGACATTTTTGCTTTCTAAGTTGAAAGATAAAATCTGTAGTGGCCATTTGCAGAACCTAAAAAACACACGAAGTCCAATTAGATTTACGGTAACCTGTGTGAGAATGATGCATGCAATTTCAGTTTACTAAGGAGACATTGTTAATCCATTACTATTTTGAACTGAAGCTGGTACATATGTTAAAATTGATATGGTAAACATTACCGGCATATATTTTCTGCCTTCGACGACGGCCGCACAGCCGACCGCATAACCGCCGCCGCGGAATTGCAGACTTCACCGTCGTAATCCACCGCTGCCAACCCCCGTTGTCTTCAATCGCCATCGTACGACCTCTCCATCTTCACCGTGCCGCTCCCATCGCATATCCGATCACCTGCAATCATCACGAAAACGATACACTGCAAATCTTGGAGCTGGATGGGCGGAGAATAACGCCAGAGGATTCGCTTCTCTGGCCACGCCGCCGGAGATTGAAGAAGAGCGTCGCCGCAGGAGATTTTAGAAATCGCAGAATCGATTTGGGATTTGGGGACGAAAGCATGTGATCTAGGGTTTTAATCAGGATTTTTGCTTATTTGCGTAGAAGTCCCCTACTTCCCTTAAATCTTTCTTTTACAACTTTTTTGCGTTCGTCCTTATTGTAAGGTACCCTTATTTGAGACCATCTCTAATGAAAAAATGTAATCAATTTTATAATTCATCACATTTATATTATTGTATGTGATTACTACTTTTAATCACACTCTTTTTCTATTTAAAATTTATGTGACCAGTACTTTTTACTCTCACGTAATAAAATATTATAGTAATTTATATACTCACATTGTAAATTTCTAAACCAAACTCACAAACTCTCGTATTTTCTGAATACAGTGAGTCTTTATCCAAGTCCGTTTATTCATAGACACCCAGTCCATAACCTACACCACAAACAGAAAGCTTACGAACCTATCCCAAATACATAAAAGAATCCTAAGAACCTAAACAAATACATAAAGGAATCATAACAACCTAAACCAAACACTAAAATGAAATGCTTGTGAAATAAATATTTGTTACATGTTTGTGAAATAAATCTTAGCAACAGACGGTTTATTTGTAACCGATCAATGGAAATTCCATATAGCAGCGGTGCACCGATGCTAATGATTAAAACCGCTGCTTATTGTACTTCCAACACCGATTTCGGTGGAACGCTGCTATAAACCGATGATTATTGTACTTCCAGCACCGGTTTCGGTAGAGCGCTGCTATAAACTGCTGCTTATTGTACTTCCAGCACCGATTTTGATAAAGCGCTGCTATAAACCGGTGCTTATAGCTGGATCCAGCACCGATTTCGGTGGAGCGCTGCTGGAAACCGGTGCCTATAGGGGGGTCTCCTAGTAGTGCACGCCGCCTCCAGATCTTTCTCCAGCTTTCAGATGTAAGCTTCTACCTATCAAGATGTTCAAGTAATCTACCGCAACTTCCTCTAATCTTTTAGAGTCATTTTTTTGGACAAAACCTTCAGCCATCCATAGCCAAATCAACTTCTTGACGGAAATCAAGTGATCTTCTGGAAATGCACCAAATAAGAGAAAGCATGGCTTCAAATGATGCGGCAAATGTTTATAGCTGAGCTCTATTGAATTGATGCATTCATCTGTCAGAGTGGTGATGATGTCAGACCTTAAACTTTCCAGAACCCCCTTCCAAGCTTCCTGGCTTGTAGTAGTCAATATTCAAGCTACAATGAGAATAGTTAGAGGCAGCCCCTTACAATATTTTGCAACTTCCAACCCAAAATCATATAATGAAGATGGCCAATCATTTCCGGCAAATAGCTTCTTTTGAAGTAACCCAAACTCTCACTTTCAGTGAGTTGACGAAGAAAATGAAGCTTGTCATCGAGTATGGCTTCAGGAGCGACTTCACCATTTCGGCTAGTCAGGAGAAGCCTACTTCCAGTAGAATCATCAGGAAAAGATGCTTTCAAGCAATTAAATGCTTGCTCTTCCCATATATCATCTATCAATATAAGGTATCTACATCCCTTCAAAGAACGTCAAAGATGTTCTGAAAGATCATCTATATCCGAATCAAAAATTTCACCTGGTTTAATCTGCTTCAAGAGCTCAAGTATAATTTTTCTTCTATTGAAAATTTGAGATACAAAACACCATGCACGAATATGAAAATGGTAATTAACTGAAAGATCATTATAAACCATTCGTGCCAAAGTAGTCTTTCAAGCCATTCGGTAAGGAAAGTGATCAAGCCATTTGTTTTGCTTTAAAATGATCAAATTTTGAACTAAATTTCTCATGTTTAAACGTGTCACACATAAGAAAAGTGTCACACATAAGATGGGGTATCACACCCGATTCTATATATATATATATATATAGGTTACCAAGTAAGGTGGAATCCGAGCAGCTCTATAACTAATATATTGAGAAAACTGGAATTGGCACCTGCATTTTCCCCCTTTCTGTTTGAATTTAATATTAAAGAGGGAGGAAGACAATGTCATGCCTTTCTTGTAATTAAGCAATACGCAACCTCATTCTTTTGGATTCGCTTAATTATGCCTTTTAATCGTTGTAATTGTTGTTTTATTTCTTATCGTTGCTATTATAAGCTTCTTTATATGAGCACAAGGTGTTCGACCTAATGTTTATTGTAAAATTTGTTAACTTGTACACTGAATTTGTGTTTCAAAACTAATTATGAATACTTGTACAATATTTGTTCGCATTCCAGAAAGTTGTAGTGAGGAATTCATGAGTTGTTCACAACTTATACCTATCAGAGAAGTTTTTTTTTTTTAAATGTAATAATTCCATTCAACTGGTTTAGTATTGATTTCATTTATGAAAATCTATAGAGTTATCAAATACTTAAAAATAATTATTGCACGCACGTGCAAGTGCATATATAATTGATTCTGAAAAGGGCGAGTTTATAACTTAGGTACTTCTCATATACCTAAAAACCGCATCAGCCAAAAACATGATATTTAATGACACCGCAACAATCTTAGTAGTAGACCAATTAATCTAATCAAAGTAACCATCAAGACCATCGCCATTGTTGAGCATGTCTCATCAAAACCATTGCCACTGTTGAACATGTTGGCATGCTCGCCGCCCATAAGATACACCGGAGATGGATCCACCACCGCCAGAGGAGGAGCCGGAGCCTGAACTGCCATAGAACTTGTCCCAGCCATTGGGACGTTCCATGGCGCTGCACTCTCTCTGTTCATCAGATCAGCTATCTGTTTTTCCATAACCACCATCTGCGATTTATACAAACAGATTCTTATTAACATTCAGATTTCAAACAAATCTCAACTAAGTTTTATCAAATGAAAGCCTAACAAATTAAATCAAACCAAAAATATATACCTTCGACTTGAGCTGCTCGTTCTGGGTCCTGAGAGTTTCACCATTGACATTGGAAATCTCTAACTCTTTGGCAGAAGACCAGTGCCGGCCCTGACAATTTGGAGGCCCGGTGCAAATTTAAAAAATGTGGCCCTTTAAATAGTCGATGTATTGTTGATAGTTTGGTGTTTAATTTCAAAATTATCGACCAATACTCTAGATATATGTCATAAATATAAAATTTATTTTATTTTTCAATGATAAAAACTATAAATTAAGTGAACCAACCACGCAAGATGAAGTATACGGCAACACATTTAGCATGTAAACATTTCAGTGATATTTTTTTTAAATTTTCATTAGCTCAAAGCATATCCCTGGATATGTAAATCAGATTGTATAGCTTCAAAATTGTGCATTTAATTTGAAAAACTTGTTTCAACAAATGAATTGTTTGTAGTGTGACTGTATGAGCCTAAAGAAGAATTAAAAACAAAAAGTTTTGTATTTTAAACGTAGTGGTGATCCGTGATTTGAATGACGAAAATAAGAATTTGGTGGAGATTTAATTGGATGGATTTTTCCAAAATGAAGACATTGTTCATCCTTTTCAAAATTAATTGAATATTAAGTTAAAATCTCAAGAATATGTAAAGTTCATCATAATTTTGACCCTAAATTATTCCTTAATTGATTTTTTTCCTTTCTATAATTTATATGAGTTTGAAACAGATAAGGAAAATGTTTGAAACAAAGAAACTCAACATAAAAAAAGGAATGAAATAATTACTAATATTAAGAGATGTAGTTAAACCTATATTAAATATATAAGAAATTTATTTTTTTGAGGTCCCATCGGATGTGAGGCCCTGTGCCGTGGCACGACCCGACCTCCGTCAGGCCCGGCCCTGCAGAAGACATATATTTTTTCTCCATCTCCTCGGTCTTGGCATTGTCGATTTCTAACTCTTTATCCTTCTGGTCCCTGAGAAGGCGGTATTCGGCATTGGCGGTCTCTAACTCTTTCTCCATCTCTGCGGTCTTGGCATTGGCCATCTCTAAGTCTTTCTCCTTCTGGTCCTTAACATGTTGAATGTCGATCTTAGTCTTTTCCTTGGACCGCTTTTTTTGGAACCAGTGAGTCACCTGCTTTATGTTCAACCCCAAATCACTAGCGATCTTCTTCTTCGCCGCTAGTTCGGGGACGCTACACGAAGCATAGCTCATCTCCAGATTCTCCACCTGCTCCTTGCTTATCTTCCTCCTCTTCTGTCCCTCCGCCATCTCTATGATTTCTTGTTGAGAAATGACACCAATGTACCCCAATATTGGGGTTGCTCCATGCAGGTCCATTTTTCTCTTGCAAGTCCATATTTTTACCATAATACCCCTAATATTGTTAAGGCAAAAAATGGGCTTGAAATCATAGGGTTCTATCAGGGGACATTATGGTAACAATACGGACCTGCAAGAGAAAAATGGACCTGCATGGAGAAATTGCTTATTTTTATAGGGCGTTGGATACTTTTTTTTTTTTTTTGCTTTTCTAATTCATTAGAAAAGATTTTGTTGTATACGTTGAACCGGCATTTAAGGTTTTACCAATTAGTTTAGTGAATTGATTTTGTGAAGGATCAATGTATACATCTTATTTCATAATTTATTTCCTATGTAGAGAGATTTATTGCCAGTTTAGCTAATATCCATTTTTAGAGATCGATGAAAGTAATTCGAAATTTTTGGGCGGGAAATGAATAGTAGACAAATGATAAACTCCATCCATACCCGCTAGATTTGCACAAAGTCTTTTTCACGGTCTCCTAGACACGTGGTTGTCTGCTAATATTTAATTACGTAGATTATAAATATATGAAAGTTTGATATTAATAAACTACATGTTATGACGATTTCAACAATATTAGATACGATAATATTTTAATTATCTATACATTCAAAATTCCAGTCAAAATTTAGCTCGTTAGACTGAAAAAAAATTCCGTACACAAACAACTACTCCCTCTGGACCAGCTGTTTCTGCACAGGAGATTTTTTTCAGTCAACTATGCTAAATTTTGACTGAATTTTTGAATGCATAGATAAATAAAAATATTATCGTATCTAATATTGTTGGAATCGTCATAACATGTAGTTTATTAATATCAAATTTTCATATCTTTATAATATACGTAGTTAAAGATATTAGCAGTGAAACACGTGTATTGAAGATCGTGAAAAGTCAGTTGTGCACATCCAGCTGGTATGGAGGGAGTAGTAAAAGAGAGAGTTTATTAAATCAGAAAGGGAATAGTAGTCATATCAAAGCCAAACCATAAAAATATCCTTGTTTGTAGATGTAACTACATATTCATTTATGTTGTGTAGATAATGATTATATATATTATATGTATTAGGGCTTCGATTATACAGAAAAAAAAAAGTTGTCATGCACACTATGGTTTAGTCCTACTTTTGCTTCGTACCCACGATTCATACTCTAACGCACTCACACAATCGTATGAAGTACTTTTTAACTATCAAAATTATTTAATCTAATATTATTTATTCTATCAAAATTATTTATTCTCGTTGCTATAATCTTCCTCCTCTTCCGTTCCACCGCCGTGTCGCCATCTCTATAATTTCTTGTAAAGAAATGACACCAATGTACCAGAATATTTATAGGACATTCATTCCAATTTCGGTTTTCTAATTCATCAAAACAGATTTTGCATCTACGTTGAACCGGCAATTAAGTTTTTGCCAATCTAGTTAGTGTGAATTGATTTGATGAAGGATGGATGCATACTCATCTCATTTTTATTGTTGCACTGGAAACATGCAACTTGAATATTTCATTGGGAGTTTATTTTTTTTTAAAATCTAATAATTATTGCACTAACCCGTGCACTAGAATAAATGGATGATTGTTGGAAGTATTGATTTCCAGAGCCTGCACAAGTTGCCAGCAACTTAATTAGAATCCTACGTGGTTTGCAAGACCGGTCAAAAGTCCATTCACTTATATATGTGCAAACTCACAAAATAATAACCGATGCAAGACCAGAAAACGTTGCACCTCTCCGTGTAGAACCGGTATTCATAATTTTAAACGGTACAATGGACCCTTAATAACAGGTTCTGTCGGCATGTTTTTTGGGAATGAATTCATGTGAATTCATCAAATTATGTTACTTAATTAAATTGAACTGAATTGAAATAATCTATAGAAATGTTCGGGCAAACGTGGCCTTCCATATATATATATATTTTTTCAGGGTTTTGGTATATTACTATAATATATATATTATATATATCATTTGTCTACCATTTTGCCTTATTTTATACCCAACTTGTGAATTCATCCCCGCCCAAAAATTTCAAAAGTTTTTTTTTAATCTAAAATTGGATATTAGCTATTCTGATAATAAATCTCACTGTAAAGGAAATAAAGAAATAAAATGTATATTAATTGTATACATCCATCCTTCACAAAATCCAGTCGCTCCCGGCCGACTCCTTGGACTAGTTGAGTGCTGGGCCGGTGTTATCACTAATTTTAAAAAAAATTTGGAAATGAAATATATACTAGTACATTTTTATTTTTTTGTAAAAAATGCCTTAAAATTATTTTTTATTTCGCAAGTAAATAAAAATGGAATAAAAATGTTTTTGTTTTGAGTCCGCTTTTGTCCCATTAAAAAGAAATAAAAATGTAAAGGCATGATTGAATAGTCAATAGAATAGTGTAATTAACATGCTCACGCTATAGCAAAGCTTGTCGAGGAAGATGAATGAAACTTTAGCTTTATCGAGCCTAGAACCTCCTTTTCTGCTACCTTTCTCAGAGAGTCAATTAATATAAATTTATCCCCTCTTATTCTCCCCTTTTCCCCCTTTTCCCCTTTTTACAGTAAAATTAGAGCTGTCGATTCGGGTCTAAAGGTCGACCTCGGGTTCGGGTCTAAAAAGGTTCGGGTCAAACGGGTCGGGTTCAAACGGGTCTAAAATATCTTTTCGGGTTTTGTCGGGTCGGGTCGGGTCGGGTTCGTGTTGGGTTGATGTCGGGTTGGGACTATTCATCGGGTCGGGTTGGGTCGGGTCGGGTTTTATAGGGTCGGGTTGGTATCGGGTCAGTTTTATTTTCGTGTCGGGTTCGGGTCAAAATATTATATTTTGACAAATACTCATAACTATATTAAATTTAACAATTATTCTAACTTATATTAACACTTCGGTTCGAAAGAAACTCTAGTTTTAAATATGAATATTAAAATGTCAATAATCACGATGTCAGTAATAAATTAAATTACCAAAAAATAAGATATCAACAAATACTCTATTTTATATTAACACCAAAATAACATGAAATGAAATAATTATTGGATTGATTTTGATATTAGAATTGGGCATATTTGGTGGGCTTACTTTTGTCTTAAAGCCCCAAACCCCAAAACTCAAAACCCACTAAACCCTAAACCCACTAAATTGATGTAATTAATCGAACTGGAAACCTGCTAACTAACAACGATAACTAAATTGAAATAAATTTACCAAAAATTAACCTTAATTTAGTTTCAATAAACACTTAAATAAATTTAGTTACTTCCAAATATTATAATTAATTTATTTATTTTTATAAATACTAGGAAATAATTTATATTGAATTTTACTAATCAAATGGCAAGCCTTACTTGACTTTCCATATGTAACTGAGTTTTAATGCTTGACTTTCCATATGTAATTGTATTTAACTAACCAAATGTCAAATATTACTCGACTTTATACAAAAATTAATTAAGTTCAGTTTAACTATACAACTGTTAACCATCACTTAATTTATAATAATCAAGTAACTTATATTTATTCAAAAATAGGGATCCTCTATAAATTACTGATTAATGTTTACTTTGTTACTTTCGGCAATTAATGAACTTCATTAACTGACTTTGTTTACTATGAGTTGAATAGAAATAATTAAAGGTCAAATATTACTTGACTTTTATAAACGAATGTAACTAGTATATTGTATTTAAGTAGTGAAGGATCAAATATTCCTTGATTATTTATAAATAATGGATAAATTGAGTTTAACTAGTGTTAGATCAAACTTACTTGATTTTCTAAAAACACTAACAAGTAATTAAAATTAAATAATAAAATATCAAATCTTACTTGAGTTTCTATAAACACTAGAACTAAATTGAGTTTCACTACATTCCCTTATAGTTCAATCCAATTTTATACTTGATGAGTTAAAAATTGTATCGTCGCCAGAGATTATTCAATTTAACTCAAGGCATTATGACGACATGATCTTCATAAAACAAAAATGAATTGAAATAAATATTAATATACACAATATACTGAATTGATATTTTTATACTTATATATATATATATATATATATATATATATATATATATATATCAACTCTACTAGAGAAAAAATGCTCTTGTAATAAACATATTATTTTTTACTGAACAATTGCTATAATCCACCAAATTATTCCTATAATGAACTTTGCTAATATCCAGTATTTAAGCTCAGTAATGGCATGTCTATGTTGTAATTCATTCAACAAATTGCAGTGATCATAAATATATTTATAAACATTTTTATGGAAAACAAATTGCAGTGATCATAAACATTTTTACACCAATTCTATTACTACTGCTAGTTCATTAACTTAATTTTAGAGTTTGGGTCATTTCCGGGTTTGTGTCAAATCGGGTTCGGGTCACTTTCGGGTTCGGGTCATTCTCGGGTTCGTGTCGGGTTCGTGTCGGGTTAAAATTTATTCGGATTCGTGTCGGGTTCGTGTCGGGTCGAATTTGACCTAATATTCTCGGGTTTTAATCGGGTCAAAAGGTCATTCGTGTCGGGTCAGTCGGGTCGGGTTTTTCGTGTTCGGGTCTGAATTGACAGCTCTAAGTAAAATATAAGTCAAAATCAAATCTAGAGTTTCATTTCATCGCAAGAATTAGACTAACCCATAAGCAGACTATTCCTCCTCGGAAGGAAGCATGAGTGATGGCGCGGATGGATTCAATGACATGGAAGTTGGACAAATTGACGGACCCTGGCCACCAAAGCTTTTACGCGCCAACGAACATCTCCCAACACAATGCCTTCAGAATTACCCAGCAGAATCTTCAAAATTCTGTAAGAATCCATATCTCACCTATTATACTTAAATTTCTAATTACATTACATTTGGAAGCCGTTAAGTAGTACGTTAATGAAACATTCATATTATTACTTAAATCGCCGATAGAGAAAGCATTAGTTGTGTAAAAAAGCGGACATAGGTTAGATGTATGTTATGACTGAAGGACTTTAAAAAGTTTGCGAATGATGATTTTTGTCCTACTAAATCTTCAAAACTAGATAATTTTTTAGGTTGTTATTGTGGATTTTTACCTTCTTGATTGGCATTATGGCATATTGTTTAATGTTTGTGCCCATATATAAATAATTTTAGTAGTGTAGCATGTGTAGTGATAAGATTTGAGTAGGCAACATTTTAAAGTGTTTGTATTTGTATTTGTTGAAGGAAAAACAAATGTTTATCTGGAACTATGTGTGAAATGGGGGACAAGACAGATTTTGCCCTTCATGGATTTGCTGTTGAAGATGTGACCGGTGGGCAGAGGTCCGAAAACATGGAGGTTGAAGTAAAGAATCGGATGAAGCGGTTACACAATGTGTTGATCAGCCCTAAGTCAAGCTCAAAGGGCTGATTGAAAAAGAATCTCATCCCTAACAGATTGAAGCCATAAATGACATTGGCTTTTTATAGCCTCCTTTACTTGAATATCGATGAAGTCCCAGGAGGTATGACAACCTGGCTGATCGAAACTTTAAATCCAAAGTCAAGGACATTTGGCATTAATGGGGAGGCAAAGTTTGCAATCAACTAGGCAGATGTACGGGATATATACCCCCATAACCAAAATTCATCTGTTGAAGATGATTCTAGGACCGAAGGTGACAACAACCTTATGGAGATTATGCAGAGGTTGGAGAAAGATCACGACATTCCTGTATGCCCCAATTTCAAGATTGGGTATACGCATCTGGAGGAAGCAATGATGAAGATAGAACATGGGAGTCCAGATTTCAAGCAAATTAAATGTTTATCCTTTGCGCTCTATCATCTTTCCTCACCCCGGTTTTAAGATGGACTGTCGACTTCAGGCCGTTGAAGTCACTGGTGAAGATCAATTCCATCAACAAATATGACTGGTGTGAGTTTGTGTTGGAGAAGACCTATAGTGCGGTGGAGAAGTTCAAACTGCAATCCAAAACAAAGGTGAAGGGTGTTTTCTCTGGAAACACTTTGCTGCTAATGATAGCTTACATGCAGAGGGTTAAGCGGCATGGTTTAAGCGCTCCAAAGTTTCGTCCCCTGTGACAACTTTGGAATACTATGACACTGATTGAACGTGTTAAGGCAGATCTACAAGCGGGGGGATTTGGGAGGTGGGTTTTTAACATGTATTCATACTCAATAAGTAAGGAAGAGGATGTTCATAAATTACATGCATCTACAATTCCAGGACTAATCACTATTCCTATTCCGTCCTGTATTGTGATGCAAAGCTCCATAGACTGCTACCCAATGTAAGTCTTCCTTGATACTCATGCAATTCTCCAACATTTAAGCTAATTTTTAATAGATTATGTATTTCATTTTCAACCAATCGTGACAGGTATATCAAAGGCAAATAGCTTTGTTGGCCAGATACTTGGAAATCATGCTACAATCAGTAGCCACTAGAATAGAGGTCATCCTGAACAAGGACGACTACAATGATAATGTTGGGTAACGTTACTACAACAAGGCCACAGTTCCATACCTCCATAAGCATCTTGAAAGAGTAGCCATGAACATGGGGAAGGCTAGCAACGAGCTACGAAAACAGATGCCACATGAGGATGAGGCAAAAAATAAAAAACATGTGCCAACTGAGGATGCTGCTAAAAGTAAGAAAAACCTGCCACTGAGGTACTTGTAAATTTAATTTTTTCACCCTTGTATATATTTGTTTTCAAGATTGACATAATGCATAAAAACACATTGACTTAGTATGATACATAATACAATTCAGGCCTTCTTCACCTGGTTTTGGAGTGAATCAACATGTATTTATTTAGCGCTACTTTATTGGATACAAATATATGTATTCTGTTAATGTTTTTAACCTATCTTTTCTGACTAGTATGTATGTGACTTCCGTGACGATGAAAAATGCAGGTGGACAGGGGGTGAAAACTCAGGGTGTAAGCGTTCCTGAAACTCGGGAACCTGTTGAAAACATTGACTTACCTCTAAGCCCTCCACTGGTTCAAACTCCCACTATCGGCGTTTACCAGTATCCCAAGGACACTGATGGAGCTGTGATGGTAGGTGCTACTGCTGGTTATTCAATGTTTTTCCCCTTTGCATTTGCAAGGTAGTCGTGGATTCATGTGATGTGCTGATTTTGTAGGATAAAGTCGATGGTGGCAATAAGAATGGGGTGATGATTGATTTCCATCCAGATAAAGGTGAAGTGCCTGGTACTGAGTAGCATGTTCAGGGTGCGGCGAATAGTTTCGATCAAGATAAAGGTGAGTTGACTTTTAATGATCAACAGAATGATGAGATGTCTAGTATGAACCAGCAGAATGGTGAGGCTGGTGGTATTAATGGAGCAACTTGGTGAGGACAATGGTATGGAGAAGCAAATTAATGGGCCCGTTGATATGGAGGTGGGTAATGTTGAGGCCAATGATGTGGTGGAGCAAAGTGTTGAGGCCAATGGTGTGCAGGAGATTAGTGGTGACGCCAATGATATGCGGGTGCAAACTGGTGCAGGCAATGGGGGCGATGATCAAATTGGTGAACTCCATGGTGAAGGGAATGGTTTCAGGGAGCAATTTGGCAGAGGCAATGGTATCAACCAGGAGGAGAGTGATGAGCATGGTTTCGACCATCAGAGCACTCAAGGCTATTCAATTAATCATAAAATTAGTGAGGTTAATGCTGTCGGCCAGGTGAATGTTGAAGTGAGTGGTGTTGGACAACAAAATATTGAACTTAGTTCTCTGGAGCAGCAGGACGCTAAGGTGACTGATGTCGTGCTGCCTAATGGTGCAGTGAATGATTTTGCTCAGCCTAATGTTGTGGTGACTAGTGGTGATAGTAATGTACATATCAATGATGGTGATAATAAATTGACTTCTGAACAATATGATCAAAATGGATTCCTCCAGCTCTGTGATCAAAATGCTATTGCTCTGTGATCAAATTGCTATTTCTTCATCCCTGTTATTGCTCCGGCAATCAACGGTTGTAGAACTCGAACAGATTCGTTCGTCCAATCAGTCAAATTTTGAAGAACCCTAATAAAACAGATGGAACAATTCGTTCCTCAAATCAGCAATTCGACTCTTCGGAAAATTTCTTAGTCGAAGCGATTCGAAACGAATCGAACCAATAATTTGAATCGAAATTTCTTCCTTCGCCGGAAACCTAATTTGCAAACAAATCTATCGTAGGAGATAAGATTCCGTACATCTGCTTTATTATCTTTGTAGCACATTGTTGAGGCCCAAACTCTCTCTTGGACGTGGCCCAAATCAGCTGACTCAAAAATTATTAAGATATCCAGAAATAGCATACTCCCTCCGTCCCATTGTGTTGTACCCAATTCCTTTTGGTACGGTTTTTAAGAAATATGATGTTGCGTGATGTGGATGGTAGAGTTGGTGAAGTATGTGAGAGAAGGTTAATAGTTTATATTATAATTTTTTACCAAAATAGGAAATGAGTAAATCTCTTTGGAACGGATCAAAAAGGAAATTGGATATATTTCTTTGGGACGGAGGGAGTGAATACATGACATGTAACTTTATCAGCGTCCCGTGAATTGGGTTTACAAAATTAGGGTCAGAGCAACATATTTATATATGGATATTTAAATAATAAAAACAAGAAAAGTCGGCCTCACAATTACGTTTCATTCGACAAACCCTTTTCAAAAATAAATAAATAATGATAACATTATTTGGAACGTGTTTTCGAATTACATTATTTTCTTTATATCCTTAATTTACTATTTAAAATTATCTTATTGGAAAAATTACGTTAATATTTCGCAGTTCACTCAATTTTCTGGATTGAGAAGCGTGCAAAATGCGTGCATAATTTGCTAATCTAGAAACGAAAAAAAAAAGTGCATGGCCTGTGCATTATATGCGTGAGTAGTACTGTGAGAAACTTACGTGCATATATTGTTCGTGAAAAGTAAACAACATTCCTCGATTTCTTAGTTCTAGAATGAAGAAGTAATTGAAAAGATACCAGAAAGCGTTTAGAATTGAAAACAGTTTAGAATTTTGGATATGTTCTGCCATGAAGTGGTAAAGCGTTTTTCGTTTTCTTTCCACTCTTTTCTAGCAAGTTTTCAGGTGCGTGTCATTGAAACTTGTATTGAGTAGTGAGCAGCACATTCTTTTATTTTATTATTGTTACCTTAAAACAAATTTGAACAGAAATAAATTTATTTAGATTGCTGTAATATGGAAGTTAAACTGAGTTTAACTAAATTCAAGTGATCTAAATAAAAACATTAATGGAAATAAGGTTATTTTTTATTTTTGAAATCAATGGAAATAAGGTTATTAGTGTATTTATGTCAATAACTATATTAGATAAAATTAAGTTAAATTAATCGCTGTCATTTTCAGAAATTATGTCAAATTTACCCTTTGCTTTCCATTTTCTAATGTTCCACTTCTCTTTTTATCCCAATTTTCAAAAAAAGAAAAAAACCCAATAATTTTTCCGAAAAACAAAATTTCTCTTCATATAATAATTTTAACAAGTTTGAAGGGTGAAATTACAACGCCAAGGCAAAAAACATGAAATTAAAATTTAAAAAAAAAAAAAAAAAAAACGAATTAAGTACGGTTGAACATGAAGTACGCCGACAAAAACCATGAAATGAAAAGTACTGAAACCAGTAATTCATGATGAACTGGGTCTCAATTAATTTAAAGGAAATACGGTTGATCATGAAAACCCCCAACGCCATAGTCATTGTTGAATATGTTGGCCAGTTCATTGGTGGCGCCGCCCTCGAAGAAATGAGGATACACCGGAGCTTGATCCACAGCCGCCGGCGCCGCCAAACTTGTCCCTGCTGTGAATCCCAGGCTGACGTCATCCATTGAGCTCCAATATCCCATTGGGTTCCACGGCGCTGCAGCACTCTCTCTATCCATCAACTACAACTCATACAAACAGTCAGATCAGTCTGATAATTAACATTTAGATTTCAAACAAATTGAATTATATCAAACAAAATCTCTAAAACACGCAAATGAATTTACAAACCGAAAATATATATATATATATATATATATATATATATATATATATATATATATATATATATGTGTATATACCTTGGACTTGAGGAGGTGAATTTGGGCATTGGCGTTGGCAATCTCTACATCTTTGGCTAACGAGAGATGATAATATTTCTCCATTATATGCTGGTTCTTGGCCTTGAGATCGGCCAATTCGAGCTCCATATCCTTTTTGTTTTCCTTGGTCCGTTGGTTCTGGAACCAGTTAAACACCTGCTTTATGGTCAGCCCCAATTCCATAGCGATCTTCTTCTTCATCTCGCGAGTCGGATTGTAGTACGATTTATACATCATCTCCAGATTCTGCACCTGCTCCTTGCTCAGCGAATTCCTCTTCTTCTGTCCCGCCGCCCTGCTGCAGCTGCCCTTGTTCGCCATCTCTGTTGTAACTTTTTGTTGAGAAATGACGCCAATGTACCAGGATATTTATAGGCTGTTGATTCCAGCTTTGGGTTTTCTAATTCATCAAAAAAGATTTTTGCAATCTTGTCTGGTTGCGTTGAATCAGCGGTAATTAAGTTCTTACCAAACAAGTTATTAGGGTATAGATTATGTGTATGTGGCCGGGATAGTCTTGAATCTATACAATTTATTTCTTTATTTCCTTTATTGAGAAATTTCTTGTCGAAAAAGGTTAATATCCAATTATAGAGATAAAAGCAATTTGAAATTTTTGGGCGGGAAATTATGAATTCATAAATTTGGGTAAATTTAACGCAAGTAATTTTAATCAATTTCAATAGTACTATCAATTTCGAATAATTTTCATGAAATTGTTTTTCATTCATAGTACTTAAATTCAAATTAGATTCGTTTGTTTTTAATAATTTAAGCTGGATAGACTTGCCAGTTCAATATAAAATGAGTTCAAAAACTCAATTTACCTATCTTGTTCAAGTTTCGTAAAATTACACAAATTCTCAATTGAGAGATGTCCCAATTGGTCTCACTCATGAATAATCATGATTAAAATGTAAGAGATCGGTTTTGAAAGTGAGAATATTAAACGTGAAAGTGAGAAAATTAGCAATAATCTAATGAATGATTATGTTTAATATGTAAACGATCATAATTAAAAGTGAGAAAATCAACATTTGTCCATGGTTTCAAATGAGAATGGTCTAATAATAGGCCTTATCCTTGAATTAATTGCGTGGGCGGGTCATTTTGATATAATAAGTGTGTAATCTTTTAATCAGTTACAACAATCTTTTAATCCCATTTCTTTTGTTTTAGCATCTTTCAAGTGAACATGCATGGAAAACCCTAATCCTAGACAGCCTCGATAATCTGGTCGTCAAAGAACTAAATAATTTGGTCGATCAATTAATTATTCTTCGGTTCTGAAGGATTCAGCCTTTAGGAACCTGGAGCTTTGGAATTGAAAAAGAGGATTTTACCCTAGAACAAAATGTGCCAATTGTGAATGCGTGTGAGACACGTGCGTAAAAAATTGCACGTGCGTCGAACGTGCTTGAAAATTAGTGAAACGAGAATGGGGTCTGTAATTGATAAATCCTACATGGCTAGTTGAATAAAAAACAAATCCTAATTAGTTGTAGAAGAATAGTTTAAAATTCAAATTAACAATATTCGAAATTCTTTACCTCCTCTCGCATGGCTAGTTGATTAGCATAACGCAATTTCCACACTGATTATTAGCCAGCTTACTCTTGTACAGAGCGTTCTCCGCTTGAAGGTAATTGTTCTCGGAATTTATCCCTTTTGAATGTTTCCCTACATTATGTAAGGTAACAAACTATCCAAATATACTCATGTGTGCATCTTTTTATTTGTATTGTGTGAGTTAAAAGCCAATTTTACTACACACAATTCACATAAAATTTGTAATATAATTGAAGATCAAACAATTTTAATTGAAGATTGTACGTTTACCAATGCTAATGCAAGTGTGAGACACGTGCTTTGCTTGAAAATTAGTGAAACAAGAACGCGCGTGCAGCATACATACGTGCTAGTGAAAAATTAATACGTACATATATTTTCAAAAATGTATGCATGCACATGCACATGATTATATAAAAGCACGTAATATACATGCAATTAATATGGTTTGAAGCTCAGTGATCAAACTCTGATGAGTAGTACTGTAGTAGCAGTTTGTTTTTTTGCATTATGTGAGTTAAAATGTTAAGTACCATTATCCTTACCAAACAAGTTAGGGTATAGAAGAATTAGGATCAAGTCTGACACCCCATCTTATGTGTGTCAGTATCCAGTGCCGGTCCTGGGTTTTCGGGGACTAAAGCGAACAAAAAAAAGAGACCCACATATAAATATAGTCAATTTTACAGAGGCCCCCAATCGCACGTATACATGCGCCGGAGTTTGGCCGAATTTTTTAAGATTTAAAAACTCTGAGTCGGGGAAGTCACAAATCGAATAAGATTAAATAAATTGGGGTTTTCAACTTTTTTTTTACATATTTGGTATTATATTTTAGGAAATTGGGGCCCCAAAAATTGCAATATTTTGGGGGCCTGAGGCAAGCACATCACTTGCCTCAAGGAAGGGCCGCCCCTGTCAGTACCCTTATGTGTGGCACCAATCCTAACCATTGATTTGTTCAATTCTGCGGCTTATATTAAACGGAAGAAATTAAAAATGGGCTCGGCTTTGCTTTTGTACAACTAACAGATTAATTCCTCATGTTTATATATCATGTTTATGAAATTAAAATTCTACCTTTTGTTCTGAATTCCTCATGTTCATGTTTTGTGTAAAAATACTCTTATTTAATGATTTAACAACTCGTCTTTTAATTCAAATACCTATGTTTTAGTTTATATCATGCACCTTTTGTATTACACCTTTTGTTTTAAAATGCTCATGTTGCCCAATGCCCATACATAAGGTTAATATTCATGTTTTGTGTCAATTCCCTCACGTTGCCCATACATACAGAGGCGGATGTAGTGTTGGGGCAAAGGTGGCAATTGCCACCCAAAAATTATTATTTTTTATAAATTTTAGGTATCAAGTTTTAAAATTTATTATTTTGCCCCGCCATTTTTGTGAAAATACACATAATTAGTGTGTTTTTTAAGTACTTCCAAGGGTATTTAATTCAATTGAAAGAGCTTTTCTTTAAGAAACACCTTTTTATTTAAATTGTTGCATTTTAAGTTATTTTTTATGCAATGAAGTGGAAAATTATAATTTAGGGGTAAAAATGCCCCCCTCTGCTTGAAATCCTGGATCCGCCTCTGCATACATAAGGTTAATGTTCATGATTTGTGTCAATGTCCTCATGTTTTAAGATTACATATAAATTTTTTGTTTTGCTTTAAAATAATTAAGTTTTGAAATAAATTCCTCATATTTAAATGTACCACACATAATAAATGTGTCACGAATAAGAGGGGTGTCCTACCAGATACTTCCCTAGGTATAGATTATATGTATGTGGCCGGGATAGTCTTGAATCTATACAATTTATTTCTTTATTTCCTTTATTGAGAAATTTCTTGTCGAAAGTAATTTGAAAATTTTGGGCGGGAAATTATGAATTCATAAATTTGGGTAAATTTAACGCAAGTAATTTTAATCAATTTCAATAGTACTATCAATTTCGAATAATTTTCATGAAATTATTTTTCATTGAAGCTTATAATTAAGCTTAAATTTAATGAAGAGGATGGCACTACACGGCATATGTTTTTTGACTGTGTTTATGCGAAGAGAGTATGGCACACCCTCGGGCTCAGTGAGACGTTGCAGGAAAGCGAGAGGTCGAGGTGATAAGTGATTCAGACAACTGCTCATGGATAAGGACGATGCAAAGAAGGAGATGATAGCCATGGTGTGTGACAGATCGAATATGGTTTTAAAAAAACTGTAAACTGTTTCAAGGTAATAATCTAAACCCGGAACAGCTTGCAGCTTCAACACAAGCAACGATGGTTAGTTTCTCAAATGCAAACCATTGGTCGGAGAGGGCGACGGAGGCATTGGAGATGGGGAACATCTTACGGCCGCCTGAGCAAGGGAATCGAATGTGGTTTGATGCAGGTTTAATTTCAATCAATTTCTTTGATGCATGGAATCGAAGGCTACGCTGGAATAGGTGTCGTAGCAATGGATGTGAATGGAGCTTTGTCCGAAGTGTTGCTAGAAGGATCCCGAACATGAGGGATGCACTATATGCAGAAGTTTTAGCACCTCAAGAAGCAATAAAACTATCTGAAGAGCTCGAATGGAGAGAAGTTGGGATGACTGTAAATGTTCTTGCACTTATCCAGATGATTCATGGAGATGTAGAGAGTACGATATCATGTGTCGGAATAGTGGAGGAGATTCGAGTTGATATTATCTGTACTGGATTTGCATGACCTAGTTGGATACAGAGGAGAGACAACACTGATGCACATTTAGTAGTTAGCTTTGCTAGAGATAGTGACCTCGAATGTTATATATGGGACTCGACTCCTGATTAGTTTCTCTTGTCAAACGTTGTTAGACGTTTTCCAACACCTTGAGATGATATAAACAATTTCTTTCTTCAAAAAATAATTTAAAGTTATATTCAAATTAGATTCGTTTGTTTTTAATAATTTAAGCTGGATAGATTTGCTAGTTCAATATAAAATGAGTTAAAAACTCAATTTACCTATCTTGTTCAAGTCTCATAAAATTACACAAATTCTCAATTGAGAGATATCCCAATTGGTCTCACTCATGAATAATTATGATTAATATATAAGAGATTAGTTTTGATAGTGAGAATATTTAAAACGTGAAAGTAAGAAAATCAGCAATAATCCTGTACTAAATGATTATATATGTTTAATAAGTAAAAAAACATACTTAAAAGTGAGAAAATCAACACTATTCCATGGTTTCTATTGAGACTGGTCTAACAATAGGCCATATCCTTAATTAATTGTGTGGGTCATTTTGATATAATAAGTGTGTAATCTTTTAATCAGTTAACAACAATCTTTTAATCCCATTTCTTTTGTTTTAGCGTCTTTCAAGCGAACATAGAAAACCCTAATCCTAGACCGCCTCGATCGATAATCTGGTCGTCAAAGAACAAATTTGGTCGACCAATTAATTATTCTTCGGTTCTGAAGGATTCAGAAAATTGCACGTGTGCCATTGCGAATGCGTGTGAGACACGTGCGTCGAACGTACGTGCTTGAAAATTAGTGAAACGAGAATGGGGTTTGTAATTGATAAAACCTACAAGAATAAATAGAGAAAAACGAAGCCTTACGATCTCTTTAGCGGGTCGAAAAAGTTTGAGGTTAATTAGGTTTCAGTTTTTGTGTTTTGATGGCGTCACGCTAATTTTAAAAAAATCCTAATTAGTTGTAGAATAATAGTTTAAAATTCAAATTAGCAATATTCGAAATTCTTCTCGCATGGCCATCTGCTCCATGGCTAGTTGATTAGCATAACGCAATTTCCACACTGATTATTAGCCAGCTTACTCTTGTACAGAGCGTTCTCCGCTTGAAGGTAATTGTTCTCGGAATTTACCTCTTTTGAATGTTTCCCTACATCATGTAAAGTAACAAATTATCCAAATATATACTTTCCCCACTCATGGCCAATATCCTTTAATTGTTTTGTGTGAGTTAAAAACCAATTTTACTACACAATTCACATATAATTTGTAAAATAATTGAAGATCAAACCATTTTAATTGAAGATTGTACGTTTGCCAATGCTAATGTGTGAGAGACACGTGCGTTGCGTGTGCTTGAAAATTAGTGAAACAAGAAAGCGCGTGCAGCATACGTGCTAGTAAAAAAATTAATACGTACATATATTTTCAAAAATGTATGCATGCACATGCATATGATTATACTTGCACGTAATATACATGGAGTTAATATGCTTTGAAGCTCATTGATCAAACTCTGATGAGTAGTAGCAGTTTGATTTTTTGCATTATGTGAGTTAAAATGTTAAGTACCATTATCCTTACATAATAAAAAGTCTAATTTACTATAAAAACATGCACGTTATATTGACCAAACAATTTGTTCCGTAAAATGTCAATTATAAGTTTGAAATATGCACTATATATTCTTTTGTTGGGGTTGATCGATGTAAAGATGTTATTTTATTATCTGACCACGTCGACCTAACTTAATTTACACACAACTCAACCTGATAATTTTGATACAAATTAGATCGACTAAACCGAACTTAACCTATTAAGTTTGAAGGGCACAACTCAATATTTCTTACCGTAAATTAATTACCAACGTATAAATTATATCCCACTCAAAGTTTCGGGGGTGCTTGGTTGAAATAGAGGAAAGAGAATCTGAATGGGAATGATAATAGGGTATATATAATGATTATAGGGGTAATGATCATAATGTTGTTGTTTGGTTTGCATATGGGAATGGATAAAAATTGTAAACTAAAATGACGGAGTGACTAGATATAGTAAACAACTAGGTAATGAAACTCATAGTTGTCAATTTTGGGGGTTTGGGTGATTGACCAGTTTTGGGTAATGAATGTGGGCCCCATATAATCATAGCACCCAATCGAACACCCATATATGTATACTCTATAATCAAACTCATTACCCACCCCTCAACCAAGCACCCATCAAGTTGCATGCATCTCTAAAATTAGAATGTATTCTTTTTAGACAAAAATTATCAATAAAGGGAAGGGGGGAAATTGGCTACATTCATATCCCTCACATGAAATCTATAATTTTAATAAGTTTCTTTTGATAGAATGATTTTAATAAGTTTGAAGGGTACTGAAATTACAACAAAAGATTGCTATAAGTACTATCCCGCCTAAATTTTCAAGTTACAATCATCTCTAAAATTGGAATACTAACATTTTTTGGTAAGAACTTGATCCTCGGGAGATCGGTTCAACGTAGACTGACACAAGATGCATAATCTTTTTTGATGAATTAGTATACCATAAATGGATTAATGAATGCATTATAAATAGTCTGTTACATCCGTGTCACAAGAGATCATCATGGAGATGTCGAACCACGATAAGAGTGAAGCGCCAGTCGGGGAAATAAGGAGGAAGAGGCTGAGCATGGAGCAGGTAAGAGAGCTTGAGAAATTGTATGAACAAAACAGCAAACCAGACATGAAGATGAGAGCGAAAATCGCTAGCGATTTGGGACTGAGCCAAAAGAAGGTGGATGCATGGTTCCATTACAGACGGTCTAAGAGAAAGGCGAGTGAGATCGCCCGGGCGGAAGCAGATCAGGTCCAATACAAGGTATTTATATATACCTTGTTTTTGTTTTGTTTGTTTGTTTCATTTCGTGTTTTAGGTTTTAGAAATTAGGGTTTTTGCTGGTCTGAATTGCAGATGATAAAACTGGAAAGAGCCGTGATTAACAGAGAAAAGGCGGAAGCATGGAACCAGGGGTTTTGGGCCGGGATGAAGCAGGCGGCGGCAATGGAAGCTGCAACACCAGCGGCGGCGATGGTGGCTCCGGTGCATCCTCTCCGAGCCAACATGTTTAACGGTGGTGGCCGTGGTTATGAGGTGCAGACAACTTTCCCGGCATGGCCTCATCATCAGCAGCATGCCTTCCGTTGATTAGTTGTATGATTGTTGCATGCAGTACCTTTTATTTCATTGTTCTTTTTTGGCAACGTCGTTAATTTTTCCGCGGTTTTTAGGTATGATACAGTACTATTATATACCTAAACCTAAGTAACCCACCGTGGTTTGGATTAATTTTCCCAATATTTTATGGATTTTTCATTTTCTTTAGCTTACTGTACGCGCGTATCTACTGCATGTTATCAGTTAATTATTTGTCCAACATTATATATTGCCAGAATTATTATGATGATCAAAACTCTTTTAACAACAAACAATTTTTAGCTCAATATATGTTAATCATTTGTAACATATACAATCAACAAGTTTAAAGAGTATATATGATAGTCATATAAAAGATGAATCCTAATTAAACTCTAAGTTCAGAACTAGCCCTATAAATTGATTGAAAAATAATTACCGGAATTAAAATTTGACATCATCGATCATCTTAACCACAGCACCACTATTTGTAAACATTATACCAACATCAATAGTTTACGAATATCAAATTCATTAGATACAAGTAATTATGACCAACAATATCGATTCCAAATAAACACTATTAACTAATTAATATGAGTTCAGATCTACAAAATAATTATATATATACTCCATTCGTATATCTAGACACTTTAACTTTTGCCAACTTACTTAAAAATCTTTGGATCCTTAATAACATCTAATTATGTGTGGTAAAATTTAATATTTTGAAAATACTTAAATTTAAAATAAGCAATCTATAGCTATCAATCAAGGACGCTTTTTCATATATGAAAACCCAATTGCTATATGCAGATCATTTTTTCTCATGTAAAACCGAAATATATCATAATACCTCAAGTGTACTCTTGTCTTTTAAGTTGTTTTTTTTGTCATTACAATAATATGGGTATTTTGGTAAAAAATGGTCCTACATGAGAAAAATAGTCCTGCATATGCATGTAGCAAACCCCATAAAAAAAATATCAAGGGCGCGCGTGTGATCAGAAACCTGCACGGACGCCAAATTTCAGTTCGCGCGGGACGTTGAATGTTCCATCTTTAAAACGTAGGATTCACCATCGTCTTTTAATTTTCATGATGGGGAAAATATTTTGGTATATATTTATCCGTTGGAATATTAATCTCCAGCTTATTAATAGCGTTTAGGTTTAGGGTACCATTCCATCCCATCCCATTGACATTTTAAAGAAGTCAATTGCAACTTGCAAGTTTGACCATTAATATATATTTAAAAATTATTAATAATATATATATATATATATATATTAATATGAATCCAACAGTGTAATGTTCTTACATATATATTGATCTGTGTAACTAATCGATTTCTGTTAATATAGAGTTATATAACGTTTTTTGTTTTTGAAAAAGAGAGTTATATAACGTGATGGATTACTCCTCCACCATATAAACCTTAATTTTAATAAGCTAATAGATAAACCGCAAAGATTGATTAAAATTAAACCCTAGTAATTAACACTACACCAAATACGACCTTCAGTGACAAACTGTCACGAGAAACCGTCACTAAAAGCATCCTTTAGTGACGGAAAACATATTTTGTCACTGCATGTCGTCACCGAACAGATCCTTAGTGACGCTCAAATTATTGTCACCAAATATAATATTTAGTGACGAAATTGTGACGACTCGTCACAATAAAAGTATTTAGTGACGAGATTAGTGACGAAATATAGTTAGGTAACGAAATTTAGTGACAAGATATTAGTGACGGGAATAAGATCGTCACTAATGGAAATAGTGACGAACAATTTTTCGTCACAAAAATAATAGTGACGGACATTCTGGCATCACTAAAAACTGACATGAAAATGCTTGGACCTTAAGATGCTTGGGCCGAAAGTTTGGGTTAAAAATGAGGCACTAGTTTAATTAAAATTTAAAATTATTGGATCAAATTATGGGCTGAAATGTGAACTAAAGTTTGGAACTCAATTTTTTAATTTAAATATTAAAGAAAAAATGGAAATTCATATTTTATATAATATTTCAAAGTCAAATCCTATCTAAAAAGTCAAATGTTACTCATTATTGTTAAATGGAAAAGATTGGTTGAATTTATAAACTAAAAAATTATTACTACAACAAATTTATTAAAATTTAATAATTGGTCGAAGTAAAAATTCTTAATTGACTTTTTTGTATAAATTAATTAAATTTAATTCAACTAAACTACTTCAAATATAAATTTTTATTTTCTATAAATATTTATAATTGAGTTATAGATTTAAAAATCAACTTTTACTTGATTTTTCTATAGATCATATAACTAAATTAAGTATACCTGATTAATTGTCAAAATTACTAAACTTAATATAAACACTAATTAAATTTAGTTTATCTAAAAAAATTATTTGCCCTTTTCTATAAACACTTATAACTACATTGACTTTAACTAATTGAAATTCAACTCTATATAACTTAACTAAATTGAGTATAACTAATATATCGTATATTACTTGATTTTTTATAAACACTAATAGCTATTGATATTAGTAAATCGAAAGTCAACTATTATTGTTCTACGTACTAACTGATATCAAATTTAACCAAACAATAGTTAAACATTACTTGGCATTCGATTAATGTAGATAAACACCAATAACGATTAACTTTCTATTGCTTAGTTAATTAACTCTCAATAAACAAAAATAACTAAATTGACTCTAAACTAATTAAAAGAAAACCTTTATCTAACTTTCCTTTGATATATACAATCTAAATTAGAATTAATTAATCAAAGATCAAATGTTACTTGCCCTTCTATATATACTAATAATTAAATTGAGTTAAACGAAATCAAAAGGTCAACTTTAACTTGATATTCTATAGATTCTAAAACTATATTGAGTTTAATAATTAAAACGACTCTTACTTGATTTTCATAGTTACTTACTAACTAACTTAACTTTTTAAAAAAACACAAAGTGTTACTTAACTTTCAACAACACTTATAACTAAATTGACTTTACCTAATCAAAAGTCAACTTTTACTTGACTTTCGTTATACACTAGCTAAACAAAATTGATAGTCAAACTGTTAAATGACTTAAAGTACACACTTATGAAATTGTCTTTAAATAATCAAAAGTCAACTCTTATTTAACTTTCTGTTGATACCAACTATACTAATTATAACTTATTAAACTCAACGCTTACTTGATTTAACTCACTTTAAATTAAATAATAAGAATTGAACTCTTGCTTAAATTTCAAAAGACAATAAGTAAAATGAATTTAACCAATGAAAGTTCAGTACATTATACAGACACTAGACTAAAACCCTGAACCCATTGAACCACAAACCCACTAAAACCTAAACCCACACTAAATTGTGTTTAATTTATCATATGTCAAATGTCAAATCTTTATTGATTTTAACTAATCAAAAGTCAATTCTTAGTTGATTTAACGTGGACAATGATGAAATTGAATTTAGCTATCAAAGGCACTCTCACTAATTACATTCTATGAAGACTAAGGAAATTGAGTTTAATTAATTAAATGCCAATACAAACTTGACTTTTCATAAATACTACAGTGAGTTTAATTAAATGAAACTGTTATTAACTTTTTATAACCACTAGTAGCTAAATTGAGTATAATTAATCACTAGTAAATAATTAGTAATGTTAAGTCACGTAACTTACTGAGGTGTATTTAACTATGTTGAAAAAAAATTGTATTACTTAATATGTGAGTATGTTAATTTTTTTTTTTTACTTAATCAAAAAAATTTATTTCTAGAAAAAGAGTTTTTTTTGAAGAAAGAAAAAGAGTTTTATTTGTATTAAAATAACATGATTGATAGTATGAAATAAAAAAGAAAGGGCTGATCTTAACCGTCAGTAGTTTTAATCAACTGAATCTCAGCCATTGATGGCTAAATCTTATCCTCAAATATTCTTATCCTGAATCTGAAACTCTCAATCCTTCATCTTCCCAGATCGCAAATCACAGCAACTTCCCCGCTAGCGGCTCCATATCCACCCGCCGACATCAACGTCAGCGTCCTTCTCCCGGTGGCGGCTCTGTCCTTTCACGGTTCCACCGCCGTCGACAACTCCGAACTCCTCCGCCTCGCTGACTCATCTCCACAGGCCCCGTCATCCTCTTCTCCGTGGCCGATCGACTCCGCAACCTACTGGGTGACTGAGCTTACGTCGGCACCCACACCCTCGGCACCGAATCCGCCTCCCGTCACAACATCGATATCCAGCAAAACTTAGTTTCAAGAGTAAGGACCAGTTTATCGATATATATATGGTTTTGATATTTTCCTACTTCTTAATTGGTATTTGAGTTTCGACATTTTTTTTGCAGAAACTAGAAATTAACAGATATAAAGATTGAAGGGGGTAATCTCTTTTCTTCTTCTCTGTGTGTGTGTTTATTTTTGGATTTTGTTATATTTTGTTTTTTGAGTTATGTGATTAATAAAGATTGCGCTGAAGGAGTTGGATGATGTGTTTTCAAATTAATATTAACCCCACTTTTGGTTTTTGCATCTTTCTGATTTGCTGCTATTCAGTATGTGTTTATTGTTGATTACTTTGTGCATTTCCTGGAGTTGGAAATATGAAAGATATATTTTTAGCCTAACTTGCTTGCTAAGAAAGAAATATAAACGAGAAACCGAATTTGTTTTGGATGCTTCTAATAGTTAGCTTTCCTCTGATCCCTTTTTGTAACTCAATTTATAAAAAAGGCTATTCAGGTTTTGATTTTGTGAGTTGTTCCGTACAGGATGCTATGAACTATGGATGGGAATTGAATGAGAAAGTTGACTTCAACTGGAAGAAGCTTTTGCATAAAAAGGTTTGAAGTGACAATTATATTTATGTTATTCGTGTTTCAGGCAGTAAGTAAATCCAAATACTAGCTGGATCATACTTGTCTTTTGGAACCATAAACTTGCAGAAGATGGCATGAAAATAAAATTGTAATATGGGGGTTGTTTTCTCTTCGCTATATGTTTCTCTGCTTGCCATGTCATGTTTTTGACTTTTCAAGATCTGAGCTCTTAATTTGTGGATTATGTACAATGTTCAATGTTCTAGGAGACCCATGAATAAGAATTGGCATGAAAACCATCTCGGTACTCAAACTGCTCTGAGTTGTCTATTTCCAATTGATATGAATTCTCTGCTCTGAGTTAGCCATGATCAAGAACTTTGTAGTAGGATTTGCCTCCAACCTTACTAAAACACCATCATGGAATAGTAGCACTTTCTTGCATTGCAGAAGGAATACTGTAGGTCAATTTATGTGTTGAATTCAAAATGTTTGATGACTATATCTGAAACTTTTATATTAAACTAGTTGTCCTCCAGGTCTCAATTGGAAGTTAAGAGGATTCACTTGTACTCTTTGCTTTGAACACTGTTAGATGCTATCAGTTATCTTTTGCCTGCTTTGATAGCTTCTTTCTGCTTTTTCCATCATGGGTTCTTTAGTTGATTGTATTGGTAGTCATCCTAAGAAAAACAGAAAATGATTGTTTAACTCCCTGTGACATTTAGATTAAGTAAAGGGTTCCTTACTTGTTAGTTGTGATAATGTTTGATATTGTCACTTAATGTATCTCATTGTTCATCCATATGTGCAGTAAAGTTTAGTCAGTGATGTTGTATGATTAAGTTTTATCTCGTCCTGGATGGAATGAATTTTGTGTAAATCATCATAGTTACTTATGTAGTTCTGTTTGGATATTAGAAAATGCTCTGCTAAGTATATTTTAAGTTGATCATAGGACATCATAGTATTTATGTCTTGCCAATTCCCAGTAAATATGATTTTAGTTTGTTACAGGTTAATTAGTCTATGAACTGAAACTGAGCTCATTGGTACTTGTATTTTTTTGCTATCTTAACTTGTTTTTAGTCAGTGAACTGAAACTATGCTCAGTGGTAGTATTTCTTTGATATCTAACTCTTTTTTTTGGGATTAAATGACTTCTTTTCATCTTTGCAGATTCACCACTCTTATATTTCACCAAGTTAAATGAAGATCTTAGCGATGGAGAGTGGAGGGAGGAGAGAACAAGTGCTCTTAGAAATAGATGCAGTCTACCTAGGTTGTCAAGTAGTTGGATTAGATGTATATTTGGATATATCTTATATTAAATGAAATTTATCGAGTTTTATTTTTTCTCAATAAAAAATTGTTATGCTTGTTTGACTGGATGTTGACCATTTGTTACTGATAAAGAAAGCTCATCACTAAAGTATCAATCTTGTGTCACTAAAGCATACATACCTTGACAAAATATGATCGTCACTAAAACCTTTCAACAGTGACAACAAAAGTATTGTCACTAAAGACTTTGACCGTCACTAAGTTGGTGACAAATATTTTGTTGTCACAACTTGTTCGTCACTGAAGAGTACCTCTACTGACGAAAATGTGCCTTTCAGTGACGGGTTTTTAGTGACGAATATTTTCGTCACTAGGTTACTGACGAAGTTTTTTCGTCATGAAAGCGACCATTTAGTGACGATTGAACAGTAAAACCGTCACCAGGGCCTTTTCCCACGACCATTTTCCAAGGGACAGGTGACGCCATCACCAAAGGCTTTAGTGACGAAAAATGGACTTTTAGTGACGGATTCGGCTTGTCACTGAAGGCTAGTTTTGGTGTAGTGTAATCCGCCAAGCTGAAATGAATCATCCAAAATTAATCTCCAATTCTAAACTGCACAACCAATTCCATCTAATTGAGTTAGAAAATTAGCGAGTTAACTTTATAATTATGTAGCTGGAAAGTCAAGCTTATCAAAGTGAATGGCCCTAATTATAATTAATTATATGGATGTAACTGATAATTGTTGATTTGGAATATATCACAAGTATGAATCTATCAACTCAAACCCAATTCAAACACGAGTTATGACAAAAAAACCACTAAAATATATGTCCTAAAGACCGATAATAAATATGTCAAACGCAACCCAAATTGGTTGTGAACACTGGTGGCGGCTCCGGTGGTCTCGTGGCGTTGCCGGAGAAACAACTTTCCCGGCATGGCCTCGTGGTTAGCGTGCAGTACTTTTTATTTCATGTTTTTTTTAAGTACAAAGTCTTGGGTGAGACCGTCCTACCATATATAGGACGAATGATAATTCATGTGTTTAGTAGATTTGTTCATGTGTTTCACAGTTTTGTTTGCTATAATCTGGGTTCATGTGTTTTATAGATTTGTTCTTGTGTTTCATAGTTTTGTTTGTTATAATCTGGCTTCATGTGTTTGACAGATTTGTTCGGGTGTTTCACAATTTTTTTTTATAATCCGTAATAATGTGTAAATGAACTAACAAAAAGCTGTGAAACACATGAATAAATTCATTAAACACATGAACTATCATTCGTCCTACCATATATAGGACGAATGATAATTCATGTGTTTAGTAGATTTGTTCATGTGTTTCACAGTTTTGTTTGCTATAATCTGGGTTCATGTGTTTTATAGATTTGTTCTTGTGTTTCACAGTTTTGTTTGTTATAATCTGGGTTCATGTGTTTGACAGATTTGTTCGGGTGTTTCACAAAAATTTTTTTATAATCTGTAATAATGTGTAAATGAACTAACAAAAAGCTGTGAAACACATGAATAAATTCATTAAACACATGAACTATCATTCGTCCTACCATAAGCACCATAAGCTTATGGTAGGACGATCTCACCCAAGACCTTCTCTTTAAAGAAGGGAATCATGTTCAGAATTATTATTTTGGTAGATATAATATTTCTAGCTCGTTAATAATTAATTGTTTGTTCCGATCTCATTGAGGAAAAATGCTTTTATCTTAGGTAATTTTGATATATTATATTCATGCATGGAGAAAGTCTCAAATAAGTGCACCTTACGGTAAGGGCAAGCAAAAAATATAACACTTTTTACAAAATTGGAGGTTATTATACAGTTATTTTAATTATTTTAGTTATATTTGTTTGAGTCTGATGTTTTTATACTTGAGTTTGATCTTTTATTTGGTTTGATCTTTTAGGTTTTGAGTCTGATGTTTTATTTATTTTGATCTTTTAGGTTTTGGACATGTCTTTTCACTTTATTTCCTTGATCTTTTATGTTTTATGGCCCAAATAATTAATAAAATTGTATAATAACCCCCCATTTTTGTCATTAATGGTCTCCTTTTGGTTTGCCCTTACCGTAAGGGGACCTTACATGAGACGCTCTCATTAACATACGTAAAAATCGACAAACGTATAGATGGAGTATAAATAATAGTAATATAAAAGCAAAACCCTGATAACTTAAACTGATCTACTCCAACTCTTATAATTAAATTAATGGATCTAATAGTGAATTGTTGATTTGCAATCTGAAGCTAACAAGTACTCATGAAACCCAGCACAAATTGACATTAACTATAACAAAGCACTAAAATGCACAAACTCTAATTAATATTAAGAAGAATTGCTAATGGCCATATCATGTTCAGTAATTAATACGTTTCTACAAACCTTGTTAACATTAAAAAAGGAGAAAGAGTTTCTCAGGAGAGTAATGATGTTTTCTGTGATGCCCTTAATCTCCCATGGCGCTGACTCGATACCATTGAGTACCGCCACTAATTCTGATGAGTCTGTAAGCAAGCAAATCTCTCTTGGGTGATCGAATTAGTTTAAAAGGTAGTTAATAGACTATTAACTACAAATATAAAAAAATAACTTGAACACACCAGATGAATTAATTAATAACCATTGATAATAAGGTGAAATTAAACAAAAAAATTTAAAATAGCAATTACAATACATAATCAACATAGAACATCACCATAAAATCAAAAAGTATCATATATATATATATATATATATATATATATATATAGTCATGTTCATGTCAAGAGGTTGATAAATTATAATTTGGTAGCACGAATATTTACTTATTTTTGTTGAAGGCTAGGACTCTATACATGTATAAAAGACTATGAGAGAGCTTGTTTGTTAGAGCTTATTTCTTAATTAACTGAAATGAAATAAATTTAAGCACATTTAGTTAAACTGACATAAATTTAACTATATTTAACCGACTTGAAATAAATTTAAATATTTAACTGAACTAAAATAATTTTTAAACTTATCATATATGATTGTTATATGTAGTAGTAAATTTGAATTAAAAATTATTGAACTAAACTGGAAAAAATATATATATATATATATATATTTAACTAAAATGAACTGAATTTGATTTTAAAAAAAGGTAATGCAAACAAGGCCTAAATCGAATCATCTAGTTATAACATGGAAACATCTCCATAGGTTACCAAGTCCAACAACTTTTGTATAATAGAAATATTTACTATTTTTAGAGATTTTGAATTCTTTTTAAATCTAACAGATTCTGTATCTTAATTTAAGGAGACAGAAGAAATATTTATATATATATATATAAATATATATATATAAATATATATATATATAAAAAGAGAAGAAATATTTTGAAAATATCTAAAATCGAAAGCCCGTTTGAATTGAGGAGAAAAAGTATAGAATTTTTTGAATTTGATTCTTTATTTTAGTAAAAAAATATTAGCAAATTATGTTGGACTTTAGGTAGTCAAACATGTAAATCTCTTTCATTAAACCTCTAATTTTAATTAAAATTCTATTTGTCAAACAAGGCGTGATTGATTTCCCTTTTTGCTCAATTAAAATTTTAAATTTGTCAAATAATTATTGTAAGTCTTCGATATTAGGTTCTGTTTTCCGGAGCTTATCAGTAGGTCAGTTCAGTTTAGTTCAGTAAAAATAAATTTTATGAAATTTAGGTTAATTCAGTTATGCTGATTATTTTTTTCAATACATTAGTTTTCACTTCAGTTCAATTCAGTTAAGTTAAATTCAATCCAGTTTAGTTCAGTTCAGTTGAGTGCAACAATAAATAAGCTGCCTAAATTTAAAAAAAATTCAGTTTATTATGTGCTCAAGAATGTGTACTATGGCCCTGTTTGCTAGACCTTATTTCTTAATGTACTGAACTGAATTTAATTGAATTGAACTGAAGTAAAAATTGATGTATTTAAAAATGGAATCAGCGTGACTGAATTAACCAGAATTTCATCAAATTACATTTTCACTATACTGAACTGAACTGATCCTGAATTGGTCTACGGATAAGATCTGGCAAACAGGGCCTATATCCACAATTAATCTTCCTATTCTTCGCCCTGCTGATTCTCAAACCCACAAAATTCCCGACAGATGCGCAAAGGCTCAAGTTCTTATCGATCACCCATACATAATTTTATATTTCTAGGGTTCTCATCTTAAATAGAATTAAGGGTACAAATTAAAAATACTATCATAAACTCAAGAACTAAAAAATAATACTCTCATGCACTTTCATAATTTAAAAAGAAAAACACTCCCATATCATGAATGGGAAAAACAGCACACCAATTCTTGGAAAACAATTAATTAACGTACTACGTACTGAATAAAATGAAATTAAAAGACCGCAACAAATCATAAACCATCATCATGGCCATCCCCAGAGAGTCACAAAAAGTTATGCTGATCAAGCCATGGCCAGAAAGTTGTCTGCTCTGGAACCTGAACACCGGCAACAGTATGCCTGCTAACGGAGCCCGGAGCCACTTCAGCCGCCTGGAAGAGATTCTGAGGAGGAGGATGACCCGGAGCAACAAAAGCTGCCGCCGCTGCAGACTGGAAGATATGCTGAGGAGGAGGGTGCGCCGGAGCCACCATATCCGTCATCGCTGGAGCCCCCTGAATCATCTGAATCCTCTGCATTTCAAGCGTCACCTGTAACTCATATGAAACGGAGCCTTAGGTTAGATTCATACCATGCACAAACAAATCTCGAACAAAACCTTATTTTTCAAACAGATCTAAAACACGTAAATGAAAAAAAAAAATGACCTGGGATTTGTAATCCTCGATCTTGGCCTTAATCAGATTGTTCTCAGCCTTGGCCATCTCCAACTCCTTTACTAACTCCTCATGCTCCTTCTCGTGCTTCTTTGCCTTCTCCCGAGCGCGCTTGTTCTGGAACCAATTCGAGACTTGCTTCGGGCTCATCCCTACACAGTTGGCTATCTTCTCCCTGGTCGCTTGATCTGGCTTGGGCCCACGAGCGAACCACTTCTGAAGCTCCATCACCTGCAATTTCTTATCTCCGATCGCCGCATCGCTGCTGCCTGAACAGCTCGCCATTTTTACTGTGCCTCTAGTTAGCTAGGCATGACTATGAACAGCTCGCCATTTTATAGGCCGGTTCGAATTCTTACTATGGTATAAGATTATATTAAATTTAAACGCTATGTTATCCTAAAAAGTCTTCGGGAAAGATTTTCTCCTAAACCCTAAACGGGTATATTCTCTTCTATAACTGCCATTTTTGAAAAATACACATTTTCACCTTAATACGATGTTAACCAAATACTATAATCAGCAACTTTGACTAGTCCATTCGCGAATATTTGTCAAAATTGCTCAAAATGCTATTTACTAAATTCTTCCATTCCACTTAATATGACATCCAACTTGTGTGTCAATTGGGTATTGCACATCCTTCCATTTCAACTTTCTTTTTATGTCCATCAAACAAAACAAAACAAAATTCTTTTTACGTAAAACTAGAATATGAATTTATTACTCTCTAAAATTTGGTTTCGAATTTGGTGAAAACATAATTGGTTTCGATTTTTGTATGCTAATTTGATGGTGGGAGTCAATTTTTAATCCTCCAGATTAGAATAAAATATTTATTTTATTTTAATTCCAATGTATCTTAGAGAAATAAATCGAGACTACTAAAATAGTTACATGTGGGATGGTATTTAGTAAGACTGTGTGTGATGTTGCTTGATAATTTGTTAAGGTTATGATACAAAACATCAAATAATTAACAAACAACATCAAATGGATTTATTGCAAAGCTGCCTTAGAGCAATCCTATAACAACTATTATGTATTTTAGAATTTGGAAAACAAATAGAGATTTTGGGTAGGAAGAAAAATTCATACTCCTTATCAACAAAATTATGCTAATTACATTAATTATGACAAATTTCTCTTTTTCAATCTCAAACTTTTCTCTCCTCATTTTTAACGCTAAAAGAATTCAAAAGTCAAAATGCGGAGTAGCTGTTCAAAAAGGTAATGGGGTTGGTAGATATTCAAAATAAAGTAACTTTAAAGATATGGAGATAATCAAATTATATGATCTTCATTTTGGAGAAAATTTTAGAATATCTATTGGACTAGCTAATTTTACGAGATTTTGTGAATGAAAAATTTCTATTTTTCTAATATCTGTTCAACTGCTTAACTTTCACCAAATTAAACTCAAGTAAGTTAAAGTATTATAAAGCAAGTGAAGAAGTCAATTATTATATACAGCTCTCATTTTCTTTTGCATGTCCAAAATGTACCATAATGTTTCATAAGTGTATCATTGTGTTTTAAGTGCTTTTTTATTTTTCCTTAACTTAAAAGGTTATTTTGATAAAAATGCGAACATGCACGACAAAATTAGACATGTATCAACCCCATGAAAAAAACCAATAGTATGGCTAAATAAAGTTAAAAATTTCTTCATTTATATTTTAGGGAAAATTGTTAACACTTTTTGTCTTATATTTTAAGGGAAAAACACCAATATATAGCACGGCTAAATATACATTAAATGAAATGGTTAACATTTTTCCCCTTATATTTTTAGGTTTTACCAAGTTAAAATTTGTAGTTTGGATGATTTCAAATTTTAAGACATTGAACTTAACTATAACTACTATCAAATTTGAATATATATATATATATATATATATATATATATATGTATGTATAGGGTTCAATACACTTACTGTAATACCACCTCGTAGAAGACCATCACAAATACTAAATATGTTAAAGTATAACTTACTTTTAGAATTTCTAGATATCATGTATAATTTTGACAACTTATTTTAAAAAATGAATTTATTAATTTCATTATTTTTAAAAGTAATGTTTAGTTTACGACTTGAATTTTAAAATCAACAAACACGCTTTATTTTTATAAATTTGATATTCCATTACAAATCCACTAACTTATAAAATTTTAACCTTACATATTCTTATGCACGTATTCTTGTGTGACTCATTATTCTTATGCACGTATGTATGTATATGATGTTATTATTTGTTTTTAAAAATGAACGTATGTGATATACGTGAAATTGATAAAAAAAAACATGATTAAAAATTATTATAGTGCTTTACATAAATAATGACGTTATATCTTAAATAGAATGGTGGCATTAGCTATAACACAAGTAACCTTACCTAGAGCTTGCCTTTTCTGATAGGACAGGGCAGCATGCAGAACAGAATTTACTCTGGAACAAAATTTACTGGAATATGAACAAGATTTACTGGAATTATTTTAACATAGAGTATTTAAATATTAATTTTTGTATTGCAGTATTATACCTAAGATGAAAATACTAGCCAGTAGTCAAATCTAAAATATCTAAAATGATGCTAGTTTTGTTTCACGAATAATACGAACGCAAAATAAGTATAGAATATTAAAATCCACGAAGTTTCGAATTCTGGAAAAAAATAATCATCTTACAAGTATATGTGACCGATTCTAACTATCAAGGGTGGTTTGCTTAGGCATATAATAAGAGCACAGTATATATATATAATATATATATATATATATATATATATAACCCGCGGGAAAACAACATTATCAAATTACATGAAATCAACCGCACTGTAATAATCATAGCTAGAACTGGTTTCGACTTGGATTTCAACCGCACTATGTATGATCATTTTATTTCACTGAAACTCTGTTGCTAAACAGGAATGCATGTCACCTGTATGTGAAACAGGAAAAGTTGAAGAAGTGGGAAGTCACCAGATCGAGCACTGTTTTGTAGAGAAAGCTGTTGAGCAAAGGAAGACTGAGCTGGATATAAAAGAAAAGGAGATAAAGCAGAAGGCTCGAGATTTAGGACATGAGCTTCTATGCTTCAGTCCAAAATAAAGGTACCATTTCTACTTCAGTTGGATTTGATTTATATAATGCTTTATATATGTTTTGTGTTTTAAACTGATCTATTCTTCAGTTATATGAACTGCAGATGATTTATTTCCAAACCAAAATAAATGGGTTTTGTTGCTATGTTGATTATTGATGATGATAACCTTAAACAAAGAAAGGCTCATTAATTATGATTGAAGTCAATATAGGAATATTTGAGAGATCATTAATGAAAGAAGTTCGTATCCTGTGTCCCTTTGTCCCTCTGATTTAGAATTGCTGGTTGCAAACTCTTTCATTGAGGAAGCAGTTTGGAAGATGCTGATGGGCAGTTTAGACTGAAACTGAATATATAGAATGAATATATCAGCAAGTGTATTACCAAGCTAGCTTACAGTTTCTGAAAGAACTGACCTCATCATACAGTCTGTAAATATTGAGGTAATAGTAGATGGCACATTCTCTGAAAAATTCTAAAATAGAAACCACAAAAATAATATTAATAAGTCAGTTCCAATTCTAATACTATATATGTTTGTTTTCAAATCATCCAAACACAAGAATTGGCATTACAATTCAATTCAATTCTTTTGATTAGCCAAATACTAGAATTTACTATGAATGGTAACACCAATTCTTAATTTCAATTCAATAGAATTTGAACACCAATTCATGCATGTATAAATCGAGAAATAAAGGGTTTCACATTAATGCATGTAATCCAATAATTTTGATACAAATACGATTGACTCAACCGAACTTAACCTAACCCGAATCCTACGATTTCAAGTGAAAGGTTGATCTTTGATTATCTAGAGTCTTCATGATTATTAGTACTTCATTAATATAGAATACAAATTATCAATTAAAGTCTCAAAAGTTTAATAGGTAAAACATCATACTTGAAAGTTAGAAGATCAATACTATACATGTAATTATTAGACATGAAAATAAGAAAATCAATATTAACACTGAATGCTCATGTTTAATATGTAAAATATTAAACTTTGAAAGTGAGAACATCAATAATATACATGTAATCAGGCATGTAATGACAATATCAAAATTTTCCATTTGTCTCAATTATGATTATGTTACAAGATACGCCCTCCTTATAGAAAGTTAAGTGAAATTCAACGCTCCAAGTCTTATATTTTAAATCGACTCACATTCTTTTATTTCTAATTATCATAAAAATACCTGATATAATAAGTTTGAAGGGTGAGTATCACAAATTGCTTAATTACCATAATTCATATCAATTTGATTAAGTTAATCTTTAATCATATATAGAATTAAAATTAATTTTGTTAATATATTTCATTGCAAATAATTTTAGTTTATTTCGGAATATCAATCAGGTTAATTCAGTTGAGTCGAACTCCGGCCCCAAATTTTCATGATATATAGAAGACGAGACAATTTTATAAGTTTTGAGAAAAATAAATTCAAAGCAAAACTATAATCAATACCAAAATAAGTGGAGGTATTATGAATCGAAATGGGATATGCATGTATTTAAGATTTTTGAATCTGCATTTAGAACTTGTGATTATAATTAGTTGACTAAATTATAAATTAAATCCCGCTCAAAGAATCAAGTTGCATTCATCTTTAAAATTAGAAAATATATATTTTTGGCAAATAATATCTATATCAATAAAGGTAAGGGGGGGAAATTGGCTACATACATCCCTCACAATTCTATAATTAAAATAAGTTTCTTTTGATTGAATCACTTTGAAAAGTTTGAAGGGCGAAATCACAACACAAGATTGCTATTAATTAGTACTTATAATTTCGGCCAAAATTTTAAGTTACAATCATCTCTAAAATTGGAATACTAACATTTTTTGGCAAAAATTTCCCTATAAAGGAAGATGAAATTTTGTATACATTGATCTCTCATATATATACAAAATCTCTAGTTTAACTTTGTCTGGTACTTGATCCTCGGTTCAACGTACATTGACACAAGATGCATAATCTTCTTAATTTGATGAATTAGACTACCATAAATGGATTAATGAATGCTTTATAAATAGTATGGTATATCAGTGTCATTTCTCAACAAGAGATCATCATGGAGATGTCGAACAGTGGAGCGCCGGTCAAGGAAATAATAAGGAGGACGAGGCTGAGCATGGAGCAGGTAAGAGAGCTTGAGAAATTGTATGAACAAGACAGAAATCCAGACAGGAAGAGGAGAGCGGAAATCGCTAGCGATTTGGGACTGAGCCAAAAGAAGGTGGATGCCTGGTTCCAGTACAGACGGTCTAAGAGAAAGGCGAGTGAGATCGCCCGGGCGGAAGCAGATCAGGTCCAATACAAGGTATTTATATATACCTTGTTTTTGTTTTGTTTGTTTGTTTCATTTCGTGTTTTAGTTTTTAGAAATTAGGGTTTTTGCTGGTCTGAATTGCAGATGATGAAACTGGAAAGAGCCGTGATTAACAGAGAAAAGGCGGAAGCATGGAACCAGGGGTTTTGGGCCGGGATGAAGCAGGCGGCGGCAATGGAAGCTGCAACACCAGCGGCGGCGATGGTGGCTCCGGTGCATCCTCTCCGAGCCAACATGTTCAACGGTGGTGGCCGTGGTTATGAGGTGCAGACAACTAATTTCCCGGCAGCACGGCCTCATCAGCAGCAGCAGCATGGCTTCCGTTAATTAGTTGTATGATTTTGTTTGAATTTTAATCATCATGTACTTGTACGTGGGAATTATAATTTTCCCAATATTTCAAATTTTATGGATTTTTCATTTTCACTGTCGATCGCGGGGTTAAAGGTTAAACTAATGTTATAGCAGTTGATCATATGTCCAACATCATTGCCAGACTTTTTATGATCAAAACTTTTTATTATGATCAGAATTATATATGTGTTCAGATGATAACAATTTTTAGCTCAATATTAATTCTTTGCTCGGATATCATTTGTAACGTAATGCAATCAACAAGTTTAGAGGGGCCTATATATAATAGTAATATAAAAGATAAAATATCCTAACTTAAACTCTAAATTCAAACATTATATACCTACACTAATATATATTTTACGAATATCAAATTAATTAGATCTACAAGCAAAAGAAAAGGAAAAAAAACTGCATTTAATACAAGTAATTATCACCAACAATATCGATTCCAATTAAAACACAATCCACAATTAACTAACTAACTAATGATATGAGATCAGATCTACAAACACTTATACTCCGTTCGTATATCTGGACACCTTAACTTTTGTCCACTTACTTAAGAATCTTGGATCCTTAATATCATTTAAAAATATATCAAATTTAAAATAAGCAATCCACCTACTTTATCAATCAAGGACGCGCGTTGCATGCAGAAACCTAGGGACGCCAAATTTCAGTTCAATCTCTCGAAGGTCGTTGGTCCACTATAACTAGCATAATCGTTTACACATAAATATATATATATATATATATATATATATATATATATATATTTACATGTCCAACATAATTACACCAGAACTAATTATGATGAAAAGCCATCAATAACAAGAAGGGATGTTCAGAAATACGTGGTGTTATTATTTTGGTAGATAGTATTTCTAATTCGTTAATTAATTGTTTTGTTCTGATATCATTGAGGAAAAATGCTCTTATATATCTTATGTAATTTTGATATATTATATTCACGTATTAACATACAAATCGACAAAGGTATAAATAGAGTATAAATAATAGTAATTAATATAAAAGCAAAAACCTATAACTTAAGCTTATTAATGATGAAATACCTAAGCCTAATGATGAAGATAATACTAATATGAAGTCACACACTTTCTGAGCCAAATACCTAAGCCTATTAATGATGAAGGCCCTGTTTACTAGAGCTTATTTCTTGATGTACTGAACTGAATTGAATTGAACCGAACTGAACTGAACTGAACTAAACTGAACTGAACTGAACTGAATTGAACTGAACTGAAGTGAAAATTGATGTATTGAAAAATGGAATCAGCATGACTGAATTAACCTGAATTTCATCAAATTGCATTTTCACTGAAGTGAACTGAATTGAACTGAAATGAACTGAATTGAACTGAACTAGAGATAAACTCTGGTAAACAGGGCCGAAGTAATGCTAAGCTTTTAGAGCCTGTCACTATAACCGAAATTAAAAGCATTGTCTTCACCCTTAATAAGTCCAGTAGCCAGTACTGCTCCACTTTTTTTTATAAAATCTTGGGATAAAATTGCACAAGACCTTTTGTTTGATGTTAGAGATTTCATGCTAGGTCATAGTATTCCCAAAGGTATTGCTAGCACTTGGATAACATCCTTACTTCTTTCGATGACTTCAGGCCTATTAGTCTTTCTAATGTGATTAATAAAATCGGTTCCAAGCTAATAATGGAAAGACTAAAGCCTTTGATGTCTAGGATTATATCTCCTCACCAGTTTGCTTTTATGAAAGAAATAGATATCTCTGACAATGATATATATTTGCAAGATATGGTTAGATCTCTAAATAAAAATCCCAAGGTGCCGAACTAAATAGTTTAATTAGATCTTACGAAGGCTTTTGATAGAGTCGAGTGGGCTTTTCTACCATGCATACTTGCTAAATTTGGCTTTCATGATAATTTTATCTCAACTGTGATGAAAAATCTTTCTAAAGCTCATGCAATATTCTTGCAACTTCTTGCAACTTTTGGTATTAATTCTGACTTTGAACTGGAGAGTCTGTCCAAACTGATCCCTATGGTTTCTCGGCGTCGTCAAACTGCTGATTTGTGCCGTTCACTTGGTTTAGCTCACCGGTCACCATGATCTTTTGATTTCAGGCGTAATTTATGTTTTAATCAGAAATGGGAGACAAATTGATGCTGTTAATATAGCTGTTGCATTTGACCTGACTAATCAGTTGTCCCTTGTTTTACTACTGAAATCCTACTTTGCTGAGGCAATTATAAATGTTTTGTTTTTATTTAATGTATTAATAAATGGTTGGATAGCTAAAATAGCTAAGCTGTTGGAATTGAATTCAAAAAATATAGAGGATCCCCAATTTGGATCTCTATTTTAGCAATTCTTTTACCTTAACTGTTGGACCTGCTCTTAGAGCAAGTCCAACAGCATCTCTATAATAGAGATTTTCTATATTTTAAGAGTTTTTTGTCTCCAACAGATTTGCTATAACAATCTCTATTATAGAAAAATGATGAGAGAGAAGATTTCATTCTCTATATATGCAAAAGCAAAGAGTAATTATAGAGAACAAAATTTATGGGATTTGAATTAGAATTCCTATTTATAGTAAAAATTTAAACAACATTCCATTTCCTCTCCAAAATCTCTAAAATAGAAAAGCTGTTGGATTGGAAACAAAATTTTATAGCAAATCTTACATTTTTATCTCTACTTTAGAAAATAATTTAGAGAACCTGTTGGACTTGCTCTTATTAACCTTAAAAACTCAATTTCAAACCAACATATCTTGTTCAACACATAAAAATTAGTGTTTGAGTCATTTTGATATACTTAATTTGGCCCTATTTGCTTGATTAGTTTACTTTTTGTTAAACTGAACTGAAATAAATTTAATTAAACTAAAATAATTTTAAAATTTATCAATTGTAATTTATAGTAAAATTTTATTAAAAAATTAATAAGTTGAACTGAACTGGAAAATATAAATATACTTAACTGCATTTAAAAAATTCTAATTAACCCAACAAAAAAATATATAAATATACTTAACTGGACTAAAATAAAAATAAATATACTAACCGACCGAATTTAACAAATATATAATTTAACAAATATATAATTTTTTAACATACCAACCGATTTTGGTTATCTAGAAGTCTCCAAAAAGTTTGTTATTTGGGTCACAAACAAGGTAAAGACTAAAGGAACCCTAACCCAAGACAAACTAACCATACGTGAGACACGCGCGTGCAGCATACGTGCAAATGTTAAAAAAATTAATACGTAAAAAACAAAGTACGTACGTACTCCATTTTCTAAAATGTATGCACGTACATAGGCTTATAGCTGCACGTATGAGAATGGACATGATTATGGGAAAATCTTCGTCATAAATAGAAAAATGTTAATATAATCCAGTGTGTTATTTATGATATTTTTCATTTCATATCAGATATTTTCATTTGCATGATTGATCTTTTACCCATTAATTAAACACGATTGAGCTGGTTAATAAAAACAGAAACTCAAGAAAAACAAAAACCATGCAAAACAGAGAAAAAAAAAAGAAGGAAGAATTGGCTAATAATTTTCATGCTGAAGCTTTTCATGCTTCTTTCATAATTTGTCTTCTTCTGCTTCTTGTAAGTTGTAACGGCACCATACATTTTATTTATCACGCATAAATTGTCCCGCGGTTTCCTCGTATTATACGCTTTATTTCCTCGTATTTACCCATCCATATGACAAAAGTGCTAATGCGTGTGAGACACGTGCGGTTGCAAACAAGAACGGTTCTGTAACGGTGAATGCTACAAAAATAGACACGGCTTATAATTATAGTCAATCTTCGGTTATATGACAAAATACATAAGAAACGTGCGTGCAGCGTACGCGCTAATTTAAAAAATTAATATCCATTTTTCTAAAATGTATATGTTAATAAACCTAGAACAGTACCTTGAAAGAAAGAAAAAAAGCTTGGAAATTAAAGTATTGATTCATCGTTATATAGCTCTACTACTATATATATATAAGAGCAACTCAAGACGTAGAATGACAGGCAATGCACTCTGATTGCTTAATGGAAACGGTTCATTTTTCATTCTTTCTATAAGCTCTGACAGCTGATACTTGTTGCTAATTAGAAACAAGTTCACCTTCGTTAATTTGCTCCCCAAGTATACACTGTATTTTAGGTTGTGTATATTCCAGCAACAAATGAGTTGCTGGTTTTAATTTCACCAAAACTCACGTTTGTAATATATATGTGCTGTCAAAGAAAAATATATTCATTCATTAGTTAAGTTGAAATGGTCTTTGTTTTGGGCAGTAACTTTAGTTAGTAGTGGGATTAATGTAGGACTTTTTATAGGCCACGTTTTTAGTTGGTTTAGTTTGCTATTTTCATATGTAAGTTTTTCGAGTAAAGCAAAAATCAGCAACAAAATCCCACTAGGTAATTATATTGTTATTCCTTTTCTATTCTAATTACACTAGGTAATTATAATAATAGTTAGTTATTTCTTTATCTTAGTTAGATTGTTATTCCCATATATGTCTATATAAGGATGACACATTCTATGTTTTCATTAAGGCCTTTACTATATTCAGTCCAACTTTGCTTTCTGCAGTCCGTATGTGTACATGAACTGCCTTAAATACCCTTAATTAGTTACAAAAGTTTACTTTACCATTTAATTCCACTCTCTTCATTGTACTTTCAATCAAATCCTCATAGTTCTTCTGCAATTTTAGAATTACCATTCCAACCTCTTTTCGATCGATCAAACATTGTTCTTCCCTTCCATCACTCTTTTTCCATCTTTCCGATCAAACATTATTCTTCAAGATTTAGGAAAATTCGATTCACCGGATCATACAACAATGACAATATCATTACTCATTCGATCATTATTCGTCCCATCCATATCGCCCATAATCCATATTTTAGATACGGACGGTTTTGGTAGCATCAATTGGCACGCCCAGTGGGACTTTCCACCTTCGCATGATGGAGTCGCCAAGGAGAGGGCGCGGGCGCCCGAAGAAGAACGCGGCACCCTCAGGGGGTGGGTCTCTTCCACCCCCGGGGGATGAGGTGACCTTGAGGCAGTTGCAGGAGGAGGCTAGACACCAGCGGGAGCTAGGGGTACCGCAGGATGGCCATGTGGAAACTGCCTCCGACGAAGCTGACTCGGAAAGAGAATACCAGGGGGAGCAAGAACCAAGGCCCGCCGGGGGAGGCAGTCCCCGGACCCAGGGACCTGAAGCCCGGGAGGAGGGGCAATCCTTAGCCGAGGCGGAAGAATTGGCGGCGTTGGAATTCATGAGAGCCAACAAGGAGTTGTACCGCCAGTGGGTACTCTCTACCCGGGAAAATCGTAGGCGGAGGGAGCCTGGGGGAGACCGGGAAGGACCTCTTCGGGGGTACCAAAGAGAGGTTATCGACCTGGACGGAGTCGTTCAGCCGCCAAGGATACAGGGGCGTGTGAACTCTTCCACCGTCCCACCTTCATTCCCTCCAAGTCTCGGGGTCGGAGGGGGAATGGCTACGGGACAACAATCGAATTTGGTTCCACACGCCCCACCCTATTACCCGCGTTCCAGCTGGGGGGCGGGACAAATTGGGTATGGCCTGCCAGCCATGCCGGTGGAGTCGTTGGGTTATCAGGCCCCTGGAACCCAGGGGAACCCGATCCAGTATTCCTTGCCCATGCACGGATCAATGGGGATGAACTATGGTTACCAAGAGAAATACTATCGGGAGGACGATAGGATGCGGGGCTATCAGGTGGCTCAGCAGGACCCCAACTCTTTGGAGGCTCGACTAGACAAACTAGTGGGAAGAAACGGAGCTAAACCTACCTCCCCTTGGGTACCTCGAGTGCTTGTGTACCCATGGCCGCCGGGCCTTCGGACCCCGGAGGGAATCCCAACATACAATGGAGAGACAGACCCGGAAGAGTTTGTCAGGACGTACCAGAACCTGATAGTGTCACGGGACTTCCCGGAGGAATTAAGATGCAAGTTGGTGGGCTGTTACCTAAGAGGAAACTGTCTTTCATGGTTCGATTCCTTGCCTCGAGAAAGTCTCAGAGATTACTACGATTTCTCTAAGGCCTTGCTGTTCAGATACGCTGGATTAAAGAAGGAAGGGAAGCAGTTGACCGAGCTTTTGGCTACCCGGCAGAAGGCCGCAGAAGGGTCAATGGAGTACTATCGAAGGTACATGGACGATAGCATGAAGGTTGTCGACAGGCAGCAGCAGGAGAAGGCGGTGATTAGCGGGTTTATAAACGGCTTGAGGGATATGGCGTTGTTCCAGAAGTTGATGGAAAATATCCCGGAAACCTTTCACAACTTGCAAATGGCGGTGCAACTATACTGCGCGGTTAATGATGCCACGCGAAAGAGAAAGGAAGAATCTGGGGGATTTCTCCCGGACAAGATAGAAAGAAGGAGAGCGGCAGACCCAAGTAGGAGGGACCCCGCTCCCGCAACAGCAAACAGGGCAAGGGCGGACAGTTTCACCCCGCTCAGCAAATCCCGAACGGAGATTCATGCTATTCACAAGGATCTGTTCCCGGATCCGTTGCCTATCCATGGGACCCCGTCTAGGGAAAACGCGGACAAGTGGTGCGCCTACCACAAGTCTTACGGGCATGCGACAGAGGGGTGTAGGATGCTGAGGAACGAGATAGAAAAACTGATAGAGCGGGGACAGCTGAGAGATTGCGTGGCAGCGGAGGCAAAAAAGGAGAATCCCCGGGACCAACCTCAGGAGCCGCCCCGCAGGAGGTGGAGGCCTAACCCGGGGAGAGGAAACGGGAGAAACCAAGGCAACCAAGGCAACAGGGCCCCAGGGAGGCCTGCCATAGCCGCTGCACCGGTCCAAGCAGTGGAGCCGGCCCCAGTACCCAACAGGATGATCAACGTGATCAGTGGAGAAGTTGGAGAAGCATGCCAGTCAGTTTCCGCTATCCGGGCCCGCACCCGGTATGTTCCCCCGGGGGAGGTTCAGGGGAAAAGGTTTCGCCCCGATGAGGCTCTCACCTTCTCTGAAGCGGATGCAGCCCCGCCACAGATACCCCATTCTGACCCAATGGTGGTAACGGCGGAGATCGAAGGCTTCTTGGTCAAAAGGGTGTTTGTGGACGATGGAAGCAGCGTGGAGATCATGTTCGCTTCTTGCTTCGATCAGTTGGGAATTGGGAGACAGAACCTGAAACCCCCCTCGTCTCCCTTGTCAGGGTTCACAGGTAAACCCGAAGTTCCACTAGGTGTTATTCCCCTCGCAGTGTGCATGGTGGATGAGAAGGACCGGAGCAAGAGGATTTCGGTGACATGCAACTTTGCGGTTATTGATGCACCCTCACCGTACAACGTAATCATAGGAAGACCATGGCTAACCCAAGCCCGGGCAGCGAGTTGTCCGTATCTGCTGACGATGAAGTTCCCCACTGCGCAAGGTGTGGCGGTCGTGCGGGGTAGCCAAGCAGTCGCAAGAAGTTGTATGATGACGGCGGTCTTGGACGCAAAGAAAGCAGTAGGGGCGGTACACGGAGAAGCTCCCCGCCAAGAGTTGGAGGAGATGCAGGTGGCAGATAAAGGGACGGTCACGGTGGGAAAGGATCTCCCGGAAGAAGTAAAAGGCGCACTGAAGGAACTCTTGGCTAGGTACCAAGGAGTGTTCTCATGGAGCCCGGAGGATATGGTAGGAGTATTGCCAGAATTGGGGGTACACAACCTGAACATAAGCCCGGCAACTAAACCAATCAGGCAGAAGAAAAGACCTGTAGCCGCGGAAAGAGCGGAATTTATAAAGAGTGAAGTTAAGAAGCTGGAGAGAGCCGGGGTGGTCGAGGAAATTATTTACCCGGAATGGATAGCTAACCCAGTCCTAGTAAAGAAGCATGATGGAAACTGGCGCATGTGTATCGACTTTACAGATCTGAATAAATGTTGCCCCAAAGACAGCTATCCTCTCCCGAACTTGGATCGACTGGCGGAGGCCATCGCGGGGTATTCGGTGCTGGCCTTCTTTGATGCACATAAAGGCTATCACCAGGTGCAGATGGACGAGGCGGACAAGGCAAAGACTTCTTTTATCACTGATTTCGGGACCTTCTGCTACAAGAAAATGCCCTTCGGGCTGAAGAACGCGGGGGCCACATATCAGAGAATGGTGGACAAACTATTCAAGGACCAAGTGGGAAGAAACATGGAGGTGTATGTCGATGACATGGTGGTCAAAAGCAAGGCTTACGGGGTTTTCTTGAATGACCTGGAGGAGATGTTCGAAAAGCTAGAGCGGAGCAATCTAAAACTGAACCCCTCCAAAAGTACCATTGGAGTGGGTGCGGGGAAGTTCTTGGGGTTCATGGTGTCAAGCCGGGGCATCGATGTCAACCCGGAAAAGGTGGAGGCCATAGCTAAGATGACCTCTCCCAGGTCAGTGAAAGAAGTACAGCGGTTGACAGGGTCTCTCGCGGCTCTCAGTCGATTCCTATCAAAGGGGGCAGATAGGCAGTTGCCTTTCTTCAACATACTCAGGAGGGCCAAGGCGTTTGAGTGGTCCGAGGAATGTGAGAAGGCGTTTCAAAGTCTGAAAGAGCATCTTCAACAGTTGCCAACTTTAAAAAAGCCACTCCCGGGGGAGGAGCTTTTCCTGTACATAGCGGCGTCCCGGGAGGCGGTAAGTGCCGTGCTAATCAAAGAAGAGGAGGGAAGGCAGCACCCAGTCTATTTTGTTAGCCGGGCACTTCGGGGGGCAGAAACCCGGTACACCGAGTTGGAGCAGTTGGTTCTGGCTCTGGTATATGCTTCAAGGAGGCTTAAACCCTACTTCCAGGGCCACCCCATAGTGGTCCTTACCAATTACCCGCTAAGACAGGTTATGTTCAAGCCGGAGGCATCAGGGAGAATGATGAAATGGGCCATAGAGCTGGGAGAATATGAAATCCGGTATGAGCCAAGGAGGGCGATCAAGGGCCAGGCCCTAGCGGACTTCTTGTTGGAATCAGAAGCAAGGATCAGTGAAGAACAGGAGATGCCTGAATCTCCGGAGAATACAACGAAGGCCGAGACAGACCTGACTTGGAAGTTGTATGTGGATGGATCGGCGCACTCCGGGGGCAGTGGAGCGGGAGTATTGTTGGTCAGCCCGGAGGGGAAGGAGTATCCCTATGCAGTCCAATTCACTTTCAAAACAACCAACAATGAAGCTGAGTATGAATCCTTGATCGCGGGGTTAAGGTTGGCAAAGGAGATGGAAATCAAAACCCTCACGGCACACAGTGATTCCCAGATTGTGGTGCAGCAAGTAAAAGGAGAGTATGAAGCCCGGGAAAGGAGCCTGCAAAGGTACTTGGAAACGGTAAAACCTCTGATAGCCGGGTTTAAAGCCTTCAACTTGGTTCAAATTCCCCGGGAGCAGAACAGTAAGGCAGACGTTTTAAGCAAGTTAGCTTCTTCGGAATTAAAACCTGAGCCCGACCAAAAGCTGTACATAGAGGTACTGGGAAGAAGAAGCTACCAGGAGAGCGATCAAGTAATGCTGGTGAACGAGGAAGAGTCCTGGATCACGCCCATGCGGGCGTACCTAGAAGAAGGAACTACCCCGGAGGATAAGGCTCAGGCTCGGAAGCTAAGAGTGAAGGCGCCTAAGTATGTGATTCAGGAAGGGGAGCTGTACAAAAGAGGGTATCTCCAGCCATTGCTAAAGTGTGTAGAAAGGTTGGAAGGCCAACACCTCATCCGGGAGGTGCACGAAGGATCTAATGGGAGCCACCAAGGGGCTCGCACCGTGGCCAGAAAGATCCTAAGGCTGGGGTATTACTGGCCGACGTTGTTCAAAGATGCGGAAGAACATATACAGAAGTGCTTGGCATGCCAGGCATTTGCCCCGCTAATCCACGTTCCCCGGGAAGAATTAGTCGGAGTCACAGGAGCTTGGCCGTTCAGCAGATGGGGAATTGACTTGGTCGGACCATTCCCGACTGCCCCGGGAGGAGCCAAATACTTGATTGTGGCGATCGACTACTTCAGCAAATGGGTGGAGGCAGAACCGCTCACCAACATACGGGGACTAACTTGCGTCAAGTTTTGCTGGAAGAACATCATCTGTCGATTCGGCATCCCGAAGGTCATAGTCACAGATAACGGGGCGCAGTTCGAGAACGATCCTTTCAAATCATGGTGTGTCAAGTATGGCATAGAGCAGAAGTTGACGTCGGTGTACCACCCCCAGGCGAACGGGCAAGTAGAGGTCACCAACCGCACCATCATCAAGGGACTAAATACCCGCTTGGAAGGCGCGCGGGGAAATTGGATCTGGGAGCTACCCAGCGTTCTTTGGGCCCATAGGACTACAGAAAGCTCGGCTACCGGGGAATCCCCGTATGGCTTGGTGTACGGGTCAGAGGCAGTAATACCCGCAGAGATTGGGATCCCAAGCCCTCGAACTCAATACCAGCGCCCGGAAGAAGAAAACGATGGACGACGCCTTGACTTGGATCTCCTGGAAGAGAAGCGAGAGAATGCGGCACTTCAGGAAGCCAAGGTGAAGGAGCGAGTAAAGAGGTATCATGACAGAAGAGTGCGGAAAGAAGTTTTCATCCCAGGAGACTGGGTAATGAGGAGAAACGATAAGAGCCACCAAGCCCCGGAGGGCAAACTTGCGCCCAACTGGGAAGGGCCATACAAGATCAAGGAAGCATACCCGGGAGGGAGCTATGTGCTGGAGGACAAGCAGGGAAAGGAGATCCCCAGAAGGTGGAACGTAGCTAACCTGAGAAGGTTTTACGGGAAGTAGAGCGCCCCGCATCGTACCACAGCTACTGAAGCATGAATATGCTAGGCATGAGTATGCCAGGAATGGATATGCCCCCCGGGAAGCGTGAATACGCTAAGCATGAATATGCTAGGCATGAATATGCCAGGCATGGATATGCCCCCCGGGAAGCGTGAATACGCTAAGCATGAATATGCTAGGCATGAATATACCCCTCCCGGTCGCATGAATATGCCCGGAGAGATAACCCAACGTCTGGCCTCGTTCCGGGTTTAGAGAAGATTTGTAAAAAGGGACCCATGGGTAGCTCCCATTTGGGTGCCCCGCTAGAGTGGACCCGGAGCTCGAACGAAGCCCGGGGACCAAGAGATGTAGTGTTGTAAGGAAGAGTTAACGAGAAGGGTTCTTTCGAAAAGCAATTTTATTCAATCTTTAAATTACATAAGAAATTTATACATCGCATGAACATGCGGTCAAATTGCAAAAGAACAATTACATAGAATTTTATATACAGGTTTTCTTATCTACGCGTCCTTAAACCCATTTAGGGCCCGACCCGGAAGCACCCTCAGGGTTACCCGGGCGGAAACCTCCTCCGAAGAATTGAGAAGACAGGAGATCTTCGGCAAAGCGGGCATCCGGGGCCTGATTCCAAGCAAGCTCCTCTTCCAGTTGCGCGGCGTCCTCTTCGTTCAACTCGGGGATAGGAACAACCACGGACCCTTCGGGAAGCGGCTCCGCCAGGCGCATCCTCCTTACCCCGGCCGACGTAACAAATTTGTATTTAGGAAACATGTCTGCTGCGCTTTTCCCCTTTTCTTCCCGGCTGATACGGGCACCCTCAACGGTCTTAACCCCCCTTGTGGTGACTCCAGAATCTGCAATCTCCCGGATGCGTCTTATCCGACGTGCCACTTCCTCCGGGTCAATAGATACAGTCATATCCTCATATCTTTCATACGCCACATCCACCTCCACCCGGGCAGGAACTCGGCGGAGACTAGAAGGGTAAGGCTCAGCCACCCCGGCATTGATCTTGTCACGCCACTCCACGGCGTCTAGATAGGCCTTATGATTGGGAGCTCCCTCGCCAAACTTTCCCGGGTTGGCTTCCATACGCTCCACAGTCCTACGGACCCCGGCGGGTATGTCGGTAAGAGGAGAAACCCCGACTAGTCCGTTCTTGAGGCCCAAAAGGTGGTAGGATAGCCGGGTGATTAGTAGAGCATCCTGGAGGACCCTATTCCTGTGAGTAAGGGACCGATTCTCCTTCTCAAAGTCGCAGAGAAGCCGGTTCTACGCGGAGCGGGTCTCCAATGTCCTGAGTTTTTCCTGCGCCCGCTCTAGTTCGCCCCATACCATGCCTAGCTCCTTGGCGGTACGACTTTGAGAATCATCATGAAGAGCCTGCAACTCAGCTATGGTCTGGTGAGAATTTAAGGCTTCCCGCATATGATCTGAAGCAAGGTCGAAACATTGATTTAAGGACCCGAACTTGGCCTCGACCGCCTTAAGAAATAACACCAGTGCCCGGATCGTTCCAAACTCCTGAAGGAAGCAATCCAACCCCGCCTCGGCCAACGCCCGGGTGGCCTGGGTGCCTCCAAACCTCCAATGAGCTAGTTTTCTTTGAAGAAAAGAGCATTGGAGGCATCCGGCGCGGGGGAGTGAGAAGTAGGTACCAGAGGAACTACTAGGATGAGCAAAAACATAAGGCACAGACCCGCGCGGGAGAACTCCCCCTAAGGGGCGCTCAGTCTACAAAAGATAAGAGATTCCATCAAAAGGCAGAACTTATATAAATCAAAATGGGCACCAAGGCCAAGTTCTACATATGCCTCCCGGGGAGGAAGATTACAAAAAACATGAAAATTACAAAAGAAATGTAAACTAGAGTCTAGGAGAGTACATCATCCTCAGCAGATTCCCTTCCTCCCGGGGTAGCGTGAGCTCTCTTCCATCTCCTCTCCAGTTCAGCCACATCCTCCTCAGACCAGCAGGGACCATAGTAGGCGGGGGCATCTACCTTTGGCTCGTCTTCCGGGCGCACAGGAAATCCCACCTTCCGGATAGACTTCCGGGACTGATACAGCAGGTCATCGTGCCCCCTTGGGAGTCCCACGGTGTAAGCGCCGGTACTCTCTTCGAGGACAGCTCGGTACCCGAAGTTATCGGGAACAGCGCAGAATTCTTGATAATTATCAGCCCAGTGGGGTGTCTCCGGGACTACCCCGTAGGCATTGACGCTTTCTGGGCCGGGGGACTCAGGTACGGCCGCCTCTTTGATCCCCGGAAGCTTGATCTTCTTAATATCTGAGGATGAAGGGGCCCGGGAAGACATCGTAAGCGAATCCCACAGTTGGGGCACCAGGTCCTCCAGCTTGGCTTCCTGGAGAGATCTCCAACGGTGGGTCAGCAAATCGCCCGCGTTGGGGCGATAGTAGGATTCCTGGGCTTCAAGGCGAGCAGGTCCCGGAAGCCAACCCCGCAGTCTGCGGTACATCTCGTGGCAAGCATCTTCGCTAGCCGCAGCAGCGATCCCCTCAAGCCTTTTGTCAAAATCGGAGGAATGAAGGACCTTCTGAACTATAGCATTCAGAGCATCAAGCTGCGCCTCCTTTTTCTCTTTCTTGAGGGAGGTGTACTTCTTCTCCACCTCGGCCAACTTTTTCCCCTTTTCCTCCAACTTCTTCTCCTTCTCAGCTAACTTCTTCTGGGAGGCCCTCAGCTGGGCTTCCAGGTCGTCCCTCTCGGCCAACCTCTCCCGGGCGTCGTGGAGCTCCTTCTCCTTCTTAGCAAACAAGCCCGCGCTGTACTTAGAATACGTCCGGTTGAGCGCCTCAGCTAGTTGGGAGTCCGCCAGGAGTGAGTCGGCGAAAGTGGTGGTCTGTAAAATTCAAGCAAAAGTAAGGTTACCCGGAAGGATAGTAACGTGAGAAATAATGACAAGCAATAAGATTGACATACCTCTTCCCTATCCTCAGGGATAGCTTGAGAATTATCCCGCAAAGGAGAATTCACAGGGGGAGGAGGAGGCGGGGGCGGGGTCGCACCCTCTAACCTTTGACGAGAAGCCGGAGGAGTTTCCTTATCATCGGTCAGAGGCCGCTTAAAGCGAGAGTTAGCCCCCCCACTGTAGGTAGGGTGATGGATGAAAGATCTCCTCCCCGGGGTAGGAGAGGACTCCGGGGCCTTCTGTTGGGAAGGCGGTCGCTGCTGGCGGGCCCTTTGGGCAATGAACTCGGGATTTTCAATGGCAACTGGACCAGACGGGGGTGTCACCTGCTGCTCCTGAGTAACCATCCCCGGATGAGGACTTCTCTGCTGAGTGTGATCCCCGGAAGGCATCCCGTTGAATGGTGTAACGTCTGCGTACAAAGTAGGCTGAACTGAAACCAAGTAAAAGGAAAGTCAAAACAAGGCACATATACGCATCAAAATAAGCAAAGAATAAGGCCTTTAATAGGCACCTCCAGCCGGCCACACAGCGGAGACGGTTGGAAGAGAGAAGAGTTTTGACGGGTATATCCCGCGAGGCCAATAATAGCCCGCGTTCCCGGTCTTATAAAAAGTATCCATGTCCAAGGGAGATAGGCGGAGGAAGTTATGATCGTTGGTAAGGTTTATTGAAAGAGAGGAAAGGGGTTGTTTATCTTCAGGAACGAGGGAATCGTTCCAAGGGGGCATGGGATACACCCGGGAGTCACAGCGAAAGAAACCTTTTGCCAGATACCCCTTGGCAGATTTGGGCTTACCTTTAACAAAGTCCTTTGTCCGGGATCGGATCACAAAGGAAAACACACCCGGGAAGGACGCATGAGCGCGTCGCAGGGCGTAGAAAGAACGAAAGAGAAGGAGAGAGGAAGAGACGTTGCATCTCGCACAGTTGACCAAGAAGGCCAGCACCAACACGACCCCGTTGGGGTGAAGCTGGGCCGGAGCCATTCGGTAAAAATTGAAAATTTCGGAAAATAGAGGAGGAAAGGGGAGACTGAGCCCGTACTGGAAGTGAATCCGGGGAATGCAAGGCACTTCCCGCTCGGATGTTCCCGGGAGGAGTTTGGATAAAGACGCATCCAATGGAAAAGGAATGAAGCAGCGTCTAACTAAATCTACAACGTTCCTGTCTAAGGAAGGAGCAGGCCCGGAAAGGTTAAAAAACTGATGACCAGAAGGCTTCGCTCCGTGGGTAGGACCCCGGGGAGCATCCTTGCCAACTTCATCGAACACCTCTTCATCTTGGCCCTCCCGGGGGTGACTAGGATGCCCGGATGGATGTGAACCCTCTCCATCCAAGGTCGACGCGTCCGGGACGCCTAGCTCCCGGGGCGTACTGAAAGCCTCGGAATGAGTGTCCGGGGAAGAGACTGGGGGGGGAAGCCAAGTTATCAGCAGCCCTGAACTGGACTTCAAACTTACCTTGAGCTCCCTCGGTGTTCAAGGAAGAGTCGGAGTAGAGCGGGGAATCCATGAAAGTAAGAGGAAGAGGGAATGAGAGCTTACTTGGCTGAAAAGGGCGAAAGGTGGGAAAAGCAGAGCGTCTGGAAATTGATTGAAGAAAGTAACTTAGTAAGGAGGGTGAGGCCCCTTATATAGACGGATGAATAGGAACCGCCACCTCAAAAGGTGGAAAAACAATAATGACACGATAAACAAGGCACTGATCAATGCAGAAGAGGAAAAGGCGGCGTCGTCAGAAACCCATTTTAGCACGGATGGGTCCTACCAGAAAAGTAGCAACCAAAGAGGGAGCATTTAAGACCAGTTCCCCGCGTCATGAAAACCCGGATGACCGGTCTGGGGGGCTAGTGATAATACTGGCCCAGAATCCGGTTGGGCCAGGAAGGTCCGCGGCCCATAACTATCAAAGCAGTATCTTTCCCGCTGGAAGGTACATCCGGATAAGGAAGAGGACATATGATGACAAAGGAAGTGGTCCTGCACCTTATCCCCAAAGCAGGTAGAGCTCGGCTATAAATACTAGTCTCAAACTGTAAACAAGGTAGGTGACTTATATCTCTCTATTTGATATTGAGTCTTTCCCGTACGATTTCCCTCGCATTACTACCCCCGTCTCATCATCACGCCGGAGCTTCTTCCCCGGGACGCCTCCCGGGGATTGTTTTGCAGGGTTGTCGCGGGTATTCCAGCTAGGAGGCGCGGATAGCATCAAGTGCAGGGATACGGACGGTTTTGGTAGCATCATATAATATTTAGATGGTAAATTGAGATAATTTAGATGGTAGCATTTCAATGACAAAGTAAAAGAAATATTTGAAATAATATCTTTTATGGAAACTGATTAATAAAAATTATCTCGGGTGTTTGTTTAAAATTTGGAAATATAGTGTATTTTATATTTGAAAATATAAAACTTGAATTTTTATGGTTGTTGTTAAATAAGAGTACAAAACGCGAATGTCTAGGTTCATGGTTAATCTTTGGGAATATTATTTGAATAAATGTAGGGAATAGATGATTGAAGTTAATCTTGGAAAATGATAGACATAATTGTTTGATTACGTAATCAATTTCAATTCTTTTCCAATGCATAATTTATTAAGGGGTAGGAGATGTTTAGCCAGTACATCGTTAACTTAAATTTTTTTTTTTGAAGTATCGTTAACTTAAATTTTGTTTATATTTTACTGTAAAATTCGGTCACAATATTTTTACCACTATTAATTCCGTCAAAACCTTTGATACCTCGAATTAATCCTATCATACATTCTAGAAAAACATTAAACCCATAAAAATCGGTCAAATTTTTATCACTAATGATTTAGTCCAAAACCTATGATATCAAGAACGGATATATCTTATATATTACCAATTTCAAATTTAAATAATGAATATTTAAATGACATATGATAAAATTTTAAATTATTTCAGTTCAGTTCAATTCAGTTAAATTTATTTCACTTCAGTTAAATATATATTTAAATTTATTTCAGTTCAGTTCAGTAAATTTAAATTTAAATTTTTTCAGTTCAAATATATATTTAAACTTATTTCAGTTCAGCTCAGTTCAGATCAGCAAGAAATAACTGTCATTTCAGTTCATATATATTTAAACTTATTTCAGTTTAGTTCAGTTCAGCAAGAAATAACTTTCATTTCAGTTCAGATATATTTAAACTTATTCCAGTTTAGTTTAGTTCAGATCTTTCATGTCAAGTGTCAGTGATCACATTATTCCCACAATCAACTAGTCATTGAAAATACATACTTCACCCTAAACCCTAAACCTCACCAATCAACCGTAACCCCTTACTCTAAACCCTAAACCCTAAACCCTAAACTCTAATCAAGTAAGAGCAAGTCCAACAGCTTCCTCAACTTGGGGGATTTCATTAAATTTGGGGAATATGGGCCTTTTTTTTGCTCCAACAGCTTCCCCAACCCATTCCCCAACTTGGAGATTTTGAAGAAATCTCCATGTTGCTTCCCCAAATCTGTAGAGAGAGAAAAAATATTTGGGGAAGCAAAATTTAATGTTTTTGCATTTATGACTGATTATTTTCTTATTCATGTGTTTGTGTTTATTTTTTTACAAATTAAATATACATTTCAAATGTAAATATCTTTAGTTATATAAAACAAAAAATAATAAAAATAATATATTCTTAATTTTCATATTATAACGAACGCAACAAGATCATACATGACTATGTTCGCATGCATATATAAATTTGAATATATATTATCATGTGAGATCTTGTTATGTTCGTTGTAATGTGTATTTTAATAATATATAGTTTTCACATTTTTTCATTATACGTAATTTAAAATATTAAGATTTCTAAATATATTTAAATAGTGAAAAATAGAAATAAAGAGATAAAATACTGAAATTTAATGCACATGCATTAAATTCTAATCCCCACACTAAGGAAGCTGTTGGAGTTGAAGCAAAAAAAGATAGGAAATATGAGGATGTAGTACTATATCTTGGAGAATCTTGTAGGGAAGTTGTTGGACTTGCTCTAAATGAATATACACAAAAGTTTAATGTACGGAAAATAATAATGTTAACACATAAAATATGATCAACGACAACCTCTAAACCCAAAACCCTGAAGTTAGTCATTGAAAATCTGAATTGCTAAATGTAATCCAAGTTTTTACTCATGTAGCCCTACAATGACTATATTACCCCAGTAAGTATGCTAGTTTTTTTAAAAAAACTAAAAAACAAAGGATATTCATGTCTTTCACCCAGGTATTTGGGGTTACAAGAGCAAAATACCGGGTTACGAATAGCAACTGTAACCCTAAACCCTAAATCTCACCGATCAACCGTAACCCTAAACCCTAAACCACACTGATCAACATTAACCTTCACCCTAACCCTAAACTCTAAACTTCATCGATCAACGGCAATTCTGAACGCTAAACCCTAAACACCTTTAAACTACATGTGTCGCTAAGGATTGGTTGTTCATTTCATCTGCGCTTCGCGTCTCATTCCTTGATTATCGACCTCATCAAGGAGCTAGGATTAGAATCGGGGTTTTTGTGACTTCCTATCTAGTATTATGATGAGCATTTTGTGGATGTTGCATTTTTCATTGCTTTTGGTATAAGTCTCGTCATACTTTTTAATTTTCTTTTTTATGTAATGCATGGCTCTCTTTGTAGGCCAATGTTTTCCCCCTTTTCGTATGTTTAGTGAAATATTGTTACTTTAATCACTCTCCTACTATTCTATTGTTTATTTATCTAAATGCTTCCTAATTAGTTTTATCTTCAAGCAAAACAATATTTACAATAACGAAGCATAATCTAATTTTACCGTATTAAACAAAAAAACATCTTGTATAAAAAAAGAAACACAAAGGCCATAAAAACATATATATATATATATATAATTAAAACAAATATCTTAACAAACTATAAATTGATTTTGGAATTTCCGAGAATAAAGGTAAACATGTAAGGTCTTGTTCTCTAGAGATTATTTGAATATATTTTAGTTCAGATAAAGTTTTTTAAGTTCAGATAAACTTTTTTAAGTTCAGATAAAGTTTTTTAAGTTCAGATGAGTTCAGATAAAGTTTTTTAAGTTCAGATGAGTTCAGATAAACTTTTTTCAGTTCAGATGAGTTCAGATAATCTTTTTTCACTTCAGATGAGTTCAGTTCAATAAACTTATTTAGTTTTCAGATAAGTTAAGTTCAGTAAACTTATTCGTATTTTAGTTCATTTCAGTTTAAATCATTTCAATATTTTTATATTTTTCATGTCAATTCAGTTCAGTTCAGTTCAATATTTTATATTATAATAATTTCACTTCAGTTCATCTCAGATCAGTTTAGTTCAACAACAATATAATTTGATGCAATGAATTAAGGTTAATTTATTCATACCGTTTTTTTCAACGCATTAATTTTTACTTCGATTCAGTACAATTTAGTTCAGTTCAATTAAATTTAATTTGATGAAATTAAGGTTAATTCAGTCATCCTGATTCCTTTTTTCCAGTACATCAATTTTCACTTCAGTTCAATTCAATCCAGTTCAGTTCAATTCAACAAGAAATAAACTTTATTCAACCCATTAATTATTAAACTTCAAATGTTTTGAAAATGTCATATTCATTTCATTTTAGTTCAGTTGATCTATATATTTCAGTTCAACTTTGTTCTATATATTTTCATATTAAATGTATTATGCTACATTTAAAAAAATAAATAAATAAATAAATTTCAAATAGAATGGAATTGATCATATTTATATTTCAATTCAATTCAATTCAGTTTATCTACATCAGTGCAACTCAGTTCAGTATACTTTAATATTAAATGTATTATGTTATATTTAGATTATTAAATTTCAAATATATTGGAAATGATCATATATTTTAGTTAGTTTCAATTTAGTTCGGTTCAATTTATCTATATATTTCAATTCAACTTAATTTTTAAGTTCAAATGAGTTAAGCTAAATTTTTTAAGTACAAATGAGTTCAGTTCAGATGAGTTCAGATAAAGTTTTTTAAGTTCAGATAAAGTTTTTTAAGTTCAGATGAGTTCAGATAAACTTTTTTCAGTTCAGATGAGTTCAGATAATCTTTTTTCACTTCAGATGAGTTCAGTTCAATAAACTTATTTAGTTTTCAGATAAGTTAAGTTCAGTAAACTTATTCGTATTTTAGTTCATTTCAGTTTAAATCATTTCAATATTTTTATATTTTTCATGTCAATTCAGTTCAGTTCAGTTCAATATTTTATATTATAATAATTTCACTTCAGTTCATCTCAGATCAGTTTAGTTCAACAACAATATAATTTGATGCAATGAATTAAGGTTAATTTATTCATACCGTTTTTTTCAACGCATTAATTTTTACTTCGATTCAGTACAATTTAGTTCAGTTCAATTAAATTTAATTTGATGAAATTAAGGTTAATTCAGTCATCCTGATTCCTTTTTTCCAGTACATCAATTTTCACTTCAGTTCAATTCAATCCAGTTCAGTTCAATTCAACAAGAAATAAACTTTATTCAACCCATTAATTATTAAACTTCAAATGTTTTGAAAATGTCATATTCATTTCATTTTAGTTCAGTTGATCTATATATTTCAGTTCAACTTTGTTCTATATATTTTCATATTAAATGTATTATGCTACATTTAAAAAAATAAATAAATAAATAAATTTCAAATAGAATGGAATTGATCATATTTATATTTCAATTCAATTCAATTCAGTTTATCTACATCAGTGCAACTCAGTTCACTATACTTTAATATTAAATGTATTATGTTATATTTAGATTATTAAATTTCAAATATATTGGAAATGATCATATATTTTAGTTAGTTTCAATTTAGTTCGGTTCAATTTATCTATATATTTCAATTCAACTTAATTTTTAAGTTCAAATGAGTTAAGCTAAATTTTTTAAGTACAAATGAGTTCAGTTCAGATGAGTTCAGATAAAGTTTTTTAAGTTCAGATAAAGTTTTTTAAGTTCAGATGAGTTCAGATAAAGTTTTTTAAGTTCAGATGAGTTCAGATAAAGTTTTTTAAGTTCAGATGAGTTTAGATAAACTTTTTTAAGTTCAGATAAAGTTTTTTAAGTTCAGATAAACTTTTTTTAGTTCAGATAAAGTTTTTTAAGTTCAGATGAGTTCAGATAAGTTCAAATAATCTCTAGAGAACAGGACCTAATTCGGTTTGCTGAAATATTTCTTTTCACTTCAGATAATTCTTAGTAAGGGAATGGATTTAGTAGACCATAGATTTGCATTGAATAAATTTGTATCTGTAACAGCACATCACCCATAATTCTTATTGCTAAAATTTCCTTTTACCTTCAAGATAAGAAAGTACAATTTATTTCTTATCTAAATCATTGATTTTGAATCAAATTATTGAAAATTTGGTTCGTATCACAATTTCTTCAAAACAATTTTTTTTTTCACCAGTCTGAATAATGAAAATACAAACAATAATGTCATTAAAAGGTTTTTAAAATTTTAAATATAAATATCCAATAACTTTATTGTTAAATTAATTGTTTTTTATAAATATCATATTTAAATATGGAAAAGATAATACTCATTATCATTATTTAAATTTAAACTTTAATAGCTTTTGAAAACAATATTTTTAACATTTTCCCTTTCGTATTTTCATGGACTACATTACATCATCTTAAACTATTTAAAAAAAAATTAAATCCACCATTTTTAAATTAAATCATCTTAAACTCCACTTCTATTCCCAAAATTAACAATTATATCTATCATTTTCCAAGATTAACTTCAATCCTCTTTAATACACTCCCTACATTTATTCAAATGATATTTTCAAATGACATTCGCGTTTTGTACTCTTATTCAAGTTTTATATTTCCAAATATAAAATACACTATATTTCCAAATTTTAAACAAACACCCAAGATAATTTTTATTAATCAGTTTCCATAAAAGATATTATTTCAAATATTTCTTTTACTTTCAAAGAGAGTGAGATTAAATGGTAAATTAAACTTGTGTAACTAATTAAGGGTATTTAAGATAGTTCATGTACAAATACGGACTGCAAAAAGTAAAGTTGGACTGCATATAGTAAAGGCCTTTCATTAATCAATTATCAAATCAATAAATAAATATTCTTGGGTCTTCTAATTCAATTGGTTATTAGGCTACGAATCAAACAAGTCATATCCCCCTGAGGTATCAAACCTCGTCATTTGGTATCAGAGTCACGTTCAAAAAAATTCATCGACACGGTCAAGGAGCTTGAAGAAAAACTCATTCTAAACGATCCCCGTTTTGATAAACTTGAAGACACATTCGCCCGTTTTGATAAACTTGAAAATAAATTCGACAAGTTGATGATAATGTTTCAGACTCATATTTCAGCCAACCCACCATCTCCGCCACCTCCACCACCACAATCATCTCCAGTTCTTGTTCATTTGGATTCTCTTGAACAAGCCATGCCACCTCCTACTCCACAACTGTCATTACAACAATCATCGTCACCTCTTGCTCTACAACAACTGTCATTCCAACAAGCGTCGTCGTCAATACATCACCTGCAACAATCCAGTGTTGAGCATATTGCATCAGAGGATACCTATTTTTCCATTGCAGACGCTGATTTAGAGCAGACAGAGATTGGAGAGTTCAGTCAAGACATGCATGTTTCGCTACCACTCACCAAATTTGTTCAACCACAGACATGGGCTACAATTTCAAGTGTTGTGAAAACTCTCTCACATGCATCTGCATGATCCGTTGGATTCGGCACCATCCATGCTGGGTGATTCATTCTCATTGAATATAAATAGAGTGTACAAATAGAATCCTACCAAATATACAATGTAGCTATTTTAAGAAATCAAATATTGGTACAACTAATACACAATTAATACACCCCGCAGTCGGAGCGTGAGGAGGACGGACGTTCGGGTTGGAACGAAAATGAGTAAAAAGATTACGCGGAAGTCCTTTCGTAAAAATGTCTGCGTATTGATACTCGGAGGGAACATGAAGAACACGCACTAGGCCAACCTGAACTTTTTCACGAACAAGATGTATCTTAAGCTCAACACCTTTGGTCCGCTGATGTTGTACCGGATTGCTGGAAAGATAAACTGTATAATTGTTATCACAATACAGTAGTGTGGCACGACGAACAGGGACATGTAATTCAAGAAGAAGATTACGTAGCCAACTAGTCTCAGCAACGACATTAGTAACGCCCAGTATTCAGCCTCAACACTATATCGTGAAATAGTCGCCTGGCGATTGGAGGACCAAGAAAACAAATTGTCACCAAAAAAAACATAGTAGCTGGAAGTGGAGCGACGAGAATCCGGACATCCAGCCCAATCCGCATCAGAATAAACAGTGATAGAACTGAAATGAGACTTGACCAAGTGAAGTCCAGAATCAAGAGTACCTTTGACATAGCGGAGAATGCGTTTGATCAACTGCATATGTGGCTCTCGAGGTGCATGAATGAACAAACAGACTTGCTGAACAACATTGGAAATGTCAAGGCGGGTGATTGTTAGATATTGAAGAGCTCCAACGAGAGATCTATACAGGTCGGGATCATCAAGTAGAGCTCCAACAGTAACGCTAAGCTTGGCACCAGTGTCAACCGGTGTGGCTGATGAATTGCAAGAAGCCATTGAAGCCCTGTTGAGAATATCCTTAGCATACTACTGTTGAGATAAAAATAAGCATGTCAATGTGCGAGCAACTAAATGCCCGGAAAGTGATGTAGAACTCCAAGATCAGTCATAGCAAACTCCTGAGACAATTCAGAAATGATTTCATGCAGAAGTGTGGTACTTGAAACGGTGAGGACAATATCATCAACATATAAGAGCAAGTACGCCGTTTGGCCACCACGACACAAGATGAATAGAAAATTGTCACAAATACTGCTCTTGAACCCTCTCTAGACAAAACAAAAGTAGCAAACCGCTGAAACTAGGTCCAGGGTGCCAACTTAAGACCATAGAGCGCCTTTCGAAGTCGACGGACATGCTGAGGGGCCGATTGATCAACAAAACCAGGAGGCTGATGCATAAAAACTATTTCATGGATATCACCGTGAAGAAAAGCATTCTGGAATACGATAAACTGGACTGAGGTAACCATGATAGATATTTCCGTAGCAAAAATCAGTAAAACAGATAACTAGGATTTATGGTGGTGGCTCTTGATTGTCGTAGCAACGAGGTAGAAAAAAATTAGGGTTTAGGCTTTGATACCATGTAAGATTGTAAAATCCTCTACTATTCATTTTCATTGAATATAATAGAGTGTACAAAGAGAATCCTACCACATATACAATGTAACTATTTTAGTAAACCAAAGTACAACTAATATCTAACTATATATATATATATATATATGAAGACATGTTTTTTTAACAAAACTTGTCTCTTCTCTTGACATGTGTCATGTCACTTCAGCTGCCACATCTAGGGCTGGAATCGGTACGGTTACCATGTTTTTTCCCCAATACCATGTACCGTACCAACATAGTTGGTACACGTATTTTAAAAACCAATACCAACCAAATATGTCGGTATACCAATATGTTGGTAACCAACAAGTTCGGTTGGTAATCGGTATGTACCGTTGCCGTACCAAGATTATAAAAATGGTAAAAAATCTTAAAATTTGTTGAAAAAAAATCCCAACTCAAAAATTAAAAATATACAAGTTGTATCAGTTATTTTAAACATCCAAACAAAACAAAATATGAAATGCAACAAGATGATAGATTAAATTACAAGAGCTGTAGAACTAAATTTTTCAACGTCTTCGTCTTCAATAGTCTTGGAGAAAAGTTGCATACAAAAGATTGATGCAGATTTGATTTTGAAGACGAACGTAGCTTGAAGAATAAGAATGGGTGAATGGTGATTAGTCTTGGAAATGGTAACTTAGTTGGCATGTTTAAGAAATTTAATTTGATTGAAGAAGATTAGAGACTTGGAAATGGAAAGAAATCAATGATAATTAAAATTATATGGAAATTAAATAATTTAATTAATATTTAAATATATAAGTTGGTACGGTACGGTATTACCGTGGTATTTAATATTCAATACCAATACCATCCCAATACTAAGTGTTGGTACGGTAATACCGTACCAACAATGTCGGTAACCAATTTAATTGGTATTTTTCGGTATTGGTACGGTTGGTAAGTCGGTTGGTACGGTTTCTTGGTACAAAATTCCAGCCCTAGCCACATCAAATCCAACTAATTTTCTGGCCCACCACATTAAATTTCAGCCCACTTCTCAATTTCCGTTTCTTTCCTTTTAAAGTACACTACAACGACCGAATCTGATACAAGGATCATATTCTACTCTAATCTAATCTTACTATAACATGTTGATCCCGTATGTCGAGTGGTCGAGGTTCTCACCATGCTACTTAGAGTGGAGTGAAGATCCTACTTACACAGCCGATGCTCCTCTGCTCTTGACACCATCGATGCAGCTCCGACTCTTGAGTTGAGTACAATTGGAGACTTGACCTAGGGGATCAGGGAGAATTGCGTGAAATATTGCACTTGAGAAGTTTCGAACTCCTGACCTCCCCTGGGCGGGGCAAGGCCAACTGGGCTAGACCATCCTTTTTGTCTCCTCCAACATTTAAGCCTTTTTCTTCTTCTTTTTAAAATCAATTTCTTTCATTTTTATCTTCTATAGCATTTAACCTTTCCTTATTTCTGCACTAAATTAAGCTGCAATAATACTAAACATTCTTTTCTTTATTTTGCTGCAATAATCATTTCTTTCATTACCAATTCTTAATTTTCAGCAATTCCTCTCTAACGGTTTCACAATTTTAACGCTTCTTCTTCTCTAAAGGCACCTCTTAGCTCTTCCTCACCTCTTCCTCTTCTTTTCTTTTTAAATTCAATTTCCTTTTCTCCTTCTTCAATTGAATTCAATTCACAATTATTTCTCCTTCATTATTTCTTCTTCAGTTTTATTTCTCATTGCAATCTCTTTATTTCTCCTTCAGTTTTTTCAACTCATTAATCCCATCATCAATTTTTTTCCCTTCAACAGTATTGTTCAAATTTCAAAAACCTCCTATCATCTCATTCAGTTTTTTTGGTTTCATTAATTTCTTTCTTTCTTTTTAACAATTTTTTTCTCTGTTTAATCCCCTATTCTCACCTCTTCCTCTTCTTTCTTTTTTTCTATTAAAAATCAAATTTCTTATTTCATTACTCCTTTCTTTCATTGCCAATAATCCCCTCATCTTTCTCTTCTTCAATTACTAACCTAATCATTTTTTATTACTAAAAATCAATTTATTTTTACAATATAACTTATGCAATTATTGCAATTTACAACATTTATGAAATTGTAGAGTAACTTTTCATATTCTAGAGGGTTCTTAGCATCTCCTATAGCTATAAATAAGACTTACAATCTCACTTCTTCTCATCACTCAATAGCAAGGGTAAACTCTTTCTTTATTTTGAAATTCAACCAAAGTTGACATCTAAATTTTAATTTATCCATTCCTAATCCTTTGTATTCTTCTTTTGATTCTAGAACTCGGTCAACTTATCAAGCAGCTTCTAAAATGGGAAGACGGATCATATCCATTGCCGATGTCGAGCCTGTTAAACAAAGAAGGGACCGTTGGACAGCACTTATTCAAGTTTTTGAGAGCTCACATCCGCAGGCTGTGAATCACACAAAGTCAAGATAATAAGGAGAATTGTTAACAATTTCTGAGCTACCCTTACTTTTATCAATAATTAGTCCCATAAATGAATTCTATTGGTTTTCTAACTAAATTACAATTATGCATCGCAGGGCACTAAAGTTTCTGCTGCAATCTTGGACAACGACATCTGTTATTTCAACACTTCTTCTTCCATGCAAGAGATACCACATTTCGAATGTAGTTGTTTCATTGGATAATCAACAGTGGTGAAACCTGTTCATGAAGATGAACCTCCCATCCTACCATTAAAAATCCCAATTACGAAGTTTACTGGCCTCTACAAATATGCAGATACTGACATGTTACAAAATGCGTGTTTTTACCAAATCTGTATATACTTTTAATTTGTGATATAATTAATTTCCTACATTTTCTACAGCATATTAACCACCTTCAAATTTATTATGGTACTTATTTCAATTTAATGATAAAACGGCTACGAATTAAATTAATAATTAATGCATCAAAATATGAATAACACAGTTAAATTCTTTAATTACACCCACACATTTTGCTCTATAGACAATTACCCTCATAAAGTGACCTTTAATTTACCACCTTCAAGTTATATTTTTGAACTTATTTGAATTTAACAGTAAAATGGCTACGAATTAAATTGAAAATTAATGCATTAATAAATATGAATAACACAGTTAAATTAAGTTGAATATTGTCAAATTATATTTTAAATTTATTGGATTAAATTGGTATGAACTAAATTGATCTGAAATAAATTCAAATAAGTTGAGAAGGTTTTTTTTATAGAAAAACAGATAAGTTGAGAAGATTAATGGACCACATATATTTTGTGTTGCTAATAAGTTGATTAATAAAGGGTTCTACGATGGAGGCTACAAAATTGTAATAGTTATAGATTTTTCATATTACATAATTATCAATTCATGATTACAAATTTAAGGTATATGAAAATAACGTCTTTAATTACACCCACAATCACCCTTATATAGTGACTTTTAATTTACCACTGCTAATGCAGAAAATGGGATTATCATGTAGTCTGGTTTCTTCTTTGCTCACAGAACCTGCAGAAGATCAACAAAGGTCAACGCCTGCTTTGACGATCTAATTAGGTAGAGAAAGTCTGGTTGGAGATCCAAATGGATAAGATGGAGCAGAGAACCTACCCTCTGTGGAAGCAGATCTGGTTTTATATATACCAGCTGGGGCTGCTGACATGAGCACAGTAATGGCGATACAGTCCTCTGGCTCATCCGTGGGCCGGTCCAGAGTCCAATCCAACTTGGGCCTTCTGGAAGGGCTATTATTCCTAACCGGAATAGTACCATATTTATCAAGTCCCCCTACTCCTTGTATATTTTCAGAATATGATATAAAATGGAATGTAGACTGACTGGCACAAATAGTGGCAGGCCTGATCTGTTAGCCTTAAATGGGAATTAATTTCCCGATCTGTCCGAGCAGTCAGTGGGATGGTTTAGGTGGAGACGAACGATTCAAATTCTGTGTGCCGCCCACACGTCCCACTGTCTCGCTAGTAGAGCTTGCGGTGGGCCCGATGGGCGTTTAATTGGCCTTAAATGTGTTTCCCATACTCCTTTCTCGACACGCCTCCTTTCAAATCTAGAAAAGAGGAATAGATCTCCTCCTTCTCCAGATTCACCCCGTCCTCTCAAGTAAAAAACCTTAGAACTCTCCTCCATAAAATCTTCTTCTTTTTCTATTTTTTCGCTGATCGGTATGAATAGGATGGATAGTGTTCAGTCTGAGACCACCGACAATTACGTCGCCTTCATGCGGGAGCTCTATTGTTCCGTCGGCGGGCTGACCGTCGAAGAGGCTGAGTCGAAGGTCCGGCATCCTAGGTTTGGTGAGGATACAGTAGCTACCGCCTCTTATGGGTTCATCACGGTATACTAAGCGTACTTGATGGCCTACGGGCTACGTTTTTTGGTGACTCCCTTTTTCCGGTCGGTCATGCGCTACTTCGACATTCCCTTGCATGCCCTTTCACCGAACTTTGTTTGGGTTTTGATCGGGTTCGAGGTAATGTGCACAATGCGCAAGGTTAAGGCCACACAGCTTTTGTTATGGGCCTTCCTTTACCCGGCCAACATGAGTGGCGGTGGTGCCTGGCTACAGTTGAAGAGCCTAGAGAAGATGCTGAAATTGGTCAATGACCGTCCGAAAAGGCACTATTGGAAAACCCGTTGGGTGTTCGTAGAGGGCTCGCTGGTCTTCGACGACGGTCTGGAGGATGAGTCGGTTCCGGCCCTACCTTTGGCGCTTCAGGGAAAAGCTCCTTCTCTCGCAGAGGCATCACGTCTTGCTCCCCTAATAGCAAAGTTAAGGGTTATGTATAGTAGATAGTCAAGATATGATCCTTCGAGCCGGAACCTTCGGGCCGCTAATATGCCTTACTGATGATAGGGTCCTTCGGGCCGCTAATATGCCTTATTATGTAAAACAGATCCCTGACGAGGACCTGGGTATTAGCCTTGTTCTCTTTTCTATTTTTGACAATGGTCCGGCCCATTGGCCGTTCCTCGAGCTAATTTTGCTGTGTTTCTCTTTGCAGGTGTAGGTTCAATGAAGAAATCTTTGCGAACTCCCATCATCAACCTGAGCGCGATGTCGAGGTCACGCAATAGGCCGTTGCTGAAGCAGAACAAGGAGGAGTCGATCGATCCTAACGAATCACAGTCCATGAATGCGGCCGGATCTTGCAAGTAGCTTGAGAAGGTGGGCGATGCCCAGGCCGAGAGCAGTGTGCCACCGGCAAAGACAGTTTTCGTCGCTGTTAAGGAGGTTGGAAGCAAACGCAAACGTCAGAAGCTTGAGGAGACAGATGACGAAATCGTGGCGCAGTCCCGGTCCTCCGACCAGATCACGGAGTCACCCGTCAGGTCTATCGACGACGATGTTCAGATCCTTGATACTCAGCCTTCTCCGGTCCGTCCAGCTTCAAAAGAATGGTCTGTTGAGCTAGTGGCGGAGCACATCTTGCAGACACCTCGCGGACGTAGAGCCTTCATGGCCCAAATCTTTTCAGCGGGTCATTTGGGTGATTGGGTGAAGAACGGTCCAGGAGACTATCCCGAGGTCACCAACATTGCCGATCGACATGCCTTTATCGCCATTGATGTATGCGCTCTGTTCGCCATCGAGGCTGACAACGCACGTCTCCATGGGGTGGAGCATGAGATGCTCGGCGTGAAGGAAAACTTTGAGGGTTCTCTGTCTGCTGAGCGTGATGTTGCATCGATTCTGAGGGCCAGGGTCGTAGAGTTGGAGACTCAATTGAAGGAGAAAGAGGGTCATTTGAGCTTCTCCGAGACCCAGCGCAAGCGTCTGATCCGCACTACCTTTCCTCTAGTCTTCTCCAAGATTGTTTAGTCGGATGAAGCGTCTGAGGCATTTATGTCTGCTCTGGCTGCTTCTGCGGCATTTTCAGATGAGGTGTACGAGGTTCCTGCCAAGCACCTGGAAGCTCTGGATGGTATGTTTCAGGATTTCTCCGGCCACAAGTACCCTGCCTTCTTCAGCACCTTGGCGGAGATGCGGACTGCCGAAGAGATGGAGGCATCGGAAGCTCCCAAGGTACTGCGCACCGTTGCTGCAACAGCCAAGATCCTGAATGAACAAGGTGCTCAGCACTCTGGCGGCGATGATGGCGGTCAAACCAAGATCCAGGGGTGATCTGCTTATGGTAATTTGCTAATGCGCGTGTGTGCGCTTTTATTCACTGATACTTTTACCTGCAGCTGTGCGGCTTTTCTTCCCTTTTGTATGGATATTTTGCTTTACCAGCTGCATCTTAAGCTTTTTGCAGCTAATATTGCTTCAGTTAAGTTTTCTTTTGTGTAATAATTATGGGAAATTTGCCTCTGATTGTCGCTTCAAAAGGAATGAGCTGAAGGCAATGTTGGTGGATCAAGGTGATGATTATGAGTCGGCTTTGCTATGAACGAGCTGAACTTGATTAGGGGAGTGAATGTTGGTTTAATTCAAGTAAGATTATGAGTATTTTAATTTCAACAAAATTCACATTTGTAAATACGTGTTGTCAAAGGAAAATGTATTCCTTGATTAGTTAAGTTGAAATGGTCTTTGTTTTGGTTAGGACATTAGTTAGTAGTGGGATTAATGTAGGAGTTTTTATAGGCCACATATTTAGTTGGTTTAGTTTCAGATTTAAGTTTCTTTTAGAGCATCTCCAACCCCACCCTCACTTTAAACAAAGTCAATAAACATGTCACACTAAGTGACGTTTTAACTAAAAAGTAAATTCAATGCAAATGTCAAATATGAGCTTCAGTATTATGAGGCACACTTTTTAATTGAAGGTGTCAAATAGAGCTTCAATATTGAAAGGGTCTAATTAAGGATGGCATTGGGGCGGGTTTGGGGCAGGTACTAGCTATCTCATCCCCATCCCCATCTAATATTTTAAAACTCATCCCCGCCCCATGACCCATGATGGGTACAAAATTAAAAACCATCCCCGCCCCATCGGGTTTTATTATAAAACCATCCCCGCTCCATGACCCGCCCCACCCCATGCCCCATGACCCATCCCCGCCCCATGACCCATCCCCGCCCCATGACCCTTGACCCATCCTCACCCACCTCTTATATCAGTTTAAAATACATTTGTTTATATAACTTTTACTCAAATGCAATAATAATTATATTGACAAATATTAAATCTTTAAAAAGAAAAAAATCTCAAACCAAACAAAAAAATGTAATTGAAATCTCACTCAAATTTGAAGAAAACAAGAAGTTTGTAATTATAAAAACGATTGCCAAAGAATAGTCCAAATACATTATTATTGTTAGTTGTCTTCTCATTTTAACTATTAGGGGTTGATTATTAAATTATAGTAAGAAATTAATTAATAGTATTTTTATTAATTAATATATATAATAATATTATTAATATGATCATATTGGGGCGGGGCGGGCCGGGTATAACGGGGATGGGGCGGGTTGGGGCAGGTTGGGGCGGGTGATGTATAAAATCCATCCCCGCCCCATGACCCATGACGGGTTGTAATTTCATCCCCATCCCCGCCCCATTACCCATCAACTTTTCCCCATCTCCGCCCCAAACCGGTGCAAATGGGGCGGGTCACCACCAAAACCCGCCCCAGTGCCATCCCTAGGTCTAATTGAGGCCTTCATTTCTATTTTTAGACATAGTTGTGGGATCTCTCATAAATTTATATGATTCGAATTTAATTTTGTTCATTCAAAAATTAACACATCATTACTGAAGTTTTGTTTGTGAATGTTGCATTGGAGATGAAATTTAAAAGAGCACCCTCAATTTGTTTGACTTTATTACATCATATTAAATCTTCATTCAAAATGTGCCAAATAGAAGTAACTTTCTAAAGTGACTTTAGAGTTGGGAATGCTCTAGATAGTAATCGAGTCAAGCAATAAAAATGCAACTTCAGCAACAAAGTGTACCTTCAAACTAAAGTAAATAGTTATTTACTTTCTTGCAATTTTTCCTTTTGCTTCTATTATTATTTGTGTTCCAACTTCCAACAGTTTTCCACAAGGGCCATGCATCATATTCTTGCTCACAATGTTAAACAAATGAGGATCTTTATCAGGATCAGGTAATTTAGCACAAACAATTCTATCATATCCATCTGGCCCCAATGGCTTACTTCCTGGTTTCAAAAATGATCAACATATGAACATGGGGTAAGCCTCTCTTTTGAAATTCAATTGCATTTATCAAAGATTCAACAGCACCTAAAATTTCCTTTGTAACCAACTCTTCCTTCAATTGCTCAACTTTACCCTTAAAAACTCTTGCACATAAATCTGGCCTGTCGTTTGCTGTAACTCCATGTTCCAAATTATCTTTAATCTCTGGCCAGTGTGGATTGCATGTCATAGTTAAGAAGATATCTGGTTTTCCAAATTTTTGTACAATAGCCATGGCATCAAGATACCTTCCCCTCATGTCCCTAGGACCTCCAATGAATGAGGAAGGCAAGCGAACAGGCATACCTAATTCATTACCAATTTCTAATCCATAATGCATACCATCAACAATACCTTGAGCCATCTCAGTTCGAAATTGGGTCTGATTTTCTTTTAAGAATTGCAATCTACTCGTCTCTATCTTAATGTATGTATCCACGAAGAATTGTTGCAGTAACCTCCCCATGTGCAAAATCATAGATGTATCATTTTCTCTGATTTGAAATTTGTAGCAATAATACTCTCTTGCAGAAATAGTATGTTTATTTCTTTTCCCATCTCTAACCACTGTAAAACAAAGAAATTGTTAAGAAAATGGCACTATCAACTTATAATAACTTTGATATTATTATTTGGGAAATTTATACCTTGGATTTCTGCATCTAAGAGATCCTCAGGACAATCAAATTGTAGGACCCTTTTGCCATTACCATTACTAACAAAACTCCTTTTTAAATTTATCTTTATATTTCGATGATATCCTGGCTCACCACTTGGAAACAATATAGGGTATTGCATTGGGTCATAACATCCAAAATAATGCTTGATTGAGTATGATTTATCACCTTGTTTACCATGAACTCGAATCGGAACTGTTTTATCATCGTCTTCATCCAGACTTTCTGTATATATTGCTGCAACTTGAGAAACAGTAGGAAGATTGTATCTTCTTTGATCAAGGCTTGGATCAGAATTAAGCAGTATTGTTTTACTGTCAAGGTTTGGCAATGTACTAAGCATCTTGAAGAATTTACTATAGGGATTCTCTCGAAGTATGTTCATTAATAGTTTCATAGTCTCTTCTTCAAATCTGTCCCATGTTTCCATTCTTGCTTTTAAGTTCTTGTTCATCAGTATCAAAGAAATAAAGTTGTACCCCTGAAAGATCAGATTTATCCCCTTTCAAGGGGTTCAAAAAATGGTGCACTTTACCTTGAACTTTGAATGTATAAACTCCATTCCAATTAGCAGTCAAGTTCTGGTCATATTTTCCACTGAAACTTGTAAATGCTAGATTGTTGCTATACGTCCTTATATTGCTCTTGAAATGTAAACATTGTGGTGTTGTTCCAACTATAAGTGAACACAAACTTTCAGGCAATTCCACTGGTTCTAAGTAGATTTCTCCTCCACCACAACAAAAAAATTCAGATTCTCCTTTGAACCGTTTTGCTCTACAGTAAATGCAGTCAGGAAGAGTAGATAATTTCATTGCACATGATGGTACAAAATCAGTCAACCCAATATTTTTCATCTTTTGCTTTGTCAATGGTCCTGCAAAATAATTTGGTGTATCAGTTCAATATTGTGAATTTAAAACAAAAAGTGAATCCTTACATAATTCATAATATGTCAATCATGTTTATTTGTACCATTTAAAGTCCTGAAATTTGGTTGTGATGATGGTGACCTCTCTTTACTTTCCTTCAAAATCTTTGATGATACAAATTTTTCTCTTACTTGCCGTCGACGCTTAACTTTCTTTTCAAATGGCAACTCATCATAGGCATCTTTCTTCCTTTTTCGATTGATTTCTTTTTTATGTTTTGTATCCATATCTATAGTAAGACATAAATTGTTATAACGGAGTACAAATAATACAAAAATTTATTGCAATTTGTATTAAAAATGTAAAAGTTTGAAAACAAAATGAAATATACCAGCTGTTGAATTCCTTTTTGAAGCTGCAAGTTCTCTCATTTGACGTCGACGATTCTCTTTCTTTTCAAATGGCATCTCATCATAAGCCTTCTTCATTTTAGCTTTTTTTGTAGCCTTTTGCTCAACTGGGTGAACACCTTCATAAAACAATATAGTATATGATCAAAAATAGTAAAGGAATAGATATTTATGTATCATAAAATACTAAGTTTAAATACAAATATCCATATCTATAGTAAGACATAAATTGTTATAATGGAGTATAAATAATACAAAAATTTATTGCAATTTGTATTAAAATGTAAAAGTTTGAAAACAAAATGAAATATTCCAGCTGTTGAATTCCTTTTTGAAGCTGCAAGTTCTCTCATTTGACGTCGACGATTCTCTTTCTTTTCAAATGGCATCTCATCATAAGCCTTCTTCATTTTAGCTTTTTTTGTAGCCTTTTGCTCAACTGCGTGAACACCTTCATAAAACAATATAGTATATGATCAAAAATAGTAAAGGAATAGATATTTATGTATCATAAAATACTAAGTTTAAATAAAAAGTGAAACATACTGTCGTTATTCCCTCTCATTTGATGTAAATGAACTTGGTGTTGGCGCTGATATTTTTTATAAAATTTGAAATTTGTTAAAAAGGCACAAATAAATATAGATAGAATGAATTAGCACATGCAATATATGTGGGATACTTCTTAATCATAATTAGAATATGTAAGTTGCCATTTGCAGAGATTGCATGACATGTATCTTTGGCTAACAAAGAAAAGATTCTGCAGTTTCACTCATCCTACATATTTCATGTTTTACACCCTGCAATTTCTTCAAGTTTTCACTCATTTCAGATTTTTCAGTATTTGCAAAACCTGAACTCATAATCACTTGCACCAAGATGAAAAACTTAATAGTTTCGTCTATACCTTGAGTAATCATCTCAACCTACAAATCAGAATTATTATATTTAGTTGTTCATCTCTTTAGATGACAAAAAATAGTAATAAATATGCTAGTATACCAAGTTTTATTTTTGTTGCGTTGGTGCTATATTATTGCTAGCTTGCTGCTTGGACTGCAGTCTAGGTGATGGATTCAGGATATTCATGGTTGCTTCTTTAACACAAAGACAATTCATCGTAGTCTTATGAATTGAACAAAATAAATCCATGTATTTGATAAAACTTTTACTGTTTATTTATGCATCATGTTGTTGTATTCAGGACGTGATTGTGGGAGTTGATAACATGTTTTGAGATTCTCTCACTACATTAAAGATCTAGAATAAGCCAATCATAATCCTGTGTGCAAGTAAGTTGATCATGCTCTTCACAAAATCCTGTGTGCAAGCATAGTGAAGAGGTGCGATGTAATCAATCGGCATCATGAGGAAAGGAATACTTACCTTGTATCTTAATCTGTGCAATAGTTTTTTGTAGTGCTTGGGGCCAAATTTGTGATTAAATTTACCTTGAGTTATCTTGATTTTGATTTATGAATTGGAATATTTATATGCATAAGGATTTTTTTTTTTTTGAAAAGACACATCTTTTTGTTTCTTATATTTATTGAAAATGTATGGGTGTAGAATTACTAAATTACCCTTGCTGGAAGATAACCCTTGTTGGAAGATAAGGAGAAACTTTTATCAAAGTATTCTCATTATAGTTTTGGTCTAGGATAAGTCTACTGTTTTAGTTCATCAAATTTGAATGTTTCATTGTAAAGCATGTTTCATTGTAAAATTTTAATATATTATGTAAACCATACCACATGCATGGGTATAATATTTAAATTAAAGCGTACAATGACCAAACTACTTAATTATACCCTAAACTCTACCATTTTGGTTAATTATATTCTTGTTTGATATCTGCTGGTTATAAGTATGATTTTATTTAACAAAAACAAACGAGTTTTTTGTACTTGAATTTTTTGTCGATTAAAGAAATGCAATCACATTTTTCAGGTACTGTTAGAGGAAAACAAAGGTGTTGGAAAGGTCATCCTGAACCGACCCAAACAACTGAATACATTCACTGACGAAATGGTTAATAATAATTTATCGTGATAAATTTATCGTGATATGATATACATAATAATGAGTTTAATATACATAATAAGTTTTTCATTTTTTACACATAGTTTTCTCAGATAATGAGCGGATCGATTGAAAACTTTTGAAGAAGCCCCGGCGGGTATCAAACTTCTTGTTTTGAAGGTATGTGGAATCACTTCAAATGTTTTCAACCATATATATATATATATATATATACGAGGTTTGCGGTTAATAATGTGCATATCTTCAGAGTACCTTTAATAATATAATGTGTATATATATATAATCATATACAGAAACAGCACAAACCTTTGTATACAAGAAGAATTTGGATATTTTACGAGTTACATCCTCTATATAACACTAATAAGTATCTTTGTTTGATTGTGGGAAAATCAAAATGCTAACTAATAATATAGTCACAAAGTAGTTGAAGTTTATATAACATGTATTCTAGCATGTGAAAATTGCAAGTTGATGAGTTTCATGCATTCTGGTGTGCATCATCTCTGCTTCCAATCATGGCTTACAACATCAAGACATACAAAGAAACACAGAATATACCAAACAAAGGTGTTCAAATGGTATCAGTACTGAACAACGTTCCACACATACCCTAAAACTCAAGATATCATGAATAACACTTGGCATAAAGTTCAACACTGCACAATAACAATAACTTCAATTTCTCGGCACAAATATGCAATGGAAACAAGATTTGAGCCATCTCAACGTAATTCAATAACATGAAAGTCACTCATCCAACATTTCAGTATCATCTGCCAAGATGATCTCCATATCTCAAATATCTTTCTTCAAAACATTTCCAAGTCGGGCGGTAGCACCCGTATGCTGTTGCAATACCTGATAGAGAAAACATAGTTCTTGTTTACTTATTTGTATGATACAAGAAGAAGGTGCAGAAAATGCATTCATGATACTATACCTCCTACATGTCCGAAAGACTTTGCTCGTGTATTTTTGTTGATCCTGGCAAACATAGAGAACCGCCACTGAGGCCATTCCCTTATACACGAGCCAATGCCAACAGATTCTGGACCCTTTGAGGTAGCTCCGCTTCAGATCCTTCTAACTGCAACAGAACTATTAGTCTAGTCTACGTTAAAAGTCAATCAATTATCATTACAAGATTGAACATAGTTAAACCTGTCGAATTATGGAAGCCAATTTTTCTGCTAGTTCAGCTTCACCCTTGGCTAAAGGGAGACGGGAACCTTTGCCCTCTAAAGCCTCAACCCACCGGGTCGGGTCAGTTCAGCTTCTGCTTGCACAAACATAATTTTTGGTATCATTCAAATTTTATTTTACATCAAACCAGTTTGTAGTGCATGCATTGCAGAAATAGTTGAACGCGCCAAAAAAGTTAACAATTTGGGCCAAGTTATCATCTTGGTAGAAAATAGCAAGCATAGCTATAAAATTCACTCACTCGTAAGAGGCGTCTGTGGAGAATCTGCTACCAACACCATATACTCAAATGAAAACCATCTATTGAAAATCAAACAAACTTCACCGTCTCATTCCCCGATTAACTTGACATTATTTAAACTATTTAAGTGGATAGTGTGAGGAAAAATAATACATTGTACAAACTGCATTAGCCAAGCACAAAATTAATCACTATTTGTACATATTGTATTAGCCGGTAGATGTATCAAACACCATTTTACATATATATTGGCATTGTACAAAGCAAAACTATGTACACATCAACATTCAGAGCCTTAAACAGAGCAGTAATTTAATGATCATGCAGCAGAGAGCTCTTGACACTGGCATGTTATGATTTGAATTACCTTCTACACATACTAAGATCTGGGATTATAAGGAAAAAAAGCCTAACCAAAAAATTCAAGAATAAAACTCACCAAAGTTCAGAAATTTGAGAGATGAAACCATCAACACGGTTCAGTATCCAAAGGTCTTAACAACTGCTTTGACTACTTCTCGTACATAAACTGATTATGTGTCAAAAAAACTCGCACTTCACTTCAATCTCCAAAGCAACTAATGCCTACAGAGAAACAAAATCCTAATCAGCAGGACTTTCTATGATTCAAATCTGTTCAAATATTAAGATGCATAAATCTGATCAGCAGAGCTAATGGATGTAGAAAACATGCAAACTTTACATATATAACTGAATATCAAAGCTTTAAATGGTGTTTGGTGAGGAAATAAAATAGAGACAAACAAAGCTATTCCTTATTCAATGATGCTTATTTTGCTAAATTAAATTCGTAGCCTTTTTCGTAATAGTGTTTTATTTTAAAACAAGTCTTCAGGAGTGTCTTTTTAGCATATCAGTAAATACCTTGAATGTAAAGTTTGTTTCAAACAAATGGAATCAGCCAAGAATAAAAATGACACAATCTAACCCAATAAAATGGTAACAGAGGAAAACTAACAGTTCAACAGTACCAAAAAACCAATCAGGCAAACGAACTAAGAAGAAAATGCATTAACACCAGAGAATATCAATTAGTCTGTTCATCTACAAAAGTAAATACCAACGTTACTAATCATTTTTGAAAGAGCAATGAATAACTACCTTAACGATGTCCTGTAAGAACATGAGTTTGCTGGAAAAAGAAAAGATTACCAACAGATTTTAACTGTATCTTCATCTACTTTCAGAGTTCTAGGCCAGTATCATCTTTGTGCTAAAAATCAGTGGAAAAAATCAAGAAAAAATACGGATTTTGAAGCAAAAACTCTTTAGCTCATATTTCCGGCACAATTCAATTCAGAGCATAAAGTTAACATATGTTTCAACACTTAACGAATAAATGGAAGATTTTTTTAAAAAAATAATCATTGTCAACTACAAATTTCAATAAATAAATAAATGGAAAATTTTAGACCACAAACTACAACAGGTTCAGCTATTAGTTCCATCAGGAAGGTTCTTGTTTCGACACACCTTTAGTTGCCTTGTTTTTCACCGGTTGTAAGAAGGAAAACAACACATGAAGCACACTATCCTTTGTGACTTGCAGAGACTCGGGCACGAGATGATGACAGCAATATTTTAAGTAATAGGTCATCTCTTCAGACAGCAAGTGTTTGTCCTACTGTTAATGGTGGAAACATTAGATACTGAAATCTAATACACATGGACTAAGGCAAGGGAAGAAAGTCCTGTAATGAGACAAACCTTTAACTATGAGGCCAGTTTTGTGAACTTTGCAATAAAGAGCCCACTGGTGCCAGTTTTGTTAACAATTAGACTGTTCCACAATGAAAGAAAAATATAAGTCTTTTGGCTTAAAACAACGTAGGAGTATGTATTACTGTAACTAATCAGAAATAAAATTAAACGCACACAACATACCTACAGGTGCTGTAGACAAGCGATCCACCTGATTTGAGCAGTCTGAAACCATTGATTAGAAGTTGAAGCTGCTGACAAGCGATTTCCCCACGTCGTAAATGGGAATCCCACTCAATCAAAACACATTTATATTTCACCTACAACTTCTAACTACTATAGAGTAGATAGTGGGAAGTAGGGATCGAACCACAAGGAGAAGGAGTGTTGTTTAGTGTTTTAGCAAAGATTATAAACATATACATATATATTATAAAGAAAGCAAGGTAAACAAGGGGGGTTTTGAAGTTGGTTTTGTAGGAAACACTACGATGCAAAGCAAATGAAAATCTAAATTATCATGCAATTATCTAAGTAAAGATTAACTATCTAAAATGCAAGCCTTGGGTGCATGTGATTTCAACTTTCTACCATGGATTTTTCCTCAAACTATGACGTGTTGCTTTGAGAATGATGATCGTTTATCATAAGAAACTACCTCTAATCGTAGAGACATATTTCTCAATCTCACTATTATAGTTATGGATGACGAAAGCATCACCACAACTCTCATCCACAAATGACCTAAATGATAGCATTTAGACCAATTTGTTGATGGCATTATCAATTAGAGACTCGATAAACACTACTCATGCTATTCGATAACGAAATTAACATGTATATAACACTAGTGAATGAGATCAAGAGCAAACACAATATGATAGCATAATGAAATTAGCTCATAAATCTACTACTCAACAATAGAGGAAATGTTAGCATTTCAACCATGTTTCTAGCAACATTCAACACATTTGTATAACTAGGAAATAGTTCCTAACCATTGCCATGCATCAAAACACACAAATACAACACAATCATTCACTTGCAAATCATATATTCATAAGCTACACAAACAAGTTCTCAATCCATAATAGAAGTTTAATCACATGCCCCCAAGATGGGTTTTTAGCCTACAACAATAATCCTAATTAATACACACATGTTCATCAAATCAAAATGGAAGAAAATGGAAGAAAATGGAAGAAGAGGAAGAAAAAGATGGGAAAAATGTGATTTGGATTTGGAGAGCTCGTCCAAAATGAGGGAGAAAAGGGGGTATTTATAGCCCCAAAAATTCAGCTCGAGAGTGCAAGTGGCCAAGAGTTTAGCGACGCTTTATTTGGTCGCTGTTCATCATAGCGACACTTCTGGGCAGCTAGTGACACTTCTGGGCAGCAGTGACACTTTCTTCATCTGGAGTGACACTTCCTTCAAGCTCCAGCGACACTTTTCTGGGCACAAGCGACACTTTTCTGGGCATCTTCTACCACCTTTAGTAAAGTGGCCTTCTCGCCACTTCTATGACCAATTATTCAAGTTCCAAGCATCAAATCATCAACTCTATAACATAGTCACAGAAGGTCTTCAAGAATATCAATCCAATTACTCCAAAACATGTACATTATCATAAAATCTTGCAATTACAAATCTAATGTACAATGAGATATTTAATACCAAAAGTTGCTCAAAAACAAGTCTTAAAATGTGCTAAAACTAGGGTAGAAATAGGGCTCATCAAACTCCCCAACACTTAAACCTTTCTCGTCCTCGAGAAAGAACGATACAAGTCTAAGTTTCATACTCCTAAAAATCAATCCAATGCACATTTAAGACTTCAAAACAAGAACTTCTATTACTTTCATCAACAAGCAAAGTATGCCAAACATAAGTTTCATCAAAACAATTTCCTTGGCACACAAAACCAACAAAAGATCACAAAATTCCTCTCCTTTTGCCTAGGTTTTTACCTAGCCCCTCTTTATTTTTCCACACACTCTCCTTTTGCCTAGGATTTTACCTAGCCCCTCATTTTTCCACACACTCTCCTTTTGCCTAGAAGTTTATCTAGCCACTCATTTTTTTATTTTTTTTCAAGCCTCTCACTTTTACCTAGGCCTTTTTAATGTTTTGACCTATCCGGGCTTTTCACTCATTTTTCTTTCAACAAATTCTTCAAGAGAAGTGCACTTTTTACAATAAGAAGCTAAACCTAACTCCCCCACACCTAAACCAAACATTGGCCTCAATGTTTTAGAATAATAACAGCACTCTAGAGTGGGAGAAGTGACAAATTCAGCAACAATAAAGTTCTAGAGAAAAATCACCCTCTCTTTGAATAGAAAACCAAGCAAACAAACATTGAAAGATCAAGTTAAGCACAATGACTGTAAACTAGTGGCGGCAAGCCCATGGTAAGCATATCCAAGAACTAATGACATGGTAGTACCAATTCAGAACACAAACAGTGCACACTACCACACAAGGCATCATACAAATGGAAGAATTGTAACGAAAGTACCCCATTAGCCGTGAACAACCACAACCGCTGCTAGCGAAGTCGGAGATGATGAAGATGGAGGCCGACGGCGGTGGCGTAGATGGGAGGCGGCAGCGGCTGGTGGTTCTGGGCGGAGATGGCGGTGGAGGCGGTGTTGACGGGGGTGGTCGGGGATGGAGGTGGGGGTGGTGTTGACGGGGTGGTTCTGGGCGGGTGGTGATGTGGGGTGGCTCTGGGCGGTCGGGGATGGGGTGGTTCTGGGCGGGTGGTGGGAGGCGGGAGGTGGTGAGGGACGGGGTCTGGCGGGAAGATTCGGGGCGGGGTTTGGGCAGTCGGGGGGTGTGGGAGGTTTGGTGTCTGGGCGGTGAGGGGTGGTGTTGGGCGGTGCGGTGAGGGGTAGTGAAGAGAAAATTGTTGGGAGGTCGTGTCTGGGGGGAAGATTCGGGAGATTTCGGCGGGGGCGGTGAGGGGTATCTGCAAGAAAATCTGGAAGGAGGGATATTAAACCTGTCCCGTTTTTTTTTTTTTTTTTTCGCGGGCCGCGAGGCCCGATTCGCGGCCCGCGAGCCCGATTCGCGGCCCGCGAGCTTAATTCGCGGGCCGCGAAAAACGGCCAATTTGTGGCAGCGATTTTGGCCTAAAAATGGCCAATATTTCGCGGGCCGCGAGGCCCAATTCGCGGCCCGCGAGCCCGAATTTTTTTTTTTTTTTTTTTTAAATTCAAATAACACAACCAAAGAAAAATAAGAATTAAAACGAAACAAAAACAAGAGTGAAAACGTAATCTACTAATTAAAACAATGAAAGATACAAAGAAACTATTTTTTTATTATTTTTTTAAATTTATAAACACAATAAAAGTTAAGTAAAAATAAAACGATCAAAATCGATTTATTTAACGTCGTCGACACGACCCAAATGTTATTCATAGAACAAAAGCTTGAAATCCTTCACTTTCGAAAGAAAAATGAAGGGTAGTGGAGAAGGTGTTGGAGGAGGGATAAAAGATGGTGGTCTTAAAGGAGTGGGAATGGTAGGAAGCATGAATGAGTCATATGACTTCCTACTCTCCTCTAAAACTTCCGGAAGTGGTGAAATTTGTTGCATAGGTGGAGATGAAGGTGACAATGGGGATGATAAAGGTTTAAGAACACTCACATCTCTCTCTATTTCATATTGTTCAACAAAAATTTCCTTATCACTTTCAAACTCTTCCTCATGCATTGTGGTGATATCACTCACCATAGCAATATGATTATGTTCTACTTCGGATGGTACTTCCTTGGAGTATTGAGCTTCTAATCTCATCACCACATTCAACATTTCGCTCAATTGCCTCTCAAGATTCTCTAAACGTAAATTTTCATCATAACTCATCGAATCTTGTTCTAGAGGCAATTCACAAGGATGTGGGGGTAGATTTTGTTGCTCAAAATATTGGTTTTCCGGTTGACATCCATAATTCGAATTCGAATAACCACTCCATTGTGGATTATAAGAATCATCATATGGATTAAAACAATTTTGACCTTGAAAACCAATGTTTGTCTCCTCCTCATAGCACTCATCATCATAGCACCCTTGGTATGAAGAACCAAGAGGCCTTTCAAGTTCATAGTGCTCACTTCTCGACTCAAAATAACAAGGCTCGTAAAATTCATTTGAAAGATAAGAATCACACGAGCTTGTTGCATTCTTCCTCATCCTTTCATGGTTAAAGGAGAGGAATTCAAGAAAATCTTTCCTTTTTAAACTAAACATAACTAAAAAGTTTGAAATGGTAGTGCAAGGGTTCTAGAGTAATAATACACACTACAATGTGTCGTTTATTCCAAGAAACCAAGCAATACACACTTCAAAGAAAACAAAGTAAAGAAAGGATTGAAATTATAGTGCAAGGGTTCTAAGGCAATACACACTACAAGGTGCCGTTTACACAAAGAACTCAAGCAATACACTTTCAAAGAAAAGAAAGAAAACAAAGGAGATAAACAATAAAATCTAAGATAAAACACAAAACAAGAAATGCCTTCTCCCCGGCAGCGGCGCCATTTTTGACAAGCGATTTCCCCACGTCGTAAATGGGAATCCCACTCAATCAAAACACATTTATATTTCACCTACAACTTCTAACTACTATAGAGTAGATAGTGGGAAGTAGGGATCGAACCACAAGGAGAAGGAGTGTTGTTTAGTGTTTTAGCAAAGATTATAAACATATACATATATATTATAAAGAAAGCAAGGTAAACAAGGGGGGTTTTGAAGTTGGTTTTGTAGGAAACACTACGATGCAAAGCAAATGAAAATCTAAATTATCATGCAATTATCTAAGTAAAGATTAACTATCTAAAATGCAAGCCTTGGGTGCATGTGATTTCAACTTTCTACCATGGATTTTTCCTCAAACTATGACGTGTTGCTTTGAGAATGATGATCGTTTATCATAAGAAACTACCTCTAATCGTAGAGACATATTTCTCAATCTCACTATTATAGTTATGGATGACGAAAGCATCACCACAACTCTCATCCACAAATGACCTAAATGATAGCATTTAGACCAATTTGTTGATGGCATTATCAATTAGAGACTCGATAAACACTACCCATGCTATTCGATAACGAAATTAACATGTATATAACACTAGTGAATGAGATCAAGAGCAAACACAATATGATAGCATAATGAAATTAGCTCATAAATCTACTACTCAACAATAGAGGAAATGTTAGCATTTCAACCATGTTTCTAGCAACATTCAACACATTTGTATAACTAGGAAATAGTTCCTAACCATTGCCATGCATCAAAACACACAAATACAACACAATCATTCACTTGCAAATCATATATTCATAAGCTACACAAACAAGTTCTCAATCCATAATAGAAGTTTAATCACATGCCCCCAAGATGGGTTTTTAGCCTACAACAATAATCCTAATTAATACACACATGTTCATCAAATCAAAATGGAAGAAAATGGAAGAAAATGGAAGAAGAGGAAGAAAAAGATGGGAAAAATGTGATTTGGATTTGGAGAGCTCGTCCAAAATGAGGGAGAAAAGGGGGTATTTATAGCCCCAAAAATTCAGCTCAAGAGTGCAAGTGGCCAAGAGTTTAGCGACGCTTTATTTGGTCGCTGTTCATCATAGCGACACTTCTGGGCAGCTAGTGACACTTCTGGGCAGCAGTGACACTTTCTTCATCTGGAGTGACACTTCGTTCAAGCTCCAGCGACACTTTTCTGGGCACAAGCGACACTTTTCTGGGCATCTTCTACCACCTTTAGTAAAGTGGCCTTCTCGCCACTTCTATGACCAATTATTCAAGTTCCAAGCATCAAATCATCAACTCTATAACATAGTCACAGAAGGTCTTCAAGAATATCAATCCAATTACTCCAAAACATGTACATTATCATAAAATCTTGCAATTACAAATCTAATGTACAATGAGATATTTAATACCAAAAGTTGCTCAAAAACAAGTCTTAAAATGTGCTAAAACTAGGGTAGAAATAGGGCTCATCAGCTGCAATAAATAGGACAAATGACAAGATGGAAGTTATGGACGAGAAACCATGTACTGGGTTAAACAACTACACAAAGACATTTAGGCAATACAACCAAGATGAATAGGGGTAAAGCCTCAAGCATAGACCAATCAACAGTAGCAATCCTCAAGAATCTAGACAAACACACAAAGACATGTCTACAGAGAAAAACAAGTGAAACCTGCAGGGTAGTTAACTCGTCAGTCCTTTCTGCATCTAGAACACAGCGCTGAAGAGTTTCCCATCCCCATTGTGATTCAAATTTTTGGATGTGCTTGACTGAACCATCATGTGTGCATTCAGCATCAACAAGGACCTGAATACACACAAAAAAAACCAATCTATGAGTAAACTATGTGGGCAGAGCAAATAAAGTTACCAGCTAATGCAGACAGTGCTAACTAAGAGTCAAGAAAATTACAAATGCACACCTTGTCATAACCATGCACATAAATTTCAGTGTCAGATATATTTTTATACATGGTACCCTTGCTCAGTCCAACCACCCCAGAGTTGCACCCATAGTATATAAGCTCTAAATCATAAGTTTTGGAAAATAACATGCCATTTTCTCCCTCTTTCAAAGCTCTCTATCTTTCTTTCCATAGTCTATGAGATGTCCACTCCTTATATAATCCATACTCTTCTTCGTGGGTAGATTCACCTTTGTTTTACCTGCTTGACATGTGAGAGAAGTTTGAGAACATTCTAAATAAGATTATAGCTAGTGATGGCTCTAGTAATGAATATAAACAGATTAAGCTACATGAAAAATAAAACTATTTTCCAGTTTAATTACATGAATTAGAATCCAAACAAACCCTAACAGGAAGAAGAGAAAATGTAGTTCCATCAGCCACAAAAAGCCGACAATGCTCGCCAAGTCCATACTTCAGTAGCATATTTCGACAAGCTGCCAACCGATGCTTAGCAATGTCAACACCAGTCAATGAACCAGATCTTCCGAGAAGATCCGATATGAAACAAAGTTTGGCACCTGGAGAAAATGTAAAGATCAGGTAATTAAAAGGTCTTATTTCGGTATATGTATATTGTCCAAAGTGAGTACAATTCGCAAGATATTAGGATTTTACTTTTTAGGTAGGCCAACAATAACATCAAAAGGAGGAACTTGAATGACAAAGGGTTGTCTTGTGAAATATGAGAAAGGGAACTCTAATTCAAGTAAAGATCATTAACTTATTTCTTGAATCATTACAGAATATATAACAGAAGGTATACTAATTCAATTTGACATCTAACTTAAAACAAGGAAAGGACATTCACCAGGTGTGGCGCAAAGGTCAAGTACGTGATCTCCAGGTGAGATACCTAAAGCAGTAACAGCAGCTCCAGACGCTGCATCAATTCCATATATCTGAACAAGCAAACGTAAGGAAATCAAAGACTTGAAAACCACAAGTAACAATGCAAGCACAGAAGCAACCCTACAAATTTTCTCCCATATATCTGGATCACAAACAAATATCTTCTAGAAATTAAAATATAATAGATAAAATAAAAGCTCCAAAGGGAACATCCACCAAGACTTGAGATCCTCAACTACCTTTCCTTCTTTATACGCTTTCAAGTTGGCTATCCGATGGGAGGAAATAAAAGTTGGGCAGCCAAGCCAGAATTTGAAGCTTGCATTTAGCCTCAGCTACAAGTTCTTGAATCCGATGCTCGAACCCTGGCTTCACCCTGCCAGCAGGACCAAACATACATTCATATCAAAGTTGATTTAAACACAAGCTTATTACGAAATTTCAGGTTCAACATACACAAACATCAATAATATCAGCAAGAAATCAAGCTTGAGCAAAAGAATAAGAGTAGTACCTTATATAACGTGGGGTAGAATTGGTGTGGCTGTAAACTGAAGAATCCAGCCCATTTTTACTCAGAAAATCAACAAATGAGTCTTGCAATGGCAGGATTTCACCATTAGAGAAACACTCTTCTTCCCCTTCCATCACTTCTAACAAAACTAATGCTGGTAATATGGTAAACAAAGCAGTAAAATCAATACACAGATTATCTATGCTTTGAAGCAAACAGACAACTACTATGCATAAAAACAAAATCAAAAGACGTAGATTAAACCTTATATTGATGCGGGTTTAGTGAACAGTGTTAGAGTGATGTCGGAGTTTCTCCAGCGCAGAGCTCGAGCTTCTGTACCACCTGGATTTGTTCGCTCGAGCTTCATAACACAAACTAACACCAACAACAGAACTGAATTTTCAGTTAAAACAAATTATAACAAATTTCCAGGAAGATTTACTTTAATACACAAAGAAACGGAAATGAGAAAGAGGACTGTCCTAAAGAGTCTTCTACAATTTCTCAATTTTTTTAAAAAAAATCAACAAGGTTGCAGGCCGAAAGTATGTCAACTGCAAAAAAGTTGTCCTGACACAAGATTTAGAAATTCAACCAAGAAAATCCAATAAGATCACATGTACAAGAAACAAACAGAATGAAGACATCCATATCAAAATGCTATTCCGCATTTCTGTTTAGCAATCTCTACATCTAGACCAATGGTAATACTTTGATTTTTTAGCAAAAAAAAAAAAAATCAAAATTGGAGGCAAATAACTCACTTACTCTTGGCAGCACATGCATTTTGAAGGTTGCAACAGCATTGATGGCATCATCCGCGCAATCAAAAACTTGAGCTCAATTACCTTTAAAAATCACACAGCCATGATAAAAAAGAGTATAAAAGCAATTGAGCCATATGATCAAAAGGAGTATAAAAGCAATCGCCGCGATGTCTGCTCTCCAATCTAATTCTCATAATGGTCACCTACACTTCCATTACAATGTAATCGATTACAACATAACCTTTTTAAAATCTTCTTTAAGAGCATAAAAAGTTTTAACAAAGTTAAATGACCAGAATTCATCCTTTTATAATGACCATTGAAATGCAAACGAAAATCAAAACTGAGCTCAAACTGAAAATCTAGAACTAAACTGAAACTGAGCTAACTTGAATGAAGTTAACTTTGGCATATAGTCAAACACCTTGCATGCAGAAACATAAAAACAAATCTCAATTAGAAAATCTGAAAGGAAATCAACGGAAGCTAATCATGTCAGCATAAACTGAAAGTCCGTGCTTACTTGATCTATACTCTACCGTGTTCAAGTTTTAACTAAACAATCAACTAATTAAAACTGTAAGTGCGGAATAAAAGAGAACACGATATGATCACCCAGTTCAGTGCAATGCACCTACGTCTGGGGGGCCGTAGCCCGTGGTAAAACCCTTCACTAGTTGCAATAAATATGTCCGGTCTATTACAAACTAATGGCTACTCTAGCAAGCCTATCACACTACCAATTGGCTACTCTAGCTTTGATAGTTGCTTCTATGATTACCTTCTTTTCCACGAAGGTGCGGCAAGGTCTTTCCCACTCGAGCTTTAACACACGTCCCTAGTGTTTTTGTAAGTCCAGATTTTGTTGGCTGCTTTGTGGAAGGTCATGTTGCAACATGACTGTTTTGGGCAGAAAAAGATAGAAAATTCCAGAATCTCAGCGCAGGTTTTTAAAGAGGAAAGAGAATATTGTGCGCTTTTAATATGGAATGGATATATTTGTTTCGAAATAATACAGTCCAAATCCATCTTCAATTCAGATTTATTCCTGGGATATTGCAGAGATTTATTTGGAAAAGGATTTTCTGCATTATTTTAGGAATTGGAGATTTTCTGAATTTCTTATTCCAAAGAGTTTCTGTTTTAAACGTGGTTTAATTGGAATGGAATTCTACAGCCGTGGAGATGAATTAATTCACACAGCATTGAGCTATAAAAGGGACAATTAGCTGAGAGCCTGATTTGCCGATCTTACGAGAGAAAAAATCTCCTTCGGGGTTTACCTTAGGCCAGGCCAGAGCAGCGTCGTCGTCCACGGTTTTCAACAACCACAAACACTAGGGACGTGTGTTAAAGCTCGGGTGGAAGAGATCTTGCCGCACCTTCGTGGAAAAGAAGGTAATCACTGTAACAGCTATCAGAAAGAAATGGTAGTGTGATAGGCTTGCTAGAGTAGCCATTAGTTTGTAATAGACCGGACATATTTATTGCAACTAGTGAAGGATCTTTACACGGGCTACGGCCCCGCAGACGTAGGTGCGATGCACTGAACTGCGTGATCACATCGTGTTCTTTTTCAATTCCGCACTTAAAGTTTTGATTCACTGCTGCTTTAATTAAAACTTGAAAACGATATGATTTAGTGAATTGGTAGATTGGTGGAACTTTCAATTGGTATCAGAGCTGGTCACTACGTGACTCCTTTAACAGGGAGAGTGAGATCATTTCTACCAACAATGGCCGAAATTGATGAAGACCAACTTGCGCAACTCATGTTGCAACGTCATTCTCGAGTATGTGAAGCAAGCAAGCTGGATCTGGAGTCAATGTTAACTTGAAGAGGACGCTGTTTTGAGAGAGTTTGTATGGCTGCCAAGAATCCGAGAATCAACCAAAAATCTGTCCGATCTTTGGAAAATCCATGTTGCAACGTGGATTATGGTTTTGACAGAAGATAGAAAATTCCAGCAACAAGGATTTCAAGAGCTTAACCCTAATCATTGTTCTACAAGGTATTCAGCTCTTTCTACTGTGCTCACTGGATTTTGATCATAATATTGGTTGTATGTGCATAGTAGTAGCTTATTTGGAGAAGGGTTTGATTTGATTGTTGCGGGTTGTGATTGTCTTTGGATTCTTGCTCAAATCTCTGTGCATTGATGCTTCCCGTCGTATTCTGAGTATATTTGAGTAATGGACTGCTTTAGATCAAGCTAGAATTTGTGTGGTTTGCTAGCTTTTTGTATTTATGGTTTGATCTGAGGAGTTCGAGCTATGAATGATCTTAAGAACTCAGAGATGTTGAAGACAGGGGGAGTTGATTCTGTATTAATGGGTTGATGGATTGTTTTACACCAAAGCCTGATAGGTGATTCAGTGAACTTCTTTCTTTGCAAACTGGAACTTTCTTCGAATTTAAATTTGACATGAAAAACAGAGAGGATTTTAATGTCAAAGTCAGGGGGAGTCGGTCACTTATGATCTGAATGAGGATTTGGTTTTTACGACATCATAATCTAGTAGAGTGACAGAGGTGCAGTTTATTGATGTTGCAACATGCTGGTATTCTGGATGAACGATTGAAAGCTGTTGATGTTGCAACACGAATCCAAAGAAAACTAACAGATCAAGAACTCAGATTGATACCTTAATGGAGAAGCTGTGGATTCCAACTGATTCAGAGGTTCGATGCTATATCTGTTGAAGTTGTAGTTGATTGCGAATCACAGAAAGGCAGCAGAATAGTAAAACATGATGTTGCAATAGGAATGGGGATGGTTTTTCTTTCTGGGCGCGAAGAATGAAGAAACTAAGTACCGTTTCCGCCTTTTTGTGCAAAATTGAAGACAGCCCAACGGAAAAATACAACATAAATACTATGGGCCCCCAGCTATCTCCCAATTTACACGTGCCTTTCACTTTATACGCGCACCTTATATCTTCATGTTGCAACACGAAATGCAACCTTAACCATATTTTTGGTATTTTCTGATTTTTTATCAAATGAAATACAGAAATAGAAATAACAACTGTACAAGTTAGGTAGTCTTCAGTACCTCAGATAGTGCATACCCCAAGATGTTGTCTTAGGGTTTCAAATGTAAAAGCATCCAATGGCTTAGTAAAGATATCAGCATATTGACTCTCAGTAGGTACATGCTTGATTTCCACTTCCTTTCTATCGACCAAGTCTCGGATAAAGTGGTGTCTGATATCGATATGTTTGGTGTGGTTATGCTGTACAGGGTTCTTAGATATGCCAATAGCTGACTTATTATCACAGAGAATCGCAAGACTGTATAGCTTCACCCCATAATCTCTGAGCATTTGTTTCATCCAAATCAGTTGAGTGCAGCAACTACCAGTCACCAAATATTCAGCCTCAGCAGTAGATAAAGAGATTGAATTCTGCTTTTTACTATACCAAGACACCAAATTCTGCCCAATAAAGAAACAACCTCCAGTAGTATTTTTACGATCATTGGCATTACCAGCCCAGTCAGAATCACTGTACCCATATACCTGACAACTTGTACCCTTAGAAAACCAGATGCCATAATCAGCAGTGTCATGTACATACCGAATGATACTCTTCACAGTAGAAATATGGGATTCCTTAGGAGCAGCCTGGAATCTTGCACAAATACCAACACTCAAGGACAAATCTGGTCTACTTGATGTTAGATACAGGAGGCTTCCAATCATGCTTCTATAGAGTTTTGTATCCACAACTGCACCTTTCTCATCTCTGGTCAATTTGTCAGTAGTGGACCTTGGAGTTCGAACAGCTTTAGCATCACCTTGTTCCACCTTGGCATTTTCCTCTGATGATTTTCCCGCATCCTTCTGTGGGGATTGAACATTTGTATCAGTTGAGGAAGTTTCTTCATCAGTAGAATTAGTTGGACTACTCGGCTCAACTTCAGAAGACTTAGAAATTTGGCTATCTCCTATGACCAGTGGTGATGTTGCAACATGAGAACTGGAGCTTGGTTCCTGGGGGGAGAGATTTTTCGAACTCTCATTTTTCTGAATTGAGATTTGCTGAACTATTTCTACATCATCAATTTCCTCAGAAACCCTGGCTGGCACATCCTTAACAACAACCTTAGCACTCAAACAGGTAACTGATGGCTCCAAAATATAGCAGTTATCAGAAGATCTTCTCCCAGTGAGTACACCACTAGAGCCTTGCTTGACTGTACATAGGGATTCATTAAAGTGAACCGTCATCTGATGATCACACAGATGGCTGATGCTGATCAGGTTAGCCTTGAGATCCTCTACTAGCAATACATCATGTAACACAGGAAAATCTTGAATCTTGAGCTCTCCCTTTCCAATAACTTTACTAATCTTGCCATCTCCAAATTGTACTGTACCATTCCATGGTACCATATTGCTCAACAAATCTGGGGATCCAGTCATGTGTCTCGAGCACCCACTGTCAAAATACCAAGTGTTCCTGGCATACACATTATAGCAGGTATGAACTACAAAGCAGTTTAAAGAAGATTTCGGTACCCATACTTTCTTCGTGAGTCTCTTCTGCTGCTCAGGTTCCATGTTGCAACATGAAGAGAACTGATTGCCTCTCATAATATCTCTCAGTAATCTCATACATTGATAATCACCATGACCCTGCATCATACAATATTCACAACATTTAGGAGGGGTTTTTCTTGGCAATGTACCCTGTGATATCTTCACTTCAGAGTTAGGAACATAGGTGCTCTGGTTGACTTTAGAGATTCTCTTACTAGTAGAAGCTTGAGTCCTAGCAGAGACAAACACTGTTTTCTTCAACTGAGACTTTGTACCAAAGTTGTTGTAACCCAGACCATGTCTATTTCCAGCATTCTTTCCCATCATCAGAAGATCATTCAATTTGGCAGTGCCCTTGTTTATTTTCTGAATAGTTGCTTCAGCTTCCTCAGCCCTGGCAGTCAAAGATCTCAGTTTCTTTCCCAGATGGTCACAGTCAATAGTTCTGGCCCTGACTTTTTCTTTAGCATTCACAGCTCTGGTGGTCATGATCTCCAGCTTCTTGCTTAGAATTTCAGAGGTTACCTCAGCATCTTTAGCTCTCTTGGTCATTGTCTCTAGTTTCATGGCTTTATCCACATCATCCATGGGTTTCTTTCCTTCTGAAATCTCATTTTTCTTCAACAGATCAGCAAGCAACCCTTCAGCTTTCTCAGCTCTTTTAGTCATGGATTTAAGACTCAAAGTCAGCTCTTCAATTTCCTGCACCTCAACCAGTGAATCATTCACTAAGGTGTTGACCTTTACTTTCAGAGACTCAACTTCTTCAGCAAGTTTTAATGCTTCAGCTCCTCCACTTTGTGTATCCTTCAAGCTTTTGATGATCTCAATTGATTTTTCCCATTCCTTATACAGATCATCATATGCATTCTGGATATCAATGTCTCCTTCTACCTCATCTGGAACTGGTCCTGAGTCCACAACCTTAACCCCAAAAGACACATGCTTTTCTGGCTGAATCTCATCTTCATCATCACTCCAGGTTTCACCAGCTGCTACAAATGTCTTAGGTTGATTTAAAAAATTTCCACACTGATAAGCAAGATGTCCATAGCCACTGCATTCCTTACACTGAGGTTTTCCAGCATGCTTTGTACCTTCCGGGCCTCTAGGTAGGTCATCAACAGTTCTGAGTCTATTCTGAGTGGAATCCCCTCCTTGAAAATTTTTAGAACTGTTCTGTGGATCTATAAGCTGAGCTCCTTGACCCTGATAAGGCTGAGCTCCCTGATTCTGAAGAGCCTGAGTTCCTTGACCCTGATAGGACTGAGTTCCCTGGCCTTGATTCACTTGAGCTTGTACACCTTGTGGACCTGGAAACCCTCTGACTTGACCCTGAGTACCTTGATTTCCTCTTCCTTGATTTCCAGAGAAACCTCTGCCTTGATTTCCCCTCATGAATCTCCCAAAGTTTCTAGCCAGCAAAGCCATTTCATCTGAACCAGCATTTTCCATCTCCTCCAACTTTCCTTTCCCTTTTGATGTTACAACATGAAATGACAGGGCCTTTTTGTTCTTACTTTTCTCAGTGCACATCTCTGATGTCTTCATAAACCCCATCAGCTCATCTAGAGTAACCACATCCAGCTGAGAATTAATCTCCAAGTTCATGACTAAAACCGAGAATTTCTCAGGTAATGACCTCTTCACCTTGTCCAAAACTTGAGCCTCAGTATATCTTTCTCCAAACTGGTGTGCTCTATGAATTAAATCTTTCAATCTAGTGCTGAATTCATCAACTGACTCGTGTTCCAACATCTCCAGGCTTTCAAATTCAGATTTGATCATTCCAAGTTTGATTTTTCTGACTGACCTGGAACCTTCATGCTCCTTCTCAAGAGCTTCCCAAGCAGCTTTGGCAGTAGTACACCCCGAGATGATTCTGAATTGATCATTTTTTACACCATTATACAAAGCACCCAAAACCTTACTGTTAAGCCTCTTCATTGCCATCTCTGTATCAGTCCATGGAGCAGGTTTAGATATAGTTTCACCAGCCGGATTTGTTGTGGTAGGTGGACTGTAACCAATCTCAATCATATTCCAAGCATCATCATCAAGTTGGTCAATAAATATACGCATACGCGTCTTCCAGTCCGGGTAGCCTCCATCAACCAGTAGAGGAGCTCGTGTGATGGATCCTCCTTCTTTGGCCATAGTAAGCAGATCGGTCACTCACCTCGCAAGAGGATTAAAAGAGTGATTAAGCTCTGATACCAATTGAAAGTCCGTGCTTACTTGATCTATACTCTACCGTGTTCAAGTTTTAACTAAACAATCAACTAATTAAAACTGTAAGTGCGGAATAAAAGAGAACACGATATGATCACCCAGTTCAGTGCAATGCACCTACGTCTGGGGGGCCGTAGCCCGTGGTAAAACCCTTCACTAGTTGCAATAAATATGTCCGGTCTATTACAAACTAATGGCTACTCTAGCAAGCCTATCACACTACCAATTGGCTACTCTAGCTTTGATAGTTGCTTCTATGATTACCTTCTTTTCCACGAAGGTGCGGCAAGGTCTTTCCCACCCGAGCTTTAACACACGTCCCTAGTGTTTTGTTATGGTTGCAAACCGTGGACTGCGTTGCCTCCTTGCTCGAAAGATAAAAACTCTGAATTACAGAATTTTGCTATTAAAATCGCCAATTGAGCACGCAACTGATGTCCTCTTTTTATAGCACAATGCCGTGGAAAAACTTCCTTTTTCACGGCTCTTGAATCCTTCCTTCAATACACTTCTATTCCAAATCTAAATCCTTGAAGAAAAGGAATTTATGGTTGTCTCAACTTCTATTTATGGAATATTTCATTCCCTGAATATTCCCATCTTAATACAGCTGCAGAACGCGTTGTAGACATCCATTAGGACTGTAGTTTCCATAGAAAAACCGCACACAATATTTCCTTCCATCTTTCAAAACCTGCGCTGGACCCTGGAAAATATTCTATCTTTTTCTGCCAACTGAAGTCATGTTGCAACATGACATTCCACAAAGCAGCCAACAAAAACTGGACTTTACATAAACAAGACGATGGAAAAGCGGCAGAGATGAATTTGTACCCGAGGTGCTGAGAATCGTGGGTTTACTTAAAAGTTCATCAATTTCGGGATTAATTCCATCGTAATTACAGCGCTGAGGATCTGGAGGCGTCACGAAGGAATCTGGAGTAGAGAAGATTATGTGTGATGGAATAATTATGTGAAAAGAAGAAAATGGAATTCTGGGGAATGGACACGCGTTGGCAGAAGATGATGCATGAGAAGAGCGACGGGACGCGTGGAGATGAACAGTAAAATAATAATAAAAAAATGACCATTTGTAATCACTGTAGAAAAGGGATTCTCCCTTTTAAGATGAAGTAGATATATATATATATCGTGTGTAAAATGGACAAATTTGTAAATATACGCTTAGTTGTTTGTTGAATATAATTAAAATTTTTAAATATATACAATACAAATATACTTATAAAAGGGTATTTTGGAAAATTGAACACCTAATTAATTTGGTATGATTATGCAAAATAATCTTATATAGTATATATATAAAGCCAATTTGCTTTGTTTTTTGTGTAGAATGGACAGATTTGTAAATATACGCTTGATTGTTTGTTGAATACAATTAAAATTTTCAAATATATACAATACAAATATACTTTACACACCTAGTTAATTTGGTATGATTACGCACAATAATTTATTTATAGTTGTAATATGATTACAAAAATATATTTAAACCAATAAATCCTATTTGAATGATCGCATAAAGGAAATTTACCATGTCAAATATTTTAAATCAATATCATTACCAAAACCAATATATAATTGACAAATTCTTGGGTGAGGCAGCCTCACTCAAGAGGCATGACCAAATAAACCCTTTTTTTAGTGAGGTTTGATGAACTAGTAGCGAAGTTTTGATGATTTGACATGTTTGATGAACTGAAATCGATGTTTGATGAGGTGGCGTCGAGTTTTGATGAGGTGGTAGTGAGGTATGATAAAGTGGCAACAATGAAATACGGAAATTTGGTCATGCCTCATGGGTGAGGCTGCCTCACAAGAGAATTACTCTCTATAATTTACTTCAAAAAAAAATACGTTATTAACAATAATTAACCAATTAATATTGTATACCGAGAACTGATTTCATATTTTAAGGTCTTGGTCTCTAGAGATTATTTGAATATTTAAAAAAAAAATTTAGTTCAGATAAACTTTTTTTAGTTCAGATAAAGTTTTTTAACTTCAGATGAGTTCAGATAATCTTTTTTTAGTTCAGACGAGTTCAGATAATTTTTTTCAGTTCAGATGAGTTCAGATAATCTATTTTCAGTTCAGTAAACTTATTTATATTTTAGTTCATTTCAGTTTAAATCAGTTCAATATTTTTATATTTTTTCATGTCAATTCAGTTCTGTTCTGTTCAATATTGTATATTATAATAATTTAAATAATACTAAAAACAATTGGGGATTTTACTATCATGCATCGTCGTAGTCGTAGACCCTCTTCTTTTGAGCTTAATTGTTCATATCAGTTCAGTTCAATTCCATTCCATTCAGTTTAGTTCAGTTTCAAGTTGATTTGATGAAATTTAGATTAATTTAGTCATACCAATTCTTTTTTTTTCGAAACATTAATTTCACTTCAGTTCAGTTCAGATCAGTTTAGTTCAACAACAATATAATTTGATGCAATGAATTCAGGTTAATTTATTCATACAGGGTTTTTTCAACGCATTAATTTTTATTTCGCTTCAGTTCAATTTAGTTCAGTTCAGTTTAGTTCTGTAAAATATAATTTGAGGAAATTAAGGTTAATTTAGTTATACCAATTATTTTTTCATCACATTAATTTACACTTCAGTTCAGTTTAATTTAGTTCAATTCATCATATTTATATTTCAATTCAATTTAATTCAGCTTATCTACATCAGTGCAATTCGGTTCAATATACTTTAATATTAAATGTATTATGATATATTTAGATTAATAAATTTCACATATATTAGAAATGATCATATATTTTAGTTAGTTTCAATTTAGTTCAGTTCAATTTATCTATATATTTCAATTCAGCTCAACTTTTAAGCTCAAATGAGTTCAGCTAAATTTTTTAAGTACAAATTAGTTTAGTTCAGATGAGTTCAGATAAAGTTTTTTAAGTTCAGATGAGTTCAGATAAAGGTTTTTAAGTTCAGATAAAAATTTTTAAGTTCAGATAGCGTGAAGAGAACAAGTTTGATCGGCAGACGCAAGCTTAAGGTGTAAAAGCCGTCGAAAACATTAAGTTCGATGTCAAGCAGAATTACCACCATGTCGCCGTAGAGGACTGCATGGAGTTGCTCAACTAAGCTGTCGAAAAGCTTCAGGCCGCCATATCATGTGTCGGAGATAGCGATCGAGCTCCATAGGCCTTGAACGACCACGACCACGACCACGAGCTGCTCAACAGGCTCGCCACCCTATAGCTACAAGCGACTGCATGATCTACGCACTAGTATTATTTAATGAGACATTCATATATTTTATTATTCAGTTTATATACTTTTGTTATTAAATTTACTTGATTGTTTAAAATATTTTTTTATATTTAAAAGTTATAAGTTTTTCAAATTGAAAGGATGATTGTTTTTAGTATTAAAACATCTGAACACAATAAATTTATGAAAAATCCATCGTTCAAACGTTTGTATTTTCCTTTAATATCATCATAATTGGTATTTTCAAATTTCTTTTCATATAATGGCAATGTGAACAAATTTAATATTAATTAATTAAAAATGAAAATAACGTAAAATTAAATACATTACATCAATTATAATTTATTGTAAACATCAATATATTATCATAAAACATTCATATGTAATCATAAAATACAAAGTCTTGGGTGAGACCGTCCTACCATAAGCTTATGGTAGGACGAATGATAGTTCATGTGTTTAATAGATTTGTTCATGTGTTTCACAGTTTTGTTTGTTATAAGTTGGGTTCATGTGTTTGACAGATTTGTTCTTGTGTTTCACAATTTTGTTTGTTATAATCTGTAACAATATGTAAATGAATTAACAAAGTTGTGAAACACATGAACAAATCCATTAAACACATGAACTATCATTCGTCCTACCATAAGCTTATGGTAGGACGGTCTCACCCAAGACCTTCTCATCATAAAATATTAATTGTATAATATTTAACGTGCCTTGTAGCATCTCCAATGCAAAAACTATTTTTGTAAATTAAAGTGCCACATAATAAAAATAGAGTCTTAACTCAAAAATCAATTTCCAATGCAACAATTTTTACTTACCTTCAATCCTATGTGTATGCATTTATTATTGACACCCTCAGACTCTCTCAATATTGAAACTCATATTAAGGCCCTGTTTGCCAGAGTTTATCTGTAGATCAGTTCAATTCAGTTCAATGAAAATGTAATTATATGAAATTCAAATTAATTCAGTCATGCTGATTCCATTTTCTAGATTAAATTATACTTTAGTTCAGTTCAATTAAGTATATCAAGAAATAAGCTATCTAGCAAATAGGACCTAAGGCCTTCAATATTATATTTACCATACATAAATCATTATAACATTTATGTCAATTATTGTATTCAAAACTTAAATAATTTTAGGATAAGTCTTGGAATAGACCGTCTATATTCTGATCAAAATATAGACGGGACTGATATGTTAACTATACAGACACGGAGGGACCAATTTGCAATTTCTGAAAAATTAGGATTTTCACGCGCTACAGTAACCCGCGCGTGAACAGTGCCAGTGAATAGTGCCAGACCTTCATGTTTGAACATCCAGATTCCATGTTATAAAACTTTCATGTTTCGTGTTAAAATCTTAATGTTTCGTGTTAAAACATTCATGTTACATGTTAAAAACTTCATGTTTTAACCTCCAGGTTCCATGTTATAAAACATTCATGTTTCTTGTTAAAATCTTAATGTTTCGTTTTAAAACCTTCATGTTACATGTTAAAAACTTCATGTTTTAACCTCCAGGTTCCATGTTATAAAACATTCATGTTTCTTGTTAAAATCTTAATGTTTCGTTTTAAAACCTTCATGTTACATGTTAAAAACTTCATGTTTTAACCTCCACGTTCCATGTTATAAAAGTATAAAACCTTCATGTTTCGTGTTAAAATCTTAATGTTTCGTGTTAAAACCTTCATGTTACATGTTAAAAACTTCATGTTTTAACCTTCAGGTTCCATGTTATAAAATTGCATAAAGGTCCCTCCGTGTTTTTGTAAAATTGCATAAAGGTCCCTCCGTGTTTTTGTCTAAAATTTTCTAAAATTGCATAAAGGTCCCTCAGTGTTTTTGTCTTATACACTATTTACAACTTAATCATTGGTCTATATTCTGTCAGAATATAGACGGTCTACTCAGAGACCGACTCATAATTTTAATGCATTAGGTTATTTAAATATTAATATTAATAAATTCAATAATTCAATTTTATATAAACATTTTTACTTGATTTGATTTATTATCATAATGTACTAAATTAATATTATAACGATTGTTTATTTTGTAAAAATATAAATTTAGTTTAAATTATATATTTCATTAACATGATCAGTTTCAAAATTAACATTTAGTTGTGTGGCTGGTCTACGTGTGTAGGCTTCCTATTGGATGTACTAAAATAAAATATGATTGTATGATTTTTTTTCTATAAATTTATAATATTCTAATTAATATTAAAATTTCATTAAAATGATGAGAACGTCTCATGTAAGGTTCCCTTACGGTAATTGCAGACTAAAAAGAGACCATCGATCTTTTACCATATTGGGGGTTCTTATACAATTATTTTAATTATTTGGACCATAAAACATAAAAGATCAAGGAAATAATGTGAAAAATATTAACCAAAACCTAAAAGATCAAGTCAAATAAAAACATCAGGCCCAAAACCTAAAAGATCAAACGAAATAAAATCAAACCAAATAAAAGATCAAACTCAAGTGTAAAAACATCAGGTTCAAATAGAAATAGCTCAAATATATAAAATAATTATATAATAACCCTCAATCTTGTAGAAATTGGTTTCTTTTTTACTTGCACTTACCGTAAGGTGCGATTATTTGAGACTTTCTCTAAAATGATTAAGAAATAAATGGTTGGTAGTTCCAAGACAAAAATTGAGAAGTTTTGCACGGGAGATAAAAAAAAAAAATTGTACATCTTCAATTCTTTTTGCTTACATCATATGTGTCTCCTAAAATAAAAATTAGATATGTGTCTCCTAAAATAAAAGGAAAAAGCTTCTTGCATTAGAGATGCTCTTACGCCTTTCACTTTGTATATAGTTTGATATATTAATAATATCTCATACATGTGGTTAAATATAAAAATAAAAGATATAAATTGGTGTAATGGATTGAATCTTTGTAATATAAATTATATATTACTATTAGTAGTAAATCTAAATTGTGGAAAAAAATTAGGGCAAATGATATTAGAGGTCACTGAACTAGTCACATCGTTCACTTTTAGCTACCTAACTTTTTATTGGCCACTTATGGCCACTCAACTTTCATATTTGCTAATTTTATCCCATTTTGTCAAACCATTTCGTCTAAATTAACATGTGTGAATCATAAACTGCATATATTACCATTACAAAACATAATGATGTTTTTCGACCAAATTTGCTCAAAATCAGACCAAACTAGGCATAGACAGAGAAAGAAGACAAATTGAAATTTACCAACTGTCCTTTTAATTATGGAAAGTTACAAGCAGGTATTAGAAACATTTACTTCCTTAGAGACCTTTGCTTGAACTAGTTGAGCTTTAAGTTTCTTTTTCCACAACACATACACATGCATTGCTGATCCCTTTGTTGTTGCGGCTTTACAGACATCCACTCCTCGTGGCTTGCCAAGAGCATCAGTTTGGGAAATACACCCTGGTTTTTAAACCAAGACCCTGTTCTGCAATAAATCAATTTAACTAAAGCACAATTTAACTAACGAACAAGTTATATATAGAGAAGTGCAAAAGAGAATAAACAAAAGCCATTATTCTCATTATGTTTATGTTGAAACTGTCAAAAGTACATCATGAAAGTAACCACCCAATCCATATACCTAGAGAACGAATTCATTCCTCCTTCTTACCCTCTTTCCCATTCTTCTCTTTCTTCCCATCCGTCATTCTTGCTTTGAGTGTCTTGAGAGCCTTTTTATCCTTCTTTGAAGGCAACTTGATGCTCTTGAATAAGGCCAGTGCCATCTCCCCAAACAAAATTAATATCCAAGTTTCTCTTCTCCAAACTTGATTCCTTCCATAGCTTTCCTACCTAATTAGAATAACTGAACGAAATCAGGAATTGAGAGAAAGGGTAATGAAGAGGTATGATTATATAGGGCCGCTCCTGAAAATTTCAACAAATCAAATTTAGGGAAACTGGGGTGGAGAATTCTCATGAAACTTTCAATTCAAATTTGGGGGAAACTGAGAATTTGCGAAAAGGGCGCATTTTAGGAAAATTGAACTGGGAAAAATGAAAATTTCAACAAATCAAATTGAGTTGATTTCTTCGACCTTTTTGTTGATGTTATTGTTGGGAGGCACGCTTGCAAGGATCCACGGCGGAGAGCAACATTTGAACCTCTCATTGCTCAGCTTGATGGAGAGTGAGTATATTGCTGTTTTGCTATGAATCTTTTGTATCTGTATTGTATAGCTAAGAAATTGACATGTAGTCATAGTCTAAAGATTTAGGATGACATTTTCAAAAAAAAAAAAAAAAGTCGTATATGAAAGAATTGAAAGATCTCTAATACTGCAACTTTATGACCAAGATAACCTTTTAGCTTGGCATGCATCTGGTAATTTCATGTATATTCCTAAAAAATTCTGTCAAAAAAAAAAAAAAAAGTATCCTAAAAAAAGTACATCAACTTCTAAAGATTCAGAGAAGGCCATATTTGTTTGTTTGCTTTAGCCTTTTAGGTGACTGAAATCAACTAATGCAATTAGATTATGTCGTGAAGTTCTATCAGCGGGGCATTTCAATTCTTTCATATACGACTTTTTCAGGTCCACAATTTACCATAATGCCCCATAATAGAACCCTATAATTTCAAGCCCATTTTTTGTCTTAACAATATTAGGAGTATTATAGTAAAAATATATGAACCTGCAATAGAAAAATGGACCTGCATCTAGCAAACCCCTAATTTTAAACCAAGCAAACTGCGAATATCCCGATGATATAAAGGAGCTTGTTTCTGGGTCACTCTCACCAAAGAGGGGCAAAAACTTTGACGTTTTATCTTTCTTGTCCTCTTTTGGTCGTCGTGACCTAATTCGGAATAATGGCGATCGAGTTGCTCTTGATCTAGATACCTTCAAAGGGAAATACGTCTTAGTTTGTTTTTTTAACGCGCCTATATATGGTGGATCACTGGGAAACCCAAAAAGATTGTAAATCTCTGTAATGAGTTGTATTCCACTAGACATGATTTCGAGATGGTAATGGTTGCAAGGATGAATAATCTGGCTGATGCTTGTAAGGTTTTTTATCACTTCTTTTTTGGCTTCCATGAATCGTGCCTTGCTTTACCGTTCGAGGACAACCAACGTCGTGACTTCATATGCAAGGTACTCGACCTTGGTCTTGATATTATACATGATTATAATCATTTACGGTGTTGAAATTCAGTTCAATTCAGTTCAGTTCAGTTCAATTCAGTTCAATTCAGTTCAGTTCAGTTCAGTGAAATGTAATTTGATGAAATCGGGTTAATTCAGTCATGCTGATTCCATTTTTCAATACATCAATTTTACTTCAGTTCAATTCAATTCAGTTCAGTTCAGTTCAGTACCATCAAGAAATAAGCTCTAGTAAACAAGGTTTAAGTCCAAGCATAAACATGTCGGCCTTTACTTGTGTAGCGGGAAGAATTCCTTTCTCATCTCCTTGATATGAGCAATGCAAGGAGAAACAACTCGAGTTTGAAATTGTAGTGGTTTACCTACCTTTTAATATACACTTGATTGTTGCCCTTTTAGTGTACCTTAATGGTTTACTTTAGCAGTATTAAAAGTAAAAATACAAACTTGCATGAGTTTTTTTTTTTTAATAACTTTATATTAAATTAACGAGAAAGACGATTACAAATTGTTCGGGCTAAATTAATGATCATATCATGTTCAATACCTAGCAAGTGCTTGAGTTACATGAAATTACAATTAGCAATCCCATGTTGTTTCGATGCAACCCCAAAAAAATGTAATCAACTCGAATTAATTAAACAATTACCCAAATGGACAGGTGTTAAGCCTTTTCTACATCATTAAAGGCCCAGGCCCGAAACATGTACAAATCACTTATCCAGCTCGACAGTGGCCCAAACAAAACAGAGTGAAAATATAGTGTGCGTACCACTAGGGTTTAGGGAGTGCCGCGGAGATATACTTATAGAGGAATTGTTCTACTACTTAAAACTTCCTCTGCAACTACGGCGACATCTAGGCTTTAACCAACGGCGATTAACCCTACCCGGCGGCGATGGTGCACGTCAATTTCTACCGCAACTGTATGATCTCGTTCTCCCTCTACTCGTTCTTGCCGTTATGTTTCAATTTATCTCTCCCTTTTTGTGTTTGATTTACAAAGTATTCTGTGATTTGAGAGTTTGATTGTTTTCGATCATCTTGTTTACTCGCATTTAGATTTTTCTGCATTAATAGGGAGATTGTCATCATTCGTGTGAACGAGTTAGTTATGAAATTGCTTTTTGACGAATCTAGGTTTCCCATTGCTGTGTGATTGTATGAGTATACCTTGTTGTGTTTGCTGTTGATCTATGTTCTGTTTTAGCTTGTTATTGACATGGACAGGCAATTGATGTCCTAGGTGTTTAATTTCTCAAAGGATAACTTGTTTGTTTATGATTGGTTTGAGTTCTGTTAATGGTGTAAATTTGTTAAATCAGATGGGAAGACCTTCAAAAAGCCCCGTCGCCCTTATGAGAAGGAGCGTTTGGATGCTGAGCTGAAGCTTGTTGGAGAGTATGGACTTAGGTGCAAGAGAGAGCTGTGGAGGGTGCAGTATGCTCTGAGCAGGATCCGCAATGCTGCTAGAATGCTTCTGACCCTCGATGAGAAGGATCCCCGTCGTATCTTTGAGGGAGAGGCTCTTCTGCGCAGGATGAACAGGTATGGGCTTCTGGATGAGAGCCAGAGCAAGCTCGATTACGTCTTGGCTTTGACTGTGGAGAACTTCCTTGAGCGCCGTCTGCAGACCCTTGTGTTCAAGACCGGCATGGCTAAGTCCATTCACCATGCTCGTGTGCTCATCAGGCAGAGGCACATCAGGTAACTTCAATTCAAAGTACTTTGTCTTTATGTGGAAATTGATTTGTATTAATGGCTTGATGATGTTAGAGTTTGGAAATGTTAGGAGCTTATGACTCTGTGCTGACTAGCAATATGTATTAACTCACTAACAAGAAGGGTAACAGTAAGTTTTGTCAACACAGCCTGTTAAATTAACAATTATAATCAGTGAAGACTGCTATCAACTCTGTATGTTAAAAACTTTCAAATACAACTTTAATTTTGCCTGTTTTGTTTAGGAATCACCTGTTTATTTTTTCTCTTTTGTTTTATGACTGTTGCAATCCAGTGAAGGTTATCATGAAATAGAATGAAATTTTAGTTTGTTAGTTGGAATGCTTTTCTCAAAGTTGATAATTGGTTCCTTCTCTTCAGGGTTGGAAGGCAGGTGGTCAATGTACCCTCCTTCATGGTGAGAGTTGATTCCCAGAAGCACATCACTTTCTCCATCACTAGTCCCTTTGGTGGTGGTCGCCCTGGTAGAGTGAAGAGAAGGAACCAGAAGGCCGCTGCAAAGAAGGCAGCTGGTGGTGACGGTGGCGATGAGGAGGACGAGGAATGAGCCTCAACCTGGTTGATGCTCTACTTTCTTACTGCTTCCTACTCTGTTTTCTCTTGTACTCGGAGTTTTGCGCTAGTGACTTGTTTGGTTTGTAGTATTATGCCAGTATGGATTGTCATCAGCTTTGTGCCTTTGGATGTTAATTAAGCTGTCTGGTCTAGCTTCGGATAATCTGTGAAATTTTTATTCTTGTTTGTTGCTATGGGTGTCTTGATATTTATGATTAGTTTATGATAATTGTGCTAATGCTTATTTAGCTGATAATGATAAAGTATGATATGGGATATTTATGCTCTAAACTTGATGATATCATTGATATGCCATCTGATTAGAAAACTGCCACCACTAACATGGAATAGAAAACTGGGATTCAGCTAATACGTGTTAATGTTATGCTCCAGAAATTTGAAGTTGAAACTCAGTGGTCTTAGGTTTAACACATTTTCTGGACACGCAATTGTTTTTGTTATGTGATATTTTGATAATCAATGGAACTCAAACAGGTGTATCTTTAAGCTAACGTCAAATCATGTGAATTCTGCTACACGTGTAAAACAATTGTTTGGAAAGGTTTAACGAATTTTCATTAATGAGATCTGTGATAGTGTTTAAGGTTTGATTAAGACCGGTCATGCAATCCTTCTTCTCCACACAAACCATTACGGATCCACCACCCTTTTTCAAAGTCCCTTGAATGGTATACCTCGAGTCAATTGAATTTTTTGAAAAAACAAATCTTCATCAATAGAAAAGGTCGGTCTCAATTGAGTCTTGAGATGAGTATTGATCTTCTTACAACAATGATCTTTTATATGTATTAAGTTATTTAGTGTACTATTGATTAGGGGTGTTCATAACTTGCGGGTACCCGCACCTTCGGGTATTTGAAAATGCAACCCGCAGTCCGACCCGGAAGTGCGGGTACCCGCACTATCGGGTACCCGAATAGTTCGGGTCGGGTGCCGGGTACCCTTATACCTGTTTATATAAATTTTACATAAAAAATATTGAGATTTTTAACCAATTTAAAAACCAAATTATTGTCATAAAGTGCATAAAATCCAAAAAATATAAAAGTTACAAACTAAAATCACAGTCAAACCATATCCACCTTAAATTTGTATACAAATTTATTAAATTTGTAGACTTTTTAGGAATATTTTTGGAAAATATTATTTTATATTATAATAATTTTAATAATTTTATTAATTTATTAAAAATAAATAATATTTTATCGGGTACCGGGTACCCGGAAAAACCTATTTTTGAGACCCGTACCCGTACCCGGTTGAATGCATAATTATCGGGTCGGGTACCCGACCCGGATTTATTACTAAATACCCGGATATTAACGTTCGGGTTTCTCGGGTATCGGGTCGGGTAGTGCGGGTCGGGTAATTTTGAACACCCCTACTATTGATGATCTTCTCACTTTCATTTATGATATTTTTACTTTTAAAACTGATTTTTTACATATTAAGCATGGTTATACATTGAGACTAACATTTCTCAATTGAGAATTTGTCTCCTCAATAATGTATTCTAATTTTATTTTAAAATAAGTTACATTTCACAAACGCTTAAAGTGCACTATCTATACAACATCAATATATGTAGATTCAACCATCATATAAGAGCAAGTCCAACAGGATCTCTATAATAGAGATTTTCTATATTTTTAGAGTTTTTTGTCTCCAACAGATTTGCTATCTCAATCTCTATTATAGAAAAATGATGAGAGAGAAGATTTCATTCTCTATATATGCATAATGAGAGAGTAAATTTGGAGAACGAAATTTATGGGAATTGAATTAGAATTCCTATTTTTAGTAAATTTTTGAAAAAACATTCCATTTTCTCTCTAAAATCTCTAAAATAGCAAAACTGTTGGATTGGAAGGAAAAATTTATAGCAAATATCACATTTTTTCTTCTACTTTAGAAAAAGATTTAGAAAACCTGTTGGACTTGCTCTTAGAGCAAGTCCAACAGATTCTCCAAAAGTTTTTCTAAAATAGATAATGGAAACTCTATATTCTCTAAATATTTTTTACTCAAATCCAACAGTATCTCTACTTTATAGAATTTTATTAATAAATTTTTTCCTTTTTTCTTTTTTTGCATTAAGAAATTTGCCAAAAATAGCTTTTTTTTCTTTTGCCTCAAAATTTATTTGCCATTCTGCATATTTAGCAAAGCAAATCTTCTCTCTCATCAATTTTACTATAATAGCAAATGGGATAGCAAATCTGTTGGAGTGGAAAAATACACAAAATCTCTAAAAATTGACAAAATCTCTATTATAGCAAATCTTGTTGGACTTGCTCTAACAATTGAAAATAAGGTGAAATTCAACTAATTTATGAATAACATTGATTACAGTACAATATAAAGATCAACAGATTATCAACTGGTTAACATTTAGACCGTCTTTTTTTTTTTTTTTTAATTCAAAGATAGGTTGCATTCCTATTGTTGAATACAACAAGAAACTAAAACTCGACCAACAAAAATACAAATCAACTAAAACACCAAAAAATTTCAACAAACTATGAAATCAAGTAAATCAGCAAAGTTTATTTAATTTGCTGTAAATTTGTATTACGCATATATTCGACTTATTTTAAATTATAACATTATATAAGGTAACATTTCGAATTAATAAGGGGAGTTTTTCGGGTGATTAATTTAACGAAACCTCGATAGAAAAATTATTGTTTAAAAAAACAGGCCTAAATTTTTGCTCTTGTTACCCATAAAATCATACTAAATAATAATAATGCCCTTCCATTTAGCCTAGTAATCTTTCATGAACTTTAAAATAAGGGTATTTTGGTTATTTCACCCAATAATTTGGGCTACATTTACCAATACCCTATTTTCAAACTAGGAATAGTGATTTGGTCCCACTGAAGATTCTCCGCCCCTTAATATTCGCGATTTTTCTTTCCATCTTCTCTGGATAAATCCATTGTTCTATATTCTACAAGTCCATTTTAATTTTTCTTACCTTTCTAACATGAAGTTAATAAGGCTGAAAATAAACTAATTAAGAAAGCCATAGATTCAAAACATGTTTACAAAGCGAATTTCTATAACGTTTCCTAATTACTATTTTTAAAATTGGACATATGTTTTTATAATGGAAATTCATGATATGTGATAAAACGCTGTACACGTGAAATTGGGTATTGTGGTCGTCCAATATTTTTGTGTGCGACACGTGGATAAGTAGGTGCATAATTGCACATAATCGGTAGCGACCTTAGCCTAATTACCACGGCTACTATTAGTATAAATTCAAGCCTCACATGCAAACACGAAAACCCAAAACCAAAACAAAAACAAAAACTAAGCTTTGTAAACATAGAACCAATCGATATGGGGGTGAAACAAGCATCATCATGTGAAGAGTGGGAAACGCCGACCTCGGGATCTTTCCCGGAGAAGATGGAGGTTTACGCCAAACGCACGGCGGCGATGAGGCGGAACTACGGCGGAGGAGATCAGGGACTTTATTTGCATAGCCAGATTCTGAAGATCAGAGACGAGGATTCCCACCTAGGAGTTGAAGACATGTGCAAGGTTCTTAATCTGTTTGTGAAGGTTAAGGTGCCTAGGGTGGTGTTGACTGCGACGAGGTCGTCGAGTTTGCCGTCTTCTCCTCTCGGAGGAAAGACGGCCACCGCCGATAAGTTGTCCTACTAGGATCCGTCACATACATAAGTTCTAGTACTTGTATATATCAAGTCCTTTTTTTGAGTTGGTTGGACTAATTAACTTGGTTAAAGTATCATGTGATTCATGTGCCATGTATGCCTTCTTTCAAGCTTTGGTTTCTTAGATTTATCATGTTTTTAATGGATTCAACGGAATTGCATAATATTTAACTGAAATTTATACAATTTTATGCTATTAAAGTTCATTTAACTATAAATCTAAACCAAATTAAGGCCCTGTTTGTCGGAGCTTATAAGTAGTTCAGTTCAATTCAGTTCAGTTCAGTTCAACGAAAATGTAATTTGATGAAATTCAGATTAATGCAGTCATGCTGATTCAATTTTTCAATACATCAATTTTGCACTTCAGTCTAGTTCAGTACAGCAAGAAAAACATGGCCTAAATTGAAAATAATCCATACGTAGGCCTCTTTTAAAATTACTAAGGATAGGTTACAAATGCCACTACTCATGTTAACCTCTGAAAAGACTTGTTGGTCTCATGACTCGTGAGGGTGAGGAGCTGACTTCATATGCACGATATGAACTCCAATGATTAAGAAGTAAAACTCACGAAATATTAAATTTGTGATGATTCTGTAGATTTGCAATGAAGCGTTTTCATTCAGCTTTGAAGCTTAGACCTGGAGTGACCAACAAGCATTACACCAAATCATGAAAACCAAAGTGAAAGCAATGTTTCAGAATCTTGATTCTAGTTATATTTGCCCAGAGAACCAGAGATGTAGATTACAATATGCAAAAGGAATAAATGATTCAAACAAGTTGATATAACTAAGTAGTGAACCAGAGTACCATTGCATAGACTGAAAATTGACAAGAACAAATTGTTCACCCCAATGAGAACACAGCAGCAAAATTAAAACACCACACCGAATTTAACAGCATTCAAACAGAACCCACCCGCTCAGTACTCATCGTTCTCCTCGTCATCTCCCTCGCCGGACTCGGCACCAACTTCCTCGTAATCCTTCTCAAGAGCAGCCAAGTCCTCCCTAGCCTCAGAGAACTCACCCTCCTCCATACCCTCACCGACATACCAGTGCACAAAGGCACGCTTGGCATACATGAGGTCAAACTTGTGATCGATCCTTGAGAACACCTCAGCAACACTGGTGGAGTTGGAGATCATGCACACTGCCCTCTGCACCTTGGCCAGATCACCGCCAGGAACCACAGTGGGAGGCTGGTAGTTGATACCACACTTGAATCCAGTAGGGCACCAGTCGACAAACTGGATGGTCCTCTTGGTCTTGATGGTGGCAACAGCAGCGTTCACATCCTTGGGGACCACATCACCACGGTACATGAGACAGCAGGCCATGTACTTTCCATGGCGAGGATCACACTTGACCATCATGGAGGATGGCTCAAATGCAGTGTTGGTGATCTCTGCAACTGAGAGCTGCTCATGGTAAGCCTTCTCTGCTGAGATCACTGGGGCATAGGAGGAAAGCATGAAGTGAATCCTTGGGTATGGGACCAAGTTCGTCTGGAATTCATTCACATCAACGTTCAAGGCTCCATCAAACCTCAGGGAAGCAGTCAATGATGAGATGACCTGTAACACCACACACAAACCACAATATTAAACAAATGCATATACACAGAACCAATCAATGACTTTAAAGTCCACACACCAAGAGTTCGAATCAAATGCTGGATATCTAACACAGGATGAATTGAATTCTAACATAATCTTCATATCCCAAAAGACATAGTTAAGCACATACAGTACTAATCAATTGCTTGTTACCACAGATATCAAATTCAAATTACGTGCACATAGAGCTGCTCATGTATTTCCTAACCCTCAAACCTCAATTGAATGGCAAACTCACAGCAAGAATACAATGCATAGCTCATCACTGCCAGTGAATATACGAAACACATATTTCTCATCTACTGCTGCACACATACATCAATAATCTACAACATGCTATCATATAGACACAAATAATAGCCAATAGATACAATTCCATACAGCTAAGTATTTATCATCATGTAACAACGACACATTACAGAGAACTCAAAGTACCTGTGAGATGAGACGGTTGAGGTTGGTGTAGGTAGGCCTCTCAATGTCAAGGGACTTGCGGCAGATATCATAGATAGCTTCATTGTCGAGGAGGACTGCAACATCAGTATGCTCCAAGAGAGAGTGAGTGGACAGGACAGAGTTGTATGGCTCAACCACAGCAGTGGAGACCTGAGGGGATGGGTAGATGGTGAACCCAAGCTTGGACTTCTTTCCGTAATCAACAGAAAGCCTCTCAAGCAACAGAGATCCCAACCCGGATCCGGTACCCCCACCAACAGCGTGGAACACAAGGAAACCTTGTAGCCCGGTACAGTTATCAGCAAGCTTCCTGATCCTATCCAAACACAGATCCACAATCTCCTTCCCAACTACGCAATTAAACAAAATCAATCAGCAATCGCACACAATCTAGCCTCAATTATGACAAATAGGATCAAAACGGGAGCTGATCGGGTGAATCGAGACTTACTGGTGTAGTGACCACGGGCGAAGTTGTTGGCGGCGTCCTCCTTACCGGAGATGAGCTGCTCGGGGTGGAAGAGCTGGCGGTAGGTGCCGGTCCTCACCTCATCAATGACGGTTGGCTCCAGATCGACAAACACAGCACGAGGAACATGCTTGCCGGCTCCGGTCTCACTGAAGAAGGTGTTGAACGCATCATCACCTCCGCCGATGGTGTGGTCGCTCGGCATCTGTCCATCAGGCTACAACATACAAATAAAACACATCGTCATTCAATCAATCATTCAATCAAATCCAAAAACAGCAGATCTAGCAAATGCAGGCGCGGTATACACACCTGGATGCCGTGTTCGAGGCAGTAGAGCTCCCAGCAGGCGTTCCCGACCTGGATACCGGCCTGGCCAATGTGGATCGAGATGCACTCCCTCATGGCGGCGATTGGGGGCGAGAGATTTGGGGGATTCTCGGGGGTTGAAGAAGACGAACGGGGAAGAAGGAACCAGAAACGTATACGAAGACGTTTCTGGGTTTGGGGGGATCGTAGATCTAAGGGGAAATGGGGGAAATGGATGGTGGGGTGGAGCGTGGGGGAAATGGACGGTTTAAATAGGATTGGTGGCGCTGGGTATTAGGGCAAAAGCAGTGGCGGTTGAGCAGGCTATTTTGTCATTTTTGAATAATTGAACGGTTTCCATACTCACCCGATGTGATTTTGAATTTTGAGCTGTTTTCGGGTGCCAGCTGGACGGTTTTTGCGACCGTTGCCCGCTCTTTTCTTTTGGGCCTGGTCCATTTCAAAATCACGGACGCCCGTATGCAAAATGATGTGGACGCAGTAATTGAATAACTGGCCCAACATAATACTCCCGCCAAACAACCTTGCTTGCCCTTCCTTCAAAATGATTTGTTTTGAAAATCACATATTATAAAGAATCTAAATATATATTAGATAACATAATTAATTTATAATTTTATGATTATAAATAAACGTTCCATAAAATAAGTCCTTTACATGTTCTTTTTAGCTAGCATTCAGCCGCATAATTAATGAGGATGATTAGCTAGCTAGCATGAAAAATGAGTATTATTTTCTGGGGAGTTGGGACATTCATGAATCATGATGCAGAATCATCTGGTCATGTTCAATTTGCAGAATATAAATTGCACTTCAACGCATTTATTTAAATTTTGACTATTCATGCTTTTGGAAATGAGCCTTAATACCTAATTTTTAATGTAACGATTGCAATTATAAGATATTGATAGGTTCAGTATTAATGTATGACAACAAATTTAGTGAAGAGTCGGGAATTATAATCGTACTTCTCATAATTTGATAACAATATCATGAGTATGGGAATTCATGCGATTTCAAGTAGGCATAATTATGTTATCATCCCTAACTTTTGTCATGGTTTGCCATTGTTCATTGAAATATGCATTTTTCATAATTTTTAGATTGCGTTTCCACTTCAAAATAATATATACTATGGTTTGGTTAATACAATGGTAATTATGATTCTCAACAACAATGACTTGATTGGTGTGAACGTTGAGGGATTAGCGGTCAAACTCTGGTACGGCTCGAACAAAAAATTAACGTTTCTATTTGGTGCGTGGTCCAGCATATTTTAGCTAAGCTTTTTGTAAGTTGTAACGCATCGTCCCAGTTATTCTGGTAAAAGTTTTATTATTTTTATCTTATACTAGTATTTTTTTATTGCGCACTTTGGGCCGATTTTAATATGTTGCCTTTTGTGGTTTTCAATGGCCTCGTTGTTTCCCTCATGAACACTTGGGCCGGCTTGATTTTGGTTCAAAAGCTGAGTGTTCTTGTTGTCATGTACTATGTTCAACCTTACCTGGATTCCTGGAAATAACAATAATGAAATATATACTCACATAAATAACACCTTTGCTTTAATCATGTTAAATAAAAGTGATTTTGGGAAATGTGAAATTCTCACGAGTTAGTTGCAGATCACCCTCTTTTCAAATCACTTTTCTTTCAGATTTCGAATATCAAAAGTTTGTGGATGTATTTGACCATTCGAAGAACGTGGGGATAGTGTCGTAAAATTGTATTTTGTAGTTGAATATATAAATTGTAATAGGATGTAACCAATTTTAGATAATTTAAATTGTAATTTTATAATAACATCCTGATTGGACTTGTTTTAATACATATTTAATTTCGGTAAAAAGGGGGTCTAGGAGGGATGTTACAACACGGCCTTAGGCTATTAAAATGTAAATAAAGGCAAGTAAAAATAAGTTACTACTTGTAAACAAGCATAGTATTAATTTAAAATATATAGGCTTACAACTTTTTTTTTGTGCGATCAGAATTATAACTACATGGTGATTAGAAATGCATATACACCAAATTAACATGATTATAAATATGGATGGAAAATAAAACTGGGATTGATTGAAAAGGATTGGGGAAAAAATTGGAAATGTAATTTTCAGGGGCATGTGCACATGCTACTACGTTTGTAGGCTTCTGGTACTGGATGTTAACCCCAAATATAAACTATGCCTAAATAAATCGTGGAAAAGGATCTAATGTCTCAAAAAGCAGGTACACCACAACCAAAACCACTTCAATTTCCAAATAAACCTCTCTTTAATTTGCTATAAAGCAGAGGCACTATCGATCAGTTAAATTATTTCCTCTCAACTGTGATCTGATCATCATGCATTTTTTTCAGGCCCTTACTCAATTACCGTTAAATCAAAACATGCCTAGATCATGAAAAGTAATTGGCACCCCCCCTCTTTTCGGGATGCTTTTAATCATCCGAGTGACTACTAGATCATCATAAGCCCGTTGATGAGAGTATCTGATTGTGATATATAGTGTGTAGCAATATAAAATAAATGAATCAACCTCATCCTACTGCTTTTAAATTGTAATTTTATGTCTTAATACTTTTTGAAACTATTGCTGACATCACCGAACCTTTATTTCAAATTAGTAAATGTCACTCAAACACCCGGAGCTATTACGTGCATCCCCGAGGTCGCGTACCTCCCCCTTTGCGTTGCAGCTTGTGCTGGACATCCAACTGGACATCCGAGTCTACACACATCCAAACTGGACATCCGGGCCCACACACATCCAAACTGGACATCCGAGCCTACACACATACATATCCAATTGGACATCCGTGTCCACACACATCCAACTCGACATCCGAGCCCTATGTGGAGGTGGTAAACCTCTGAGGGATCCATACACTTTTCGCTCAAACACCACAAGACGACTCTTTTTAAAGTGACCTATTAATTCCCAGATCAACATCTACAATTCTCAAATACCAATTATCGTAGCCCTGGATTCAAAATCAACGTATATAACCTGAATTTGGTGAAACTAGACAGTGACAACATTTACTAGCGGAGTCTTGTCAATTTAACGGTACTCTAGCAAATGGTCACGACTCACGAGTCATGGTTCTCGTTATAGCTATGTTCTGATTTATCAATGTCGAGTTGGATCAGGTCATCTACTGAATTAGGTGTTTTATATAGTATCGGGTTCGATTTCGGTTTGTTTTCTCTCAATTATGATTGATTAATTGTAGAATTTTATATTGTGTACTTTATTTGTCTGTGTTGTTTGCTTTGTTTATGTTATTGTTTTGAGAGATATTTATACACTTCATTATACACATTCGTGTGTTGAACACTAAGGTAGGCTGAGGTTTCATTTGAAATGTCAATAGTTTCCTTATCTTATCCTACACTTTGGATACAATTTTGAGCCATATTGGGGTGGTTTGGTTCATGTGGGAATTAAGTTCCTACAGATTTTTTAATTACTCAGAATTTAATTCCTTTACAAAAATCCTCAGAATTTGAAAAAAAAATTTGATTGCACGTGCAAATTTTGTTATTGCTAGGATTTTATTTACTGCTTGTTGTTTGGTTGACTTCACGTGATTCTTTAAAATTTAAGGATTTTGTATTTGAATATTTTCAAAAATAAATTTAAATTAACTGAAACAAAGTATCACTTATAGTAAATTTTCAAACAATATATCACAAGAATCTTTAAAAATAATTTATTATTGTCTTAAAATAAATCAAAAATAAATTGAAAGTAAAATATTCCACTCGAAATCTTTAGCAGACATTGCCAAATATTCTAGAAATCTAAAAAAAATAAACATATAATGTACGACCTAAATAGAAGTGGCCGACATTGCCAAATATTCTAGAAATCTAAAAATAATAAACATATAATGCACAACCTAAATAGAAGTGGCCGACGAATGGAGGTGTGTTGGATGAGATTGAAGTCTTTTTATAGTTATAAAGGAGGTAGACGAACAGATAATACCGTGGAAGGCAAATGGGCGGGAGAAATAAATTTGGAGGGAAATAAAAAATTGGCCGTGTAGAAGTGGAAAATTACACGCCCATTATGGGATAAATGGTAAAATCGTACAAAATAAACGCGCATTGGTAATTTGGTATCCTACCTAAGGGGAGCTCGGTAACAAATTTCCTTATGTGGAAAATTGAAATTGCGTGGAATTTACATTTCCGATGTTTCGGTTGATTTACGTCAACCAAACAAGAACTCCAATGTTCAAATCCTCGGATTTTGTTATTACGCATACCAAACGACCCCTTAGAGCAAGTCCAACAGATTTGCTATAATAGAGATTTTGTCAATTTTTAAAAAATTTGTGTATTTTTCCACTCCAACAGATTTGCTATCCCATTTGCTATTATAGCAAAATTGATGAGTGAGAAGATTTGCTTTGCTAAATATGCAGAATGGCAAATAAATTTTGAGGAACGGAATTCATGCGCATTGCAAAAGAAAAAAAAGTTATTTTTGGCAAATTTCTTAATGCAAAAAAAAAAAGAAAAAAGGAAAAAAGTTATTAATAAAATCTCTAAAGTAGAGATACTGTTGGATTTAAGTAAAAAAATATTTGGAGAATATAGGGTTTCCATTCTCTATTTTAGAAAAACTTTTGGAGAATCTGTTGGACTCGCTGTTATTATACTAGTTGTTCTATAATACAAAGTTGTCTGATTAATTATGACCATTGTGCACCTTGTTACCCATTTTTTTATAAAAAATATTTCGCATATGAAAAGCCATGAACAATCTTCTAAACTTATTAAAAATTAAAATTAAAAATCTTAAGATGGTGTGATTAAATCACGGAATTTTTTAAAGCATGAAATTGAAAAAATTAGTAATGCTTTGGCTTTCAGGCAATATTACGAAAACGAGGAGTACATTTGACTTTGGGGATTATGACCTATGTAATGGTGCATGGAGTTCAGTTACCGAGGAGATTCTGGCTACTCTTAAAGCAGCAAAATAGAAAAAACTATCTAGCTCTGTGGTCTAGATTGCTGGACCACGCTAATTAGGGCATTAATGTAATCAATCTACGGTCTAGATAGACTTTGGCTAAAGCTTAAAGCAATTAAGGATACGAGGTCTACGGCTAGGTACTCTAGATGCCATGCAACACACATTCACACAGTGATCTTCATGAGATCGATTTGGCTGTTATTTAATTTAAATCTCTCTGGTGGGCTACTCAGAGAGGAACAGATCATAAATTTGCCCAAGTCCTAGCTTTTTCATGCAACAATGACAACACATTTGCCATTTATATATAAATAAATAAAATTCTCCAATAAAAAACAACATATTGTACAAATTCAATATGGTACAAACAAATACTAGTGTGGAATTTTGTTTCTTTAAATTGATGGTATAATTTTCTGGTAGCCAAGGGAGAGGTCAATGTTGAAATGAAAGTGTAGGATGTTGTAAATAGGCTAATGATAAATGGATGTAGAAGTAAATGATTGGGAGCATGAGGTAGAATGATGAATGAATGGGGAAGGGGTGGTCATGATCGATCTCTCCTAGCTATATTTATGCCCACAAAAGAATTTTAAATGGGAAATATCATATATATATATATATATATATATATATATATATATATATATGTGAATGCTTGATTGTTTGATCTTAGTGTTGATTTGGCTCCTCACCTACCACTAGAAGCATGGGGTGAATCATGATTCATGCATGTATTCTTTTGGGGTGCAATCAACCATGAAATCAAATGGGTTAGATGGTTTTTATCTTCTATTGTGCTTTTTTTTTACAATATATGTTTAAAAATGTATCGTAGGTAGTCTCAATTGAGACTACAGACAAATGTCGATAAGTCTCACTTTTAAACTTGACATTTTACATATTAACCATGATCATTATTGTATTATTGTTGATCTTCTTACTTTCATGGCTGATCTTTTCACTTTTAAGACTGATTTTTTACATATTACTCATGATTATTCAGTGAGACCAAGTATAATACGTATTTATATGGTATAATTAAACCATTTAATTTCAGTGATTATTCAATGAGACCAAGTATAATACGTATTTATACTATTTTATAGCGTGTTTAAGTAAAATATATGGAGTGAAATAACAATTCTTAAAAAAATAAAAAATTGAGCATATAGAGTTGTTCCAGCTAGCCGTGTGCCTCACAACTCACAAGTCATTGGTCATGAAATAAGAATGTCATATTTTGTCCATTTCTTGATAACAATTTGCTATGCGAATTATTTCATTCCATCACCGTCTTTAACACAAAAATCCTATATTTGGAGATCCTACATTATGGAGCTCCCAAAGAAAAAGGTGACATTTGACTATACACTAAACATAAAAAATCATCGTTCTGGGGACTCTCGAGCAGTTGGGATTTCCGCCAGGATTTGTATCGATTATTCGGCAGTGTCTGTTTTCGGTGCAATTCTCTTTCATCTTGAATGGCGAGGAGTTTGGGCAGCTAACGCCGAACAGAGGTATTAGGCAAGGGGACCCTCTTTCTCCATACCTATTTATTATCTGCTCGGAGGTGCTTTCGATGCTACTCGCGGATTTGGCAAGGGCGGGGCGGATTAGGGGAGCCTGTGCATCCCCTAACGGACCAAGAATTTCTCATCTGTTTTTTGCAGATGATACCCTTCTCTTTGGCGAGGCATCGGAGGAGGAAGCGAGACATATACAGTGGGCATTGGCGTTGTACGAGGCCATTTCTGGACAGAAGATAAATGTGGATAAGTCGGGCGTCCTGTTCAGCCCTAACAGGGCTTTGGATATCAGACCGAGGATATGTAACATTCTGAAAATTCCGGAGGTGGAGGCTCATGAGAAGTACCTTGGGCTACCTACTGTCATTGGAAGGAAGAAGGGGGAGATATTCCAGTCCATCAAAGATCGCATCAGGCAGAAGATTGATGGTTGGAATGAGCAGAACTTGTCGAAAGCGGGCAAAGAGATTCTGATAAAGTCTGTTCTACAGGCTATACCGAGCTATACGATGAGTTGCTTTCAGCTTCCAGATTATGTGGTGGAGGAGATACATGGTCTGTTGAGCAATTTCTGGTGGGGGGGATCCTCTACGGAGCGGAAGATTCCATGGGTGGCTTGGAAAAGGATGTCGCGTTCGAAAGGAGCTGGCGGATTGGGCTTTCGAGACCTAGGGGCATTCAATAAAGCGCTCCTAGGGAAGCAGGCATGGAGGCTTCTCTCGCAGCCAAATTCGCTGCTAGCTCAAGTTCTCAAGGCTAAGTACTACAGGAATGGTGACTTGATGACTTCTGAGCTCGGGTCGAGGCCGTCCTGGGCCTGGAGGAGTATTCATGGAGCTTTAGGGTTGGTGCAGAGTGGAGCTAGGAGATCGATTGGTTCGGGAAATGGCACGTCTATATGTCAGGACCCATGGATACCTTGGTTGGGCAACTTCTGGATCCAGCATCCGCAGGCTATTCCAGGAAACTTGCAGAGGGTGGCTGATCTGATCGATAGGGATACAGGATGGTGGAAGACGCATTTATTGAACCAGCTTTTCACTCCGGAGGAGGTGGTGAAGATTCTGGAGATACCATTGAGGAACTTGAACTCGTCGGACAAGTGGATATGGCACCACACTAAACACGGTGGCTATACAGTTCGGACGGCCTATCACGTGGAGGTGGAAAGCAGGCAACAGAACCTAGCTTCAAACTCAGTACAGGAGGAAGCGGCGACTTTCTGGAAGAGGTTCTGGAAGTTCAGAGTTCCGAAGAGGGCACTTCACTTTGCTTGGAGGTTGTGTAAGGATTCCCTGCCAACGGTGGCGAACCTCAGGAGAAGGGGAGTAGAGGTTTCTTCTACATGTCCACTTTGCTCGGAGGAGGACGCGGATACGACAGCTCATCTATTCTTCTCGTGTGGCTATGCCAAGTCTGCATGGAGCACGGTGGGGTTACTGGGAAAGGTTTCGGCGGCGGAACAACCTAGAGGAGATGCCTGGTTTCGGAAGCTGCTGAAGGATGAAGATGATGATTTCTGTTCACTGGCGATCATGGTCTGCGACGGTATCTGGTTTCAGCGAAATAAGCAGATATTCGAGCAGTCCCACACAGCGTCAGCTGCTATGGCCGCGGGGGTAGTGGCAAATCTGAGGAGTTACAGGGAGGCCCAGCAATGGAGGGAGGAGACGTCAGCTTCATTATTGCCGAGGACGTTGCTGAGACCGCCAGACCCAGGGATCCAGATCAACTTCGATGCTGGTATCCTGAATGGGGACGCGGGATTAGGGGTGGTAGCTATGGGTTCAGATGGAAGCTTTATTCGGGGTGTTGCACGGAGAATCCCGAATGTTAGTGACCCGTCCCTCGCAGAAAGCCTTGCTCTGGAGGAGGCCCTCATCCTTGCCGCGGAGTTAGACCAGCCGGAGATAAAGTTGGTGGGGGACGCCCTCCACGTAGTGCAGATGATTCACCGGTAGACAGAATGTTCGGTGCACTGCTTGGAGACGATTCAGAGACTTCAAAGCTTGTTAGAGAATAGCAACTATCTAGGGCCCTTCTGGGTCCCTCGTAGTGAGAATTTTATAGCGCACTCTCTAGCTAACTATGCTAAGTCGAGCCCCCTATTGTACGATTCTTGGGTCACACCCCCAAGTTTCTTGTCATTCGTTTCTGGACGATTTCCAGGACCCTGAAGTTGAATGAAATTAATTACATTTTTCAAAAAAAAAATAAAAAAAATCATGATAAAACACACATAAATGTATAGTAGAATAATACAATGTGCTAAGCATTACAATATTCACGAATTAAATAAATGAACCTCTTCGCAATGTAACGCTCTGAGAATATGTTATGGGATTTTTTCCCCCACAAAAAATCCTTCCACAAATACAGTATATTTATCTCAATTATGGCAGGTTTTCCCGTGTCATACTCGGACTCAAACAATTCCAAATGAATCCTTTCCCAATTACAATCAAATCAAGTACTATATTATTAAAAGGTTTGCTCGATCAAAGGAAAAGCATGCATATATAATATTCCAGTTTTGATTTAAATAATACCTTAATAAAATTTTATTATCCATATAAAGATTATCATACTTAATAATATTTAAGCTTTTATAGTTTGAAAAGTCTTTTGTAAAAAAAAAAATCACATTTTCATAGCTTTGATGTGGGGCAAATCCGCACTAGTAATCGGGACCTCAACTAGCCGACGTATCCGAGAGCTTTTGGATGTGGATTGCTGGTGAAGTATGAATGTTTCTCGCTAATGACTCCTGGCTATCCGAGCTCCTTACTCTCGGATATGACTTGCTTTAGACATGTCCTCCGATGCCTGCAAAACAAGCCCCCGGGGTAGCGTAGCTTCGGTGGTGATGATGAAATTTCGAGCTTTGAAAGATAAAAGCTCTGTATTCAAGAGTTAGTGAACTTACCTGTAATGGCTGATTGTGGCCTCTATTTACAGGCACTTTGGACCTCCCTCTCTCTCTCCCTCATCATCATACGTCACCTCCTTGTACCTTGCGGGGCCCTCCAGCACGTGAATGTACCTCCTCATGCCTTGTCATCGCTTCTGATCACGTGAGTATGCAGCTTCCTGGAAGATGACTTGAATCCGAGTCATCTTCTGATTTATCTATCATCACAAGCCCCCTAGACAGAGGTTTCCAGGTTCCGAGGTAGGAAGCCTTCTGTCTTATTTTCCCCTTTTCCCTCGGAATCGTCTCCGATACTCCACACCGTTTTGCCTCCCCTTCTGATGCACGTGTCCATTGATTCTCCGCGTGGTCCCTACCGTCATAATGGCTTGGCGCCTCCCAAGATTTTTGAGATGCCCGCGCGTTTACTCTTCCCTATGTTCCTTTACTTCCCTTCCCGCCATCATTACTTTTCATGTCCCCCAGACAATTCACTTTGTCTTCCCCCTTTTCCATATAAATATCCTCCTTTCCTTCTCCCATATTCCCCCATGGCGCTCACTACACTCCTTTTGGTGATGCCTTCTTTCTTTTCCCATATGTTTTGAATCTTCTCAGGCCACCTTCTTCACGGTGATGTGCTAACATCTTTTCCTTTTTTATGGAAGCTTGGTAGTTCCATTAATGCATCTACACCACTTTCCGGTTCTATGATTCTGGATATTCGTCGCGATTCTTGGATAGTTTCTGAAACTCTTCTAGGTTTGGAATCCGCCGCTGGGACCAATAAGCTCTATATACCTTCTCCTCTCTCGATCACCTTGCCTCGGGATCCTTGGTTATTCAGATTGCAACCGGGAATGGGACTCCCGACCCCCGTGCATCAAGCTGGGTTCCTCCGCCTATCGACTTGCCCTTCTCCTACCGTCTCCTGGGTATAATTCCTCTCCCCCTTTTCCTCCTTTCATTGCCTTACTTATCTTTATACTAATTCGTTGTTTCCTTTCAGCAACCTTCTTTTCTTGAGGATTCAGCTCGTTTCCATTCCGCCGAGCGTAGTGCCTCTTGGCTGAACTGGATCCGAACCCTGTTACGCCATGCCCTCTGAGCTCGTATTGATGACATCTGACTCGACCACTCTTGATCTGGCATTGCCTGAGCCGTTGGATGTTACCTGCCCTTTGTCCGAGGAGATCCATATGTCTCAGATACTGTGTCAGCTAATGCTTCAACTACCGACGACTCCGAATCCTGCCTTAGTGGACCTTTTACGTGGACACATAGTTGCTTTTCAAGCTTTGGTCAATCCTCTGGCATGTAGACGTTACCTTTCACCTTCATGTACATTTCATGGTATATGTGCTTGTCAATCTTCCCGGTTGTAGGCCTTTCCCTTCACCTTTATGTAGTCTCATGGTACATGTGTTTGTCAATTTTCTTTGAATAGCGACACCTTTCCGAAGATTAGCCCTCCAGTCTGGATCCGAAGATCTATCTTTGTTGTTTTTCCTCGTTCCGAGAGCATGCCCTTTCCTAATGTAACTTTATATTTATCTCTTGTTATTGTAATCGTTCGCCTCTTCTGTATTCCTTGTTTTCCTGGTATCGTTAGCATTCCTTCCTATATGTTTTCCTCTGTAATGGATCTGATGGCTATATTTTGTAATTCCCCTTTATATTTTGCCTTTATAATGTAATAATATCCCTTGTTTCCGACACGCTATCCATTCTAATGCTTCTCTTTTATTGCCGTTATCTAATTATTATCAATGTTATTTATTATTATTTTGTAACCTATCATTTCCTCCTCGGATAACCTAGAAAGAGAAGACTTCCTAGATTGGGTTTCCGAAGAGGCACCTTTCCAATAATAACCTATCCTTCCCCCCTCGGATAACATATTTTCTAGATTATGTTTTCGAAGGGGCGTGAATAATTAACCTCCACCTTATTCTCTAAGGAAATATGACCTAAGAAGCAATATTTCCACAGATTCAAGCCGACGAATATCTTAGAATATCGGGATTGTAAACTTACCTTTTGCCAGTGGCTTCGCCTAAGATGCTTCTTGAATCCTTCCTACTCCCTTATGTGTGCTGCCAGATATCCTATCTGGTATTCCGACCTTCTTTTATACCTGTCACTACCTCGAGATTAGTATTCCCTTATCCGAGGCATGGGCCTATAAGACTGCATTGGCTGATTCCCTTTAACCTTTTTCCTTTTATCATCCATAGAATCTCCTTAGGTTGGCTACAATCCACCTCCTTGGAACAGCTTCCCCATTCTTAAATTCTAGTACATAACTTCCTCTTGGGTGAGCTTCTATTACCTTGTAAGGTCCCTTCCAATTGGGCGCCAATTTCCCTTGCTTTTCCTTGTGGCTATGGTCATTTCTCCTCATTACCCATTCGCCAACCTTATAGCTTTCTTTCCTAACCCTTATGTCATAATATTTTTTGACTCTTTCCTTCACCTTTGCCTCATGCAAAGAGGCCTTCTCTCTTTTTTCTTCTATGAGGTTGAGATTCATCCGACGCTCTTCCTCTGCCTCCTCCTCATCCAAGTTATGAACTCTGATACTTGGAATTCCCACCTCAGCAAGAATGATCGCCTCTAGCCCATACACCATGTTGTAGGGAGTCTCTCCTGTCGCCGAGCTTTCTGTAATCCTGTGTGCCCATAAAACGTTTGACACTCCCCATATCCAATTGCCTTTGGCTCCCTCTCACCTTGCCTTTATACCATTAACAATGGTCCTGTTTGTTACCTCTACCTGTCCATTAACCCGTGGGTGAGGTTCTGCTTTATTCCGTACTTTGCACACCAAGACTTGAACGGATCATTCTCAAATTGAGCTCCGTTGTCAGTGACTATGACTCTAGGTATCCTGTACCTGCAAATGATGTTTCTCCAACAAAATTTCACACAGGTAAACCCTCGGATATTGGTTAATACCTCAGTCTCTACTCATTTTGTAAAGTAGTCTATGGCCACAATGAAGTATTTAAATCCTCCTGGTGCCGTTGGGAAATGGCCTACCAAGTTTATTCCCCACCTTTGGAATGGTCATGCACTAGTCACGCTTACCAATTCTTCCCTGGAGGCTGGAGATGTGAACCAGATGGGCGAATCTTTGGCACTGCACACATCTCTGTATGTAATCTTCGGCATCTTTAAAAAAGCCTTAGGATGTTTTTTGCCACTGCCATGCACCCTTGGTGACTGCCGTTCGGTCCTTCATGCACCTCTCTTATCAGAGATTCTCCCTCATTTATTTCTACGCACTTTAGAAACGGCTGCAAATACCCTCTTTTGTATAGCAATCCTTCATGTAGTGTATACCTCGGAGCATTTACCCTGATCATTACAAGCACCGGAACCGCCTGAGAATTAGATCCAACAGCACTGAAAGCATTCACACGATACTCAATACAAGGGGCGGATGTACGTGGTAACGCAGGGTGCACGTGCACCTCGCAATTTTATTTTTTTTATTTTTTTCCTTTTAAAATTTTACTAGGCTAATTTAAAATCTTAAAAATGGGTGCACCTCTTCATTCGCAAGCTGATTTCTTAATTACTTTTCCAAATTTTACAAACTATTTTAATTGTTTACATTAAATCAACTTTTTTATTAATTTTACTTCTACTCGTCTAATTTTTGAAAATCTAAATTGACTCTTTCAAAGCTATATCCTCTGCAAAAAAACAAAAAAATATTATTATTTGCTGAAAATGATTAGAGAATTTGAATTGTACTAGAAACTTGACTTACTATGGTTGTTGAAGTGAAGTATCCTTTATTTGATTACTAAATATTATAATGACACTGTTTGTTATTTTTGAAGGTTAAAAAGTAGTATAGAAATTAATTATATAGATATTAATGTCAAGTAGTAATTTTGCTACAAGTATGGAATAATTTTCGGCAATTTTTGGTTGAAAAGGTTTGATCAGCCCTTAACATTATTGTAATTTTGGCATTTTATTTTCCCATGAGAAAGATGTGTAATTTGGGTTTTATTTGATTTTAGATATTATTCTTGATGCGATTGTAATTCAATTTCAAAAACAACTAGCAGGCTCTACCGTGCGTTGCACGGCGAATTTTGAGCACTTATTAATTGAACTTTTGATTATGAGAAATTCTTGGGTGAGACCTGTCTTTTTAGAGACAAGGGCCAAACAAGTCTACCTACATACATAAAATTAGAGTTTCCATATTTCGGGGGTCATATTGTAATTAGTTTATATTCGGCGCCTTAGTGTAAGAAGCGCTAAACATTAGGGGCTGAAATGAAAAACATAAACAATAAAACAGATCTGACTGCCTTATCTCTCCGGCAAACTTCGCGACTCCCCGGCGACTGCAATTCATCGCGAGTCTAAGCAGAAATCGATCATTTTTCATCCACGTTTTGTTCCATTCGTTGTGGGTTTTCATTTTCTATAATTATTGGATTCAAAATCAATCTATTTTCTCAAGATTTCAAATTCTATTTTAAATATCCGATTTCAAAATCGTGATTTCTGATTTCAATTGAAGCCAGAATTCATCAGATATGAAGAGATTTAAGCTTTCATGTGCATGATTTGACAAGTTTGGCGATTCCGGAATTCAAAATCCGACTCTGTAAAGTGAGAAGGAGAAGGGGAGAAGGAGGACGGAAAGGCTCAACAGTTTGGGCCAAAGAAATTAATCCATCACATTTAAAAAAATCAAATTGAAACTTTAAAAAATCAAATCATCAATTCATGTCTGGAACAAAGGAACAAAGGAAAAATTAAAATATCAAACAGAAAAAATCAATCATTACTGTAAAAAATTCAAACTCAAGTAATAACTGGAAAATATCAAAGAAATATTAAAAAGATCAAATAGAAAAAGATCGAGTAATAAACATAAATGATCAAGTCATTACTGCAAAAGATAAAAGCTCAAGTGATAACTGAAAAAGATTAAAGAAACTATCAAAAAGATCAAACAGAAAAAGATCGAGTAATAAATATAAATGATCAAGTCATTACTGCAAAAAAAAAAAAACTCAAGTGATAACTGAAAAAGATCAAAGAAACTATCAAAAAGATCAATCAGTAATAAACATAAATAATCAAGTCGTTACTGCAAAAGAAAAAAAAACAGAGAGTGTCAAAAGCATTTCATAAAGCACAAATCATCAAGTACATAGATGATAACATAATTCATAAAAAACTCAAGTGATAACTTAAGAAAATCATAGAAAAGAAAAAAAAGATCAAGTAATAAGCATAGATATTCAAGTCATTACTGCGAAAGATCTAGGTCAAATGATAACTGAAAATATCAAACATAAAAACATCAAATAATAAGCATAGATGTTCAAGTCATTACTACGAATAATCAAGCTCAAATGATAATTGAAAAGATCAAACAGAAAAAATCAAGTAATAAACATAGATGATCAAGTCATTACTGCAAAAACTCAAGCTCAAGTGATAACTGAAACAGATCAAATAAAAGTTCAAAAAATATCAAATAGAAAAAGATCAAGTAGTAAACGTAGATCAAGCTATCAAAAATATCAAAAATATCAAGTACTAAACACTAATTATCAAGTCATTAATGCAAAAGATCAATATCAAGTGATAACTGAGAAAAGGTCATTGAAAATTCAAAAAAATCAAACAGAAAATTCAAGTAATAAACATAAATGATCAAATCATATTTGAAAAAAATCAAGAAATAGAACATTACAAAAAACTAAATGACAATTAAAGAAAAAGATCAAACTACTAATGCAAAAGATCAAGTCATTTATAAAAAAGATCAAGTCATTAATATAATTTTCTGATTTTTCCTTATTGGTTTATCACATTTTGCCCCAACCATTCAAGTCTGCACGTACCAGAGACAATGTTCGCCGGCCGGTAACATGAAATCGATGATATTGAAGCGATGATGCTAATTTTTAGGCGGTTTTCGACGCGGAAGAAAACCCGGTAGATCTCATTCATTACTACGTAAAAAAACAATCGAAGACCTACAAATCTCGACATAATTTGCGACATGGATAATCGATCGGAATCTTATTTTTTCAACCGGTGATATGATTTTTGCATTGGAAAAACTATGAATAAAAGTTCACCATGCAATGTACGGCTGTTTTACGGAAACTTCGCTGGCTAATTGATGAGAAATGTCGGCTGTTTCTCGTACCGGTAACTTAGACATCGCCGGAGTTGCAGGCAGCGGGGGAATAGAGAAAGAAGATGGAAAGAAACTTGTTTTGCAATTAAGTCCCTATATTTAGGCGTGTTTTTTAAGTTGCACCCCTAATTATGAAAAGCCTACATAGTCCTTGGTCTCTGTAGAGACAGGTCTCAAATGAGAATTTGTATTTGATTATTATTAGATTGCGTGATTATGTAAATGATAATTTTTATAAATTTTAATATAATTTTATTTAAGAAAGAAGAATATACAGTTAGGTCTTGTTTGTGCTAAACTAAATTGAGTTGTATTAAAATAAAGTGAAAATTTATGTATTTAAAAAAAATTAGTGTGACTAAATTAACCCGAATTTAATCAATTTCCTTTAACTTCTTTATCAAAGTACATTCTATAACCTTGTCTAAAGATCTCAATCTCTCTATACCCCAAAGTCAAATTATGTGTCTGTTTCACTATTTTATCCAACGGGGTTCATAGATGGTAGTCTTTCACTATAATGAAAACGAACAAAACTCAATTGAGTTAATTAATTCAGCTAATAATTAATTTTAAAAGGAAGGAACCGAAATTCATAGATGCAACCATAACCTAGTCTAGAAGTTAAAAAATAAATAAAATGTATGAAATGCAAATTTAGGAACGCTAAAATCTTTTTTTTTTTTACTCAAACAAATTCGATGAAACACCACTATTCTAAAATTACTCAAACAATAATAATAAATTTCACATTAGGCAAGCATATTATATAGTCAAGATCATCTTAATGCGAATATTTCATTTGTATATAGGAATCGACAGAACAAACTTATAAGGTTAAAAACCCCTTATTTGATTATATCACTGATTATATTTCAGTCAATTCATATATTCCACAGACATAGTTTGGCTCCACCACACAAAGTGCGGTGTATTGATCACTTATTAATGTAATATATTAAAATATAGTGACTGTAATACTTGATCAAATAAAATTATTGGATAGATAAGTATTTTAGGTATGAAATTAATATAATTTACTAAAAGAGAAAAGTTACAATAAAATAAAATTAGAGGGAGTATAAAATGTAAAAATGTTTAAATAGAAATATAGTTATATTTTAGCTAAAATAATTAGTATTGTTAAATTCTTATTCTTAAAATTTATCTTTTTTATTTTTTTTGGTAATAATCTAAATATAAAATGTAGATTCTCCGGGTGAAAATGGTAGAGTGCATATTTTATAAAAGATGCTGTATTTTTTCCCCTATTTTTATTACCTAACAAACAATAAGTAAAAAAAAGTTTCTTTTTTAATTCAAATTTTATGGATTGTTAAGAAATTTCAAATGAAGAATAAACATTTAGTGATGTAAATTGTTTTTATCAAAAATAATCTGATACATAATTATCATGTTTTGGTACACAAAATATTATGATGAGTTAAATGTAAAATAATAAAAATAAAATAATAACGACATGGTAATTAATTTATGATGTTACCAATCAATTAACTTCACATATGAAAGTATTTTAAAAGGAAGAAAATATCTAATTTCACCTAATTTAGAATACAAAATATTTTTATGCTAATAATCATAAAGAAAGGAATCACCAAAAATTACCTAAATCCAGTACAACGTTTACATATTGAAAAAAATATATAAATCAACATAGATAAAATATATAATAATAATACATTAACATAGTTACAAACTTTCTTATATAATGAAAGGGACTCTATTTATCTCCTTTATTTTTATACCAAAAAAACATAAAATTATTTTTTTAAAATACAAATGTGAAAGTGAAAATAGAACCATCAACTAATAATAAAATAACACATGATCATAGTATGTAAAGGAATGCCAAACGTTGGTATAGGTCTCCCTTTTATTCAAACAAAATATTATATAAATGAAATAAAAATTATATTTCTCCCTTCGATAAAGATTAGGTGGTCACTAATCAGTTCATATATACAATCACTTGCCTTTAGAGATTATAACCATCCAAACACAATATATTACAACGAAGATGATAGATCAGTATACATGACAATTAATTAAATTGAGTTCCACCATATAAAACAAAGAGCTCAACTATTCATCAAATAGGCTATGATAAAAATAAGGCCAGCCTGCTTATTCTTCTGCAAACTGAATGTATATTGACATTGTACAACTATGGCTTAAAGATCTCTATATACACTAATATAGAGTTCTGAATATTTTAGCACACACCGCGTGCGGATCGAATCCTCAGCAAATTCAGCAAAAGGCTTCTCTAAAACAAACGATAGTCTTCAGTCATGGCCTCGAATTCACGTTCATATAAGTTCGTGTATTCATCTGCATGCAAGGGAGATGAAGAAAAGCTGTACCTTCAATGGAGGAGAGAGAAACAAACAGATCGATCGGAGGGGTTTTGTACGTGTAGATTCCAACCAAAAAGGTCTTCTTTTAAAAAGAAATTACTATTCTATTCATAGAAATAGAGATTTAATGATATATTTATGTAAACAACTTCAATTCTCCGATCCTTATGAATACATCTTAAATGACAAATAGCATGGTGCGGAAAACAAATAATGAAAGGGAAACTAACCCGTAGAAGATGGATTTCCGTTCAGGCGGTGAACGGGTGTACGGAGAACTGGAGATGGTAAACTGGTACATCACCGTTGAGCAGAGATTTGATTATTTGACTTTTCCAATCAGATCAGATAACACCACACTATCAATCCCTGACTCAAGAGCGAGCGCCTTAAGTAAAAACATCCCACTGTACAATACCATCAATCAGAGATATTGATAAAATCAACTGGAACCCTTGTAGCACTAAGTACCTGTTGATATTTATGCATGATCGATGATGCAACTGCGGTCCTGTGGCCGCCGGACCCAGAGAGTCGTTGACGATATCTCGATCATGACTCTCAACGATCATGCATATATACTAACCTTCTTGGGCTAAAGATCCTTGAATATTTTGCTGGAAGAGTACTTAGGACAAATATTTTGTGTTCTTAATTAGTTAAAATACATGCCAGGTTGTAGTATAAAATATTTTGTGTCCTCATTTAGTTAATTTCTGAAATCAAATATACAACACATCAATTACAAATAGCCAATAATTGACGTAATTAGGGTATACATATATATCATCTGAGATTATATATAATATTATTACGATTGCCAATTTAAAGATTACCATATAAATATCTTTTTATTATTCCATATTTTTAATCTGATAAATACCATATTTTTAATATGGACACTTTAACTTAAAACATGGACATTTTAACTTAAAACATGAACACTTTAATTTGAAACATAAAACAAATATTTTAACTTAAAACATAAAACATGGACGTTTTAACGTGAAACATGTACACTTTAACTTGAAACATAAAACATAAACATTTTAACTTGAAACATAAAACATAAATATTTTAACTTAAAACATAAAACATGAACGTTTTAACGACACTTTAACTTGAAATATAAAACATGAACATTTTAAATTAAAACATAAACATTTTAACTTAAAATATAAAACATTGACGTTTTAACGTGAAACATGAACATTTTAACTTGAAACATGAAAATTTTAAATTGAAATATAAAATATAAACATTTTAACTTAAAACATAAAACATGGACGTTTTAACATAAAACATGGACGTTTTAACATAAAACATGGACGCTTTAACGTGAAACATGAACACTTTAACTTGAAACATAAAACATGGACATTTTAACTTGAAACATTGAAGTACACTGTAGCAAACACTGTAGAAAAACACTGTTCACGCGCAAAAACACTGTAGCGCGTGATTTTTTTTAAATTTTTAAAAATTGCAAAATGGTCCCTCCTTGATTTTCTTGATTGCACTATTTATAATTTAGTCCGGTCACTATATAGTGACGGTCACTCCCAAGACTTTTCCTTAATTAGTTTAGCTTTAAAATTTAATAATTTGTGCAAATTATAATATATTAACATTAATTTTATTTCTTATTGTCACCTTACTTCTTCGAGTTGGTCTCTTGGGTGACCGTCACTATATAGTGACCAGATTAAATTGCAAATAGGATATAAGTTTAAAAAATATGGAGGGACCAATTTGCAATTTTAGAAATTTTTTAAAAATCACGCGCTACAGTGTCAAGCCACGCGCTACAGTGCCGAGCCGCTACAGTACTGATTTGCTACAGTATCGAGTTGCTACAGTAAACACATAAAACATGACCAGTTTAACTTAAAACATGAACATTTTGATTTAAAACATGTACATGAACATTTTAACTTGAAACATGAACATTTTAACTTGAAACATGAACATTTTAATTTGAAACATAAAACATAAATATTTTAACTTAAAACATAAAACATGGACGTTTTAAAGTGAAACATGAACACTTTAACTTGAAACATAAAACATAAATATTTTAACTTAAAACATGGACATTTTAACGTGAAACATGGACACTTTAACTTGAAATATAAAACATGAACATTTTAACTTGAAACATGAACACTTTAATTTGAAACATAAAACATAAATATTTTAACTTAAAACATAAAACATGGACGTTTTAACGTGAAACATGGACACTTTAAGTTGAAACATAAAACATGAACATTTTAACTTGAAACATAAAACATAAATATTTAACTTAAAACATAAAACATGGACGTTTTAACGTGAAACATGAACACTTTAACTTGAAACATGAACACTTTAACTTGAAATATAAAATATAAACATTTTAACTTAAAACATAAAACATAAAACATGGACGTTTTAACGTGAAACATGAACACTTTAACTTGAAACATGAACATTTTAACTTGAATTATAAAACATAAAACATGGACGTTTTAACGTGAAACATGAACACTTTAACTTGAAACATAAAACATGGACATTTTAACTTGAAACATTGAAGTACACTGTAGCAAACATTGTAGCGCACTGTAGAAAACATTGTACACGCGCGGAAACACTGTAGCGCGTGATTTTTTTAATTTTTAAAAATTGACTTGAAACATAAAACATGGACATTTTAACTTGAAACATTGAAGTACACTGTAGCAAACATTGTAGCGCACTGTAGAAAACATTGTACACGCGCGGAAACACTGTAGCGCGTGATTTTTTTAATTTTTGAAAATTGCAAATTGGTCCCTCCTTGATTTTCTTTATTGCACTATTTATAATTTAGTCCGGTCACTATATAGTGACGGTCACTCCCAAGACTTTTCCTACTTCTTTTTATCTAAAAGTAATTAAATTCCATTTCAAGATTTAGCAAGTTAGTTTATCATGTAACCGCTACAAAATTTATCATGTAACTGCGACAAAATTTCTGAGCAAACTTAGTATTTATATAACTTTAGCAATATAGAAGGCCACAATTTTAATTTTGCATAGGGCTTCCAAAATTTCAGGACCGGCCCTGCACACACACTCATATATATATATATATATATATATATATATATTTTTTTTTTTTCATATATTGAAACCATATGGTGTTTGGAGAACTCAGAATCATATTGATGCTTGGTCGATTTTTGGATTTGGTTGGACAAATTTCGTGATTTTTCTATACTTATTCATCAGTTAAAATTAATTCTAGTTTGCAATCGTTGGTATTGAGATTTGGTCATCGTGATAAGAATTGGATCGTTAATGGAGACTTTGTAGCTGTCGGTTGTGAAGTTTAGACCGCAATAGTAAGATTGTAACGATGTTGAGATTTGGGTTGATGATAAAACTTAAACAAGTTGACGTGAGTTTTGGGTCGTCAACGGCTAAATTCCGCTTTTCCTGCGAGGATGTTCCAATCACTACCACTTCTATTTAAGTATTATTTCAAACACATTTGACCTCTTTTGATAGAAAATCAAGTAAATTTTTTATCTATTAATTAATTTAATAATTTCACCATCCTTAATTAAGATTTTGTCTAATCGAGAATAGAAATGTGAATTCACAATATAAGATTATGGCGAATCTACAAAATTAAGTGTAATTTTATTTTACACACTTTCGTAACACTCTATAAATAAAAAAGTCAAAAGAGTATTAATTGTTTTAACACTAAATAACCGAAGAAAAATATGTATTAATTAATTACTATTTTTTATAGAAATTATGCCAAAATTATAGTCTAACTTTTAAATTATAAATGTTTCACCGCCCTTAATTCATATTTTTCTATATATTACACACTTTATAATTATAACACTTTATATTACAACACTTTTTAAATGGATAAGTTAAAAAGAGTTGGTATTTTTCCCGAAATGGTGTGAACCGCAGGTCAATTAAGCATAGTTTGACGAGAGAGTGAGTTTAAAGTTTTATAATAACGGAAGCAAATAAAGCACAGGATGGGTAATAAATTACCGCTACAGGTGTTCCACTATCAGAGCGAGTCAGTGAGTACAGAGAGAAAGCAGAAGACAGTAGCGAGTAAAAAATGGCTAGAGATTCCATTTAACCCCAGCTCTTAACCATGGTTAACCCCTTACTCCCTCCCCTCAGTACTATAAGTGACCAAACCGCACCTCCCTCTGGAATTCCGCACCATCTTCATTTCCCCCCTTCTCCCAATTCAGCCCTCTTCCTTTGACCGCCACTCTTCCCGGCAACTGCAATCACTCACCGGCGCCGCAGATCAATGTACCGCTGCTGATTAATGTGATTGACTGGAAGTGAAGGAGTAGTCAGTTTTGTGTTTTTTCTCTGGTTCTGGAATTTTCCGGCGGAGATGGCGGAAGCGGGGGACGGGAAAGCAATGCCGGAGGCGGAGAAGAAGAAGGAGCAGACCCTGCCGTTCTACCAGCTCTTCTCCTTCGCGGACAGATACGACTACGTTTTGATGACCGTCGGCAGCCTCGGCGCCGTCGTGCACGGCTCCTCCATGCCGGTGTTCTTCCTCCTCTTTGGCGAGATGGTGAACGGCTTCGGCAAAAACCAGACCGATTTGCACAAGATGACCGCCGAAGTCGCGAAGGTCCGTCTGTCAAATCAAGCTTTGACTCATTTCATCATCAATTAATTTTCCTTAATTAATCACGCAATTAACCTAATCAGATCTGCTTCTGCTAATTTTTCAAATTGCAGTACGCTCTCTACTTCATCTACCTCGGCCTCATCGTCTGCTTCTCATCCTACGCCGGTAATTAGCAACTATTCCATTCAAATTTTTTTTTTGAATTTTTCATCATTAAATTAATCTGCAAATTCAGTCCCGTAACGTGCATCGAGATTAGAGACGTTAATTAATGTGCTTAGGAGTCAGAAGTGATGAATGAATGCTAGTGGGTGAGTCTCTGAATAATATCGGTTTCCGTCGTCCGTGCAAAAGTGGTGTGACCGAGTGTGTGAGTGTGTGAGAGAGAGAGAGAAAGAGAGTGAGAGTGAGAGTGAGGCCAGTGGGGATGCACGTGGCCCGTGGACGGTCTTCTGTCATTTTCCGCCTTCACTTGTCAATTTCCGTTTACTATATTACACTTTTCTATATTATCCTATCTCGGTATCATCCATCTCTGTCACTCTTCTCTCTGCTCACTTCGATACTTAGCAAATCTGGGGGTTTAATTTCCAGGTGCCCTAATATGGACAAAAATTGCATCAACGCCATTCGTGACAAAATTAAATTTAATGTCGGTTGTTGAATAATTGATTAAATTTGGAATTATTGCAGAAATTGCATGCTGGATGCACACCGGAGAGAGGCAGGCCGGAGCTTTGAGGAGGAAGTACTTGGAGGCGGTGCTGAAACAGGACGTGGGATTCTTCGATACGGATGCGAGAACAGGGGATATTGTTTTCAGCGTTTCAACGGACACTCTACTAGTCCAAGATGCCATCAGTGAAAAGGTTGGATTTTTATTGTTTTCTGGGATTGCATTTATTGCAAGGAGTATCATTTTTTTTGGAGACTTTGGTTCTGAAATCTAACGGTGTAATCTTGTATTCACTTGATAGTAGCATTAACAAGGAAATGATCTACTAGGTGCTATGGGTTGTTGCTTTTCAATTAATACTGCGGGACCATTTGAAACTGTTCAATTTAATTGAATTTATATCTTGGTCACAATTTGGATGGCACGGGAAAATGAATGATTCTTGAGCATGTATGTCCGGAAATTATTTCCAGTGCCATTATTGAGTCCTGCTTTTAGTCACATGTAATTGTGAGTACTTACTTGGTTTGTTTAGTAATCCTGTTTTATTGAAGTGATTATGGAGATAATGATATTGTTTAATGTTAATAAAAAATTTATGATTTTGTCATCTCCCTTTGGGTGTTTCAGGTGGGAAATTTCATACACTACCTCTCTACATTTTTGGCTGGTTTGGTGGTTGGTTTTGTGTCAGCATGGAGGCTAGCTCTGCTGAGTGTCGCGGTGATTCCCGGCATCGCTTTTGCTGGTGGTTTATATGCGTATACTCTCACCGGGCTGACATCCAAGAGTCGTGAATCTTATGCCAATGCTGGCATAATTGCTGAGCAGGTTAGGCTGTGATTATGTGGATAGATTAATGTTTCTTTTTCTTGTCCCCTTGTTTGTTTTTCTCTTCTATTTCCACTTGATGCACTCCACATTCGTGTTGTTGTCTTGGTCCCTCATGTTATCTTTATTTTAGTCTTTGCAAGTCTCTATAATACTGCTGATCAGAATAATGATCTCTTGCATGTGCTGCTACATAAAGTTTCTTGACCTTTTCTTACTAACATAATAGCTTTCCCTTAGTTGGCAATTTGGCTTTTGGAACACCCTTTTGTAGCTTTTTTTTAATGATTAGGTTCACTTTTTACTTCCACTTAATTTATTCACAATTTGTACAATACATATCTGAAACAGTAGATCAAAATTACATCTGGTAAGATTTAATGATCCTTAAGAGGAAAAAAGTGAATGATCAAAAATTAAGTTCTTCTAATTGATGTGGATCGATCTTATTGATAGAGTTGTTTCATACTACCGGATTCTTGTGTTTTAAACATCAACCATTTTATAGGCGATTGCTCAAGTCCGGACAGTATATTCATACGTTGGGGAGACTAAGGCTCTGAATTCATATTCAGATGCAATTCAAAACACTTTGAAGCTTGGGTACAAGGCAGGGATGGCCAAAGGACTTGGACTAGGATGCACTTACGGCATAGCATGCATGTCATGGGCCTTGGTCTTCTGGTATGCTGGAGTGTTTGTGAGGAATGGAACAACTGACGGTGGAAAGGCTTTCACTGCTATCTTTTCTGCTATTGTTGGTGGCATGTAAGACATAATTTTTACTAGATTATCTCAGTTTGCCACTGGAGAGAAATAGAAGTGAATAACAGTTGCTAAAATGCTTAACAATTTCAGGAGTTTGGGACAGTCATTTTCCAACCTAGGAGCATTCAGCAAAGGTAAATTAGCTGGATACAAACTAATGGAAATTATCAAGCAAAAGCCAACAATTGCACATGACCCTACCGATGGGAAGATCCTGACCGAGGTCAATGGAAACATTGAATTCAAGAATGTCGTCTTCAGCTATCCCTCAAGACCTGATGTTATTATCTTTAGAGATTTCTCTATTTTCTTCCCTGCTGGAAAGACAGTGGCGGTCGTTGGTGGTAGTGGTTCAGGAAAGAGCACTGTTGTCTCCCTGATTGAAAGGTTCTATGATCCTAATCAGGGTAATTCACTCTTTATCATGCTATATGGTTTCATTATATGATGGCATCAAATAAGAGTCTTACTCATTTTGAATAATCTTATCCTTCAGGACAAATATTGCTGGACAACGTGGAAATTAAAACATTGCAGTTGAGATGGTTAAGGGATCAAATTGGTCTGGTCAACCAAGAACCCGCACTCTTTGCCACCACCATACTTGAAAATATCCTCTATGGAAAGCCTGAAGCAACCATGGCTGAAATTGAGGCTGCTGCAACTGCAGCAAATGCTCATGGTTTTATCACTTTGCTACCCAATGGGTACAATACTCAGGTATATGATAAATACTTCAATTTTACTGTACATCATAATTCTACTAGATCAAAATAGGTGAAGATCATGCTATTTTGCTATCTAGAAAAGTTTCTAATTAGTCTTAAATTCAAGGTGGGTGAGCGAGGTGTTCAACTCTCTGGTGGCCAGAAGCAGAGAATTGCAATTGCAAGAGCTATGTTGAAGGATCCCAAGATCCTCTTGCTGGATGAAGCAACAAGTGCACTTGATGCTGGTTCTGAAAGCATTGTTCAGGAAGCTTTAGACCGTCTCATGGTTGGAAGGACCACAGTGGTGGTAGCTCATCGCCTCTCAACAATTAGAAATGTTGACTCCATTGCAGTTCTTCAGCAAGGGCAAGTAGTTGAAACTGGAACCCATGAAGAACTTGTTTCCAAAGCTGGGGCATATGCTTCCTTGATCAGATTCCAGGAGATGGTTGGCAAGAGAGATTTCTCAAACCCATCCACGCGTCGATCACGCTCATCCCGGTTAAGCCACTCATTGTCTACCAAGTCACTTAGCCTGAGGTCTGGAAGTTTAAGAAATTTGAGCTATCAGTACAGCACAGGTGCTGATGGCCGCATTGAGATGGTTTCAACAGCTGAAACAGATAGGAAAAATCCAGCACCACATGGTTACTTCTGCAGGCTTCTGAAGCTCAATGCTCCTGAGTGGCCTTATTCACTCATGGGAGCTATAGGGTCTATTCTCTCTGGATTCATTGGTCCAACTTTCGCTATTGTGATGGGCAACATGATTGAGGTTTTCTACTACAAGAATCCAGCCAGTATGGAAAGGAAAACAAAGGAGTATGTCTTCATATACATTGGAGCTGGTCTTTATGCAGTTGTTGCCTATTTGATTCAGCATTACTTCTTCAGTATCATGGGAGAGAATCTGACTACAAGAGTCAGGAGAATGATGCTTGCAGGTAGAGAAGACCTTTGTTCCTTTTGTCATTTCTCACTCAATCTTCATAATTATTCCTCCTTAGTTACTAATTATCAATTTTCATATCAAATCTGTCAGCAATCTTGAGGAATGAAGTTGGATATTTCGACGAGGAGGAGCACAATTCAAACTTACTGGCAGCTCGCTTGGCCACCGATGCAGCTGATGTGAAATCAGCCATTGCTGAGAGGATTTCAGTGATCCTGCAAAACATGACCTCACTTCTCACTTCATTCATAGTTGCTTTCATAGTGGAATGGAGGGTCTCCTTGCTTATCCTGGGCACCTTCCCTCTTTTAGTGTTGGCCAACTTTGCTCAGGTACAATTCTCCTTTTTTCTTTAAGTAATGTGACATTTATTTTTCTTTTTTTAGCCATCTGTATAATACTACATGCAGTTGAAAATTTCTGGTTAGTTACTGTCATAACAGTCTTCCAAGGTTTTGTCGTATGGTGAATAGTTGTTTGTGAATCTGTAGAATCTATACTTGATCAGGGTAAAAAACAATGTGGCAGTTTCCTGGTTGGATGCACGTGCTTTCTTCAGAATTCACAAACACTTAAAACTAATTTTATACTATAGGACTCCAATGCCCTTAAAGTGCGTGTCTTATTGAATAACTAATGTTTCTCGAGGCAATATATGGTTAATATTTTATCACTAAGGTCCAAAATTCAAATCTGTGCTGGCCCCTTTTTTTGACTCAACACTGTTATTATAGAGAATACTACAGTTGGAAACAAATATGTTGAGCAGTGAAGCACATACTCTCCCAGGCTTCCCTCCATGCCATTTCTACGTTTTCCCCGGATTGAATGATCGTATTTTTAATTATTGTTGTACTCATATTGATTTTTAAAGTCCTTCAATCATTTCTTCTTATGGGGAAAAAGATATAAAAAGCACCTTTTCTTTTCTTTATTTCGTGTTCTTGTCATTTCAAGTTTTTTTGTTGCCACTACAAACAGTGTACTCCAATTAATGATATATCTCTACCCTTAGCTCATTAGAAGATTAAGCAAATTAGTTTATCTGAATTAATGAAATTATGGCTTGACTGGCAATCAATTGCATGCAAGGGATTAATTTCCTTAAACTTAATGCCGGAGAATAATGAGGAATCACTTTGTTTAATTAGTGTTAATGTTTTCATTGAACAGCAACTATCTCTGAAAGGATTTGCTGGAGACACAGCAAAAGCTCATGCTAAGACCAGTATGATTGCTGGGGAAGGAGTGAGCAACATAAGAACTGTTGCAGCATTCAATGCACAAGACAAGATGATCTCCTTGTTCTCTCAAGAACTCCGTGTCCCTCAAAAACGCAGTCTTCGCCGCAGTCAAATCTCCGGCCTCCTCTTTGGCCTCTCCCAGCTGGCACTCTTCTCATCAGAAGCACTGATCCTATGGTACGGCTCCAACCTAGTCAAGAAAGGTGTCTCCACCTTCTCCAAGGTTATCAAGGTCTTTGTGGTCTTAGTAATAACAGCCAACTCAGTAGCTGAGACAGTTAGCCTAGCCCCAGAGATCATCCGAGGAGGAGAGTCTGTCGGCTCTGTATTTTCCATCCTAGACCGGTCAACGAGGATAGACCCCGACGACCCTGACTCCGAGACAGTTGAAACAATCCGTGGCGAAATTGAACTGCGCCATGTTGACTTTGCATATCCATCAAGACCTGATGTTATGGTGTTCAAGGACTTCAGCCTCAGGATCAGAGCTGGCCAAAGCCAGGCTCTTGTTGGAGCCAGCGGCTGTGGCAAGAGCTCGGTCATAGCCTTGATCGAGCGATTCTATGATCCCCTTTCCGGAAAAGTAATGATAGATGGAAAAGACATTAGAAGGCTGAACTTGAAATCATTAAGGCTCAAGATTGGTTTAGTCCAGCAAGAGCCAGCTCTCTTTGCAGCAAGCATCTTTGACAACATTGCTTATGGTAAAGAAGATGTTTCAGAAGCTGAAGTTATCGAAGCAGCTCGAGCAGCAAATATGCACACATTCGTCAGCGGTTTGCCCGAAGGCTACAAAACCCCAGTTGGTGAAAGGGGGGTTCAACTCTCAGGTGGTCAGAAACAAAGGATTGCAATAGCTCGAGCTGTTCTGAAGAATCCAGCTATCCTTCTCTTAGACGAAGCAACGAGTGCTCTGGATGCCGAGTCAGAATGTGTTCTTCAAGAAGCTCTGGAGAGGCTGATGAGGGGCCGTACCACCGTCCTGGTAGCCCACCGGCTGTCCACCATTAGAGGCGTGGACTGCATCGGAGTGGTGCAGGATGGGCGCATTGTGGAGCAAGGAAGCCACGGCGATCTGATCAGCCGGCCCGACGGGGCTTACTCCAGGCTCCTGCAACTTCAGCACAGTCATATATGAAACTAGTAAAACTACTGTTGGTTTGGCTTTCCTTCCGAGGGACTTGGGAACTGACTTAGTGTGGAGTGGTAATCATTAGTCAATCCCTTTCATCCTGTTCTTTGTATTAACCTTTTTTTCTTTACCTTGTTTTCGGTTTTTTCGAGGGTGATAGTTGTAGATAAATGTGACAAGAAAGCTATGAACTACCACTCCATTCCCAATGGAGGAGATCTTTATTAAAAGTTATGCTAGCTTATATCTATAGTCTCTCTCTACACACTTTAATTTCAACAATGATTAAAATTTATCGCTAGTACAAACGATGCGATAACTTTCATTCGAGGTGATTTTTAGAGAGCAATACTTGGAAGATGAGTTTGTAAAAGGTAGGAGCATGATTAGGTTTTGGGAGCATGGAAGTTTAAAGGAAAGTGAGAGTGATTTGGTGTCTACCACTTTGAGAAAGATAGAGATAATGCTTCAAAGCGATTACTGAGTGTTGAAGATGTTTCTGCTATGAACTTTACGTACACTTTGTTGATGATTTTTGTGGAAAAGGAGGCAAACTTGAAGTCTAGTTTTCACACTTTGGCCCCGTGAAAGTAAAAGCGGGAAGTGGTGGGGTCCCCGGGCAACTGGAACTCCTCACATGGCGATTTTGCTATACCTTGGGCCTGGGACCCACCCCGAAGCTTCAAAACTTGGCAGACAAGAGCAGGGTGAATGAGTGGGTGGAGAGAAAGAATCCCAAACTCTCTGATGAATCTGTCATTTTATTCGTAACAATTAGCGACACCATTAGTATTTAGAGCCGGGATGGGTGCACATTTTATATCTACTACATTAACATGATATAATCGTAGTCAGTCAGGTGAGGTATATTTTCACAGTTTGATCGGTGTTTTAAAGTTGGATCCATGATTAATGGGAAATGGAAGCATCTTCTGTAATATAAATAGTCTGTTGATCGAATAAATGAATCTATCTTCCCTTTCTTAATTAGTACAAACAATGGCATTGTTTAAGCGACAGAACGGAGAAACGAGGGGTGTCATCGGAAAGAAGACAGAGAAAAAAAAGGTCAAAATTTCCAGGATAGCAACTGGTACAACAGACGAGCCAGACAGAGCACGGGCGTTCTTGCGGCTAACAGTGTTCACATTGACGTTTGTTGGATCAAACACTGTATTCATATGATAATGCCATTCACGTTCTTTTGTTTTCATGATTTTGATTTCACATTGCCACAGAAATTGACATTTTAAATTGGCGCCATTATTATGAGGAGGAAAAAAAATAGGCAAACAGAATCTCGTTTGGAGTTTACTGCTGTGGCAAGCCCTGAAAATGATTTTATATACTTACTATACGTAAAGGATTTTCATATGCAGTTTATATATTATTTTGTCTGAATTTACCACTGTTTCTCTAAACTTAACTATTTCAGTTCACTTGATTCATTTCCCTTTATTTTAGTTTAGCAGTTGAATTATGTGAGTATTACCTTTTGATTAATTTAATACAAATATTTAAGTTCATTTTAATTTTTAGCGGATTTGATTTAAATCAAGTGGAAAAGAACATGATTAAATACAGCCTAGCAATTTTTCGATTGCTGCTCCGTATCTTTGGTGAATTGGTATTTCATGCCCTATATTTTACTTAAACATGCCGTGAAATAGTATAAATACACCCTAAAATAGTGTAAATATGCCCTATAATATATTTTTTTTCTGATTTTTAAACCAAAATTATTCTATAGTTGCGAAATATTAAACACGATTTAAATATATTTTCTGATTTTTCAAAATCAAATTATTTTTTAAGTATAATTAAGGCCCTTTTTGCTAGAGTTTCTTCGTGGATCAGTTTCGTTCAATTCATTTCAGTGAAAATGTAATTTGATGAAATTCAGGTTAATTAAGTCATATTAATTACATTTTTCAATACATTAATTCACTTCAGTCTAGTTCAGTACAAAAAAAAAAATTAGCTCTAGAAAATAGGGCCTAAATAATAGTTACAAATTTTACAATACGTAGCAACACCATATTTTGAGGGCAAATTCTCATTTGAGACCTGTCTCAAATGAGACCTGTCTCAAATGAGACCAAAGATTATATGAGATTGCAATTGATTGAATTTGTCGTTGGTAAGCTTTAAACCCGCCAATTTCCTTGATAGAATTTGTCGTTGATGAAATTGACAAAGGAAATGATCAAGAAAATTGACCGAAAGATCAAGCAATTTGAACGAAAGATCAAATTAATTGAAAAATCAAGGCAAAACAAAAATACTCAAGGACATTGATTGAAAAATCAAACAAACTGACTAAAAGATCAAGCAGGAACAGTAAATACTCATTCACCTGCTCTTGGTTTCCACAAGTACAGGTCTCACCCAAGACTTACTCTATTTTGAGTCATTGTCGTGTCACGTGTGTGAACGAAATGGGCCAAAGTACCTTTGACAATGGGCCACCTAACATGTAGTTGCAGGTTTGACTTAACAAGTTCAGGTCGTGGTCCAATTTTGAGGAAGGCAGCCCAAAATACATGCTATAATATGGGGCTTGCAATTCACAAAGTCAGGCTTCTGTTCACAGAATTAAAGATGCAACAAAATTTGACATTACCAAAACAAAAAGGGAATTATTATTTTTTGAGAAGGTCTGCTGGACAGCTTATACTTCATTTGTTTTGTTTGATTTTGTTTAGATTTGTTTAGACCGCTTGTATTTGTTTGTGTTTTTCTAAATTTTGTTTGTCTTTCTAATTAAATTAGTTCAGCCCTGTTTACCAGATCTTATCTGTAGATCAGTTCAGTTCAGTGAAAATGCAATTTGATGAAATTTAGGTTAATTCAGTCATGCTGATTCCATTTTTCAATACATCAATTTTCACTTCAGTTCAGTTCAATTCAGTTCAGTTCAGTTCAATTCAATTCAGTTCAGTTCAGTTCAGTACATCAAGAAATAAACTCTAGTAAACAGGGCCTTCATCAACACATGAAAACAGTTTACGACAAACAAATCTTAGAAATACACAAACAATAAATACATGAAATATTATTTGTTCTATCATAGATTGATGGTAGAATGATTTCACTCAAGACTTTGTATTATTTCTCTATGAGAAAAAAGTCTTATAGTAGCGTTTCCAATGGAACTAACATTTAATTTAATTTAATTTTTCTATTACAAGTATAAAAAAATTACTTGTCAACCAAATTCATAATGTCAGTACTATTACAAATCGAAAAACCTAATAACAACCTGTAATAACACTCTCAGTAAGAATGGAAATGGATTTTGAATCCAGTCCAAATCCATGATTTAAATCCATTTTATACACATTTGAATGTTAAAATTTTAGATCAAATGAATATGGACCTGATATGCATGTATAATTGTTTTAGCGGATTTGGATATGGATTTTACTTCTTAAAATTTAAATCCAATCCATGAATTAATTTAATTAATATATAATGTATAAAAGTAAGAGTTAAGTAATAAAAATAATTTATATAAATGTGAGATATTCTATATTTTCTAATTTTATTAGGATAACTTTTGTATGATCATATTTCAACTGGAATAATATGATAAATGTGATAATTGTATTGCGTAATAAAATGATTTACACTATGAATTTTTGAAATAAAGTATAAGAAAATACAATTTATAGATGGATATGGATATCATGGATAAAGCGGATATGAATTCAAATATTCAAATTTTAAATCTAATGGATTTGGATCAGATATGGATTTAATCATTAAAATGTGCATTTGGATATGAATATGGTAAGATCCAATCCAATACAATCCATTGTAATCCATAACTCTTGGGGATATTAACGTGCTAACATCAAATATCACAATGAATTGTCGGAAATGAATGTCTCTCGCAACAATTATTGCTACAATCGGTGATATGCTAAATTTGCAATACAACTTGATCCAAAATATGATCTATACTCACATTGAAAAATACAAATCACGAACGATAAACATGATTTGTACATTTATATACCGAGAACAATAAACACAAATCACAAAAATATAATTTTTACAATCAAATCGAGAATAAAACATCAATAGGAACAACAAAATTAAATATCTAATAGTTCAAATCAAAGAACATTTATTATGTGTGTTATTCAATAATATAAGGAATCAACAAATAAAAAAAATACTTTCCTTTTCCACATGACAGGGAGATGGGGAGCAAGATTGAAGAGAGAGGACACAAGAAAAGGGTTTTGAAGGAACCATGAATTCACGATGATGATATAGGCCAAACTTTGCAGCCACAAAGAAAAGAAGGAAAGCTGGTACCTACCAGGTCACAAAGACTCATCCCAGAGGAAGTTGTGTGCTGGAATATTCATATGGCAAGGCAATGCCGAGGCGATAGAACATCACCAACCTGAGAAGATTCTATGGGTAAAAGAATCGGATCAGGGACAATAGAGAGAATAGGCTCGGTGTGGATACGCCGCAACCTTTTGGCATGAATATGTCCTAGAATTGCTTAGTATTGGATAATACTTTGTAATAGAGAACAGTCGGGACCTCGGGGTCGTTCTCACGATGGTGCCCCCTAACAAGATGATTTCGGCAAAGAGAAACCCAGACATTTAAGAATTATAAGGAAAAGGGGATGAATGAAATTATATTTGATCTATTTAAGGAACATAGACTCGAAAAGGGTAAAAGAGACATTCTGGTATTAAAGAATTTTTTTAATACGCTTAGACCATATGAATGCGTTCGACCTTAGGAGATCTCTGATGACTCAATCTTCTACCTTCTCTCGGGCGCACTTCTCAGTCTCCTCGTCCGAGTCAACGATGTAGACGATAGCGTCGCCCTTGGAGGAAGGGAAAGATCTCGAAGTAGCGGAGGCCTAAAGATCGGTTCTTCTTTAAGCTTAGCATCTTTGCCTCGGCCTAAAATATTTAGCTCCCGAACCCCTTTTATTTCTTCGATGCATTGTTGAACGTGCTCCATGTCCAATGAGAGATTTAGATCCTCATATCGATGATAGGAAAAATCGACCCGAACACGCTCGGAAACACGATATAAAGAAGGATGGAACGGGTTAGAATCTCCGAAAATGAGGCACTGGCACCCTTCCAAAGCCTTTAAATAAGCAGGATGACCTTTGTTACTTTCTTGAAAGAGATCGTTAGCTTTCATATAAGAGACAAGGTTATTGAGGGCTTTAGGGATATCAAAAAAGGGTGGCCCGTCTTGCCTCGGCTAAGCGAGATAAGGTGGAAGGATAGCCGAAGTGTTTGAAGACGATCCTGTAGTGATCGGCTGCGAAGAGTAAGCTCCATATTCTCAGATTCCAGGTTGGCAATTCTTTTCCTTTCCTTGGTCTTGGCTTCGATACCTTACAACTTCTCGATAGCTCAGGAGTAATTACCATATACCATTTTGAGCTCCTCCTGAGTTCGACGTCGTAAGTCCTCGTGGATGGATTGCAAATGGTTAATGGTTTGGTACGCATATCCGGCTTCGCTAAAATAGGAGGTGGCAAGTTGTAGACAGCGCCGAAGGGCCCCAAACCAGGACCCGATGGTCTTTAGATACTTAGAATTCAGAAATGGCCCCCATGGTGGGAAATTCATAAAGAAAGAATATGAGACCGGCCTCAGAAAACATCTTTTCCCATTGTTGGCCGCTGAAGTGCCATTCGGCTAACTAAGAGCTTAATGACTTGCATCGGAGGCAGTCAGGGGAAATAATCTCGTCCGAAGGGGGACGGGCACCTAATACTCACCCGACCAGTCCTAATAAATGATGAAAGACAATTTAGAGAAGAGAAAAGGAATAACGAGAGAAACAAAGATAGAATGAAAGGAAGAATATTATAAAACAAAAGATTATTCCGTACAAAGATTAAGGCAAAACCCATCATGGGTAAGGTTACAAAGAATAATGTAGTAAAACAACAAAGAAAGCTGAGAGAGCTATACTTAGAGTTCTCACGCTCCTCCTCCTCCTCCGTAGGTCGACCCTCGGTCGCGGCAGTGAGCTGCATATGCTCTTGTGCGTTTTGAATTTCCAGCAGAGGCTCCCCGTCGACAAAAACAACTTGGAAATCGAAGAGGTTAGGATCAAAGCATAACTCGGTGTAGCCGTGCTTACTGATAGCAAGGCTATGGTTGGGAGATTCAGGACAAATCTCTGAGCGGTTAATATCGTCTTCCTCAGGGTCGGAATCAGAAAGTTCAAGGTATTGACTTGCCGGTTCTTCCAACCCCTTCAGAGCCAAGGCAGTGGTTGGGGGAGACTTGGAGTGCAGAGCTTTCTAAACTTTAGGCGCCAACGACCTAAGACTGCTCCCACTAGTGCAGAAAGCTTGATTAAAGGCTTTCAATGGAAGGCTGTTCGTTGAAAAATTCAAGAAAACGTTGTGCAACAATATTTCCGATATTGGAATCTTGTAATTCTAGGAGCTCTATCATTAGACAACTTTAAAAAATTTTTAGAAAACGGTCAAATCTGAACCGTTGTCTAAAAATTTTAATGAACAGCGTTTTATAATACAAGTTGGCCAATGTAATAAAAGACGGCATTTTTTTAGAAACGCTGTCGAAACAAAGTAGTTTCCGATAACGGAAGCCCAGTTCCGAGATGGGAAGCAAAATTCTAGTAAATAATTTTTGGGTTCCGAAGTTGGAAGTAAAGAAGTTAGCGATTAACCGGAAAAATAAGCATATTTTCGATATGTAGGACCAATACCAATATATATATTTAGGTTCCGAATTCGGAAGTACTAATAAGTTCCCGATCCCGGTTATTGTAGTAACCGGAGCTAAATTTTGACTTTTTAAAAGTTTGACCGGCGTAAATATTTTACTGTTTCGACATATTTTACGTAGAATCTCATCATAGTTCCGAGATCGGAACCTTATTCTAGTACATTTTTAGGTTCCGGGATCGGAAGTGAAAATAATTTCTCAATCCCTATTAGTTCCGGATTCGGAACTAAATTAAAAAAAATTGAAAATACGTTAACCTAAAATACATGACTATAGTTTTCGGAAATCTAGCAGGAAAGAGATACTCAATTTTAAAGGGTCGAGTTGGAAGACTATATAAATAAAGGGGCAATACCTATATATTTAGGATCGGGTAATCACTTGTGAATGTCATAAAGCTTTGTATTTGTGAAGAAAGAATTGGTGTGTTCGAAGATTCGTGATCCGTCTACAACGAACAAAACAAGGCAACGAACAATACAAGGTTATTAGAGTATCCACAATGGTGCTCCTTAAGTGCACTTTTCTTAATAAGGAGCAATCCTTAATTAAGAAGGTCCATTGTAGAGTTTTAAGAACAACTCCTTATTTAGGGAGTGATTACCTCTTTTATTGTGCTTGACTAGCCAATAAAAACATTACTCTTGCCATTGAGTATTTTTTTAATTATAAGTTTTAAAAAAAATACAGAAAAGAAGTGCTTCTTAATTAAGTATTGTTCCATTGTTAGTGTTGGGTTTTTCCTTAGTTTTGCTCAAAATTGATTATGTGGCACTTAAAAAGTGCTCTTTATCTTCAAACCATTTTGGATGCTCTTACTTGCTTACGAGATATTGAATACATGAACTATCATATTTTACAAGATTATTTGGGGCTTTTTATGTGAATTCATTGATTGAGTAATTTAATTGATATGATATAATTATATTGTGATTTACATTGCAGGAGTATGAACTTGGATCGTATTCGTATTGTTGGATCGAATTTTCGAACATCTACTGAATATAGGGAGTTGATCGAATATTTCATTGAAGTTGCTTCTAATCATGCGAGAATGAAGAATATGTCGATGATACGATGTCCATGTAAGGATTGTAGGAATGATGTGTATCTGGGGGAGCGGAGATTACGCTCACATTTGATTATAAGGGGATTTGAGGCTTCATATACCAAGTGGATATGGCATGGGGAAAACGTAGATGTATGGGATGAAATCAATGATGAATGTCATGAACATTATTAATAAATAGAATTCGTACCAGATATCGGAACTAGGGGTGTAAATGAACTGAACCGTTCATGAACAACTCGTGAACAACTCGGTCAAAGTTCGTGTTTGAACTCGGTTTGACCAGGTCGAAATCGAACTCGAGCTCATTAGTTAATAAATGAGTTCAAACTCGAGATCATAACTCAATATGCTCGTTGAACAGCTCGAGAATAATTTATATGTACTATATTTAGAATTTATAAAAATAATTTACATGTCTTAAAGAAGGTAATTATATGTTTATTAATTTTGGTTCTTTTCATTTATTTATTTTAGTCTTTTTGTATAAAAAAAACTAAGAGAATACATTTTGAATAAGATATGACGTTATGAAGATTGAAGAAAGAAGTAAAATAAATCTTGAGGGAAAAAGAAAGAGAAAAAGGGAAGGGAGGAAAGCTTGAATCCCACTTCGGTGGCAAGAGAAAGGGAGAAATCTTCTCTAAGTTATAAATTGATCTCATTTCCTAACAATTCTTAGTCCAACTTGCTTTGGTGGATTTCCATGTGCAAAGCCATATTTAAATGTTTGGGCTCGAATTGGGCTTCTAAACATTAATAATAATGATCGAGCTCAGATTCAATGGGGAAAATGGGAAAGTTGCATTACAGAAAGTAATAGAAAAGGAAAATACAATCACTGATCGAATACACAGAATCGATACCTTCCATGGTAGTGATTTCCCTCTACTTATATCACCTATATCCATCCTAACAAACTAACTGTTAAGTTGTTAGGAACCGCCCCTAACAGAATGGTCACAATGGTAGCTCCGCCTCTTAAAGGATCATGTTGACTCCATAACAGCTAGCTGCGTAAATGACTAATATACCCCCCACTTGCAAAGCCAAGTATGACAATCCCCTCCTCTTATAAGCTACTGTCCCAATTTGTTGCAGCACTTCAAAAGGGCCACAGTACCTCGAAAATAGCTTATCCTGAGCAGATTGGTGCAAGGACAACTATCTATGCTTGTGCACTCTCAATAACACCCAATCTGAGCTCTCTTCAGCTAAACTTGTAGCCTTTGTTGGATTGACTCCCTGGCTTTGAGCATGTCAGAAGCAGCAGGTATAAATGACTCAGTCTGAAGCCCTAGAGGAATGTGCAAGGGTTTCACCCCCATATAAAGCTTCATGAGGTGACATGTCAATGCTCACATGATGACAACTGTTATACCACCTCTCCGCCAAACTCAGCCAAGACTTCTAGCTGCTAGGAAACTCCCCACAAAAGCATCTCAAATAAATTTCCAACACTTGGTTGACCCTCTCAATCTGACCATCAGACTGAGGGTGATAAGCAGTACTGAACTTCAGCTGTACCCCCAGTTTACTGAACAACTTCTTCCAAAAATTACTAGTAAATACCTTGTCTCTATCACTTACAACGGACTCAGGTATTCCATGCAATTTGAAAACCTCATCCAAGAACATAAGTGACACCTGTTTAGCTGTGAAAGGATGTGATAGAGGCAAGAAATGGGCATACTTGGTCAACCTGTCAACTACCACCAGAATGGTGTCAAAACCTTGAGACAGGGGTAGTTTTTCCACAAAGTCCATTGAAATGTGGCTCCATGACTGTGTGGGAATTGGCAGGGGCTGTAGCAACCCTGGATAGTGACAATGCTCCACCTTGTTCTTTTGACAAACCTCACATGCCTGAATGAAAGTGATGATATCCTTCCTGATCCCTGGCCATGTAAATACAGATAAAGCTCTCTTGATAGTGGCACTTTGACCAGAATGGCCACCAATAGCAGAAGAATGAAGAGCACTCAAAATATCCTTTCTGACTCCATTATTACACCCCACATAAATCTTATGATTCTGCTTCAATATGCCATTACAAAAATTGAGCTCCCCCACCTCTTTGGTTTTCTGTAGTAGTAATGCCTTAGCAATAAGATCCTGAGCTTCCAAATCCCCTATGTAACTATCCTCCAACTGTTCCAACCAAGTAGGAATGAGAGATGAAGTGGAGAATTCTTTTCTGAAACAGAAGCTGCTTTCTTCACCATCAGTCAAAAGCTTGATAGCTCCTCTGATTGGAGTGCCAACTAGGTCAGGTATACTATCTGCCTCCTTCTCATCCATGTCATTATCCCAAACTGGAGCTTCATTCCCCTCACTGTCCTGTTCCACCACCTCATCTTCCCTCTGTGGCTTTCTTGACAAGGCATCAGCCACAGTATTTGATTTCCCAGTTTTATACTGAATTTCAAATGTCAATCCCAGTAATTTTGTCATCCATTTGTGTTGGATGGCACTGTGTAACTTCTGTTCCAGCAGATATTTCAAGCTCTGATGATCAGTTTTAATAATAAACTTGTTACCCACCAAATAGTGTCTCCATTTATCCATTGTCATTACCAAAGCCAAGAGCTCCTTCTCATATGTTGAAAGACCCTTATTCCTTTGGCAAAATGCCTTGCTCAGAAATGCAATAGGCCTCCCTTCCTGTAGCAACACTGCCCCCATGCCACTGTCACATGCATCAGTCTCAATAATGAATGGTTTCTGAAAATCTGGCATTCTCAAAATAGGTGCTGTGGTAATGACTTTCTTCAACTTCTCAAAAGCCTCAGTTGCTTCATTATTCCATGCAAACCCATCCTTCTTTAAAAGATCATGTAGTGGTCTGCAAATTATACCAAAGCCAACAATGAATCTTCTGTAGTATCCAGCCAACCCCAGAAAACCCCTCAACTCCTTAATAGTTCTAGGAAGAGGCCAATCCAAAATACCCTTAATCTTTTGCCCATCCATCTCTACTCCTTGCTGTGATATGATGTGCCCCAAATATTCCACTTTGGCTTGAGCAAACACACACTTAGAACCCTTAGCATATAACTGATTCCGTTTCATCACAGTGAGCACTTCTTGGACAAGAGATATATGCCCCTCCAAATTTCTGCTATATATCAAAATATCATCAAAGAATACTAGAACTGTTTTCCTCAAAAATTTCTGAAAGACCTTGTTCATTAATGCTTGAAAGGTAGCAGGGGCATTTGTCAACCCAAAGGGCATTACAATGAACTCAAAATGTCCACTATGTGTTTGGAAAACAGTTTTAGCAATATCATCCTTACAAACTCTTATCTGATGGTATCCTGATCTACGATCCAACTTGCTAAATACAGAAGCCCCTTGTAACTCATCTAGTAGTTCATCAATTACAGGTATAGGAAATCTGTCTTTAACAGTCAAGTCATTCAGCTTCCTATAGTCTATACACATGCGCCAAGAACCGTCCTTCTTCTTTACCAACAGTACTGGGGAAGAAAATGGGCTAACACTCTCTTGTATCACCTTATTCTTGAGCATCTCCTGCACTTGGTTCTCTATTTCCTGCTTGTGAGCATGAGGGTACCTGTAGGGTTTGAGCTTGAATGGTTCAGAACCTTGCTTAAGTATTATGTGATGGTCAACCTCCCTCTCAGGTGGAAGACTACTGGGAACTCTAAATACATCAGCAAAATCAAGCAAAACCTGTTGCAAACCTAAGGGTAATTTGCTCACATGAATGCCAGGCATCCCCTCTGAATCCTCATGCTTCCCCATAGTCACTGCTTCCTCTGCCTCTTCAACTGCTGTGGCAGTCTGCAAATAATCCCCAGAGTAATGCCCAAAATCAGCTTTTCCTCTCTTGTTCCAGCCTCTAGTGTAGTCATAGTGCAGGTGGGAGTATGATTCCTTCCTTTTCCTTAGCTCAGACAACCTCTTAGCCTCCAAGTCCCTAAGTACATGGAACTTGGTATGATCATTGTTCCCGTGCAAAAGGTACTGGTTTCCTTCATAGTGGATGTATACATCTTCAGATCTGAAGTCAAAAGCCACTGGACTTGATAATACCGGCCCAGAGCCCTGCTGGGCCAAGAAAAGGGCCCGTGGCCCAAAACCAACCGAGAGGAACCTTTCCCGGTCAGAGACATGTCCGGACAAGAAAGAGGACAAGAGAGGACAGATGATGACAAGAGAGGTGGTCCTGCAGCTTATCGTCAAGGGAGGCAAAGCTCAACTATAAATACTAGCCTCCTACAGTGAGCAAGGTAAGTGACTTATATCTCTCTATTTCATATTGAGAGTCTTTCCCGTACGATTTCCCCCGCATCACTACCCCCGTCTCATCATCACGCCGGAGCTTCTTCCCCGGGACGCCGCCCGGGGATTGTTTTGCAGGGTTGTTACGGGTATCTCAGCTAGGAGGCGCGGGTAGCAACAAGTGCGGGGACCCGGACGGTTTTGGTAGCATCAATTGGCACGCCCAGTGGGATCTTTCCACCTTCGCATGATGGAGTCGCCAAGGAGAGGGCGCGGGCGCCCTAAGAAGAACGCGACACCTTCAGGGGGTGATTCTCTTCCACCCCCGGGAGACGATGTGACCTTGAGGCAGTTGCAGGAGGAGGCTAGACACCAGCGAGAGCTAGGGGTACCGCAAGACGGCCACGTGGAAACTGCCTCCGACGAAGCCTACTCGGAAGGAGAATACCAGGATGAGCAGGAAGGGCTTGGGCTCGCGGGGGATGGCACCACCCGGGGCCAGGGACCTGAAGCCCGGGAGGAGGGGCAGCCCTTAGTTAGTACGGAGGAAGTGGCGGCCTTGGAGTTCATGAGAGCCAACAAGGAGTTGTACCGCCAGTGGGTACTCTCCACCCGGGAAAGCCTGAGGCGAAGGGAACCCGGGAGGAACCAGGCAGGTCCTCTAGGGGGGCACCAAAGAGAGGTTATTGATCTGGACGGAGCCGTTCAGCCGCCAAAGCTACAGGGGCGTGTAAATTCCTCCACCGTCCCACCTTCTTTCCCTCCGAGTTTCGGGGTTGGAGGGGGAGCGGCTACGGGACAACAATCGAATCTGGTTCCACATGCTCCACCCTATTACCCGCGTTCCAGTTGGGGGGCGGGACAAATTGGGTATGACCTGCCAGTCATGCCGGCGGAGCCGTTTGGTTATCAGGCCCCTGGAACCCAGGGAAACCCGATCTAGTATTCCGGACCCATGTATGGATCAATGGGGATGAACTTCGGTTACCCGGAGAGATACTATCGGGAGGACGATAGGATACAGGGCTATCAGGTGGCACAGCAGGACCCCAACTCCTTGGAGGCTCGACTAGACAAACTGGTGGGAAGAAATGGAGCTAAACCTACCTCCCCTTGGGTACCTCGAGTGCTCGCGTACCCATGGCCGCCGGGCCTCCGGACCCCGGAGGGAATCCCAACATATAATGGAGAGACAGACCCGGAGGAGTTTGTCAGGACGTACCAGAACCTAATGGTGTCAAGGGACTTCCCGGAGGAATTAAGATGCAAGCTGGTGGGCTGTTACCTGAGAGGAAACTGTCTCTCATGGTTTGATTCTTTGCCTCGAGAAAGTCTCAGAGATTATTACGATTTCTCTAAGGCCTTGCTGTTTAGATACGCCGGATTAAAGAAGGAAGGAAAGCAGTTGACTGAGCTTTTAGCTACCCGGCAGAAGGCTGCAGAAGGATCAATGGAATACTATCGAAGGTACATGGACGATAGCATGAAGGTTGTCGACAGGCAGCAGCAGGAGAAGGCAGTGATTAGCGGGTTTATAAATGGCTTGAGAGATATGGCGCTGTTCCAGAAGTTGATGGAAAATATCCCGGAAACCTTTCACAACTTGCAAATGGCGGTACAACTATACTGCGCGGTTAATGATGCCACACGGAAGAGAAAGGAAGAATCTGGGGGATTCCTCCCGGATAAGAAAGAAAGAAGGAGAACGGCAGACCCAAGTAGAAAGGACCCCGCTCCCGCGTTGGTAAACCGGGCAAGGGCGGACAGTTTCACCCCGCTCAGCAAATCCCGAGCGGAGATTCATGCTATCCACAAGGATATGTTCCCGGATCCATTGCCTATCCACGGGACCCCGTCTAGGGAAAATGCGGACAAGTGGTGCGCCTACCACAAGTCTTACGAGCATGCGACAGAGGGGTGTAGGATGCTGAGGAACGAGATAGAAAGACTGATAGAACGGGGACAGCTGAGAGATTGCGTGGCAGCGGAGGTAAAGAAGGAGAATCCCCGGGACCAGCCTCAGGAGCAGCCCCGCAGGAGGTGGAGACCTAACCCGGGGAGAGGAAACGGAAGAATCCAAGGCAACCAAGGTAACAGGGCCCCGGGGAGGCCCGCCATAGCCGCCGCGCCGGTCCAAGCAGTGGAGCCGGCCCCAATACCCAACAGGATGGTCAACGTGATCAGTGGAGAAGTCGGAGAAGCATGTCAGTCAGTCTCCGCTATCCGGGCCCGGACCCGGTATGTTCCCCCGGGGAAGATTCAGGGGAAAAGGTTTCGCCCCGATGAAGCTCTCACTTTCTCTGAAGCGGATGCAGCCCCGCCGCAGATACCCCATTCTGACCCAATGGTGGTAACGGCGGAGATTGAAGGCTTCTTGGTCAAAAGGGTGTTTGTGGACGATGGGAGCAGCGTGGAGATCATGTTCGCTTCTTGTTTCGATCAGTTGGGAATTGGGAGACAGAACCTGAAACCTCCCTTATCTCCCTTGTCAGGGTTCACGGGCAAACCCGAAGTTCCACTAGGTGTTATTCCCCTCGCAGTGTGTATGGTGGATGAGAAGGACCGAAGCAAGAGGATCTCGGTGACATGCAACTTTGCGGTTATTGACGCACCCTCGCCGTACAACGTAATCATAGGAAGACCATGGCTAACTCAAGCCCGGGCAGCGAGTTGTCCGTATCTGCTGACGATGAAGTTCCCCACTGCGCAAGGTGTGGCGGTCGTGCGGGGTAGTCAAGCAGTCGCAAGAAGTTGCATGATGACGGCGGTGCTGGACGCAAAGAAAGCAGTAGGGGTGGTACACGGGGAAGTTCCCCGCCAGGAGTTGGAGGAGATGCAGGTGGCGGACAAAGGGACGGTCACGGTGGGAAAAGACCTCCCGGAGGAAGTAAAAGGTGCGCTGAAAGAACTTTTGGCCAAGTATCAGGGAGTATTCTCGTGGAGCCCGGAGGACATGGTGGGGGTGTTACCAGAGTTAGGGGTACACAAGTTGAACATAAGCCCTGCAACTAAACCAATCAGGCAGAAGAAAAAGCCTGTAGCCCCGCAAAGAGCAGAATTTATAAAGAATGAAGTAAAGAAGCTGGAGAGGGCCGGGGTGGTCGAGGAAATCATCTACCCGGAATGGATAGCTAACCCGGTCTTAGTAAAGAAGCACGATGGAAGCTGGCGCATGTGTATTGACTTTACGGATTTGAATAAGTGCTGCCCCAAAGACAGCTATCCTCTCCCAAATCTGGACCGGCTGGCAGAGGCTATTGCGGGGTATTTGGTGTTGGCCTTCTTCGACGCACATAAAGGGTATCACCAGGTGCAGATGGATGAGGCGGACAAGGTGAAAACCTCATTCATCACCGATTTTGGAACCTTTTGCTACAAGAAGATGCCTTTCGGGCTGAAGAACGCGGGGGCTACGTACCAGAGAATGGTGGACAAACTCTTCAAGGACCAAGTGGGAAGAAACATGGAGGTGTATGTTGACGACATGGTGGTTAAAAGTAGGGCTTACGGGGCTTTCTTGAATGACCTGGAGGAGATGTTTGAAAAGCTGGAACGGAGCAATCTAAAGCTGAACCCCTCCAAAAGTACCATTGGAGTGGGTGCGGGGAAGTTCTTGGGTTTTATGGTGTCAAGCCGGGGCATCGACGTCAACCCGGAGAAAGTGGAAGCCATAGCTAAGATGACCTCCCCTAGGTCGGTGAAAGAAGTACAGCGGTTAACAGGGTCCCTCGCGGCCCTCAGTCGGTTCCTGTCAAAGGGGGCAGACAGGTAGTTGCCTTTCTTCAACATTCTCAGGAGGACCAAGGCGTTTGAGTGGTCCGGGGAATGTGAGAAGGCATTCCAAAATCTGAAAGAGCACCTTCAACAGTTGCCAACTTTAAAGAAGCCACTCCCGGGGGAGGAGCTTTTTCTGTACATAGCGGCGTCCCGGGAGGCGGTAAGTGCCGTACTAATCAAATAAGAGGAGGGAAAGCAGCACCCAATCTATTTTGTTAGCCGGGCACTTCGGGGGGCAGAAACCCGGTATACTGAGTTGGAGCAGTTGGTTCTGGCGCTGGTGCATGCTTCAAGGAGGCTTAAGCCCTACTTCCAGGGCCATCCCATAGTGGTTCTTACCAATTACCCGCTAAGACAAGTCATGTTCAAGCCGGAGGCATCAGGGAGAATGATGAAATGGGCTATAGAGCTGGGAGAGTATGAAATCCGGTATGAGCCAAGGAGGGCTATCAAGGGCCAGGCCCTAGCGGACTTTCTGTTGGAATCAGAAGCAAGGATAAATAAGGAACAGGAGACGCCTAACACTCTGGAGGATACGGCTAAGGCTGAGACAGACCCGGCTTGGAAGCTATATGTGGATGGGTCGGCGCACTCCGGGGGCAGTGGAGCAGGAATATTGTTAGTCAGCCCGGAAGGGAAGGAGTATCCCTATGCAGTCCAATTCACTTTCAGAACAACCAACAATGAAGCCGAGTACGAAGCTTTGATCGCAGGGTTAAGATTGGCAAAGGAGATGGACATCAAAACTCTCACGGCACACAGTGATTCCCAGATTGTGGTGCAACAGGTAAAGGGAGAGTATGAAGCCCGGGAGAGGAGCCTGCAAAAATATCTGGAAGTGGTAAAGCCTTTGATAGCCGGGTTTAAAACCTTCGACTTGGTTCAAGTTCCCCGGGAGAAGAACAGCAAAGCAGATGTTTTGAGCAAATTGGCCTCCTCAGAATTGAAACCTGAGCCCGACCAAAAGTTATACTTGGAAGTACTAGGAAGAAGGAGCTACCAGGAGAGCAATCAAGTAATGCTGGTGAACGAGGAAGAATCCTGGATCAGGCCCATGCGGGCATACCTAGAAGAAGGAGCCATCCCGGAGGATAGGGCCCAGGCCCGGAAGCTAAGAGTTAAGGCGCCTAAGTATGTGATCCAGGGAGGGGAGCTGTACAAAAAAGGGTACCTCCAGCCTCTGCTAAAGTGTGTAGAGAGGTTGGAAGGCCGATACCTCATCCGGGAAATGCACGAGGGATCTAATGGGAGCCACCAGGGAGCACGCACCTTGGCCAAAAGGATCTTAAGGCTGGGGTATTATTGGCCGACGTTGTTCAAAGATGCGGAAGAACATGTACAGAAGTGCTTGGAATGCCAGACATTTGCCCCGCTAATCCATGTTCCCCGGGAAGAATTAGTCGGAGTCACAGGAGCTTGGCCGTTCAGCAGATGGGGAATTGACTTGGTCGGACCATTCCCGACTGCCCCGGGAGGAGCCAAGTACCTGATTGTGGCGATCGATTACTTCAGCAAATGGGTGGAGGCAGAACCGCTCACCAACATACGGGGACTAACTTGTGTCAAGTTTTGCTGAAAGAACATCATCTGTCGATTCGGCATCCCGAAGGTCATAGTCACGGATAACGGGGCGCAGTTCGAGAATGATCCTTTCAAATCATGGTGTGCCAAGTATGGTATAGAACAGAAGTTGACGTCGGTGTACCACCCCCAGGCGAACGGGCAAGTAGAGCTCACCAACCGCACCATCATCAAAGGACTAAAAACCCGCTTGGAAGGCGCGCGGGGAAATTGGATCTGGGAGCTACCCAGTGTTCTTTGGGCCCATAGGACTACAGAAAGCTCAGCTACTGGGGAATCTCCGTATGGCTTGGTGTACGGGTCAGAGGCAGTAATACCCGCAGAGATTGGGATCCCAAGCCCTCGAACTCAATACCAGCGCCCGGAAGAAGAAAACGATGGACGACGCCTTGACTTGGATCTCCTGGAAGAGAAGCGAGAGAAGGCGGCACTTCAGGAAGCCAAGGTGAAGGAGCGAGTAAAGAGGTATCATGACAGAAGGGTGCGGAAAGAAGTCTTCATCCCAGAAGACTGGGTAATGAGGAGGAACGATAAGAGCCGCCAAGCCCCGGAGGGCAAACTTGCACCCAACTGGGAAGGGCCATACAAGATCAAGGAAGCACACCCGGGAGGGAGCTATGTGCTGGAGGACAAGCAGGGAAAGGAGATCCCCAGAAGGTGGAACGTAGCTAACCTAAGAAGGTTTTACGGGAAGTAGAGCACCCCGAGTATGCCAGGCATGGATATGCCCCTCCCGGAAGCGTGAATACGCTAAGCATGAATATGCTAGGCATGAATATGCCAGGTATGGATATACCCCTCCCGGAAGCGTGAATACGCTAAGCATGAATATGCTAGGCATGAATATGCCAGGTATGGATATACCCCTCCCGGAAGCATGAATATGCCCGGAGAGAGAACCCGACGTTTGGCCTCGTTCCGGGTTTAGAGGAATATTTGTTTAAAAGGGACCCTTGGGTAGCTCCCATTTGGGTGCCCCGCTAGAGCGGACCCGGAGCTTGGATGAAGCCCGGGGACCCGAGAATGTAATGTTTACAGGAGAGAGTTAATGGAAAGGGCTATTCAAAAAAGTAATTTTATTCAGTCATCTTTTAAAAGCAAATCGCATGAACATGTGGTAATATTACAAAGGAACAATGGCATAGAATTTTACAAGATCGCATGAACATGTGATCATATTGCAAAGAAACGATTACACGAAATTTTACACAGGTTTTTATATCTATGCATCTTTAAACCCACTTAGGGCCTGACCCGGAAGCACCCTCTGGGTTACCCGGGCGGAAACCCCCACCAAAGAATTGAGAAGACAAGATGTCTTCAGCAAACCGAGCATCCGGAGCTTGATTCCATGCTAGCTCCTCCTCCAATTGCTCGGCATCCTCTTCATTCAACTCGGGGATAGGAACCACTACGGACCCTTCCGGAAGCGGTTCCGCCAGGCGCATTCTTCTTACACCGGCAGAGGTAACGAACCGGTACTTAGGGAACAAGTTGGCAGCACCCTTGCCCTTCTCCTCTCGGCTGATGCGGGTACCCTCGGCGGTCTTCACTCCTTTGGTGGTAACCCCGGAAGCAGCAATCTCCCGGATACGCCTTATCCGGCGCGCCACCTCTTCCGGGTCGATGGACACGGTCATGTCCTCATACCGCTCATAAGCAATATCTACCTCTACCTGGGCAGGGACCCGGCGGAGACTGGAGGGATAAGGCTCGGCCTCCCCATCAGTTATCTTGGTATACCATTCCACGGCATCTAGATAGGCCTTGTGATTAGGAGCCCCTTCACCAAACTTCCCTGGGTCGGCCTCCATACGCTCAATGGTCCTACGAACCCCGGCGGGAACATCGGTAAGGGGAGAAACCCCGACTAGCCCGTTCTTGAGGCCAAGAAGATGGTAAGACAGCCGGACGGTTGTCAGTGCTTCTTGGAGGACCCTATTCCTATGAGTAAGGGATCGATTCTCCTTCTCCAGATCGCAGATAAGCTTATTCTGTGCGGTGCGGGTCTCCAGCTTTCTGAGCTTCTCTTGCGCTCGCTCCAGTTCGCCCCATACCATACCCAGTTCCTTGGCAGTGCGACTTTGAGAATCATCATGAAGGGCTTGCAACTCAGCGATGGTTTGGTGGGAATTTAGGGCTTCCCGCATATGATCTGAAGCAAGGTCGAAACATTGATTTAAGGACCCGAACTTGGCCTCGACCGCCTTAAGAAATAACACCAGTGCCCGGATCGTTCCAAACTCCTGAAGGAAGCAATCCAGCCCCGCCTCAGCCAAAGCCCGGGTGGCCTGGTTGCCTCCAAACCTCCAATGAGCTAGTTTTCTTTGAAGAAAAGAGCATTGGAGGCATCCAGCGTGGGGGAGTGAGAAGTAGGTACCAGAGGAACTACTAGGATGGGCAAAAACATAAGGCACGGACCCGCGCGGGAGAATTCCCTTTAAGTGGTGCTCAGACTACAAAAAATAGTAACTTCATCAAATTAAAAGGTAGAACTTATATTAATCAAAATGGGCGCCAAGGCCAAGTTCTACATATGCCTCCCGGGGAGGAAGATTACAAAAGACTTAAAACTACAAAGAAAATAATACTAGAGTCTAGAGGAATACATTATCCTCGGTAGGGCCTCTTTCCCCCGGGGTAGCATGAGCGCCCTTCCACCTCCTTTCCAGTTCAGCCACGTCTGCGTCAGACCAGTTGGGACCACAGTAGGCAGGGGCGTCCACCTTTGGCTCGTCTTCCGGGCGCTCAGGAAATCCCACCTTCCGGGTAGACTTCCGGGATTGATAGAGCAAGTCGTCCTGCCCCCTGGGAAGTCCCACAACATATTCACCCGTCCTCTCCTCAACGGCCTGATACCCAAAATTGTCAGGTATAGCGCAGAACTCGTGGTAATTTTCGGCCCAGTGGGCGTCTCCGGGACCACCCCGTAGGCGTTGAAGCACTCCGGGCCAGGGGATTCAGGGATAGCAGCCTCGTTGACCCCCGGAAGCTTGACCTTCTTAATGTCCGAGGCTGAAGGGGCCCGGGAACACATCTTCAGGGAATCCCACAACTGGGGTACCAGATTCTCCAGGTTGGCCTCCTGAAGAGACCTCCAGCGATAGTTGAGCTGATCGCTCGCCTTGGGACGATAGTAGGATGCTTGTGCTTTGAGGCGAGCAGGTCCCGGAAGCCAACCCCGCAGACTGCGATACGTCTCGTGGCATGCATCAGCACTGGCAGCAGCGGCGATGCCCTCTAGCCTCTTGTCAAAATCGGCAGAGTGGAGAACTTTTCGAACCACAGCATCCAAGGCTTCGAGCTGGGCCTCTTTCTTTTCCTTCTTAAGAGAAGAATACTTCTTCTCTACTTCCGCCAGCTTCTTTTCCTTCTCAGAGAGCTTTTTCTCCCTCTCCGCTAGCTTCTTCTGAGAAGCCTCTAGTCGGGGCGGCCAGGTCATCCCGCTCGGCCAACTTCTCCCGGGCATCAAGGAGTTCCCTCTCGTTCTTAGCAAACAAACCCGCGCTATACTTAGAGTATGTCCGGTTGAGCGCGTCCGTCAGCTGAGAGTCCGCCAGGAGATAGTCGGCGAAAGTAGTGGTCTACAAAATTCAAACAAAGATAAGATTATCCGGAAGGATGGAGGACAAAAGTAGTAATAAGCAACAAGGTTAGCGCACCTCTTCCCTCCGGTCGGGGATGGCTTGAGAGTTACCCCTTGAAGGAGAATTCGCAGGGGGAGGAGGAGGAGGCGGCGGGGTCGCACTTTCCAACCTCTGACGGGAGGATGGAGGAGTTTCCTTGTCATCGGTTAAAGGCCGCTTAAATCGGGAACCATCCCCGCCGCTGTATGTCGGGTGCTGGACGAAAGATTTCCTCCCAGGGGTAGGAGAGAACCCGGGGGCTTTCGGTTGGGAGGAAGGGCGTTGCTGACGGGTCCCTTGGGGAATGAACCCGGGATTCTCGGCAGCCCCCGCCCCGACTGGGGATGCCGCCTGCTGCTCGGCCGGAGTGACCAGCCCCCGGTGAGGATTTCCCTGCTGACTGTTATCTCCGGAAGGCATCTCTTCGAGTGGTGTAGCGTCCGCGTGCAAAGTAGGCTGAACTGAAGTCAGGTAGAACAAAAAAAAAAGATCAGAATAAAACACACATATATGTATACGAAAATAAAGAATAAAGCCTTTAATAGGCACCTCCAGCCGGCCACACAACGGAGACGGTTGGAAGGGAAAAGAGTTTTTCAGGGTATATCCCGCGGGGCCAATAATAGCCCGCGTTCCCAGTCTTAAAGAAAGCGTCCATGTCTAGGGGAGATAGACGGAGGAAGTTATGATCATTAGTGAGGTCTGTTGGAAGGGAGGAAAGGGGTTTCTTGTCTTCAGGAACGAGGGAATCGTTCCAAGGGGGCATTGGATACACCCGGGAATCGCAGCGGAAGAAACCCTTCGCAAGGTACCCTTTGGCGGATCTGGGCTTACCCCTCATAAAATCCTTCGTCCCGGAACGGATTACGAAAGAAAATACCCCCGGAAAGGACGCGTGAGCGCGTCGGAGGGCATAGAAGGACCGGAAGAGAAGGAGAGAGGAGGAAACATTGCATCTAGCGCAATTAAGTAAGAAGCCCAGTACCAGTACAATCCCGTTGGGGTGTAGCTGGGCCGGGGCCATTCGATAAAAGTTGAAAATTTCTGAAAAAAGAGGAGGAAAAGGAAGGCTGAGCCCGTACTGGAAGTGAATCCGGGGGATGCAAGGTACTTCCCGCTCGGACATCCCCGGGGGAAGTTTTGATAGCGATGCATCCAACGGAAAAGGGATAAAACAACGCCTAACCAAATCTAGAACGTCCCTATCCAAGGAGGGGGGAGGCCCGGGGAGATTAAAAAACCGATGGCCAGAAGGCTTCACTCCGTGGGTAGGACCCCGGGGAGCATCATTGCCGACTTCCTCATCAAAGGCTTCCCCATCCGGATCCTCCCGGGGGAGATGGGAACGCTGTGTGGGGGATGAACCCGCCCCGTCTAAGGCGGACGCACTCGGTCTGATTGGCTCCGGGGATGTGCTGAAGGTCTCAGAGGGGGTACTCGAAGAGGAACCCGGAGAAGAAACGGGGTGGGGGGCTTGAAACTGAATTTCAAATTGGCTTTGAACCCCCTCGGTATCTAGGGAGGAAGTGGCAATGAGCGGGGAACTCATGATGAAAGAGGAGCGGAAGAAGCAGAGGAGGAGGGTTAGAGCTTACTTGTTAAGGAAAAGCAGAGCGTCTGGAAACGATGTGGAGAAAGTGATTCAGCGAGGAGGGTTAGACCCCTTATATAGGGAGGTGAATAGGAAACGTCGCCTCGAAAGGAGAAAAAGCAATGATAACACGGGAAGCAATGTACTGATTAATGCGGAAGGGAAAAGACGGCGCTGTCAGAAATCAATTATAGCATGAAGGGGCCCCACCAAAAGAGGTAGCAAAAGGAGGAGCATGTAAGATCAGTCTCCCGCTCAAGGAAACCCGGAAGACTGGTCTGGGGGGCTAGTGATAATACCGGCCCAGAGCCCTGCTGGGCCAAGAAAAGGGCCCGTGGCCCAAAACCAACCGAGAGGAACCTTTCCCGGTCAGAGACATGTCCGGACAAGAAAGAGGACAAGAGAGGACAGATGATGACAAGGGAGGTGGTCCTGCAGCTTATCGTCAAGGGAGGCAAAGCTCAACTATAAATACTAGCCTCCTACAGTGAGCAAGGTAAGTGACTTATATCTCTCTATTTCATATTGAGAGTCTTTCCCGTACGATTTCCCCCGCATCACTACCCCCGTCTCATCATCACGCCGGAGCTTCTTCCCCGGGACGCCGCCCGGGGATTGTTTTGCAGGGTTGTTACGGGTATCTCAGCTAGGAGGCGCGGGTAGCAACAAGTGCGGGGACCCGGACGGTTTTGGTAGCATCAGGACTGAAGACTTTCATCCAGTCGACCCCAATTATCATATCAAGATCCCCTAAAACCAACACTCTTATGCTGAAATTGAATTCATGGTCTCAGATCTTTCAGCAAACATCAGGAGCATAAGTGGCTCCCCCAATCTTACTCCCATCAGCTATAGTTACAGTAAAGGGCTTGATGTTAATTTTCTTCAAGTTCAGACCTCTTACCACTCTAGGATCAATGAAGGTGTATGTGCTCCCTGTATCCAAGAGCATATTAATCCTCACCCCATTAATGTACCCCACCAGTCTGATAGTGTTAGTAGGGGTGTTCAACGGTTGGTTAATTGGTTTACAGGTTAAACGGTTCGGTTTCTGCCGGTTTATCAAATTAGAAAGAAAACCTTTTAACCAACCAATAATATTATCGGTTATATCGGTTCGGTTTATATCGGTTTCGCTTTATTTTTTCGGTTACACGGTTATAATCGGTTTACACATTTATCGATCACTTTGACAATAAATTAAAAAATGAAATACAATACAAGAGGAAAGAGAAAATGATCAAATTCACTGTAGAGGGGAGACTACCACAAATATCAAAATGTCACCACTAAAATACTGACGATGTGGTAGAAATTTTTACAAAAGTCCATGATTTAACTACGAAAATTTATTTGTCAATTCAACTGCCATACAAAATTAGCAAACATCAAATTCTTGAATCATCTAAATATTACCCAGTGGGTGTGGGCGTAGGTGCGGTGCGGCGGAGGAGCTCTCAGTCTCGGAGGTCGGCGGTGGAGGAGCACAAAATAATTGGTCGGCGTACAATTACAAAGGGAATCCGTGAATGGTTGACTGGTTGCTAATATAAAAGGGTTTAGGAATTTTGAAAGTTAAAAGGTCAAAGCTCATTATAAAAGGTTAAACTCTATGAGATTTAGAAATTCTTAATATATATATGTTAACATATAAAATATTAAACGGTTAAACGGATAAACCGTTATTAAAATTTTAAATCCATAAACCGAACCGATTAACCTGCAAATCCGTTTAACCAAACCGCTTTAAACCTATTAGCCTGTTAACCTATTAACCTATTCTCATAACGGTTCAGTTTCGGTCGGATTACGGTTTTCCGGATTTTTTGAACAGCCCTAAGTGTTAGCTCTGTTCCCAGCCTTTCCTTCTGTTCCCAAGGAATTCAAGACTATCTCCTCAGGCTCAGTAGATTCCAGCTGCAATAACTCCTCACAATCCCACTCAGCAACCCAAATATCACTTTCTTCCTCCCCCGTATTTTCTTCTGCAGAGATATAATGGACTTGCTTGAATTTGCAAACATGCCCTGGATGAAACTTTTCAGCACACTTGAAACATAACTTGTTATCCCTTCTCCTCTGCAACTCCTGTGCACTGACCTTCTGAAAACCTTCACCAGCAGGCTTTTGAACTACTCCAGGCTTATTCATTGGGGGTTTCCACTGATTCTGAGCCTTCTGAAAATCTCCCCTAGGGGCACCATTTCCCAAGTAGCCTTGAGAGTTGTTACCCAACTGCCCTCCTTTTATCTTCCTGCTCCACATATCCACTATCTGCTCCTGGAAAAGTGCTGATTCCACAGCTGCATGAAGTGTAGAGGGCTTACTTGGATTTACCAACACCTGTAGTTCATCCTTCAGTCCACTGATGAAATTATCAATGAAATACTGCTCTGGGAGGTGGGGATAACTACACACAATCAGTGCCTTGAGGTCCTGAAATCTTTCCTCATACTCCCTTACAGTGTTCTTCTGATACATCTTGTTAAACTCAGCAAATAAACTTTTAATACCCGAATCCGAGAACCTTTTGATCACAGCAATGGAAAAATCATTCCAAGTTTGGAAAGGGGTGTTAACCTTCACAGAATTATACCAAACCTGTGCCTTCCCCTCCAGCAACATTTCCACTGTACCCAACTTCTCACCTTCAGGCAATTGATAAAAATGGAAGTACCTTTCACATTTGTGTAACCAGTCCCTAGGATTAGCCCCATTGAAACTAGACAGTTCAACCCTAGGTTGCATAGCATACTGATGGTTCATAACATCCCTCCAATGAATTCCACTGACATCCGTGGTTCTTACACCCTCTTTAGGAGCTTCATAGCTAACAGGTAAACTGATTCCCCCTACCCTCACAGAATCATTACTGACAGGTACATTTCCAGGCATATTGATAACCAAACCCCCCTTATTCTCAGGCATAATGACTCTAGCATGCTCATCATCACAATTCATCACTACTCTAGGAAATGGATAAGAGTAGTTCATATTCCTAGCATCAAAGTGATAGGGAATAGCAGGTACCTCACAGCGTTTCAGAGTGGACACCGGAATAGCTGAAGAATCCGAGAGTACCACCGGAGAACCGACCGGAGCTTTTCTTCTCTCCATAGTCGATCTCTCTCCTCCCTGGATTGTGGCGTTAGAGCTACTGCGCGAAGCTTCCCCTAACTCCCGCCGCAGTTCGGGTGGTGTCTGGGGTTTCTCCACCGAGTTTTGACCGAACAGTGGTGGCGCCGCCACCTGCCCCGCCGCGACCCGATCCAGTTCTCCTTTCATAGATTCCATGGACGCTTGAATCGCCAGCATCGTCTTCGTAGTGTTCTGCGAAGCGAACTGTAACTCCTGCAACGTCTGTGTGGTGTTCTGCGAAGATAATCGCAGATCCTGCAGCGATGAACCGACCAGAGTCAACTCCGCCCGAATCGCCGACTGCTCTTGCTCCATTTTCTCCAGCTGCTTCTGGAAGTCCTTGATTTCAGCTTGTTTCGCCATAGCTCGTGTTTCCGCCAGCTCCGAGAATCGATTGGTTCTGATACCAATTGTCAAGATCGAGCTCAGATTCAATGGGGAAAATGGGAAAGTTACATTACATAAAGTAATAGAAAAGGAAAATACAATCACTGATCGAATACACAGAACCGATACCTCCGCCATAAATGTTCTCCGCTTCAAAATCATCCATACTTTTCTCTCTCTAGAATACGCTCTGACCTCTTTCTAAGAAACTAAACAAACGCGCCCCCAATTCCTTACCTTTTCTCACCAGACAACCTCTGTAACAACACTATTTGTACTAATAACGGTCACAAACGTAAACTTTTATGGCGGAGCCACCGCCTCGGCGTGGTGAAGCCGTCGCCGGAAAATCGTTTCTTCGTGCTCTAATCCCAAAACATCAACCCCTATTCTCCTCCTTGCCTTCCAATCCAGAAATTAAGCCTATTGCCGATCGGGTTAATGGAAAAGTGGCCTGCATTTACTCAAAGGAAGATGTTCTTACCTTCGCAGCGCACTACAACAATGCCTTGGTCGGGAAATTCACTAGTGGACGGCCAGCGATGGAGGAGATCCAGAAGGAATTCAATCTTCTGGGATTCACTGGTAAGCATCAAATCGGTTCTCTTGATTATCGTCACGTTTTGATTCGCTTACAGAACAAGGATGATAAAGAAACGCTATGGCTGAAATCGGTTTGTACGATTGGTGGATACCCGATGAAAATCCTCAAATGGACGCCGGATTTCTCAACCCAAAAAGAGTCGTCCATCGTTCCGATTTGGGCCACCATCCACAATCCTCCTGTCCAGTTTTACAACCTGTCAGCGATTAGAGACTTCGGGAATAGAATTGGTTCTTTCCTAAGAATGGATCTAGCTACCAACACTTTATCTAGACCATCGGCGATAAAGGTCTGTGTGGAGATGGATCTGCTGGGCAATGGACGCATTCCATACTGATTGGTGAGCTAGAAAATGCAATAGAATGTAATATTGAGTATGAGCGAGTTCCTATGTATTGCACACACTGCCGTCGTATTGGTCATAGTGATTCGGTCTGCGGAGTCCTTCACCCTGAACTGAAAAAAGCCAACAAGAAAGTGGTTGCTAAGGCAGTTACAGTCCCAAGATCCCCTAAAACCAAAAAGATAGCCAAAACCAAGGTATGGCAACCAATACAACCCCGTGATAAGAATGCAGCTCAACATTCTTCAGGTTTATCTCAGTTGGAAAAGGATGATATCCGGATACACCATTCTGGGGGAGTGCATAAGGATGACATACCAGTTGAGATATACTCAGATGCCCTTTCTGTTGTGAGTGATGATGGGGACACTCATGGCTCTGATGAGAGGGATAATATTCACGGAATGCAAGCTCTTGCTCCGGTGTCCACAAAAGCTCAGGCTGCACCAACAAGATTGGTCTCTAAATCTCTCTCTCTTGAGAGTCTTAGAGAGACACCAAATGTATCCTTATATTCTTATGATGATTTATTTCTCCCAGCACATGATATTACTCCTAACATTGCAGAATGGAAAGTGTACCAAAGAAAGAAACAAAAACTTGCAATTGTTCCTTACCAAGCTCCATTGGAGATTTCAAACAGTTTCCAGGTGTTTCAGGAGGAGTTTGAAGATGTTGATTTAAGGGATAGCGATAGCGATTGGGTTGATGCAGAAACAGCTCCTTCAGAAAATGTAGACAGCAAAGACCCTCCAGGTAAGAGTGCTCAAACCATTACCATTTCTAATAAGGCTGAGTTGAAAAAGAAATCCAAAAGGAACACCTTAACTGATGGCTTTACTATCAATGGATGGCTTAGGTCTTCACAAAAAACCAAATCCTTTTCCCAATGATTATGCATAAAAATATCGCCAATGTTTTGATATGGAACATTAGAGGATATGGTACTTCTCTTAAAAGGTTGAAAACACTGCTTAGGTTTCATAGAATAGACATATTGTGTATTATTGAACCCTGGCATCAAAATTCTGATATTCAAAACCTACAACACCAACTTCATTTTCATAATTCTATGCATGCTAATTCTGCAAAAATATGGTTATTTTGGAATGAAAATTACAACTTGCATGTTGCAAATGAATCTGACCAGTTTATAAATACTGTGATATCTGATAATACTGGTAGTTACTCTTTTAACTGTGTTTTTGTGTATGCTAAAGTACTAAGGTCACTTAGAAGAAAACTGTGGCAAGACTTAGTTTTGATCCCACAAGCTCCAACTATCTTCGTAGGTGACTTTAACACTGTAGCTTCAGTACATGAGCACAAGGGTCCCCACTCCCCTCCTTTATGTAGCATAAAGGAATTCAATGCCTTCATTGACACCCTTGAGCTCATAGATATCCCAACAGTAGGAAACCATTTTACTTGGACTAATAATAGGTCCAAATCTGAGCTTTTATTACAAAAGCTAGATAGAGGAATGGGTAACATGGATTTTCACTCCAACTACCCACATAGCTCTATTCAGGTGCTTAATAGAGCTACCTCTGACCACAACCCCCTAGTTCTTAAAATCCAGAACTCTGAGCTTCAAATGCCTAAACCTTTTAGGTTTCAGCAGATGTGGCTCAAGAGGGAAGACTTCACAGCTATGGTCAGTGCAAACTGGAACCTACAGTGTGAAGAATCTGGTATGAGAAGGATAGTGTCAAAGTTGAAGAGACTCAAACTTGTCATCAGACACTGGAACAAAGAAAAATTTGGTGATGTTCATAACAATATCCAAATTGCTGAGGATAAAGTTTCTGAAAGGGAGGAGGCTTACCAGGTCACTGGTGAAGAACAAGACCTTATTGAGCTTAACAAGCACAAAGCTATCCTTGCCAGGGCTCAATCTGAACTTACCACTTTCTGGAAACAGAAAGCTAGCATAAAATGGCTCAGTGAAGGTGATGCCAACACCAAATTTTTCCAGAACTCTGTGAAGGAGAGGAGATGCAAATCACAAATCAATAAAATCAAAGATAGTGGTGGAAACTGGACCACTGATCCTGTTAAGATACAAGAGGAAGCAGCCCTCTTCTTTGAGAAACTCCTTAATGAAGATGAAGGAAACATCAATAATGGAATGTACATCCAACATTTCATGGAAGTGATACCTAAGATGGTAACTGATGAGGACAATGAAGGTCTTCTAACAGTAGTTACCATTGATGAACTAAAACTTGCAGTTTTTGATCTAAATAGGGATGGAGCACCTGGTGCTGATGGGTACTCTGCTCACTTCTTCACTCATTGCTGGGAGATAGTAAAAGAGGACCTTCTTCAAGCAGCCAATGATTTTCTCACTGGCGGAAGCATCCCTAGAGCTATGTCAAGCACATGGTTAACACTGATTCCCAAAAAACCCTCCCCACTTCTTTCTCAGACTTTAGGCCAATAAGTCTGTCCAACTTTGTTAATAAAGTTTTCTCCAAAATTATAATGGAAAGACTTAAACCCATCATGCCTAAGCTAATCTCACAGGAGCAGTCCGCTTTCCTTCATGGAAGAGATATTTCTGATAATACAATCCAAATGCAAGAAATGATGAGACTGCTGAACAGAAACCAAAGTCATAATAACATTGTTGTTAAGCTTGACATGCAGAAGGCCTTCGATAGGGTTTCTTGGTCTTTCTTAAACTCTGTACTGTTACAGTTTGGTTTCCATGGAACTCTTGTCAGGGTAATCCTTAATAATATCTCATCTGCTTGGTTTTCAGTTCTTATTAATGGTGTTGCTGCAGGTTTTTTCAAATCCAGTAGAGGAATTAAACAAGGGGATCCTCTTTCTCCTTTCCTCTATAACCTGATATCTGAATCATTCTCCAAGGCATATAAAAGATTAATTGCTTCTCAATACATTCTTGGCTTTGTAATGCCTAGGGGTGTTGAACAGCTCACAAACCTCATGTACGCAGATGATACAGCATTATTCTTGCAAGCCTCAAAAAGAAATCTGAGGAGAATGATTGATTTTCTAGGAGTTTATGAAGAATGCTCAGGCCAGAAAATCAACTTCTCAAAATCTGATTTCTTTATACATCCTAAAGCAACACTGGCAAAGGTTAACATGGTTAAAAGGGTCACAGGAATGACAAAGGGTTCCCTCCCTTTTAGTTACCTTGGTGTCCCAGTATTTTCTGGCAGGAATTTGAGCCTACATTATCAGCCAGTTTTAGAGAGAATGGAGAAATCCATCTCTAACTGGAAAGTGAAGTGGCTAACACCAGCTGGGAGGATGATTCTCATTAATCACACCCTCCTAGCAATTCCAATCCATATTCTTACAGTGTTGAAGCCTCCACTGGTAGTGATAAAGAGAATGGAAAGAATGGCCTCAAGGTTTTTCTGGGGTGAACACGAGTTTGGACAAAGGAAAATATGGAGAAAGTGGTCAAAGATGGCAGTCTCAAAAGAGGAAAATGGCCTAGGCTTCAGAGATATAAGAGCCATGATCACTGCTCTTTCTTGTAAACTCTGGTGGAAACTACAAAGCAATGAAACTATCTGGACAAGGTTTCTATGGAACCTTCCAGTCAGTTATAAAACCTCGCTCACATGGAGGAGAATCTGTCAAGTGACTGAATTCGCTAATAGTCACTCTAGAGTCATAGTTGGCACAGGTCAGTCCCCATTTTGGGACTCTAACTGGTCAGGAACTGGAGCTATATGTTATGAATGGCCTGACTTCGATACTCCTTTTCCTGATATTAGTATTGCACAATTTTTAGAGAATAAAACTGCCTGCTTACCTCTACTGGAGCCTTACTTGGCTACCAATACTCTATCTCTTTTGCTGGAACTCAAGCTGAATCACCATCACAAGGATGTACTTATATGGGAGCCTGCTTCTGATGGTCAATTCACAGTCAAATCAGCTTATCTAGTGCTGAAAATCAGACAATCTCAGGATCATACTATTCATAAGGTTTGGTCAAAGCATATTCCAGGTAAAATATCTATATTCGTATGGAGACTTTTTAATAGCTTACTGCCTTTTGATGATATGCTAATGAAATTTGGTATTAGCCTTGCATCTAAATGCCCTTTATGCAATCAGAATGACTCTGGTGAACATTTTCTTAATGATTGCACCCAAAATCTCAGAGTCCTCTCAATGATGCACAATTTATTATCAGTGCCAGTACCACTTTTTATATCTGCTAGACACAGACTCATGTACTATCTTAATTTCAAAGGCAAAACAAAAATCCACACAACTGTTACAGTCACTGCTCTAATGGTTACTTTGTGGAATCTGTGGTGTAGAAGAAATAAGATTTTATTTGATAATGCAGTCATTGATAGTATGATTTTGTTTGGCTCCATTTTAAAACAAATCTCTATGATCTTTACTGCTACTCCTCTATCTGGTAATGCTTTGAAATATAGTGACCTTACTATGATAGGACTAGTTCCTTTCTTTAAAAGGAAAAGACCTAAGCCTATTAGAATAGTTAAATGGCACCCACCTGATAGAGGATATATGATCAATGTGGATGGGTCCTTCATAACACCAGATAGAGTTGGTTTGGGGCTGTTATTAGAGACACTAGAGGGAAAGTTATTTCTTTGCATATGAAACATACAAGTGCTCTTTCCCCTTTGCATGCTGAGCTTCTCTCGATTCAATTTGGTTTAAGCTTAGGCCATGCAACTGGTGTCGATTTCTCTATTGAAACTGACTGTTTAACTGCAGTGAAAGGAATTAAAAATCCTAAGTCTGTCAACTGGTCAGTACTGAGTCTCTGTTATGATCTTCATGGTCAGGCTATGAGAATTAGGCATGTCTTTAGGGAATGCAATTTGGTAGCTGATTTTTTAGCAAAAATGAGTTCCAAGTCTTCCCTGTCTACGGTCATGACTCCTTCAGAAGCTACACCAAAGCTTAGAGGTCTTATTATTCTAGATAGAATGGGAATCCCAAGTGTTAGAATCATCTGACCAATTTTGTCCATATAAAAGCTTGATATTTTATAGGGAGTCCTTGATACTGTTCCATTTATCTTATGCAGGGTGGGGAAGACCCTTTGGGAATATATTCCAAAGGTGGTGTGCAGAAGTTCCAGAGCCAATCATCTTCCTCCTGTTTTCACTTCACTTCTCTTTTCAACAGGTCCTTGTAAAATAAAGGACAATCTGAACAGCACGTTTTTTTGTACAGGCCCTTGAAGGACCGTCTGAACAGCACCACAAGCTCCCATGGTGTGGCCTTTGCCACTCCAATTCCATTGGTGCTCGATTAATCTGGAGATTTAGATTAGCCTCCTAGATTGTTTTTTGCTACTTAGAATGATCTTCATTTAAATCCTCTCAATTGATAAGGGAGAAATGGCTTTAGAATGCTTCATTCAGGGATGAAGACACACCAGGGGTAGGTGTGTCAGGGGAATGAATCATTTCTTTAGAACTTCTCCCTCTATCAATTTCAAGGATTATAATGAAGTCCCTAGTTTCTTTATTGTCAATTTGAACTCTCCTGTATATTTTGCTCTAAATTTTAAAAGGCTTGAGGAACCTAATAAATCTCCTCCCACCATTGGTGGCTTAAATTTTTTTTTTTAAAAAAAAAAAAAAAAAACCTTCCATGGTAGTGATTTCCCTCTACTTATATCACATATATCCATCCTAACAAACTAACTGTTAAGTTGTTAGGAACCGCCCCTAACAGAATGGTCACAATGGTAGCTCCGCCCCTTCAACGATCATGTTGACTCCATAACAGTTAGCTGCGTAAATGACTAATATGCCCCCTACTTGCAAAGCCAAGTATGACAATAAATAGAATTCATACTCGGAATTGTAACATTAAATATATCAAAACAGTCATAGAATCCGGAACTGACGGTCGATTGCGGTCAATATTAGTGCGAAGCAGAATTGAATTTCCGGTGTCGGAAACTTTAAAACTAACTAGAATTCATACTAGATACCGTAACGTATAATAAATCGAAACGTTTCTAGAATTTGGAAAACGGTGAAAAACAACCAGCAAGTAGAATTTGATTTCCTAATTCGGAACAATACTCATTAACCAGAATTGAACCTAGAATACGTAAACTATGCAAATTCGAATATGGACTCGTATTCATAAACCTAATGGCCGGATAATTTTATCACGGCGACAAATCAACGAAAAATACTAACTTCCGAACACGGAATTAATGTAGAGTAAATCCCAGAATCTTAAGTTCCGCCACAAGAAATAAATGGAAAGCGGTTGGAAAATAAACAATGGATAACGTTTGAAAAAACCTTTGATTATCTCATTGGACGTCTCCTAATTAAACGGTGTCTAAAGAAATACAATGGACGGCTCAGCCACCTACGGCTCCTCCAAAATGCCTTCTATCACCCAAATAACAGCCGTTAATCCTATGCTCTCCCACTAGTGTCCGCTTCAAGTTTCAGAATTTATGGTTGAATCGACGAAGGGCCCCAAGTTTGTAAAAGCTTTTTTGAAGGTCGATGCGCCACTTTCTAGGCACCCACCCTCGGGTGATTTTATAGACCACGGTGCTCCAATGGTCATTGGCTTCCTTAAGGACCTCGGAGACAGCATTGTTGAAGGCCGACGAGCTCGTCACCTTCTCGACCAGAGCTTCACTGTACTCTTGAAGCATTGACCCATCTTCCCAGGCAGAGTTATAGCTTTTGAGCTGGGAACCTATCAGATTCCGGAGATCTGGGGAACTGAGAAGGCCCATTACAAAGCCATATTCCTGAAAAGAAAAGAGAGAGAAAATGAGCAGAAGAAACGAAATAAGTATTAGGAAAAGGGATAGAAGAGAAACATACCGGGAATGAAGGGGATAGGAGAGGAATATCTGAGGCTGCCTTTGTTGGAGGGGTTGGATCAGGGTGGCTTAACTCGGTTCGAGTTCTCTTCTTTTCGCGCAGTTCGGCGACTTTGGTGGCATCATCCTTGGGCTCATCAAAGTAAGAGAGGTTGGGAGTGTTGAAGATACCAGAGGATGATGGGGACGTGCCCGAGGGCAAAGTACTGATTATTTGACGTAGCATCACTGCATATCTAGCAATTGCATCAGATGTCCTCTTCTATAATGATCTTACAACTATCATAATCTAACCATAATTTACCAAAATCTAATCTAGAATATTGAAGTGGTCGATGTCCTCACCTTCATAATTAGCATGAGGTGAAAATCCCACTATAAATACACCCGTCGCTGTAGGCAGTTTCTCGGCACATATGATTGCACTTAGCTCACTTGAGCCTAGTGCCCTAGTCACTAAATGAACTGGTACTAGTCCGTCCCAGCTGGAGTTGAAGAGAGAAAATATCACAAATATTAAGAAAGGTAAGATGAGTGGATGAGAATTGATTTGAGAAGTAATTGAAAAAAAATGAGTGATGAAAATTGAAATAAATAGACCATAAAAGGAAAATGTGCCGCTTCTACTAGGACGGACTAGTAACGAAAGTGTGCAATTTCGACTCGAACCATGGAGTAGTTTTTAAAAGTTATTGAAATGACCGGAATTTTGTGGGTATAAAAGTTATTGAAATGACCGGAAGTAAATTAAAGTGTGGAGCCGGAGAAGGGTGAACATGTGAGGAGGGGTCGTCGACAAAGCATGGTTAATAATAAATTGGGATTTGCATTACAGATCTTTTTTCCTTAATAATATACGTACCCGGACACGTGTCGTGCCGGTGATGTAGGGGAGGTTCGCATGTGACTAACCCCACTGCCAACACACCCGTGCTTATGTTCCTAACTAGGAGGAAATTCTATTTATTGCCTCTTTTTCTATTTTCCCTTTCTAAATTACTTTTCTTCATTTTTTAAAATTTATAAAACAGTACTCTTTAGCTTTCAAGAAATCTAAACTCAAAATTCAATACAATGTTCTTTCAAACAAGAAGAACTAGTAAAATTCAATTTAGTTAATAATTTAGTTTGGTTAGTAAAAACATAATTTGAACAATAATACAAATTTTATGATAAGAAAGTGAAATTAGAGACGAAAAATTAAAAATGATGGTACAGTAACCATATCTAACATAATAATATCATTGCATATATTAATAATAAAATTATTTTTGAATGTGTCTTAGTCTCTTAGAAGTTGATGAAAATGTGTAGATAGACTGTATATTTGTTTCCAAAATATAATAAATTAACTTGTTATTTAGAGTTCTTAGAATTTAAAAATTATTTGAGATTAGGCCTAGTCTATAATGTCCATTCTTTAACATGTTTTTTAAAAATGAAATTCCACAATAATGGAATTATGGAAGAATATTAGATAAACAACACATTTTCTTATTGTCTGATGTTGCTCATTCATACTTCTCCACTCCCGTCACGTGTTTCCGATATTTAGTCACTCTAGTCACGTGCCACTCATGTGAGGGTTTTCTCACCCTCCAAAAGCACCACTATTTATTAGCATGCGGCTCACACCAATTTGTTTGGTAGTACAATGTAATTTAGTTTAAACATGTATTTTCAACAGAAAATCATAAGTGTAACAAAGTTTGTTATTTCCTTATTGCAATTAATATTTTTGAAGAAAATATATTGGCATGCTTCAAAGGTGATGATCTACCAAGGTTTTTTTTTTTTTTTTTTGTGTTTTACTTAATAAATAAATTCAATCCACAACTTTATAAAAAAAATATTAGTAATATTCCATAAATTAATAATATTATCTCGTATTTAGATCCACCATCGATCTATGCCCACTTTTTGCCTTTGCATTTTTTTTTATAAAATCAAACCAGCAATGTGGGGAAATTTTATTCGGCTCCCTATCCATATGAATAGCTCGATAACTTTTATGTTTACCTATGTTACAAGAAAACCTTGTATACAAAAACTTGTTTTGTATAGAAACATTGCATGTATCAAGCCTTTGCCCTTTTTATTCTTCTTATAACTCTCTTTTTGCCTTTGCCTTTTTAATATTAACTTATACATTCATACTTAAACTTCACTAGTACAATTTTAAAACATGTATTATGAGAACATGATTAGTATTTTTATGGAACTCATATAAAATAGAGCGTCTCGTGTAGCATGATATCCTAATTGAAACAAAGGGCAAATCATGTTGATATTCTCACTTTCATGCCTGATTATTACATATTTTGTAGATGTTCTCATTTTTAAAATATGATATTTTACGTATTAAGCATTCAATGTATTACTGTTGATCTTCTCACCTTCGTGCATGATCATTACATATCATGTGTTTTTTTAAGTCCGTTCTTTTTTATCTATTAAACTCTTGAAATCATATATATATTGAAAACAGTTGGATACAAAATGTGTCCTATCTTAAGTGATAATAATTAAAATATAATAAAGTGATGATAAAGAAATAAAATATCATTTTGGTTGGGTGTTTACGGACCTACGGTCCCTAGGTCTGGCTGTGTGTTCAAACAACCATGTCAACTACCTATGAAACACAATCTTCCATCCGATTATTTATTCAGATACTCCCTGTTCTCTAGTTCCCCTTCCCATTAATTCATCTTTACAATAACGTTATTCAATCTCTAAGGAGTTAATTAAGATAAATACCAGTTCACCACTAGTAATTATATAGCACTAAATGGGATCTAGTTTCGCAATCTTAGGAAATACGATATAAAATTAATTTGAAACGAGTCAATCAAACAAATTACGGCCCGCACGGATGTAATCGCGGTAAAAAGGTCAAATGGGGCGTGCTTAGGCTAAGCTATGTATTAACGCCAAATTATGTGTTAAGAAGTATGCATAAACAATATGATCATAGTTTTTGGTATCTTGAGTTTATTGTCAAGTACTCATTTCTTCTCAAGATTCTGAAGTTGTTTTTGAAAATCTATTTTAACACTTTTCTTGCAATTTAAAGTACTAGTAACACTTTTCTCGCATGTTTATTTTTCTCTTGAAAGTATTTGGGTACAATTCAGATCTGCAAGAGAAAAATGCGGAATCATTGGGATAATATCTATGATCATAAATTCATAATGAAATGCTACGAGAACTGATAAATTAGTTAGCTAGTAACTGAATTGGATCGAGGATAAGACCGACGGGATGATGAGTAGAGAATGATCACGTGTTATTGTGTATAGAGACACATACAAAGAAGGTCCATTCTCTACTACTTAATTACTACACCAAACTTAAACACTTATAATTTCTACTAATTATTAACATCTAAATTGGACCCCTATTCAACTCGCTGCTTCCATGCAAGTCTTGACGCTGACCGTCTCCCAATTCCAACCAGATCATATGTCTAGTTTATTCATTTATATACATAATTCTCTTTAAAAAATACAACATTTTCACTGGTACTATCGACCCACTATTTGTTTGTTTGAACTTATTTCTTGTTGAATTTATTTCTTGTTGAATTAAATTAAAATAAAATAAATTTAAATATATGTAACTGAAATAAAATAAATATATTTATACAAACTAAAACGATTTAAAAATCTATCACATATCATATCTGACGCAGTGGAATATCGAGAGATTCGCCAGAACGAATCCAAGAGTTAGGATCGGAAATCCATCCGAAATCTGGAATCCACCAGGAAGAACAGAAAAGTTCTCGAAAATAATAATAATTGATTGAATGAATTCGTGGCTGCTACAAATGGAGTATAAATACTAATCTTAAACCCTATGCTAAAAATAAACTAATTCTAAAATAGAAAATAGATATTAAAACGCCAGTTTAATGCTCTAAACGAGCTCAAATGGCCTAAACCAGCATAGTGCTCACTACATAGTAGTGAGTTATGTTTATTGACTCGTTTTCTTTAGCGAAAAGATATAATATGATACCATTCATATGTAGAATTCTGAATCTGCCCCGAAACTTCCCAGCCTGTCCGACGACCTCACTTCTCAAGCAAAATCTCCCTACATCAGTCTCCTCCACTTCAAAAAGAACTCGCCCCGAGTTCTCCCCTCCACCATCAAGAGATTCAACCTCCATAGCAAACTCTGTTGATGTCAAGGCAACATACAGAACCATCTTCCAATTCCAACTCAACATTAATGGCTCGTGTATGTACACCAATTCCGGAAAAACAAATTCTGGAATTTTCTCAAAAAATCCAGCCACATTGATAAACTCTTCAACAAGACGAGACTTCTCTTCAAACTTAGCAAAACCACCTTCAACGTGAATTTCTTCTCCTTCACTAGGCTTGATCTTTGCATCTTCATCCTCCCTCACAGGAACAACTTCAATAGCACATTCAAAGATTGAAACTTGAATATTCAAATCTTCATACCTATCACCCAAAGAATTGATGTCTTCAAAGGTCCTCTCATTGATTTGAGGTTTCCCCACAAAGCGTTCAAAACCTTGGACTCTAAGTTTCTCATCCTCAACTCCATTGTCATGTCCAACAAGAAAACCTTCAGATTCTTCACAAATAACTTTAGACAAAAATGGTTGAACAAAATTCATGTCTCCATAAGAAGCCTCGAAACCCTCGTTGTCACAAGGAACATCAAATAAATCTCCGTCCATGGCGGCGACAACTTCAGATTTATAATCATGATGATCAACTTGAAGGATATCTTTTTCATGACTAGAAACGACGAGCTCATCCTTCGACGAAGTAGTGGTGCTAAGGTTTGCAATTAATCCCTTCCAATTATCATCATCACGTGATTTGATCTCCTTGTCTCTTTCAAGCTTCTTTCTCCTACGAAGAATCTCCTCATAATCTTTAGGTAGAAATTGATCTCTCATGTATCGCTTCATCTTCCTCCATGTCTTGATTGATGATGCGTTCTCTCTATGCCTCTGGACAACCAACCTATCCCACCACCTAGATGCGGTACTTTGTAAACTTTTCGCTACCTTCTTTGCTTGTTTATTTTCGGAAATATAATTCATACTAAAGAACCTGTCAACTTCGATCTCCCAATCCATAAACTTTCCCCTCCTCCATAGAACAAGGGAATATCATTAATCACGCTAGAAAACAAATTGACATGTTGATTACCATGGTTTGATCGAATGCCTTCACTCTCTGTCATTTCATCGAACACCTTCTTGCCTCCAAGAATTTTTCCTGCCCAATCTATTGTCGCTGCTCCGGTTATCCATCCGCGTTGACAATGATTCTATCTGCCCATTGATATGGCTCCCCAAAGCGGCGATCGATGCTATAAGCGCATCCCAATCGACCCTGGTGATAGTTTGATCTCCCATCGTGGATCAATCGAAAAAAGACAGGAAAAGCCTGCTCTGATACCAGTTGACGCGGTGGAATATCGAGAGATTCGTCAGCACGAATCTGTAAAAAACAATCAAGGATTCGCCAGAACGAATCCAAGGGTTATGGTCGGAAATCCATCCGAAATCTGGAATCCACCAGGAAGAACAGAAAAGTTCTCGAAAATAATAATAATTGATTGAATGAATTCGTGGCTGCTACAAATGGAGTATAAATACTAATCTTAAACCCTATGCTAAAAATAAACTAATTCTAAAATAGAAAATAAATATTAAAAATATTAAAACGCCAGTTTAAGGCTCTAAGCGAGCTCAAATGGCCTAACCGGCATAGTGCTCACTGAAAAGATATAATATGATACCATTCATATGCTGATATCTGAATCTGTCCCGAACCTTCCCAGCCTGTCCGACGACAGATTTTCCTCAATTCTCAGGCAAAATCTCCCTACATCAATATCATTGCAGTTTATAGTAAAAAGTAACATTTGCTAGAGCTTATTGCTGTGTTGATGAACTAAATTGAACTAAATTTGATTGAGTTGAACCGAACTAATGTGAAGTGAAAATTCATGTATTGAAAAATAAAAATAAAAAATCAGCACGAATGAAATAACCTGAATTTCATCAAATTACATTTTCACTGAGTTGAACTGTACTGTACTGAACTGATTTACACAAACACGGGATAAGAAAAGATTTGAAATTTCATCTAGAAAAATGTTATAGAATAGTATTGATATAATATTATAAATTTTCACATATATAACTTCTTTTAAACTATCGCAATTTACTATTTTCATCTAAAATATTGTCAAATATCATGTGATAACAATATATAGTTTTCGCCCTTGGTAGGAGGTAATTCGGGTTCCCGTGCTTTCTCCGAAGCAATTGTCTACTTCACGTCCAACATCGTTGTCTAAATTAACATTATTATATATTCTACTACGCAAAAATAAAATAAATATATACGGGGTAATTAATTATATCGTTGTCCTCCATCTTCAAATTATTTTCCCATTTGCAACTGTTTCTTTAACTTCGTCCTCCTCGGTCCACCACCACCACCGCTCTATATTTATCCTCCCTCCCATTTCACATCCTCCCATTCCATTCTAACCAAGAACTTCTACCTATAAATTAAGCCGTTGGATTTCACTTTCATTCAAACATTTTCGCACCAAACCAACCATCATGTCTAGCCGAAGGTCGAGGCAATCGTCGGGCTCCGCTCGCATCTCCGACGATCAGATCATCGATCTCGTCTCCAAGCTCCAGCAGCTCCTCCCCGAGATTCGCACTCGCCGCTCCACCAAGGTATACTCATTTTGGTCGTCCTTTCTTAGCCTCCGATGAAAGTCCAGTACTCTCTTCACATTGTGCGTTGGAGTATCAACTTCTGACTTAAATTGAACAGTACAGGTTCAATTAAGTCAGAAGTCGATACTTGTGCAACCATGTGTCTCGACAAAACACGATATTTTTATAACTATAAATGCAACATGACAAAAAATGCACAGCTTTGGATGCTCATTTATAATATATTTTTATTTTTATTAGGCAACAGCATCGAAGGTTCTGCAGGAGACCTGCAATTACATCCGGAATTTGCACCGGGAAGTCGACGATCTGAGCGACCGTCTTTCGCAACTGTTGTCCACCATCGACGCTGAAAGCCCCGAGGCCGCCATCATTAGGAGCTTGTTATCGTAAATTCGATAGCTAGTTAATTACTACTATAAGCTTAATTAATAATTACTTTGTTTTCCTCGTATCGCTTTTGTTTCACATTTTGTTCTGCGTACTTAGTTTGAACTATATTATTATATTAACATGTACGTAGTCATTATTATTATATATATCAAATAATTAAGTTAGATATTAATCTCTTGTAATGTTCCAAGAACTATGTTAAATAAAAAAAAAAGGGTTTCCTTTGCATGTACGTAGTCAATTTTTTTACGGATTAATTTTTTGGAGTATTTTTGAAGTTAGGGAGATCGTTGACTGAGTGATCCGAGTCAACGTGAAAGTTAGGGAGACAAGAAAGCAAAAACTGAACTCAAATTATTATGAGATTTTTGGGGTTTTACTACTCATCACTGTTCTTGTCTTCATACGAACTATTATCAAGGTTTAAGATATTAAGACAGCCCCCGTTATTTACGCAAATTACTCAAATTTGAATTTCAATTACATCTCTCTTTTTTCTTCACGCATGGCGTACTCTAATCACTATTATCACATTATTATTTTTCCGTGATTCATTTTTCTCATGTTTAAAATGACAATTTTTTTTGTTATTAAAACAATTGATTTGGTTTGGTTTCTGGATTTGGAAATGAGAAGATAAGAGACAAGGACTTTCATGTGATCAGTCTCAATTGAAACTAAATGGTTGATCTTCTTAATAGATTAATTAATATTATTATTGGTCTGATTTTCTCACTTTCCAGTGTTTTACATATATATTAAACATGATCATTAAGTGAATCCGGATCTCCTGTGACACCAGGGATAAATGTTGATATTCTCACCTTCATGTATGATCTTCTGTCACTTTCATGAGATTGATTTTTTACATAATAATTCACTGGGATAAACAGATCTCAATTGAGAATTTATCTTTTTAAATTGCAACTTAAAGAGTTTTTATTTTTATATTTCTAGTAGCTTAGAATGCAAACAAAAAGGTTGAAAAGGATACGTGTGGACATCTTACGGGGCACAAGGAGTTTCCACGATATTATCCATCAAAGTCATCTATCTATGGTAATTGGTAACCAAGAATTAATGGGGGAAATGGAAACATCTTTTTTTTGGTGAAACATTTGAGGCATACATCTAAATGGGGCAGTGTATTTTTTTTCTTTGTTGGATACCAAGGGCAGTGTAGAAATATGAACTTTAAGAACATAATGGACAAAAGAAGAATGCAAAATTGACAATTCATTCCGTTCTTATAATCAATTCTTTCCGATACCTTTCACCATCAATATTTCTCATATCTTAATCCCGAATTCAATTTTTTCCTTACATGCACCTTAATCCTGATCTGCATGCCAAATCTGACTTAAAGCCCGGTTTCCCATAACTTATTTCTTGCTGCGCTGAACTGAATTGAACTGAATTAAATTGAATTGGATTGAACTGAAATGAACTGAAAATTAATGTATTGAAAAATAAAATCAGCATAACTGAAGTAACGCAAATTTCATAAAATTACATTTTTACTGAACTGAACTGAATTGAACTGAACTGATCTACTGATAAAATCTAGCAAACAGGGCCTTAAAGGAGTTGAAATTTGAAATTTTGTTTCGTCACTGTTTACCAATAAGAGCTTGCTCAGAGTTTATTATTTTCATATGATTGCTTATGTTTATAAACCGTAATAAATACAAAAACTAACAACTATAATTAAAATCTATAATCTTTTAAACATTTATTTTTTTTACATAATATCTCCTTGGTGGAGGGGACGGAAAAAACGAGAGTGGTTGTAGTCAGGGTAAAATGTAAGATTGGAAATTGGGAATCAATCCAATCATTCGGGGACCAACTTGACATTTCAACATAATTGATAATGTTGTGTTGCGACAATCCCATTATCTATAAATAACTAAACTCTACCCCATTTATCAATTTATGTCTTTCCCGTACTGCTCCCTCACATTTTTATCCTACTCGATTAAAACTAGTTACCCTACGACTTTTACTAGTATACTTTTGACAGTATAATGCATAGACTTGGTATATTTGTGATAGGATTCATCTAATAGTTCACACATGCCATGCCTCATTCCAATTGGCATTCTCTGGGAAGAACACTTTCTCTCTCTAAAAATCTAGAGAGAGGCGAGGAAAAAAAAAGGTGCCTTACGCCCGCAAAATTGATCCAAATTCATCCAGAATATCGCTGTGATATCAACCAAAATAGCTAGATCCGGGTCTATTGAAGGTTTCCCAGCTACGACCGGTAAAAAAGAGGGCACGGGGTGGAAAAAACTTGCGCATGCAAAAAACAGTCAGTGGAGGCTAAAGAAATCGAGGACTTCTGCGAAAAGAATTGTGTGCACTGGGTTAATCAAGGTATGCTTCCTTCTTTAATTATTTTTAGGAAAGGTAAATCGCATTTGGGAGAGGGAATCTAGGTTGTATATGTGCTGGGGTTTACAAGAAAAGTAAGAAAACTTTTCGGGGAACACCAAACGTTTACGCCTGGAGTAAGTAGGCTGCGGGCGGTGGTAGAGGAATCTAGGTACTTATTTGGGATTCAGAGGGCTGCAGCAGACAGTATATTGGGGTTTGGCAAAAGGTTGTAATGTCAGGGCCTCAAAGAAAACAAAGAGGAAACTTTTGGAGCGGTGATCGAGAGGGTATCTTGAAGGATTGGAGGGTCTTGAAGGCTATAAATAGAGCCAATGCTGAAGGAAGAAACTCACAACTCCTTACTAGCAAGAACAGAGCAATCAATTCTGAGACTTGCAAGGAGAGGAAAATGAGCCTGCAAGATGCAGAGAGCGATGCCCCTTCTCTTAGTAATCCGGTTGCCTACATGATCCCGGCAGGCTCGGATTACTCGGAGGAGCGGAGAAATATCATAGGCCCTGAGGAGAATTTCAGGGAGATTTCCAAGCCGACCAGAAGAGGAGGTCTTCTCAAGCTTACTGCGGAGGATCTTGAAGATGCTGTGGAGATGGAGGCACACTGTCTTCTGGGATATTGGATCGATGACAGGGATTTCAGCTCTGACACGATTGACAAGTATTTTAAGAAGTACTGGAAGATGGAGGCGAAAGTTCAGCATAGATGCCACAATTTCTATGCGGTGAAATTTAATTCCAGGGAGGAGTCTCTGATTGCTCTGCATAGAAGCCCCTACAATGTGGATGGAGGTTTGTTGGCATTCAGAAGATGGGGGGCAAGTGTTTCTTTGCGTAGGATTGCTGTGGAAAGAGTCAAAATGTCAATTCAAATCCATGGTTTAACCGCGGAGACGTTTGTACCGTGAGCAGCTATCAAGGCCATCAACATGGTTGGAGAGCCTGTGGATGCCGACATTGACACGAAGGCAGCGCCGAATGTAAAGTTTCTGAGAGCGAAGGTTTGGATTGATCCAAGAGAGCCATTAATCTCAGGCTTCTATGTTGAAATGCCGGATGGAGAGAAAATTTGGGTGGATGTCAGGTATGAAAGACTGCACAGATTCTGTAGAAGGTGTGGTTTAATTGGACATGTATGCCAGAATTGTCCATGTTCAAATGATGACAGTTTGGATGCACAAATTGAGGAGAGCATAAAGAGAATATACTCCATAAGGGGCAAGGATGTTGTCTATGATCCTACTAGGGAGCTTTTCCCTGCAACACTCAGAGCATATGGGCATAGGAAGAGTAAGAGGAACACGAATATCCCAGAGGGATATGTGGAGTCAAGGAAGGAGAGATATGCAGCGATGAGTGATGCGGAAGTACAAAATGGTTTCCAGATGGTGATGAGAAGGGAGACTGGCCTTTACATTCAAAGGTATATAGGAGGAGCATACCCGCACCCTGAAGATGATAACTAGAGGAACCGGATGTGGTTCGATCCATACTTTGGCGCACCACCGCCTCAAGGAGCTGTTCCAGTAGCAAATCAGGGAGCAGATCAGGATATGGATGCACAAGGAAGTCATTATGCAGGAAGCCCGGAGGAAGAAGATGAAGGAATGAATCTTAATAGCAGTGAGGACGGGAATGTCAATCAAGCATCGAGTGGAGATGAGGACAGTGATGGCAATGATGACAATAATGGAGGTGATGGATATGCTGTGTTTGTTGATGAAGGTAATGATATAAGTATGATAGCAGAAGAACAGCTAGCTGAGGAACAAGGTGTGCAACATCAGGAAGATAGTCAAGACATGAGCATTGAATCTTTGGAAGGAGAAGGCTGGATAGTGCATAATAATGTGTGGGATGTAGTGGAGCAAGAACTTCAGGCACTGTTGAATGAAGCGGTTGCGGAAGAGGATCCAGAGGTTCAAATGGTGGATGCACATTTGATAGGAGAGCAACAAGATGTAGCTCACAATGCAGGCAATCAGAACGTTATGGTCCAAAATATCCAGGCTGGAAGTGAATCACTGGTTGGAAGCAACGAAGGAGAAAATGAGGAATTTCAGAGTGCTCAGAGCAATCCACCACTGCTGATATCGGTGGATAGCTCGTCAGAAGAAGGGGAAAAGCAAGGGAAAGAGAAACAGTCTGAGGTCCTGGTCATTTCTTCAGATAGTGAGGAAGAGGAGGAGATACGCTCTAGTGGCAAAATGAAAGGGAAGAGAAAGATGTCAGAAAGAGATATTGAGCTGGAAAAGGAAATAGAGAGCCTGGTCCCACCACATAAGATTCTGAAAGGATGAATGCCAGAGAGTATAAGGCTCTTTTCAAACCACAAAGAAAGCTGAAGATTGGAGGCAGCTCGGGTGCTCATCAAGAGAGTGCTGACCAGGAATGGAGAACAACAAGAGTTCCAGTTGACCGGGTGAGAGGTAACTCTGTGATAGTATCAGATCCATCATTGATAGCAAGTCCCACAAGATTGAGGAAGCGTGCATGGTCGGTGGATGGAGCGGATGCCACTACAATGGATGAGCTAGCAAGGCGCCCACAGAAAAAGCTGAGGTTCAGGTACCATAGGCTGGAGCAGAGTGAAGGGAATCTGGAGATGGAACGCTCACCGAGAACATCTGAAGGTGAGGTGGACTTCGGGGCTGTGCAGGATGAGCTGTATGCAAGGATTGAGAACTGGAAGGCAAAGAATGAGCTACTGAACAAAGAAAAGGAAGGCTTTGAGACAGAGGAAGCTGGCTTGATTGAGAAGCCAATGTAGGAGGGGACTGTAGAGGAAGAGGAAGGCAACTCTATACTGAGGTTTTCTGAGGTTGAACCAAATCAACCCTGCAACCAGCCATGACGTCCATAACTTTGAATTGCAGGGGATTTAATAGAGCCTCTGCTCAGAAAGGAGCTCTCAAACTGGTGAAACAATATAAACCTAGCATTTTGTGTCTGATGGAGACCAAAGCAAAACATCTGGTGCTTAGGAAATGGATGGAGAAGACGCATTTTACTAGGCTAGAAACTGTGGATCCGGTAGGGAGGTCTGGTGGTATAGCCATCTTTTGGGATGATTCAATCCAAGTAGAAGTAGTTTCTAAGTCTAAGAATGTTGTATTTTATTTTGTCACCAACACCAATCAGTTCAAATGGTGTTTTGGTTTTGTGTATGGGGCTCCTGTTCAAGCTGATAGGGCCTCGGTCTGGAATGAAATTGATTCTTTGCAGTATTTTGGGAGCTTCCCGACTTTACTTATTGGAGACTTTAACCAAGTCATCTCACAGCAAGACAAGAAAGGGGGAGTTCCAGTTCAAGGCGGTCTGGAAATAGGTTTGCATAAATTACTCAGAAACCATAATCTCCTGGAACTGAAGAACAAGGGTCTCTAGTATACTTGGACGAATAAACAAGATGAGCCAAACACCGTACTAGAGAGGCTGGACAGAGCGTTTGGTAATCAACAATGGCTCAGCTATTTCTCACAGGCTGAGCAAAACAACCTACCAATTATGTATTCATATTATGGTCCAATGGTGCTGAGCTTGATTCCAAAAGTGACTACGGTAAGGAGAAATCTGAGGTTTGAAGCCTTCTGGGCTAAGATGGACCCCCCGGATCAGATTGTGAGGAAAGTATGGGATGAACAGACCATGCTAAGTGGGGGAAGAATGAACATGAGTCAAGTGGACAACTTCTTGAAGTTAACTTTGGTGCACTTGTCAAATTGGCACAACAAAACCTTTGGAAACTTAGAGAAGAAAATAAGACACCTGACTAAGAAGCTGTGGAGCTTTAATCAGCAGCTGATCCTAGGAGGTTCTCAGATAAAATTAGAGGTATTTTGCACGAATTAGAGGATCTACAAGGCAAGCAAGAGGAGTAATGGAGGCAAAGAGCAAAGGTTAACTGGATGATTGATGGAGACAGAAACACTGCATTCTTTCATAAGTGGGCTACAAGAAGAAAACAGATCAATATTGTACAAGGGATCTTAGATGCAAATGGGGAATGAATAACAGAGGAAGACAAGTCTCGATGAACACATAAGAATGATCTTTATATCACCAGAGTGGTATCCACAAGGGATAGAAGGAGACATCCAGATAGAAGAATTCATGAGTGCAAATCATAAGAGGCTCAGCTCTAGACAAAAGTAGTGCATGGAAAGAAGGTTTTCAGTCAAAGAAGTATGGGAAGTCATCAAGGATATGAAAACATGGAATTCTCCAGGAGAGGATGGGCTTCCAGCTGGTTTTTACAAGCAATATTGGAACATTTTGGGTGAAGACTTTTCAAAGATGATCCTACAATGTATAGAGACAGGGGAATTTCCAGAAAATTGGAATAGAACACAGCTGGTGTTAATTCCAAAGATCAAAATGCCTAGGCATGCAGGGGATTTCAGGCCTATCTCACTTTGCATAGTAAAATACAAAGTGATTGCAAAGATGCTAGCAAAAAGGTTGAAGTACAACATTGGTTCCCTTATCTCAAAAAGCCAAAATGGCTTTGTTCCTAACAGAAGCATAACAGAGAATGCCCTCCTGGCACATGAGGTCGTGCACTATCTAAGGAAACGAAAGAGTGGAAGGGATGGAATAGCGGCCATTAAGTTGGACATGAGCAAAGCGTATGATAGGGTTTCATGGTCGTTTTTAGAAAGAGCACTGATTTATATGGATTTCCCACAGAACTGGATCAAACTAATCATGTGGTGTGTGACTTCTGTGAGATATCAAGTGGTGGCAAATGGATGTGTTTCTGAAGACTTTGCTCCGAATAAAGGACTAAGACAAGGATGCCCTCTCTCTCCTTATCTTTTCATCATTGTGCAACAGTTTATGTCAGCATGGTTGGAGAAGAAGGTGAATGCATGTAACTACCTGGGAGTACAGCTATCGAGAGGAGGTCCTAAGGTCAGTCATTTGATGTATGCAGACGATACCATTTTGTTCACCAAGGTTTCGCATCAGTCTACAAATGACATCGCAAAGACATTGGACTTGTATGCAAGATATTCAGGTCAGAGGCTGAATTTTGAAAAATCATCTATCTTATTTAGTCCTAATACAAGTCATGAGCTGAAACAGTACATGATGTACACCCTAAACATTCACAAGCAAGGCTTGGGTGGTCAGTACTTAGGTGTATAGATCAACTTTCAAGAGCAAAAGAAGGATTTATTTCAGTGGCTGATCAGAAAGTTTAAGGAGAAGTATGGCTCTTGGAAAGCACAACTGTTGAATTGGCAGGAAGAATCACATTAGCAAAACATGTTTTGGGGTCATTGGCTATTTATCCTTTGAGGATCTTCAGGATACCTAAGGGAGTGCTTAGAAAATTGGACAAGATGACAGCAAGGTTCATTTAGGGGGGGGGGGGGGGGGGGGGGGAGATCTGGAAGAAAGAACCATACAGTGGAAGTCATGGAAATTGATGGCTAAGTCCAAGCAGGAAGGAGGCATTGGTCTAAGGTCTGCTGAGGCCATGAACAAAGCCCTTCTTGCGAAACATGCCTGGAGCATTATGCAAGGTAAAGACTCACTGCTGGTACATGTACTAAGGGCTAAGTACTTGAAACATGGTAGTTTACAAGAGGTGACTTCAAAAGCAGGGGACTCTTGGGGCTGGAGATCTATTTTATGGGCAAGAGGGATAGTTACAGATCATATTGCATGGCATATCAAAGATGGAAAGAAGAAAAAGGTCACAGATCAATGGATACCTCTAGTGGAGAATCCATTAGCTCAAAATGAAGCACTTCAGCACCACACTGACCTGAGAGTTGAACACTTAATAGATGCTCAAAAATAGTGGAGGATGTTTTTGATTCGTGCTCTCTTCCCGAGCAGAATGGTGCCGTATATACAGGCGATACATATTCCAACAGATGGGGGTAAGGACAAGGTAATCTGGAAGCTCAGCAAGGACGGAGAATATTCAGTAAAAAGGGGTTATCATTTGGCAAAGGCTGAGATAGGATGTGTGGATCTGAGGAGAAAGAAGCCGTGGGACAGAATATGGAATCTTAAAGTTCCATATAAGATTATTATCTTCTTTTGGAAAGCAGTGTCAAAGGCCTTTCCTACAGCTACAAATCTTCAGAGAAGGAAAATAATCCAGGACACTTTATGCTCTAGGTGTAACAGACAGGATGAGGATGAAATGCATCTGTTTTTCCACTGCAAGGATTCAGAGGATACATGGAGGATTGCAGAAATAAATCTGTCTGGCACAGAGGACGCAGAGACATTTGGTTCGTGGATGCAGTATTGGTTAGAAAAGACAAGAATGAATGAAAACTTTATAAAATCAATTTTCATCATCTGGGAAATTTGGGTTCAGCGCTGTAAAAAGGTAATGAAAGGTATTCCAACGGACCCTGAAGGAGCAGTTTATCTGGAACAACAGGCTTATGACATGAACAAGCAGATTCAGCGGAAGGAGCAAACTGCTTTGGCTGGAGGAAAATTTCTGGAAATTTTCTCGCTAACTAACCAAGGCAATCTGAATGAAGTGGAACTCCAGAATTGTGCAGTGGTCAAGTTTGATGGATCATTCAGAGAAAGCAGAAACTTGGGGACAGCGGGATGGTCTATCTCCAGACCAAACATGGATCAACAAAGGCAGCAAATGGGTTCAGATTTCTTCTCATGTCTGTCACCTCTCCAGGCAGAAACTACTACGTGTTGGAGAGCTATCAAAGCAGCAGGCAGAGTTCAGACTCATACGCTTCGCATGCTCACGGATTCATCAAGTTTAGTGGCAGCACTCAACAGACCAGAGTCAGCGCCATGGGAGATAAGGAGCCTAATAGATGAAATTTATAAATTTGTCTCCTCATCATTTGTAGTATTTTCAATCACGAAAGTTGATAGAGGTAGTCTTTCAGATGTTCATGATGTAGCTTATAATCTAGGCCAAACTATTTGTAACTTGCTTGGTTTTTAATAATAGTGGTTATTTTCAAAATAAAAATAAAAATTGGCATTCTCTAATATTGACACATTGATGAATGACCTTTGGTGATGGTAGTATGTTGGAGACTAGCTACTTATGGAGCTGATCGGAGATTCTCCTCCTGGAGACTCTCACACTAGTGCAGAAACCTTGATTAAAGGCTTCAAATGGAAGGCTGTTCGTTGAAAAATTCAAGAAAACGTTGTGCAACAATATTTCCGATATCGGAAGCATGTAATTCTAGGAGCTCTATCATTAGACAACTTTTGAAAATTTTTAGAAAGCGGTCAAATCTGAACCGCTGTCTAAAATTTTTCATGAACGGCATTTTATAATACCAGCTGTCCAATGTAATAAAAGACAGTGTTTTTTTAGAAACGCTGTCGAAACAAAGTAGTTTCCGATAACGGAAGTCCAGTTCCGAGATGGGAAGCAATATTCTAGTAAATAATTTTTGGGTTCCAAAGTTGGAAGTAAAGAAGTTAGCGATTAACCGGAAAAACAAGCATATTTCCGATATCTAGTACCAATTCTAATATATATTTTTAGGTTCCGAATTCGGAAGTACTAATAAGTTCCCGATCCCGGTTAATGTAGTAATCGGAGCTAAATTTTGACTTTTTTAAAGTTTGACCGGCGTAAATATTTTACTGTTTCGACATATTTTACGTAGAATCTCATCATAGTTCCGAGATCGGAACCTTATTCTAGTATTTTTTTAGGTTCTGGGATCGGAAGTGAATATAATTTCCCAATCCCTTTTAGTTCCGGATTCGGAACTAAATTAAAAAAAATTAAAAATACGTTAACCTAAAATACATGACTATATTTTTTCAGAAATCTAGCAGGAAAGGGATACTCAATTTTAAAGGGCCGAGTCGGAAGACTATATAAACAAAGGGGCAATACCTATATATTCAGGAACGGGTAATTACTTGTGAATGCCGTAAAACTTTGTATTAATTTGTGAAGAAATTTGTGATCCATCTACAACGAATAGAACAAGGTAACGAACAATACAAGGTTATTAGAGCATCCACAATGGTGCTCCTTAAGTGCACTTTTCTTTATAAGGAGCACTCCTTAATTAAGAAGGTCCATGTGGAGTTTTAAGAACAACTCCTTATTTAGGGAGTGATTACCTCTTTTATTGTGCTTGACTAGACAATAAAAACATTACTCTTGCCATTGAATATTTTTTTAATTATAAGTTTAATTATAAGAAAAGAAGTGCTTCTTAAGTATTGTTCCATTGTTAGTGTTGAGTTTTTACTTAGTTTTGCTCAAAATTGATTATGTGGCACTTAAGAAGTGCTCTTTATCTTCAAACCATTTTGGATGCTCTTACTTGCTTACGAGATATTGAATACATGAACTATCATATTTTACAAGATTATTTGGGGCTTTTTATGTGAATTCATTGATTGATTAATTTAATTGATATGATTTAAATATAATGTGATTTACATTGCAGGAGTATGAACTTGGATTGTGTTCGTATTGTTGGATCGAATATTCGAACATCTACTGAATATAGGGAGTTGATCGAATATTTCATTGAAATTGCTTCTAATCATGCGAGAATGGAGAATATGTCGATGATGCGATGTCCATGTAAGGATTGTAGGAATGATGTATATCTGGGAGAGCGGGGATTACGCTCACATTTGATTATAAGGGGATTTGAGACTTCATATACCAAGTGGAGATGTATGGGATGAATGTCATGAACATTATTAATAAATAGAATTCAACTAGATATCGGAACTAGGGGGTGTAAATGAACTGAACCGTTCGTGAACAACTCGGTCAAAGTTCGTGTTCGAATTCGGTTTGACCAGTTCGAAATCGAACTCGAGCTCGTTAGTTAATAAATGAGTTCGAACTCGAGATCATAACTCGATAGGCTCATTGAACATCTCGGGAATAATTTATAGATACTATATTTAGAATTTATAAAAATAATTTACATGTCTTAAGAAGGTAATTATATGTTTATTAATTTTAGTTCTTATATAAAAAACTAAGAGAATACATTTTGAATAAGAAATGGATAAGATATGACGTAATGAAGATTGAAGAAAGAAGTAAAATAAATCTTGAGGGAAAAAGAAAGAGAAAAAGGGAAGGGAGGAAAGTTTGAATCCCACATCGGTAGCAAGAGAAAGGGTGAAATATTCTCTAAGTTATAAATTGATCTCATTCATAACCATTATTAGTCCAACTTGCTTTGGTGGATTTCCATGTGCAAAGCCATATTTAGATGTTTGGGCTCGAATTGGGCTTTTAAACATTTATAACAAATAAAATTCATACTCGACATTGTAACATTAAATATATCAAAACAGACATAGAATCCGGAATTGACGGTCGATTGCGGTCAATATTAGTGCGAAACAGAATTGAATTTCCGGTGTCGGAAACTTTAAAACTAACTAGAATTCAAACTAGATACCGTAACGTATAATAAATCGAAACGCTTCTAGAATCTGGAAAACGGTGAAAAACAACCAACAAGTAGAATTGGATTTCCTGATTCGGAATAATACTCATTAACCAGAATGGAACCTAGAATACGTAAACTATGCAAAATTGAATATGGACTCGTAATCATAAACCTAATGGCCGGATAATTTTATCCCGGCGACAAATCAACGGAAATACTAACTTCCGAACACGGAACTAATCTAGAGTAAATCCCAGAATCTTAAGTTCCGCCACCAGAAATAAATGGACAGCGGTTGGAAAATAAACAATAGATAACGTTTGAAAAAGCCTTTGATTATCTCATTGGACGTCTCCTAATTAAACGCTGTCTATAGAAATACAATGGACGGCTCAGCCACCTACGGCTCCTCCAAAATGCCTTCTATCACCCAAATAACATCCGTTAATCCTATGCTCTCCCACTAGTGTCACTCCTTGAAGAGCCTCCAACCCACCACCATTAGCGAACGGCGGTACAAGATCAGTTATTCATTGCACCGAGGAAGATGATGTTTTAATATGAAAGCTTAGTTATGCGGAATGAGCATGGAAAAATGACTAGTCAACTACAAAAATTGAGGGGTAATCGTTACACCATAAGTTCAGTGAAATAAATATTTTCTTCTAGTGTGACGATTACACCAACCATGAGTTCAAATTATTTCTTCTGCGTGTTTTATGTTACAATCACATGGCGTAGGTTTTCAAGCTTGTACGGTGCTCTGCTACGACTCTTCAACAACGTAATGCAGCTTCATGAGTTGAATGACACGTTCTGTGAGAATTTCTGCACACTAACTAATAGAGACTCAGTCAGATACTAAATGCATGCGTGCGACGGAACCTGTGAGAATTTCTCATCTCCATCCATAGGCAAATTCTCATTTGGGACCTGTCTCAAATGAGACCAAAGATTATATGAGACTGCTATTGATTGAATTTGTCGTTGGTGAGCTTTAAACCCGCCGATTTCTTTGATTGAATTTGTCGTTGGTGAAATTGACCAAGAAAATGATCAAGAAAATTAATCGAAAGATCAAGCAAATTGAACGAAAGATCAAATTAACTGAAAAATCAAGGCAAAACAAAAATACTCAAGGACATTGATTGAAAGATCAAACAAACTGATTGAAAGATCAAACAAACTGACTAAAAGATCAAGCAGAAACAGTAAATGCTCATTCCCTACTCTTGGTCTCCACAAGGACAGGTCTCACCCAAAACTTTCTCCCATCCAAAAAAGGGTTTTGTTTTTTCAAAACAAAAGACAAGTTCGTCTTATAAACATCATTGCTTTAAGTGGAAAAAAGTGTTTAGAACAAAAAAATTGCAACAATTCGTGTCTCTTACGGCTTTAAATGGGCATGAACTTTCAAATTAGCTACGTAGTATAGTACTGTTAATTGTCGGCCGGAGGTCTCAACAAGAGCTTTCATGCTATATCGACATCTCAATACTTTGGTTGCACATTAATTATATTTTCTTTATTATTTTCAGACTAAAATTAAACAATTGCATAACACATTACACATCACACGAAGTACTAATGTTCTATTACGTGGAAAGATATTTCACTGAATTAATCAAATAAATTTAATAAATAATACTACTAATTAAGTTAAATATGTCAGATGGTGATATTTGCTATTTGCTAGCAAGCAACTCGAGGATGGGCGAACCCTAGCAAACCATGGGTGTGTTTGGCACGCTTTGACTTATAAGTAGAAGATAATTGTTTTTTCAATAATAATTAACTAGTTGAAAGTGTGGTAAATTTTAAAATAAAAGTACTTTTTAATTTCAAAATGACCATTTAGACATGCAAACCTCTCGAACTAGCAAACAAACTACATTACGCTACTCCTAATAAACTAGCTAGAGAGCAAACCTTATAAATATTTGCTCATATATGTCCAATAACTAAAGTAATTATAAGACATAATATATTTTTATAAAAATATGGGATCAAATTGTAAATACTATATTTTTGGTATCCATTCCCCCACATGCCGGGAATATAAAGTATTTTTGATCATTTCAAATCCTGGATCCACGAGTGCATCTAGATCGTTTTAAAAGTCAATATTTTATTCATTGCGCCGTAGTTGGGGGCTTCCGACGTTGGAAGAGGGTAGACTGGGAGGTTCTGACGTCAGAAAGTGTTAGGGAGGCGGTTGAACGAGATTTTACGGCGGTCATTGTAAAACCGCCGTGAATTTTATGATTTCCGATTTCGTAACCATAACCAAAAATGCAACCGAAAGCTCTACCGATATCGGTTAACATGTCTGAAACCCAAACTAAAGACTTTACGATATCGGAAGCCCAACAGATAGCAGCAACGACATTGAGTGGTATTTTAATACCACACAAGTACATTCTCATCTTCTGAAAAGCAAGCCTCCAACCTCTTCTTTTTAACAAAACCCTCCCTCTCAAACCCCCATCTGTTTCTTTTGGTTGAAAGTGGGTTGATGCTCTTTGAGATTGTGTTTTCTAGTTGTTTGCACCAAGGTATTTTCTAGAGGGGAGGATATCTTAGTTGTAATTATGAATTGACGGAACTCTATAGCTTACAATAGTATGGAACTAGGTACATATGTTGTTGGTTTAGAGAATGAAGCAATAGTGTATGCATTACTGTTATATCTCTCGAAAACCTAGTATGAAACTTGTACATATGTCGTAGGTACCGCACTGATTACCTTTGGTATATCAGAGGTGTTGGGCTGCTGGTGTAAAAACCATTTACCCAGCTTTGGCCCATGACACTATCTAAGGATTTGACGGCTGGATGAGGGGTTATGACCCTGGTATGAAACTTGTGCATATGTCATAGGTACCACACTGATTACCTTAGGTATTTCAGAGGTGTTGGGCTGCTGGTGTAAAAACCAGTTACCCAACCTTGGCCCATGACACTATCTTTTGACGGCTGGATGAGGGGTTATGACCCTAGTATAAAACTTGTGCATATGTCGTAGGTACCGCACTGATTACCTTAGGTATTTCAGAGGTGTTTGGCTGCTGGTGTAAAAACTAGTTACCCAGCCTTGGTCCATGACACTATCTAAAGATTTGACGGGCTGGATTGAATGAGATCAAACTCAGGCTCAGACCAGACTGCATATGACTTCTTTGTTTTTCTCTATTAACACATGAACTGTGGGAATTGCTTCGGGGCAGACTTGTGTTTTGACATGTCAATTCACAGATATGCTACGAAAGACCATTCCTCTGTCCAACAAGAACCGAGAAAAAGATAAGGAACGTTGAAGACCTCAAAGCTTCTAAAGTGGGAGCGGATTTAGCAAGATATGCATGGACAGCTGGAATGAAACTCTAGCATAGATGTTTGAGAATCCTAGTCATATCTTGATAAACTTGTTATGATAATTGCCACTTGTACCTTGAGTGGATTTAGAATAATTGTTTCCACTTGTTAGATGTTGGCTTAGAGTGATGACCAAAACCGTTGTATGAACCTTTGAGTGATTAATAGAAGAAAATTTACATAAAAAAAGATAGTTCATATGATAGTTTTATCATTTATATATTAGCCTAATTATAGTCAAAGTTTTCTAAGTTTGACTAGACTGTGCAGTTTGAGGTGAGACAAAGGGAGTAATGTATTTGAAATAAGACGTTCATAAGGTTTCAATCAATAGTTTCAACCAATTAACGCATTACATCACTTGTGAAGTGGAAACCAAAAGAAATGGCTTTTGTTGAGTAGAACGAGCCATTCACTGCTGTTGCGTGAGTGCGAGCTCCAGCCTTTGATAACTTCTGGCCTTTAGTCTTCTTCATGATGAAGAAGATATGGACGAAGAAGAGAAAGGCTTGAAAATAATGCAAACCCAAAAACTCCCAAAACCATGGCGGTAACAATCAGAACCAGGCTGGAGCAGCGAGTGAGATATTTGAATTGGATAACTATGAGCTTGTGTCGAGGTCACCAGCAACTCAGAAGCTATCTCACTTCTTCACTCCCTCTTGGTTACAGAGGATTTCGTGCAGTTCATCAAAGAGAGTGAATTGGACCTGGATTTTCTACTCAGCGAAAATTTGTTTAATGTATATAAAAATCAATTTTATATACAAATTGTATTTGTATAGATCAAACATTGTTATACAATGTTTTATTGAACACATTTATATTTTATTATACAGATATATTTTTAAATTTAATATTAAGATAATCTTTAAAAAATTTTGAGAGTGTATACTAAATCATCGTTTATCTATTATTTTGAATGAACTATATTAGTAAATCTTTACCTATACTTTTATGAAAACTTTGGCCCACATTTTTTTTCTTCAAATGATCTAGATGAAGTTTTGTTTTATTTGATCACAATAGAATATTTTTGACATCGCGTCCTTGGACTTGATGCCTAGACTGTCCAGACCTTGGTCTGCGACTTATTTCTTAGAATATTTTGGCATCGCGGACTCGATGCCTAGACTGTCCAGACCTTAGTCTGAGACTGTCATTTTCGGATGCTTCAGATATCAAGGATTGTATGTACTTCTTAAACATAGTCTTGTTCATTGCTTATACGCTAACAAAATCAAGAACGATTACACAGATGGTGTCATTGTTAATTACTTCCCCTAGACTGTTCCACATAGGACTAGTAGGACGATTCCTTCAACAACGCGGCCTCTCTGTTCTTTTCCAGCTCATCCAGCTTTTCCCTCATGGTTTCCTCATTAGCCCATTGAGCCAGCGGCTCGGACACCCCCCGTAGAGATTATGATTTCCGGGGGTATAATAGCTTCACTCCCGAAACAGAGCAGATACGGGGTCTCTCCCGTCGCAGTCCGTGGAGTGGTTCGATAGGCCCATAGGATGTTGTAGAGTTGTAGACGTGTCCAGAGGACGTTGTAGAGCTGTAGACGTATCCAAACTTTGTTCTCGTGTCCAGAGGACGTTGTAGATAGCACCGCCAGCAGCTCTCGTTTGATAGACGCGGGGAGCGTCTTGCCGATTTGAACTATCGCATCGTGAGCGCAGTCAAGCTTCATCTCGATCACTTTCTCGGACAGTTCGTTAAGGCGATTCTTCCTCACTCAGCATCATGATTACTTCTCGTCTGACGTGTAAACACGCCGGTGTCTCGTTCCACTTCTCTTTTTCTTTTGCTTAGAGCTATCCAGTGGCCACACCATACTTGGTTGGGAATTTCAGCAGCATATGTAATGTTGATACTAAACCATTTAGTAGCGCCAAAGATAGTCATCTCGTCCTATAATGATGTTATAGGGACTGTTTGCTTTGACAACCTCGAACTCCAGTTCAATGACCTTCCGCGTCGGGTGATCTCCGAACACCATTGACAACGTGATGATACCTTCTGGCCATACTGTTCTGTCCGCGAAGTCTACCAATGAAGTGTCAGTCGGTCACAACTTGGCTTTCATTATTTCATCCATCTTATCGAAACAGTGTCAGTACATGATTTCTGCCAAACTGCCACCATCCACGTATGCCCTGTGGATGAGCTTGTAGATGACCTGGACTGTTATGACCACCGTGTCACCGCCAGCTGGTCTGTTCGGGATGGGATCATTAGAGTCAAACGTGATCGACTCTTCGGGGCCTAGGCGTCTGTCCTCCGGTACCTGTCTGCATCGTTTTTTCTTTGCGATTCGGTCTTGTCCCCCGCACTGCCGTCAAAGATGGCAAATATGTGTCTGGAGAAGTCTCCAGGCTTCTTTGCGTATCTAGCATCGTTATGGGACCGTGCTTCCTTTGTGAAGTGCGAGAGTTGTCCTGTCCTGACACAATTCTCAATGGCCTACTTTAAGTGCTTGCACTCGTTCGTCTCATGACCATGGTCGTTGTGGTAATCGCAGAACAACTTCATACGACTGCTCCTAGTCGAGTTCCATGGAGAGGAATGAGCCTCATCTCCTCTACGGGAAGGGATCGCTCCGTTACGCGTTCTGCTTCCACTGGCAGTATCCTCTCCGTCATCGAACAGTCTGACTGGGCATATCCGTTGGATATGTGTTTGTTCCCCAGGTCCGGTGGATCGCATGGTGGCCCCGGTTGTGCGTGCTCTTCTAGTATTGGCAGGTGTGCCCTCTTTCAGCTCATGGAGCTGTCGGAGCATCTCGGTCTGGGTGGCCACCACCTGCTTCAAGATCTCGGCCGTGTCGGTCACTTCGGAGATACGCCAGATCTGTTGCGATGGGTTTCTTGGATTCTAATCCGTCGACACGATCGGTCTGTCCATCGTCACGATCGGTCTGTCAGTAGTACCCAAGATGGGGTCGTCGCTTCCGGCCTTCAATTAAGCGCGAGCTTCTCCCAGCGGCATCCTCGGTAGCTCCAGGAATGGATATTTCACTGGGTCGACTCTTCATCCCATCATCGTTTGAGAGCTGCGTAGGTTGTGAAGATGACGTCGTCCCCACAGACGGCGCCAATGTTAATGTGGAAAATGGGATTCTACTGTAGTTTAGTATTCCTCTGCTCTAGGAACCTGCACAAGTATAACAATGGTCAGGCCGGTTTAAGCCTGCGCCTGCTCCGACGATCAAATTAGATCGGGAAAGTCTGGTTTGGGTTTGTATGTGGATAAGGTGGAGCAGAGAACTTTCTGCTGTAAAAGTAGTTCTGGTCCTTTATATAGCAGCTGGAGCTGCCGACATGCGCACAGTAAAAAGTGCTAAAGTCCTCTGGTTCACCCGTGGGCTGGTTCCAAGTCTAGTCCAGCATGGGCCTTATGGATAGGCCATAATTCGTGGTTGGAATGGTGCCATATTTATCAATGCACGCTTCAAAGTGTGTGTACCGAATCGTGAAATCGTCTAAACAAAGAAATGATAATAGTCAGCAAAGTTTCCCTTCTGATGTTCGCGGAGAAATCAGGCTCTAGAAGACGTGAAGAAGAAGAGGAACGTGAGTTGTACAACCTGGAAAAGAAAAGGGTCCTTACGAGATACCCCCTCCCTGATCTCCAACCCTGTAGGAGGAAGCAGAAGAGATAGGAATTCCAAGTATCATGATTTAGAACTTGGATAAAGAAGAGGCAGAGAAGGAACGACGAATGGATTTAGACTTGATAGATGAAAAATGAGAAAATGCTTCCTTACAAGAGGCGAAGGTGAAAGAAAATGTCAAAAGATACTATGACAGGAGAGTTAGAAAGGAGAATTACAAAGTGGGCGAGTGGGTAATGAGGAGAAATGATTGCAGCCACAAGTAGAAACAAGGGAAATGGGCATCCAACTGGGAAGGGCCTTACAAAGTGATAGAAGCTCACCCAGGAGGAAGCTATGTGCTTTAGTCCAAAAATGGAGAGGTTATTCCGAGGAGGCGGAATATTGCTAACCTAAGGAGATTCTATGGATGATAGAATTCGACTTACGGTTCAAAGGAATAGGCTTAGCATGGATACGTTATAGCTTGAAAGTGTGGATACGCTACAAGATTGTTTGTGTACTGGATAGTACCTCACAATAGGAAAACAGTGTGTATACGCCGAAGGAATCTACATGTGCTGGATAGTACATTGTAGTAGAGAAAGTCGGGACCTCGGGTCGCTCCCACGATTGATGCCCGCAAAAGGAAAACATACTTCGGCGGTAGTCAAAAAGATTATAAAGAAAAGAATTGTTTTTATGAAATGATTGTTAAGAAGAAAACATACGCAAATGGGTGTTCGAGGGAAACGTCCCCCAACACACACCAATCTTGCAAAAACTAAAAAAGGCACACATTTCTGCGAAAGGGATAAAGCTAAGAGATAAATAAATAAAGAACATCTATAAGAGGACTTCTGTGAAAAGGGTAAGATCTCTTTATTCATCTTTTAAGATATTAGCTTTGGATTTCAACTTCTAAGATGTTAACAGGCAGAGAGGTACATTAATCCTCAAAATGGAGAATTCATAGGGCGACATCGGAAAAACTAGGAAGATTAGGATGCGTTAATGGTTACAAAAGTTAACAAATGAATTAAAAGATAACTTTTGTGGATCATTATTTGTTATGTGTTAATGTTCACACTTTCAAGCCAAATCTTTTATCTATTAAACTTTTGAAACCAATTGAGACAAGTTTCAATCGAGAGTTAGTATATCCTTGAAATATAGTACACATTGCTGATGTTTTCAAGGTACTAGGAATGATTTTTGTATGCAAGAACAAATAGAGATGCTTAAAGATTTACTTTTCTTTTATATGATTTTGTTTAAGATTTTGAAAATATGTAACGTTCTAGATCCATCACCATGAATGATTCGAAAATTTATAATAGAATGATTTTGTCATGTATTTCGAAATGACATCATTTCATATTGGTATACACATCTTTACATTGTAGGTATATCTAAACTTTTACATACACCATTAAAATGTTGCTAAAAATATTTAAAAGTAGTGATGAAAATAATAATAATAATTAAGTTATTATTATTGACAATTTGAGAAAATTTTCAACAAATAACTTTATTATACAAGAAAATATATTTAATTAAGATACCATATTATAAAAATTATTATGAATGTGTAAATAAACCGGGCAACGCCCAGTCCACTATTACTAGTTTTAAATAAAACTAGTTTAGTGGAAAGCGCCACAATTTAATTAATTAGATAAAAATAGAAAATAATAATATTGTCACATACAATATGATCAAGAAAATAATTATACATAAAATATATCATCACTTATATATTATATATAACAGTCAATATTACATTTTTCATAAATTATGGAATAAAAAATTATTACATAAATCCATTTAAAGATGTTTAGAGAATATTTGTGTTATAAATAGCATAAAAATACTTAGAGTATACTGCTTTAATAGAAACAAGTTGTTTATTCCACACATTTTTTGAAATGAATAACTATTATAGTTCATAAAAATAAAAATTGTGGGTGGTTTTGTTTTATTTTTATTTTATTTTTTTGAAGTAAAATTTAATTTTGAAGCTTTAGAGAGAGTGGATTTAAAAGAAACGAAAAAACACGCACTTTTCTGTCACGAATAAGGTGTGAGCGCGCGCTAGCATTCTATCGACGGAGTCGGCTAAACCTTTTCCGGCCTCTAAATTCCGATCGCATCAGGTAATTACAGTTGTTGAAGCTCCGACCATCCAAATGTTTATGGCATACTGTACTGATTTATGTATGAACTACTCTGAGTTTCTCCCCTTTTTGCTGCTTCAACTCCCCCCTGTGAATTATGGTTTTACTGAACTAATTCGTAGGCGCAACTTATGAACAATTGTGTATACGAAGAGCTCTCGTGTTTTCACAGGTCAATTTTGCATATTCTGCGATGAGATATGGGATTCTGAAATTGTGTAATTTAATTTCATTAACTATCTGTTGATTTGCTAGGTTGTGGAGCTATGCGTCTGGTAGGTTATGTTGTGGAAGTTATAGGTCTTTCTCCCGATGTAACGGAGAAGGAAATTCACGGATTCTTCTCTTGCTGTGGTAGGATTGAGAACCTGGAAATCTTCAGGTGATTTATTCTTTACTCCCAGTTGTAAATGAAGAGCTAGTTTCTGATTCTGAATCTTGTTGTTTTATTGCTTTAATGGACTGTTTGCTGTCACCATATCGGTCAAAAGTCATTTTCACGACTGTTTGTTTTGTATTGGTCTGAAGAGGCAATTGTAGCTAGCACCACTTTAGAAGCAAACTTCTCAAGCGAAAATATTAATCTTTGCAACACAAAAACACAGTCCATTCTGTGTGGAAATGTGCCACTGATGCATTATATGTAGACAATGTAGCTTTTTTATATTTGTGTGGAAATGTGCCACCGATGCCTGAATTCCTACACAATTGAAAGGCGAACTTTGTTATCTGAAGCGTCAAGTTGTCTTTATAAGGAGGCAAAGTGGAGTTCTTAGAAGATTGCTTCAGGTTCTAGACTTTGAGGCCTTGAATGCTAATTCTTGTTACTCTTGACCTCTCATACTGTATCTTTCGTTTAGTTGTTTGGGTACTTGCCAGTTTTTTTATATATCCCACATGTTCATGTATGCAGGAGCAAAGACCAACTATGTACTGCATATGTTACCTTTAGAGGCGCTTATGCGGTAGAAAGTGCTGTATTGCTCAGTGTAAGGATCTGCTAATACATTTTTTGACACTACTTGTGGCATGTGCTCCCTCCCCAGGGTAGAACTGACCATCTTGGCTAAGCATCCGCTCAAAATCTATACCGTCCTTTTTCATAATCTCACGATTTCAGCAATGGACTGTGTTATAGACTTATAGTTGAATAAGATTGTGAAGGAAATTGCAAGCATGACTACAAAAACGTGATTTCATAGTTGGACATTGTTTATAAAGTTTAATTTGTTGCATGGTGGGATTTTCTGGTAGCTTTTGAAATTTTCTTACCAACGAACCCAAAATCATTAACTTGTGATGCATATGGACTAAAAATAATTGCATATTCAGTTTACATATGATACATAATAACTTGTCAAGTATGCACATTCACGTGTTTCTGTACGTTCACCCTAATTAATGATTATGCTTCATATCACCACTGACCTGCACATATTTGTTGATTTCGAATATAGACATACCTTCATTTTTCTGTACAATCATTTTGAAATTTGGAACCATATTACTATCTTGAGGGTTTAACCTGCTAGGCCGCATTAAGGTCAGATTTGCCTCAGAATGAATCTTCATATTGTATTATGATTTGGGACAAATTTTAGAACATACATTTATTTTCCCCCATTTTAGTTTGATAGTGCGTAATCTAACATACTGTGCTTTAAGGTGAAAACTTTGATCTGAGCAGCTTGCTGTTTTAACTGTCAACTTATGATTCTAATCTCAATTTCAGGGAGCTAGGATTGGAAACCAGTCTGTATCAATATCTCCGGTGGATACATCCACAGCTTATTCTGTCCTGGAGAACGACCAGTCCGCGTCAAGGATACACTTGTCAAAGTTCGAGGATACATGTAGTTCAAGTGTATGTTAATTCCTGTTTTCATCTGGTTAAGTTTTGTTTTCCCCATATTACTTCCGCCTTGAACTCATAAGTAAGTTGTTAACTGCAAAGGGGTTCCAGATGGATCAATCCGTATCCAGTCCCAGAGAAGCTAGCACTGGAGTCGTCACGTCTCTGATAGGCAAGGGCAAAGAGGTAATAAGCAGAGCCAAAGCTCTGGACGAATCCTATCAGGTATCGTCCACAGCAGCCACAAAGGCGGTGCAGCTGACCGACAAGCTAGGCCTCACTAGCAAAATCATTTCCGGTGTGGAGGTCGCCAAGTCGGTAAATAAGAAGTATCACGTCTCAGACAGGACGGTGACGGTTGCATCCTTCACCGGAAGAACGGTTGTGGCCACCGGGAATGCGGTGGTTAGTCACAGATACTTTGGCAGGGGAGCTCTTTGGATCTCCAGGGTGCTTGACCGTGCGTCCAAGGTTGCTGCTGATCTGGGTAAAACAAGTGCCCAAAACTGAAATTTGTAACAGTAATATCTTTGTTTGAAAATTGTCCAAGACTGCAGAATTCGTGCGTATCTTTTTTGACTGTTGCAACAACTTGTTATTCTAATGTAAAATCAGGTGCCGGCCATGTCTGAAATTGATCAGGTACTCGATTGTTGGTTTCGTTAGCTATCTGCAGTAGTAACATCCTAAGTATTATACACAATCCAAACTAGAAATTCCAAGAAATATCCCTTCAATTCCTCCAATTTGTTTCGCGGTCATTTCTCGTTTTTGGTGCCAGTGATAAGTGAAAGTGACAGTTCATAACTAATGATAATTATTATACCAATTTGAAAAAAAATGATTTTATACATTTATTATTGTTTTAAAATGATGAGTTTTCATAAAAAGTGGATAATGTTCGTACTTTTGTTTTTTTTAAATTGTTCACTATATCAAAGTATTATTGTGAAATATGTTTTTGTTGGATCTCCCGACTTTATATTTAAAAATAGATTCTTCAAAGTTATTATGATGGAGCCCTATTATTATTATTATTTTGATACTATAATCTAAATACGTACTGCAGGCCACAGCTACAATGCGTTTATTTGTTTCTGTTTGTTTTGTTTCCTTTGCCCATTTCTGAAAGAAATTACGTGTCCAAGTTGGGTAGTTTAGAGACTAATGGGGTCGTTGATAGATTGAGTTGAGTGAGTGAGGATAAGCTAGCTGAGTGAAATTATTTGAATGAATGCTTATAACCATTTGCTAATTTGTAAGCTTTAATATTCGGACCGGAATGTCGGAAAGTAGGCGTCTGATATTTGTAGCTTTGCCGATGGAATGGATCGATCCAAGGTCCACACACACACATTGCATTAGGTGATCTTCTTCTATAGTCTCTAAGTTGTAGTGCATGCTCATAATCTAGCGAAGTGTCTATTTCTAGATTGTGATGCATATCAATTTGCTTCAACAAAATGTTTTTAGAATAGAGAAAAATTAAACCACCAATGATTTGATGAGTGTGCTTTATTCCTATCACAAACATTTGCTCGAAATTCGTGCTAAACATTACAAATTACAAATTCATCAATTTTGTGCCTAATTGAAATAGAAGAGGCGTGTAGAAAGATTTATGGACTTATCCCATGTTTGTCAGAGTTATTCAGTATATCAACAAAAATACAATTTGATAAAAAAAAGATATTGTTGTGTTCATATAGCCTTACACTATCAATTAGTTACATCGAACCAATTAATTTGTCCAGCGTAGACGATCAAATACATTGTCTTAATTAGGTGAGATCTAAATGCAACCACCACCTCAAGATTCTTCTAGTATTTCAAGTCTTCATCCTTCCATTTACAATAGGTGTGATCAAGTGAGTGACGGAAGATGAAATATCTGACACATTTTTCTTTAAAAAATAGTTACCTTGAACTTCAACAAGTAAACAAATTCCTGATGAAAATTGATCACATCATTCAAGTAGACAAGCGAAGTTTTTTTTAAAATATAAATTCTATATGTCATTTAACCGAAAACATTAGAAATTGGTCTCAATGAACCTTAAAGGAAGAATTTTAATTACGAAATGAATGATAATATCTGTACAGCATGAGTAATACATACTTTTACTTTCTTCCATTCAAAGATTTCCCCAACCACTTGCTAGTTGCATAATCCAAATACGGAAAAGAAATTTAAACTATCTGTGCAAATACGTAATACAACTTTGAAGATTGACTTTTGTCAACAGTTAGACGACGTTGATTTAGTCAAACGACTTATTACTCGGCTGGAGAAGTAGAATGACGGTCAACAAAAAACGAACATTCCCGCGCGGTCCCAATTTGTTACTGCCGACGCACCGTCTAATTGTCGATCCATAAAGTCTTAGTGAGATACAAACTTTTATTATTATTTTTTAGTGACACACAAATTCAGTTATTATTTTATTACATAAAACGGGAAGAGAATATAGGTGAAATGGTACTAAACTACTTTATTTGTCTCACCTCAATCTACATAGTTAATTTATTTTTCATAGTCATCAAATTTTTTAATTATAATTATAAATTAATGATAAAATTATTATATGGGATATTGTTGTGTTCATTTTGTGAACATGTTTTAAAAAATCAACTTTATGTGTGTTATATGTCATTGAATACAGTGAAAAAGTCAATTGTGCAAATTAATAGGAAAGGGAGTACTTGAATTTAAATATATCAGGTTACTATTATATTATACATTTGATATGGATATGATGCAAAATAAAAACAACATATTTTAGGATATGATATGATTGTAACTAAAAAGGAAAAGAAATCCATTGGACTATTGGAGTAGACATTTCTTAGTGTTACTATGTTTTGGTTGCATTAATTAAAGAAAGCTTGGATATGTTTACTCAAAAAGGAAGTTTATAGGTGGTAAGTGAGTACATCAAGAGAATGCACAACTTTCACCTAAAAAGAAGGCCAAAAATTAAAAGAAGGAGAAAAAGAGCCATGAAACAGCTCAATCCAGCTCCTCTCATTAAACTTGCACTCATCAGCATCATCAATTCATCATCATCATACACAATTTTGGAATTAACAAAATGCACTTCTATTGATTTGTATGTAGATGATTATCTTATTGGCTTATTGTGACACAATGCTTTCATCACTAGCACGAAAATGAAAGCTTGGGGAAATCACATAAAATGCAATGTGTACTATAATTATGATAAAGATGATCATAATCACAAACTAGCCTTCTCTTCAACTCTCATAACCTTCTCACTGTACAAAAAAAAAATACCAAACCAAAACAAACCAAACTGTATTACAAGTTACAACTAATTAACCATTAATAATCAAAAATCAACTCAATAATCACAACAAAGTGGACATCTCGTAAGCCCATTTTCATTGCAATCTGGACATCTTTGAAACCCGAATTCACCCTCCAAATCTTCCTCGTCATCATCATCACTGTCATCTTCATCGCGATATTCACTTTCACAGTAAATCTTACAGCTCCCGGAACACGTTTCACAGGGCACAAACCTAACGTCGCCGCACGCCTCACACGATGCTCCGGCCACCATGCCGCTGTCATCCACCGTCTCGCAACCGTCCACCGCCTTCTCGAGGCGGCCCTCCTCATTCATCCTCTTTATCTCCTCCACGCCGCCCAGGAGCTTCTTCCCGATAAACACCTTGGGCAATCCACCTTTACTTATGAACCATCCTTCGCCTAATAATTCCTTAAGTTCGTCTTTGAATCCAGAATGCATCGAAACGTCCCTCTCATCGACCTTAACCCCTAAACCCTTTAAGATTACTCGTACAGAGCAGCAATCCTCGTACGTCTTCCTCACTCCTCGGAGGCTCGTGAAGTACACGATCAGCCTCTCCTTGCCACGTGGCGGCGACGGAGGAGGAGGTGTTTCCGGTGCGGGGACAGCTTTTTCTTCGCCGGCCGGCGGAGGCGGCGGCTTGAGATGAAAAGGGCTCGCCGGAGGGAGCTCCTCCAGGGATTTCCGGAACGAGGAAATGACTTCCGGGTCGAATTCCGGCTCCACGGAAACGGGGGATTCGTCTTCCGCCATTGTTAACCATAACGGTTTCCGGGTTTTTTCCGGTTCGGTATTTTCTTGATTGACTCTCGGTGTGGGATAATCGTCTGCGGCGGCGAAGCCGTCGGAGCCCAGGTGGAAGGAAAAGCTCCGGATATGGTGAAACGGCGGCGGCCTTTTGAGATTCAGGGGACTGGTATCTTCAAGGCCGGCCATTAATTCCCAGGCGTCGATCGTCTCCGGCTCGCCGGGCGGCGTTGTGATCGGAGTTCTGGGCACAACCTTCGGAATCCTCTCGTCGATCATCTTTGACCAGGTCATCGCCTCCACGACTCCCATGGCGAATTCTTCCTTCTTCAACAAAACCAAATCCTGGCATTTCTCTTCCAGATACTTCTGATGATCCAGCAAATCCAGCCGCATGGAGCCCAGGGTGGATGACGTCAGCGCCACCATGTGCTCGTCCATCTCCGCCGGGATGTACGCGTGGAGCGAGTAGCTCCGCCGCACCGGAGACGACGCGCCGCCCTTGCATTTCTGACAGACTTTCGGCTTTGATGTGGCGCAACCCATGAATTTTTTTTCTGAACCAGATCAATCAATCTTGATCAACTGGGGAATGTTCTATTCCCATTCCCCAATCATTCAATCACTTGGATTTGTAGGGTTCTTGGGCAGGGATTTTAAGAATGTAAATCAAGAACAATTCGAGTACTTTAAGGAATCATTCATTCAAAGAAACTCAACAGAATTTCTTGATGAATTTGGAATGAAACATGCAAAGGGAGAAAATGAACGGTGAATAGTTTTTCTTTTTTAGGGACGATTGATATCCTCCTGGCAGTTCGAAAAGGAAATGGGAATGTCTGAATATATATGTCTATTTTACATAGAAAATTGGTTCAAAAAAGGTCCATTTTTATTAATTAATTATGTAATAAAAGGGAAACAAAATATTTTAGGATCAATATGTGAAAAGGTGACAAATGGAAAAGAAGGAAGAATGCGGGAATTATTGCTTAAATGACTCTATTTTGTGCCTTTTCAAATATATCTGCCCGCTCCACACGTTGTTGTATCAATTAGACTAATCTACACACTAATTAATAATTAGTCAATACATTTGCATTCATTGATTGAATGCTACTTCCTTAATTATTATAACAACATTATGTGAATTTGATATCATGAATATGGTAAACTTTTCAAATTCTTTTCATTTATTTCTTGTTAGATTAAGGCACTAGAGTTCAGTAAAAATTATAATTTGATGTAATATGTTTTAATACTTTCATCTTAACAAACGAACCCGAATTCAGTTAAATATATATAATTCTAACTGCCCGTTAATTTAGTCTAGTTTAGTTTATTGAAGTTCTATAAAAAGAAAATCAGACATTAGTAACTCAGAATATAGCACAATAGAAAATTATTATTTAAAAAATGAAAATTTAAAACTAACTAACCAGCTAGAGGATACACGTTCAAAATATTTATAGTGAAAATAAATTTGTAAATGTAAGCATTATCCACTGATAAAATAAGTGGCTAATATTTGCTAATTTTAGGAAAAAATGTATAGAATCTAATGTATTTATAATTCTAACTGTCCATCAATACCATATAAATATGATGATATCAACATCATGTAAGTGATGATATCAACTTGTGTTCCGAACCATAGGAACAAACAGACCAATATATTGTTATATAATTATCATTCTTATAACCAAAGTTTAATGAATACATTAGCAATTTGAAGTAGACGAGGTACTTACATTAGTTGGATCTGGGCCCACCATGTATGCAGCTATATATTTTAATATTTTTCAATTTGTTTTCTTTGGATTTACTTTAGTTTGAAGAATTTATTAAAACAAGTAGATGTTGGGTCTGTGGAAGTAATCAAAGCAAAGGGTAGGTGTCATGATCTGAGGAGAATATATTATTCAGAAATTTAGGTTACAAATAAAATTTAAAGTTAAATAATAATATTTCTACTATCTCTACAGCTGATAATTAATCTATTTCGGTTGACTTTGACATTTAGTATATCAATTCATACTATGTATTTATTTACTAAATAATTGACAAATTAGAAAAAAATTCTTTAATAATAAGAAAATCTGGTGTAAAAGTCAGCCAATTATATAAAATAGTGTAAATATATAAATTTCAAATATTTAAAGATATGTTACGATAGTAACAAGAGTTTTTTTTAGATCAGTTCAATTCAGGGCCTTAAAATCAATAGAATTTGAGAAATTCTCTTGTCAGACCCGATCTCTTACATATTAATAACGACTATTGAATATATTATCGTTGATTTCTCGAGATTGATCTTTTACCTATAAATTATGATCAGTCAATATAACACACTCTTCATTCATCGTAGAATTTGTCACAAATGGGAAATTTCCCATTTGTTTGATGAAGAGAGGTTGACATGTGAATGAATTATACCTAGGAAGTGGTTGGTTACGCAAAAACGTGATATGACGATTCAATTTATATGGTCAACTACTAGTAATCATTATTATTTATTATAATTAGTTAAGGCGAATTAAATTTCCAACAACATGTACTTTAAAATTGTATTAATTTTTTAAAAAATTAACCTTGAAATTGATGGCCAGGTCACATGTATATCTACTTGGTAGCTGGATGAGGATCATCAGTGTTCTTGTCTAAATTGTTTTTAACACTATATATATGATATATATATATATATATCCACAGTAATTATTATGAATCCCTGCATGCCTAGGGATTGATCCTGTAATCATTTACTCCTCCATCCACGTGAGGCCACGTGGACTCTGTTTCTTGATGTCCATTTATCTTAGCTGCTATTGCAAGTTTCTTACTATCGAGGACTCCTTTACTTTTATTTCTATAGAATGATCAAAACAACAATACAATTATACTCCGTCATAATTATATCAATGTTGGATAGTGCACTTTATATTTTGTGTTAGAGAAATGTATTAATATCGCACTCACAAAATAAATGACTGATTCACTTACTCAAAAGCAGCATCTTTTAACATAATACAATAAACTCAGGCTATATATAAACACTATAAGAGATTGTAGATATTGGTGTACAAGTACATACATTAGATGGCGAATATCTCATACACAAAATTATTGAAGTAGAGAGTTTTAGAGCCATAACAGATTGACTTACAAGATACAACATTAAGATATAATAGACAATAGTAAGTAAGATATGGTAATACAATTTCAAGATTTTTTTTTTTTTTTGAAGAGATAATTTCAAGATTCTAATAATCAAAGTTTTTGTAAGTGTCATTTTCTTGATCAAATTAATAACTCCTATTAGCCTATGACTTAATTAATTAAGGGGCAACTAACATTTGGTGATGACTGATAGTCAAATATATGCGAATTAAATAAAGCTCAACGTCAGAAGTTGAAGACGTGCATGCAATATTGTTTGTTCCTTAAAAAATAAAAAGTTTAGGGTCTAAAAATACTAATAAAGCTGGTGAAATACGAGGTAAAAAGGGATTTGTAGTCCAGCTGTAGAATAAAGAAACAGTTTGCGGAAAGAAAGAAATACCAAAAACACTGGATTCTGTGATTTTAATATTACAAAGTTTGAACCTGGCCGGAATTTGAGGGCTGAAGACCGCCGCGCATGGTGGTGGAGTGGGTGGCTGGTTTTCTTGGTCGGATTGCCCATTTCCATCTTCATGGACTCCACTCACTCACCCCATGCTTCATCTCTAGGCTATAGTGGCTTACACTTTCCCCGGTCTCTGTTTTTTTTTTCTAATCAATTTAATAAACATTGTTTGATGATGTCAAAATGAAAATTTTATTAATGTCACAATTTGTGTTTCAAAATTTTTCAAAACTCAATCAAAATAACCATTAAATTACACCTGTTCTGAAAATGTGTGCGTGAGATTTAGATTTCAAGTGAGTTATATTAGGGCCGTAAACGAGTCGAGTCGAGCTCGAACAGACATGTGTTCGAGTTTGTATTGCATGTTCGTGATCGAGTTCGAGCTCGTACGAGTTGAGATATTTTAGTTCGAGCTCGATTCGTCTAACTTTTAGAAAGTTCGAGCTCGACTCGTGAGCTCGATAAAAAATCGAGTTCGAACTCGAACTCGAGCTAGTTCGAGCTTGTTAAAACATTAATGAACAAAATTTAATTAATTTATAAAAAAATTCTATATAAAAATTTTATTCGAGCTGCTCGATCGAGCTGGCTCTTATAAGCTCGAGTTCGAGCTCGTATATAAACGAACGAGGTCGAGTTCGAGTTCGAACTGGTCAAACCGAGTTCGAAAACGAACTTTGAGACGGTTCTTTTTCTCTCCATCCACAAAACAAATTTTCATGTGAGACGGTTCTTAATTAGTTTCACTAAATGTTTATGCTTAGTGTATCTTAAAATATCAATCTTAAATGATCATCAGGACAATGCTCATCGCAACGGAGGCCAGAAAAGGCACAGTGTTAAAACAAATAGTAATGAAGAATGGTATATGACCCCATCTGTACTTTTCCATAACGGCCGGAAACTGTATCAGCTCCGCCCGGAGGACTTAACACAGCTTGGTACGTGGCGGTGACAACCAGGACCGCCACCACCAGCAACGCGTGCTGCGTGTTTCGGCTGAAAGCCCGTCTAATGAATTCCTTTCACGCTTTCTGATTAACCGTGCTTCTTTGTAAACCACGGGACTTCTGATTAACCAGCTGAAAGTCGCGGGACTTCAGAATTTTCTTTGGCTCCAGATGAACGTAATATGTTTACGATGTCATTTCTAGCAAGGTTTTCAATATTTCGAGAGCCGTACGATTCTTCCTGTTCATCTGCACAATTTGAACCAGCAGCCTCATTTCCGCTCTTGAGAGCAACATGAACAGCACTTTCCTTGCGAATTAATGTTCCGATCATTGATGCATTAATTCAGGGCATCTTAACAGAAACAGTGCCAGAAGATTGCCGTCATGACCAGAGCGGATCCAGGATTTCAAGAACAGTGTGACATTTTACTTCTAATTTATTTTTTCATTTCCTTGCATAAACGATAACTTAAAATGCAACAATTTAAATACAAATACATCAAATAAAAAATTATATTAAAGAAAATGTTTTTCAATTCAATTAAATATCCTTGAATGACTTCAAAAAGCAGACTAATTATGTGTATTTTTCACAAAAGTTGTGGGGCAATATAATAAATTTTAAAATTTAATACCTAAAAATTAATAATTTTTGGGTGGCAATTGCCACCTTTGCTCTAAGCTACGTCCGCCTCTGGTCAGAGGCGGACCCAGAAATTAAAGTCGAGGGAGGCCATAATAGAATGAAAGTAAAATTATAACACTAAATTTTAATATATTAAAAATTACAAGGGTATAAAATACAATTTTTATTTTATTTTTAAAAAATTAAAAAAGTGTGAAATGCAATTTTTAATTTTTTTTGGGGGTGGCCGGGCCACCCCATGTTCCGCCCCTGCCTCTGGTCATGACCATCGACTTTCGCCACGTAGAAGCTTGGGATCATACTCGACCAGACGCTGTATGGCCTATAACCGTTGAGAGGTCGAGCTTCTTACCGAAAGACGGCTTTAAGCTCATCTATGGCGAAATGGCGAAATGGCGAAATGGATGTTGCCACGTGTAGAGCTGTTTGCTCATCTATGGCTTCAACAACTCTGGAATTATGACTTCGTACAACGTACTCCCTCCGTCCCAGCCGAAACTGCACACTTTTTAGTCAACTTTGTCTGAGCATGTTTGACTGTAAATTGCAATTGTCATATGTGCTATAATAGTATCATATGGGATATAGTTAGATTCACAATGCGCTCTATTTTTTAGCTATAAAATTTTTAGACCATAATAATGTATAAAAATAAAGTTATTCGCGGTCAAACATGCTTTGAAAAAATTGACCAAAAAGTGTGCAGTTATGGCTGGGACAGAGTGATATCTATTTTATTCTGTGTGGCGGCATACTTCATCTTCTACTTCGTTGATCTCTCATTTTCTAAATGTCTTTTTTGATAAATTAAATTTGAATGTCATTTGAATTATATTAAACTCAAAGTCAGAATTGAAGGCGTAAATTCACCCTTAATATATAAGTTATCATGATCACTTTCTAATTTTCTTTCTTTATACAAGTATTATATTAATCAAACATTTAATCACTTATTTATAATTATTTTAATGACAATACCAAATGGTGACAGGAATTTGGGGGAAATCCCAATCTCAAAGATGCAAAGGAATGAGGAAAATAAATTTTGGAGAAACAAATACTGAAAAATGAGAAAACAAAGTTGCTAATTTCCTTTTCCCGCCTTAATACCTCAAATTAAACTAAATGAAGTCAAACAATATGTGGCCAGTCAAACAATATGGATCAATGTGTGGAATAGTGATCAAATTGGTCTCTTTTGCGACGTTCTTTTTTCAGCAGTTTTGTACCTACATGAAACCGGGTTTTCTATGTGCAACTAAAATTTTCTTTTGCAGATCCACATTTTACCAAAATGGAACTCTGGGATTTCAAACCCACTTTTTGGCTTAACAATATATATTAGGAGTATTGTAGTAAAAATACGGATATTCAAGAAGAAAATATACATGTATTTAGCACACCGGCCCCATATGAAACTGGTCATCATCATTTTGGAATGATCTAGACTCATTAGGCATTATGGAACTGTAACACTAATTTGATGAATTGCAAACAATGGAATTATATAGGAATATATTTAATTTAATCTTATAAATAGATTGTTTTAACCGCTACTGAATACATCTTCTCCTATTATTACTCAGAACTTACAACTGTAAGTACATTCTCACTTTCGTAACTAAAGACTGATTTTCCAAAAATAATTTCTGTAAGAGAAGGTATTTTGTGAGACTAGTGACAAATGTTATTAAATATTAATAACGATCATTCAATGTTTTATTGGTTATTTTCTCACTTTCATGTCTGATTGTTTTACATTTTTTTTTGCAAGAAATGGGTACGTAGGACGTGATTACTAGGAAGGAGATCCACTCAAGATCCGGATTGGATGTAGTCACATGTTGCTTTCATTATATTAATCACTTCCTAACATGCACTCGCTATAGCACGCCACGACAATGCTATGGCGATAAGGCGTTTTTTCAAAATTGCCTTAACATCGCCTTATAAATATGGCAAATATTTGGCTTAAAGCAACGCTATGGCTTTATGGCGTTGCCTTAGCGCCTTAAATCTCGCCTTAAGCCCATTAATCTAGTTGGACCGGGTTTTTTCTTTTAAAAAATAAATTATTTTGTAAATATAAGATAAAATGCGGGAAGTTAAAACAAAGAAAATAAAGGGTTTTGACGAATCTAAAATTGAAGGGTTTCTTTTCAAGTTCCGACCGACCACCTTGGACCGTGAGTACAAACTACAGACCGTACAATTATGAGTTTTTACATTGAATTTTTATTATATATTGCTCTTGTCTTGAACTTTTAAAAATTTTATATTTATTTTGATGCTTTATTTACAATTTATGTAAGTTAAATATTATATTTTGTTAAAATAAATGTGTATATATATAATTATTATATATTCATATTGCCTTAATCGCCATAAGGCGAGTGCTACATCGAAAGAGGACCGAAACATGCCACCGAAAGACTCTACTGAGACAAAGAGAGGCTGTCAAGAACGTAGAGGAGGTAGGATGGGCAGTCGGTCAGATCTAGTATGGATCGTACATGGACGGTAGTTGGAGCTGGCGGCTCTCCCGAGGTTCCCTCATCTGAGATCCCTGGGGAAGAGGATCAAGTTGGCCCTTGCGAACAGCTTGATGCACTATCTCCCTTCAACCCTTTGATCGAAATGCGGCAAAAGAAAAGGAAGGAAAATCCATGGACCGACCCCATCATCTCCACCCCGTAAGAACTACGAGATCACCCCAAGGACGCCTTTGGCATCCAGGGGTCACGGACCGACCATAGAACCCTGTTCAATAAGTGGAACACATCAGCTTCCGCTCTCGGGTTGGGCAGTTAAGGGTCGGAGAAGGGCAATCACTCATTCTTAAAACCAGCGTTCTTAAGACCGACCAAAGAGAAGTCGGGCGGAAAAGGGGGGAAAGCTCTCCGTTCCTGGTTCTCCTGTAGCTGGATCCTCCGGAACCACAAGAATCCTTAGTTAGGAATGGGATTCCAACTTAGCACCTTTTGAGTGAGATTTTGAGAAGAGTTGCATTTTGGAGAGCACAGTACGATGAAAGTTGTAAGCTGTGTTCGGGGGGGAGTTATTGTCTATCGTTGGCCTCTATGGTAAAATAAGTTGGGGGAAATCTTAGGACGCTCGTTGGCAAAACGTCTTAAAATCGTGCCTTAACTACCTTCCTAATCATAATAATCTGTAATTCTCCTCGATGAGTGTGCCATGTTAATTACAGACATTTATATATATCATTATGCACATTGTTGATCTTTCCTTTCACTTTTGAATTTCTGATTGAGCAGTCAACACTAGTGCAAAGTAATGCATCCCAGGCGCTGTTTCACGGCGGTTTTGAAAAACCGCCGTGGCTGGGTCCTTCCGATATCGGAAGCTCCTCAGGAGGGTGTTAATGAGGCGCTTTTAAATTTTTGCGGCGGTTTTTGTAAGCCCGCCGTGTTTAATAACAGTACGATATCGGAACACTACGTCGTTACTGACATCGGTACGTTTACGACATCGGAATCAAACCAAATTCTTCCTACTGGGATACCTCCGATGTCGTAACACGTTTAGAATTGTGCCAATTAAGGTCTACGATACCTTACGATATCGGAAGCGCAACAGACTTCAAGTATTGAACGCTTTACGCCTTCGTGAGGCCAACCGATTCAAATATAGACATGACATTTTTTTGACGAGAGCTTCTCGATTAAGGAATCGGTGTCGTAAATTTCTAAGCAATAGAGATTCCGATATCGGAAGATGGATTGTATGCGTTTACTACACATCGTCCGATGTCGTACAGTTATAGTTACCTGTTACCCGGAATACCTTCCGATATCGGAAGTGATTCTTTATGTATATGCTATTGTGCTTCCGATATCGGAAACCGTGACGAAAGTAACATAAATGGTATGGTTCTCTAACCAAAACAAGCACTACATTTCACTTAGTTGTAGGCTTAAAAAAAGAGCTTCAGCATCAACAACTGAACTATTGAAATATGTCTACAATGCCAAACATGATATAAAATAGAAACCGTGTTCATTAACTAGGAAAATTCACTTGAAAATTCACTAAAACAAGTGTATCGAAGTACAATACATAGTAAATAGAAATAGACAATTCAAATGAACATGTGTGCTCGGATCTCATCCTTTCCACAGTCATCATCCGGGGCTTGTGAACTAGACACCCCATGCACCAAGCCACTCCCACCAACATATTCTTCATCCATTGGCGCTCTCCCAGTTGGACTAATGTGCATTGCAGCTACATCTTCAGCTCGACGAATGAAGCGAAAGGTTTTCTCCGCCTTTCTTGTGGCTTTATTGAGTTTTATCATACGGCCAAGGGATCCTTTCATGGTGTTATAAAGCTTTCGCAACGCAACAGTGTCTGCAATAAAATGAGCCTAACATATCAACTCAAAAATACAAACACATATAAAACATAATTAAATACAATTATTAATTAAAATTTATTTATCGTCCGAAGCTGTAGGATGCTTGGTGTGATCCGAAGGAGGTCATTCCACCCACTTCCCGTCAACCAATTTCCATTTGTGGTTTGAAAACCACTTTGAGTTATAGTACTGATGGATATGAACGGGATCACAATGAAATCGGACAGGCTCCCCAATCTTGTGACATGGATGCTTTAGGTACTTCGTGATGAAATGACCATAAGGTAGATTAATCAAAGGTTTTTTAGGGATGATGATATTCTCCATGTGTTTGAAGATGGTAAAACCGGGGTTCATAGCCTTTTTTGTAATCACAAAAAAGAACATCATAGCTGTGCAAATGTTTGGCTCGCTAATATTCCCACCTGTAGGTTTAGGGTTTAGGGTTTAGGGTATGGGACTTATTATTTAGGGTTTTAATAAACATAGACCATTTGTTAAAAAGAGTTGATGTTTATTAATTATTCCATCGTAATCCTTGATTATCCCAATTGGTTTATTTGTTGGCACACTAGGCTTAATTAATTCTTACACATTACATTATATAATTGCTAAATGTATAAACTGATAAATTTATAAATAATTTTTTTTATATGGTGCTTTGACTCGATTTAAGATTAAATCGTATATGGATTCATGCTTTCACCTTAACATACTCTTAAGCATGTATAAAACATTTATACAATACAATTTAAGCATGTATAAAACACATGTGTAAAATCAATACAAAGTCTTGATGTGATCAGACCGTCCTACCATAAGCTTATGGTAGGACGGATAATAGTTCATGTGGCTTTTATAGATGTTTGTGTGTTGAGGTGAGACCGTCCAATGATAAGTCTATTGGGGAGAATATCCTACCATTAGTCTTTTGGTGAGACTGTCATATCCTACTATACAAGATATTCATGTTTTACACGAACTTTGATTGATATAATCTATGTTCATGTGTAAATGAACATAGAAAAGCATTCAAACACATGTAATAACATGTCATTAAATAAATGAACTATTATTCGGCCTACCATAAGCTAAGATGATCTCACCAATATTAATACTACGTAATATAAGTCATCTAAATTAATAACAATACTAACCAGTATAAACATATAAGCCATCTAAATTAATAACAATACTAACCAATGTAAACATATAAGCCAAGAATATAATAATAAAATTAATGTATTTTAATGTTTATGTATTTGAATGTTTGCTAATTAACCATTGAAGAAATGTGGAATTTAAAAATGAAACTACAATACAATTATTGGTAACTAAGGCTTTCCGATATCGTAAGGGTTCAAGAAAACCCAATCGATTCTATTACGATATCGTAGGGTCCTTAGCAACCACGACCGATTGCACCCCGATATCGTAACCATGTAATATACATAGCTCTATTGGATTCCGATATCGTAACTTGTATCTAAATCGATTAATGACATTTTAATTATTTTGGCCGAGGGATGTTCGATTTAGGTACCGGTGTCGTAAGCCATAAAAAAAAAGACTATCGTATGTGCTTACGATATCGGAAGATAGTAGGTACTTGAATTAGATGGGCTTTTACAATATCGGAAGGGTCAACAGGATCTGAAGTCCAACTGGGTACGACGTCGGAACACAACCGATTGGGGACGGTGTTGAAGCATTTAAGACTAGAATAGTGGAATTAGGGTTTATTTGACTATCTTTTCTCTCTATAGGGGTACGACGTCGGAAGGCGTATAGATAGTGGACGGTCCAGACACATTTAACACTTGGGAAAGCGGGATTTGTCATTATTTGTCTATCTTTTTCCCTCTATTTTTGTCTCTCTCTTCTTGAATTTCACCAAGATCCAATCACATTCAATCTCCTTAACATAACAAATTCAACCTTTGAAATCTGTATTCTAATCCAACTTAGAATACAAATTTCCAAAGTTGTGAAATTTGTGAGGATATTATACATTTCTCTTAGGTTTTGTGTGAGTGAAGTAAGAAATTGTGGGATAAGGGTTTGGGTTGAGTGGGTATGAGGTTTTGCTAAGCAACAAAACATCACCATCAAGTCGGAGCTTGTTATAAAGGTATGTATTTTCTATTCTCTATGCATTTGTCTTTGCGATTGAATTTCTATTGTTGAGAGGAATGTGATTTGGATTGGCTTTCTATGCCCATTTTCTATCCAAAAAGCGTCACATGATGTTGAGAAAATGCTAGTTTATGTAAAACTTGCTCTTGCCAATCCCGACAAGTTTTTTTTATATGCCCGTTCATTGAAGGGTATGTTTTACTCTTCCTTGCAATTCCTCTATTAGTTTTCATGTACATAAAAGTATTGTGATATTAATTTGATTAATACATGTACTTTATTTGGTAGGGGTCATTGGCGGTTTGTAGCAATTAATAAGACAAACAAGCATGTTTATTGGATTGATCCATTGCATAGGCCGCCGATACGCTATTTCGTAGATTTACTAAGGGATGCTTTGAATTACGTAAATCCAAATACGAAGACTCCTTTTAAATTAGTCGAGATTAAGGTTCGCTCTCTATCTTACATTTTTCATTTCCATGCAACATTGTTCTAAAGTGTATCCCAATGGTAACCTTTTTATTGTTTTTTTGTTGAAGTACAAGAAACAAGAGAGTGATTGGGAGTGCGGTTATTATACAATGTTGCACGCTAGCCGTTGCGTGTTGATGATGAGTTTAAAAAACATGGATCTAAAAGCGGTAAGTATCCTTATGTATAGATTAGTTTTTTTGTTACCAAATTCACAATAACCTAAGTTCCATGACATTCTTGTTTTTTAGATCTTCGATAAGGATATCACTCCTTATACCCAAGAAGACATTAAGGCATCAAGAAACAATTTGGCTAACTACATTGTCAATGTCCGTGGTTTGAGCATTTTGGGTAACGAACTTCAAAATGTTGTTTGATTTATGTCCTAGTAGAATAGGATTTTTGTGCATCATGTTTTGAACTAGATTTTGTTGGCTCTCGTTGATGAGTGTGCCCACCATGTGTGTATGATGCCTTGTAGCTGTGTTAGCGTTAATGTCTGACTAGTGGGATTTGAAATCCTAGTATTAATGCAAACAAAATTGAGTTTCCTTATTAGTCTGTCAATGTTCCGATCTCGTAAGCCCATTAGCAAGTGCATAACTTTCACATTTACACCGTCGTAAAGGCTTCCGATGACACGAATTCACAATCTACCCCATAACCGATATCGGAACTACAATCGGAATATACCGAATCTGAACAGGTTCCGCAATCGTAACCGAAAACTTATTACCTCCCACTGGTTTCCGATATCGGTATCTGATCGTCCTCAAATTTACGGGGTTGCTTACGATACCGGTGGATGGACCGATAGTCTTCGATCTACGGCCTTTACGATAGCGTAATCACGCCGGTGCCATGACTTTATAGCTATGTTCTATTGGACTTCCGAAGTCGGAATGCACGTAGCAACACACAATATGGTTGTTCCGATGTCGTAATAAACGCCGGTGCCATGACTATCTACCTATGTTCCGTGGTCGTAAACATGTACTGACCTCAGTGTAATTTTAGCCCGTTCCGATATCGTAATCAGTTTCTACACATAATCTATGCCTTTACGATATCGTGTCCGACTCTGGCACGCATCTATACCCTTCCGATATCGGAACCTCGATTCACAGCGGAAAAAAACGCCGTGGCTGGCGATTTACCAGCCACGGCTCACCCACCCACGGCGGTTCAAAACCGCTGCAAATCGTCCAAAAAACCGCCGTGGCTGGTACCTGTCTGCACTAGTGCAAAGTTTGTTATCATGTTGATTGTTTCTTTTATTTATGTTTCATAAACAACATGATCTCTGATATATGATGTTTCGCTAGTAGACTTTCTTGTTTGAATTTATGAATGTTTTTTCTATATATTTAAATTTCATATCACTTTTAGTTTACGTACATCAACCAAATCGTCCAAATTTATTGGAAATGTTAGAAATCTGCCATCTATGAAACTGGTATAATATTTTAGGGCCGTGAGAAATATTGTCCTTAAAGTAATATTACCCCCCACCACTTGATTGCTGTGAGTTATCTGGCCAAGTTACTTCCACGATTTTCCTAAATTCTAGAAAATGTGACAGCAACAATCACAAATTCTTTTACGAATGATGTGAGAATAGAAGAAATGGGCTAGGCCCAATTGTATTTAATCTAGGGTTTATTGTATAGCATGTTGTAAGCCTATATTAATCAGATCAATATACGTGTTTCATCATTGAGGCTTACCACTCTAACATGGTATCAGCCAGTTAAACCCTATCCTTCTATACTGCTGCAGCCGCGTCTGCTTTCACCTTTCCCTCACCATATTCATCCTCAAATTCCTACGTTACTCTTTTCACCTAATTTCCCACTTTTCCAATTAATCAATATTCCAAAACCTTTCTCCTTATTTTTAATCACCGTCGCATTGTTTTTCTTGTCCTAATGGAGGACGACAAGTTGACGTACAACAATCTCATCCATCTTCTTACTGTGAAATTGGATTCATCCAATTATATGATATGGAAGCGTCAGGTTCATCTCCTCCTTCGTTCGCACAAGTTGTTCGGTCATCTTGATGGCTCGACTCCCTATCCCGTCGCTCCGAATGCGTTCAAGGACACTGACGCTGGTTCGTCGGCTTTGAAGGCTGATTTTGAGGCAAAGCAGGTGGCTTTTGACACTTGGAAGACTGACGATGAAAAGTTATGCAGTCTCCTCCTTTCTTCGATCTCTGTTGAGGTAATGTCTGAGATCTATACTTGTAATACCGCTGCTGATATATGGAGTACCCTTGCCTCAGTTTTTCAGAAACGTAGTGAATCTGCTATTTTAAACCTACGTGTTAAGGTTTTAGCATTACGTAAGACTTGTTCTATTCATGCTTTGCACCTTAAGTTTAAGGCTATCTTTGATCAACTTGTTGCTATGGCTGCACCTGCTAGTAATAATGAACAAGTTATTTGGTTTTTGAGGTGCGATTTTCACACACTTGAGGTGCGATTTTCACACTATTCTCCTTTCCGAACAAAGCCCACCCTTAACTACTATTACTTTCAAACACGCGCCCATTTTCCCCTACTTTTCTACCCGACAAAATCTAAACATCAACTATTCAGGTTGATAACGGTCACAAACGGCTTCTTCCTATGGCGGAGCCACTGCCTAGGCGTGGTGAAACCGCCGTCGGAAAGTCTTTCCTCCGAGCTTTAATTCCCAAAAATCCCCCCCTCTACTCATCTCTTCCTTCCAACCTCGAAATTAAACCGATTGCTCACAGAGTAGATGGGAAGCTGGCTTGTATTTATGCAAAAGAAGATGTCCAGACGTTCGTTGCCCACTACCGGAACGCGCTGATCGGAAAATTCACGAGCGATGATCAAAGAATGTTTGTATTATAAATAGAATAAAAATATTTAGAGTATACTGTTTTGACAGAAACGACGTCGTTTATTACACCCACTTTTTTTTATTAAAGTGAATAACTATTATAGTTTTCTTTAGAGATTATGATTCCCGGTAGGTCGAAGCCACTGCACTCTTCCCGTGTGTTTCTATGCTATTCTTTCTGGATATTTTTGGCAGGATTTCATTCTTAGTTATGCCACTGGGTGAATATGCTAATTATAAACTCATTGAACATTAACTAACATGAGATGGCATTGGAGTCATTTTGACTCTTAGTAAGGATAATTCCTCTAATATTTAAAAGTTGTAGTCACTTTTCTCATGAGGATGCGGTCAAAATATTATCAAAAAAGTACAGAAACAAAAGAATTGCATTATATATATTGCAAAGTAATTTGAGATGAAAGTAGTAAACACACATAATGATTTTAGTTGATGTTAGATTTCAAAGATGTTAACTAATCCAACCAATGTGTTTAATACTAACCATAAATCCGTATGAATCTTATCTACTAAACTGCTCATCTGGGAAGCAAATGACTTCAACAAGACCCAGGGCACGAACGACCGGCCTCCTCGAAATCCTCGTCCTCGGAGCTCGATGACCCACATTGCCGTTCTGTGTCCCATATTGTCGTCGGATCTCGCCTACATTGTCGCTTCGATCCAGATCAGAATCGTCACCGCCCTCCCATCGTTCACCCTCTTCTATCCCTCCAATCTTCCGTTTGAGAGCCGCTAATGAATTCGAGGTCAACGACCCCGCACTAGTGCAGAAAGCTTGATTAAAGGCTTTCAATGGAAGGCTGTTCGTTGAAAAATTCAAAAAAATGTTGTGCAACAATATTTCCGATATCAGAAGCATGTAATTCTAGGAGCTCTATCATTAGACAACTTTTGAAAAAATTTAGAAAGCGGTCAAATATGAACCGCTGTCTAAATTTTTTCATAAACGGCGTTTTATAATACCAGCTGTCCAATGTAATAAAAGACGGCGTTTTTTTAGAAACGCTGTCGAAACAAAGTACTTTCCGATAACGGAAGCCCAGTTCCGAGATGGGAAGCAATATTCTAGTAAATAATTTTTGGGTTCCGAAGTTGGAAGTAAAGAAATTAGCGATTAACCAGAAAAACAAGCATATTTCCGATATCTAGGACCAATTCTAATATATATTTTTAGGTTCCGAATTCGGAAGTACTAATAAGTTCCCGATCCCGGTTAATGTAGTAATCGGAGCTAAATTTTGACTTTTTTAAAGTTTGACCGGCGTAAATATTTTACTGTTTCGACATATTTTACGTAGAATCTCATCATAGTTCCGAGATCGGAACCTTATTCTAGTACATTTTTAGGTTCCGGGATCGGAAGTGAATATAATTTCCCAATCCCTATTAGTTCCGGATTCGGAAATAAATTTAAAAAAAAAATTGAAATACGTTAACCTAAAATACATGACTCTATTTTTTCGAAAACCTAGCAGGAAAGAGATACTCAATTTTAAAGGGGTGAGTCGGAAGACTATGTAAATAAAGGGGCAAAACCTATATATTCAGGAACGGGTAATCACTTGTGAATGCCATAAATCTTTTGTATTTATGAAGAAATAATTGGTGTGGTCGAAGACTCGTGATCCGTCTACAACGAACAGAACAAGGCAACGAACGATACAAGGTTATTAGAGCATCCACAATGGTGCTCCTTAAGTGCACTTTTCTTAATAAGGAACACTCCTTAATTAAGAAGGTCCATTGTGGAGTTTTAAGAACAACTCCTTATTTAGGGAGTGATTACCTCTTTTATTGTGATTGACTAGCCAATAAAAACATTACTCTTGCCATTGAGTATTTTTTTAATTATAAGTTTAAAAATAAAAAATAAAGAAAAGAAGTGCTTCTTAAGTATTGTTCTATTGTTAGTGTTGGATTTTTCTTTAGTTTTGCTCAAAATTGATTATGTGGCACTTAAGAAGCGCTCTTTATCTTCAAACTATTTTGGATGCTCTTACTTGCTTACGAGATATTGAATACATGAACTATCATATTTTACCAGATTAATTGGGGCTTTTTATGTGAATTCATTGATTGAGTAATTTAATTGATATGATTTAAATATAGGGGGTTGCTCCATGCAGTTCCATTTTTCTCTTGCAGGTCCGTATTTTTACTATAATACCCCTAATATTGTTAAGACAAAAAATGGGCTTGAAATCATAGGGTTCCATCAGGGGGCATTATGGTAAAAATACGGACCTGCAAGAGAAAAATGGACCTGCATGGAGAAATTGCTTAAATATATTGTGATTTACATTGTAGGAGTATGAACTTGGATCGTGTTCGTATTGTTGGATCGAATATATTGTTATTTACATTGTAGGAGTACTGAATATAGGGAGTTTATCAAATATTTCATTGAAGTTGCTTCTAATCATGCGAGAATGAAGAATATGTCGATGATGCGATGTCTATGTAAGGATTGTAGGAATGATGTGTATCTGGGGAGCGGGGATTACGCTCACATTTGATTATAAGGGGATTTGAGGCTTCATATACCAAGTGGATATGACATAGGGAAAACGTAGATGTATGAGATGAAATCAATGATGAATGTCATGAAAATTATTAATAAATAGAATTCATACTAGATATCAGAACTAGGGGTGTAAATGAACTGAACCGTTCGTGAACAACTCGTGAACAACTCGGTCAAAGTTCGTGTTCGAACTCGATTTGACCAGTTCAAAATCGAACTCGAGCTCGTTAGTTAATAAATGAGTTCGAACTCGAGATCATAACTCGATAGCCTCGTTGAACAGCTCGAGAATAATTTATAGGTACTATATTTAGAATTTATAAAAATAATTTACATGTCTTAAAGAAGGTAATTATATGTTTATTAATTTTTCTTTTCATTTATTTATTTTAGTCTTTTTTATATAAAAAAACTAAGAGAATACATTTTGAATAAGAAATGGATAAGATATGACGTTATGAAGATTGAAAAAAGAAGTAAAGTAAATCTTGAGAGAAAAAGAAAGAGAAAAAAGGAAGGGATGAAAGTTTGAATCCCACATCGGTGGCAAGAGAAATGGAGAAATCTTCTCTAAGTTATAAATTGATCTCATTTCCTAACTATTCTTAGTCCAACTTGCTTTGGTGGATTTCCATGTGCAAAGCCATATTTAAATGTTTTGGCTTGAATTGGGCTTCTAAACATTAATAACAAATAGAATTCATACTCGACATTGTAACATTAAATATATCGAAATAGTCATAGAATCCGGTCGATTGCGGTCAATATTAGTGTGAAATAGAATTGAATTTGCGGTGTCGGAAACTTTAAAACTAACTATAATTCATACTAGATACCGTAACATATAATAAATCGAAACGCTTATAGAATCTGGAAAACGGTGAAAAACAACCAACAAGTAGAATTGGATTTCCTAATTCGGAATAATACTCATTAACCAGAATGGAACCTAGAATACGTAAACTATGCAAAATCGAATATGGACTCGTATTCATAAACCTAATGGCCGGATAATTTTATTCCGGCGACAAATCAACGGAAAATACTAACTTCCGAGCACGGAACTAATGTAGAGTAAATTCCAGAATCTTAAGTTCCGCCACCGGAAATAAATGGAAAGCGGTTGGAAAATAAACAATGGATAACGTTTGAAAAAGCCTTTGATTATCTCATTGGACGTCTCCTAATTAAACGCTGTCTAAAGAAATACAATGGACGGCTCAGCCACCTACGGCTCCTCCAAAATGCCTTCTATCGCTCAAATAACAGCCGTTAATCCTATGCTCTCCCACTAGTGCCGGAATCGTCGGAGAAACTGAAGACCAGCGGGCAACTGAAGGTGAATGGTGGAGAGCGGAGAAGTGGGATCGGCGGAGAAGGTGAAGGGTTTAGTATCACAGAGATTAAAAATTTGCAAAATAGAGAGTTTTGATGGGGCTAGATTCAACTTTCTACTAATTGAGAGACTCATTTAATCTCAGCCATCCACCCAGAATCCAAAGGCCCAGATTAACCCTCCCGATCACCCTCCTCTATATATATAGGGGATTAGACAATCTGATGTGACACCCTATTTATGTGTGGCACACATCTGAACCGTAGATTAGACAATCTGATGGCTGTTGGTGCTGCAAAAATTAGGAAATAAATGACAAAAGTTCGCGGGTCGGGTCGGATCATAACCTGCAATTTGGGTTTCAAGATCTCGCCGGAGGTCCTGTCTTTCTCCGACGTCAACCGTTCCTGCAAGTTGCCAACAGCGGTTCAGATTTGACCGCTTTCTAAATTGTTTAAAAAGATGTCTAATGATAGAACTCCTAGAATTACATGCTTCCGATATCGGAAATATTGTTGCACAGCGTTTTCTTGAATTTTTCAACGAGCAGCCTTCCATTTGAAGCCTTTAATCAAGGTTTCTGCACTAGTGTAATTTCTTAGAAGAAGCGGCAAGCATGTCAAGGCAGTGAGAGAGAACATCAAAAACCTTCGATTCGTTGCGGAGTTTGGAGAACACCTCAATGAACACCTCTTCGATTATAAATCGGCAATCGCCGCCAAATATCCATTAACAATTTGGCGGTGATTAATCTCAGATTTTCGCGATTTATAATATTATTTGACGGTGAATGAGACTAGCAATGGTTTTTTGGTCTTCGATTAACCGTTTGAGATCGAAGGATCATCGCGAAAATCTGAGGTTCCCACACGTACATGCTGGATCGACGTATATATTGTTGGCAACAATGTTTGTAAGAAAGCCACGAAAATATATAATCATAATATCTTTGATTGTTTAAGTGATGGTGAGTTAGTTGAACTTTTCTTTTAAAAGCTCCTATATTCAGAACTGTTTATAAAATGTTTTTTCATTTTGTTTAGAATTTTAGGGAGATAAATTAACATTTTTATTGGTTGGTATATATTAGCTAATATTTCTCTCCAAACTGGTCTAAATTTTAGAGTGCTCTTTTGCCGACAAAGACAAAGACAACTTCTTTCTTCTTTCTTCTTTCTTCAAGCAATTCACTTCTTTCAGCCTATGTTTATCTTGATTTTAAAATTTTCATGCCTATTTGTATAAACTACTTTCATTCTTTGCAAATTGTTATATTGCTTAGATTAAATATACTTGAGGTAATATCCCTACTCTTTTAACATTGTTTCTCGAACAAGAGTGTTATCATTTTGGCTTTTATGGCAAAATTTTTTTGTTGGAATGAGAAGTATCATTTTTATTGTTCAATGGTTTCAATTGATTGTATCTCATCAATTATGGATGTTAAGTGATATTTAACTTAACGTTCAATTTTTTTGCCCAACATGATAAGACTAATGTATGCATAAGAGGAAACAAATGATGAAACTAAAAGAAGAGAACGAAGAAATTCTCTAATGTACGTCAAGAATGCTCTTCCCGACAATCCTATCACAGTCCATTGCTTTTCTGGGGATGACGATCTGGGCTGGCACACACTTCACCCAAAAGAGGAATTGCATTGGCATTTTGAAATGAATGTTATCGGAACTACCAAATATTACTGCAGCTTTAATTGGGCTACAAAGACTCGGAGCTTCTGTGTTTTTAATTTGAGGATTTCATATGAGCATTGTGAAATAGATTATATGGATGCAAATTTGTGTTACTGGCAAGTTCAGGAAGATGGATTTTATATCGCTAATGTATATAATCCTGCTCCAGATGCGTTGCATAAGGTGAATTGGTGGATTGGAAAATAAATTAGTTAAATGATTATTGTACTAAATGAATGAATGATTGGTGGAAATTAAAGAGATGATAAATTATGGTTACAACGTCATAGTAATTAAATAATTTTTTGCATTTTATTTTTCGTTATTTCTCTTATATTTGAGAATTGGGATTATTGCACAATATCATTCCCAAAATTAAAAATATCATTCCCAAAATTAAAAATATCATTCCCAAAATTAAAAATTGAGAAAATATGCGAGATTGCTGGATCACATGTTCGAGAAGTATGTGATGTTTAAAATCAGGTGATTGTGATCTCATAATGGTAGATGTTTGTTTGAGTGATCATTGAATTTGGTGCTAAGAACTTTTTTTTTTGAACTGAACTGGATTGAACTAAACTGAAGTATAATTAATGCATTGAAAAAGAATCAACATGACTGAACTGACCTGAATTTCATCAAATTGCATATGATGAAATTTATCATATTATTAGTGAAGATAAATTACTTACGATATTACATCTGATGAATTTTATACTCTATTTAAAACACGAAAATACCATTATATATATGATTACTATTTATTTTTTAACTATAAATGTTTCATTCCCTATAAATTAATTTTACTGTATCATAAATCAATATCATATTATTTATATTTTACCTTTTCATGCTCACATAAAATGCAATTGCAATTTGAGCAAATATTCCACAAATTACTTTATTATACAAGACAATCTTTTATATAACGATGTAAATAAATTGGACAGCGCCCGGTCCACTATTACTAGTAGAATATAAATATTTTTTGGAAGACAAATGGCGTTTGTAATAAACAATGTGTATATAACTACTCAACTTAATTTTAATTTTGACAATTTTACTTTATTTTTACTTCCATATACTATAAATACGAAAATCAGGGCCTTTTTTAAGCCCATTTTGGGGGTCAATCAGGTGTTTAACCTACATTTTCGGTCTTGTTTGTTAGAGGTTATTTTTTGCTGCACTAAACTGAACTGAATTGAACTGAATTGGACTGAACTGGACTGAAAATTGTTGTATTGAAAAATGAAATCAGCATGACTATATTAACATGAATTTCATAAAATTACATTTTCACTGAACTGAACTGAATTGAACTAAATTAAACTGAATTGAAATGAACTATAGATAAGATCTGGCAAACAGAGCCTTACTGAGGATCGGCCCTTGACCATATTTTTCAAGTAGGTTTGTGACTCCTTAATAGGGGTGTAAATGAATTGAACCGTTCGTGAACAACTCACGAACAACTCGGTCAAAGTTCGTTTTTGAACTCGAACTCGAGCTCGTTCGTTTATATACGAGATCGAACTTGAGCTCATAAGATCCAGTTCGATAGGCTCGTCGAGCAGCTCGAATAGAAATTTTATATAGAATTTTTTTATAAATTAATTAATTTTTATTCATTAATGCTTTAACGAGCTCGAACTAGATTTTTTATCGAGCTCACGAGTCAATCTCGAACTTTCTAAAACTCAGACGAATCGAGTTCGAACTAAAATATCTCAACTCGTACGAGCTCGAACTCGATCATGAACATGCAATACGAACTCGAACTCGAACTCAAACACGGCCCTGTTCGAGCTCAACTCGACTCGTTTACAGCCCTACTCCTCACTAGTGCTGGAACATAGAGTTTAAGGCGATTATTTTGAGAATGCAAGGCGATTTTTTTTTTCAACCGCGGTGTAAATATAACGAATTCGTTACCCTTTCAAGGTGAATTTACGAATTCGGTAATTGTCCAGGAGGGCGACGTTACGAATTCGTTACTTGTCAGGAATGTGATTGAGAGTGTTTCCGATTTCGTAACCTAATAAGAACTAACATTTTGTGCTTTTGAAACTTACGATTTCGTTAATTGTTAAAAATACCGATTTCGTAACCTGATAAGAATTGTCGGGAATGGGTTACTATTTCGGAACATGGTATGAATTTAAAACATTGCGACTTAGTAAGTGGGTAACGATTTCGTTACTTTTTTAATTTCTGATAAAAGAATACCGGCCAATTTGGCCAGTTAATTGAGAAGCCACAGGTCTCCAAACATCCACCGGCTAATTGATAATATAGAGAATGCATGAAAGAACATAACCTCATTATTCACAAGTACAATGCTAGATAAAATAATAAACGTGTGTATTAGTTCTATCATGTACCCTGTAAAGAAAACTACCATCTACATTATCAGCGGTACAAAATCGCATCCGACCACCATCTCGACGCTGGCTGCAAGAAAAAGAAAACTTAAGATTTTCATATCCATAAAGTTCATATCCCCTAAAAACAAAAACTTCACAAGTACACCACTGGAAAAAAAAAACCCAACATCGATCATACTTTAAACTTCCTAAATTTTCAACCATGTGAATCATATTAAGACACTATGTTCTATAAAAACACATTGTAACATCAGAAATAAAACAATTAGATGTTCTCTTTTATGTAACAACAAATTGATAACTCACTTCATCATCAATAAAATTAGAAAGCAAACATTAAAAGAAAAAAAATGAAAGTGTTTATCATTTGGAATCGTAATGAGCAATCCAATACTCATGTTGAATCCAATACATAGACAGTTTACTCCCAACTCCAAAATTACCACTACACTATCTTCAATACACAAAAAAATCCCAAATTTCCATGCCATATCCCAAACAATTATGCATTCTAAGTCTTAAAAATAAGATTCAAACGAAAAATATATATTGTACTTACAAAGACAAGCCCCTTGTGAATAAAAGGAACCAGGATCGCTAATTCCCTTATGTCAATATTGTTCCTACACAATTAACCAATGACAACAACAAAAAATCAGAACTTTTCATCAATTTAAGAGATTAGTACCCAATTCACACACCCAATCAATCAATTACACAAAGATGGATTGCTCACTTTACTCCCATTCTGCATAACCGAATTGCAGCTTGCCAATCGAAAATCACATTAATCCTACAATCAAAGATCTTAATCTTCAGAAAAAACAATTTGGGCCCGAGAAAATCAAAACCCCTAATTCACGAAATCGAAAGTCATGCCTCAGAAAAGGATTCGTATTGAAGGCAGAGTGGCTGAACCCAGAGTTGGGATTGCAGGCTTAACGACAAACATTGAAGTTAGGTTAAAAGAGATTCAAGTTTACTGGGATTACGTGATTGCTTTTCTGATCACCGATTTCCGGCAGATGCGAATCCCTCAGTCCCCGTAGCCGGTGATGACGTCTAGTTGGAAGAGAAGAGCCATGAGTGATTCGTTCATGTTGGATTATATGGTCTTACTGATCATTACTTCCTCGGGTCAGTCTCCGGTTCGACCGTGCGGGTCAAAAAGGCGAACCGGTCAAGAACCGATTGACTGGTAGTTAATCGTTTTTAGCTAGCTCAGCTGAGTCATCTTTCCAGTTGTTCTTGTTGTTCTTATCTGAATTAGATTCAGCTAGATCTTAGTTCAGTTGCAAACGCCTTGTGCGATTCTGTTAGCATAGCGGTTAGATTCATCTAGAGCACGATATAAACACAACCCATTGTATTGTTTTGGATTAAGATGAATTGAATAAGATCTGAACTTTTGGCTCTGAAATTCCCTTTCCATGGCAGCTTTTCCTTTGAATCACAGTGTGAATTGACAATTTGTACATGGTATCCGAGCGATTCAGGCTTTCGATCCATTGAAATTTTCAATCGCAACTGTTGAGTTGACAAAACCCTAAAGAATATGAGTGGTCCGATCGGTGGTGGCGGCGGCGCGAACGGAGGCGACGGTGGAAGAAATCCATGGCAACTCAATCCGTATGTGTTAGATGCAGAAGGCTTCGTCAAGATTCGACCAGAGGATCCGTTGTATCTCGGAAGTGCAGACCACACTGGTTTGGTGATTGTGAGTGAGCTACTGACTGAGAGAAACAATGTGATATGGCGAGAGGCTATGGTGAATGCGTTTCAATCAAGGAAGAAGATGTCGTTCATTACAGGAGTATTTCCGCGGCCAGACGAGGCTTCACCAGTTTATGAGCAATGGCTTCAAGTCAATTTGACTTTAATCGGATGGATTCAGAACTCTCTGAGCAAAGAGATAGCGCGCGGATTCACATTTGCCAGAGATGCGAAAAAGCTATGGGATGAGATTCAAGAGCGTTTCGCTGTGAATAACGGTCCACTATATTATCAGCTGAGGACGAATGTGAGCAATCTGAGGCAAAGAGGTGACACTATTGCTGTGTATTTCTCTAATATGAAAAGGTTTTGGGATGAAATTGATATAATCAGACCTAAGATGAAGTGTGTGTGTTGTAACTGTAACTGCACTTGTGGTTTTGAGAGAGAACAAGCAAGAAGAGAAAATGAGGATAGAATGCAAGAGTTTTTGGGAGGTTTGAATGGATCATTTGATGTTATGAGAGATCAGGTGCTGGCCATGGAGCCTTTACCTTCTGTTGGTAAAGCATATTCCATGTTTCACAAGCAAAAACAGCAGAGAGATGTGCAAAGTCATTTGACTGGTTCAGAAGTGGATGATTCATCTATGTTTGTGAGGCAACCATACAACTCTGGGGGATATGCATCAAGGGGGAATGGTGCATCCATCAGTCAACATTATGGACAAGCTAATCAGTCTGGAGGCAATTAGGCTCTTGGACAAGGTTATGGTCAAATTTTTGCTGTAAAAATGGGACAAAGAAGGAGAGAATTTGAGGACAAAAGAAATCTGAAGTGTGACTATTGTTATAAGATAGGGCACACAAAGGATACTTGCTACAAAATCCATGGCTATCCAGAATGGTGGGGAGAAGGAAAAGAGAACATGAAGCCTAGACCAAGAATCACTGCACACATGGCTTCTGATGACCCAGATGATGAAGGAATGCATGAATCTCCTTTAGATCTTAACAGTGGTATGAATGGAGGAATGAGCAGTGGGAGTAGCAGCTCCAATGTTAATCTGCAGGCACTTATGAATAACATGATGCAAATGCAACAGGATTTGAGTAGGCTGATGAAAGGAAAAGGCAAAGAACCTATGGGAGAATCTTCTGATCATGTCAACTTTAGCCACTACAATGACTTTGCAGGTAGCCTTCTCACTCACCTTGTCAATTCAGCTGTTTGTTTCCCGTATGATGAATGGATTCTTGACAGTGGAGCTTCCTCACATATGTGTAGTTCTCATTCTCTATTTCATAAATATGAATCTGTTTCAAGTAAGACTCCCATATTTCTACCAAATAATACTTCTGTTTTAGTGGATGGAGTGGGATCCATTAGGTTGAGTGACAAAGTGCTCTTGTCAAACTGTTTGCTAGTCCAAGCCTTCAAGTTCAATCTTCTGTCAGTCAGTAAACTCTCCAAAGAGTGTAACCTTCATTTTGATTTCTTTGCTGATATGTGCCTCATGTAGGACCTCAAGACTAATGAAGTCATTGGCACTGCCTCTGAGGTGAATGGCTTGTACATAGTTTCCAAGGAGTCTTTCAATTTTACTCAAATAAAGGAGTGTCAGCTCAAGCTCAAGCTCAAGAGCATGCTTCAGTCAGTCATTCCAGTTTCTCTGTCAGCCAGGCATTTGTCACAAGAAGAAGTTCAAACAATGCACTATAAGCTAGGTCATCCATCTGTACAGGTCATGCAGCACTTGCATGTACCAGCTAGTAAAACTTCTTGTAATATTCGCCCCTTAGCTAAACAAAGTAGACTGCCTTTTCATTCATCTTGTACAAAGTCCTTGAAACCATTTGAGCTTGTACATATTGACCTTTGGGGTCCTTATAGAATGAAATCTTTGAGTGGTGCAAATTATTTCCTTACCATTGTTGATGATTTTTCAAGGTGCACCTGGACTTTCATGATTAATAATAAGACTTCTGTCCCTCACACTGTTAAAACTTTTATTCTAATGGTCAAAAATCAGTTTGATACTACTGTTAAAACCATTAGAAGTGATAATGGGACTGAGTTTATTAGCCAAGAGTGTCAAGCCATTTTTTCTGCTCATGGCATTATCCATCAAAAGTCAAGTCCATATAGTCCTCAGCAGAATGGTGTTGTAGAAAGAAAACACAGACATATCTTGAAAATGGCTAGAGCTTTCATGTTTCAATCCAAACTTCCCATTTCCTTCTGGGGTGATGCAGTCCTTGCAGCAACTCACACCATCAATAGACTTCCCAGCTCAGTGTTAAACTGGAAATCTCCATATGAGCTCCTGTTCCATAAAATTCCAAATATATCATCTCTACAGGTCTTTGGCTGCCTGTGTTTTGCCACCAATGTACAGCCTCACAAAGATAAATTCAGTCATAGAGCCATTCCTTGTGTTTTCATTGGTTATCCTGCACATCAAAAGACATATAAGCTCTATGATTTTACTGAAAAGAAAATCATTACTTCCAGAGATGTCATTTTCAGAGATAATGTGTTTCCATATCACAGTGGTATTGCTTCTTTCAAAACTTCCACTCCTCATACTGTTTTGACTAAATCATCACAGGATATACCTCTTGTATACTATGATGATAGAATCTCTGTACATGATAATCTGATAACTTCTCCACCCCAGTCTTCTCCTCCTAATTCACCACCTCACTCTTCTTTACTTAACTCTCCATCCCATAGAATTGCCTCTTCATCTTCTGTACATACTCCATCTTCTAAGTCTCCTTTAGTTTCTGTTTCTTCACCTCCAGTTCTCAAAAGAAGCACAAGACCCAAGCTCAAACCTGCATGGTTGAATGATTTTGTCATCAATTGTGCTCAGTCTAATCCTTGCCTTCTGCCTTCATTTTCTCCCACCCATGCAGCCTTTCTAGCAAATCTGTAAAAAATCCCCGAACCTCATACATATAAACAAGCATGCTGTAAGTTGTGGCTACCATTTCAACCCATATTTCATTTTTGTCACACACATTATGATAAATGTTGGACTAGTGAATATTTGATTGTACTACCGAGTAATTATTAGAAAAGAAATAAATCACACGGAAAACTTAAAAATACTGAACTTTGTATTTTGTGAAATTGGCTTGTCAGCCTGAGGCAGATACCTTTCCTTTGACTTTACTGAAAGCAATATGAGTTGAGTAATAGGATACATTTTTTCCATAATCACTGTGACAGTTTAAATGATTTGTATGGTGGTTGAGGATATATATATATATAGCAATAATATTTCGAGGTCAAAATTCCTAGCAATCTAGCATGTGTTATCTGTCAGATTTAACCATACAATTCATAGATATTTTGTATATACCAGAATCCCATGTCATCCTTATGTTCATGTTCCGAATACTAATATCACATGTATCATAAAATGTGATGTAACTACAAGTAATTTTAATTACTCCATAAAATCAACAATTCTACTCAAAAGTTTCATATTAACACTTTACCAATCTGTCAAACATATCTATACACTATATAAAGTAAATAAAGAAAGTGGTTCTCAAGCACAATCTAAATCAGCCTGCAACAATATTCGCATGGAAACACCCAAAAATCCCGAATTTTAATGAACAAGGACAAGGTATTAATTTCATTTCGTTGTCTTTTCTGTGACCAAAAGTATCGTTGAGCTCTGCAAGTTGATCGGCCAAAAGATAATACATCATAGCATACAATTAAATTCACTGGATTATTAAATTAATCAAAATTTAGTGAATTCTATATTTCACTAAATTATCAAAATTTATTAAATTATCTATTTTTTTCCAGCTCCCATCTCGACTATGATGAATCATATAGTAAGACAACAACAATCATTTAAAAACGGTTAAAAAAACAGCAATCTGATCAAGACAGCTGGCACAAACAATGCATGGAACAAGTTACATTTTGAGTGACGTGGAGCTCCAAAATAATAGCAATTCAGCGATATTCATGAGGATGAGAAATGGGCCAGCATAAGACTCGCATGTATCCCTAAGATCCTCCACCTAGTAAACTCAATAGTGAGGCTACAATGGCAACAAAATATTTAAACTGAAAATAACGGAAATGCGCCGGAAAGACTAACACTATCAGAATCAGATTCAAGCTCAACTTTCCACTGCTTTATTTGCCTATGAATAGAGGATCAAAATTTAACTGCAAATACTGCTAAGAGCATAAATGGAAGATAAGTTACCTGGGAGAGAGAAATCAAGAGCTTCTTCTCAATCTGTGGAGTGAACGAATCAGCCACAAAATCCTGCTGGAGAGAAGACAAACAATTGAGGTAATTCTAGCAATTATTAAAAGTTGCCGATTAGCTAAGAGACTGAGGGTTCCGGTAAACTTACGCCGCCGGGAGGAAAACAGTGGCCGATGAGGTGGCAAAGCCGCGAGTGAGCTACCTTGGAAAGCGCAGAGACACCGCCCGGATATTCCCCAATTTCTGGAGGGAAAATTGGGCGAATTGCATTTCACTTTTTACCATTTGACTCCCTGTGTTTTGGAAAAACTAAAAATCTATATTCTAAATTTTATTTTATATTATATTTTTTATAGCAGATTAATATTCATACGGACGAACCGTATAGTGGACTTACACATTTTACCAATAAATCCTTGCCACGTGATATTTACTTACTCAATATAATTACTTTCTTTCTTATTATTTGTTAGTCCCACCTCCTTCCTTTCTTTCATCCACGCGCGGAGACGAGAGCTGTTCCGTTCACATTCAAAAATTCAATCTTGAGTGGCATCAAATTCATTCACTGCTGATTTTATTATCAGCCCATGATATCTCACCCACAGTTCTCCATCAAATTCCCTGTATTTCTATGATTTGTTTTAGATCATGATTATTTTGGAAGATGAACAAGGTTAAGAGGTTATTTTGTACAGGTTATATTGCAGCTCTTTGTTTTGGTCAGTATATTTAATTTTTTTCTTCTGGAATTTTGAATCCCAGAAAAGAGGCCTCTGAATAAGAAAAATAAATGGAAAGCTGCTGCTGGAATGGTTGTGCCACGACACCGAGATGTCGAAACTGGGCTGCGACGGTGACCGGAAGTCGCTGGAATAGAGGCGGCAGATTCACATCGACAGCGGCTGAACTGTGGATGGAGAAAGCGGGTCCGGTGAAGTCTGTAGACAGAGGGCCAAACCGATATCCTGATCCATTATTGCCGGTTGAAAACCCAGGTGGGGTTTGACCGATGATGGCCGGAGATGGAGGCGAAGACTGGACTGCGCATGGGTAAAATAAAGAGAGAGAGTGGGACCAGCTAATAGTAGTTAAAATTAGATGGTAAATAAGTAAAATAACAGTAAATAAATGTTACGTGGCAAAGAATGATTGGTTACCGGATAAGGCCTTTGTTCGGATAATCCGTACGAATATTAATCTGTTTTTATAGATCCAACGGCCATTTCTTTCGCGCACTGGTGGAATGAACAATGAGATCGCCTCCAGAGCAACTCTCCTCCTCAAAAAATGCGCCACCACAACGTCAATCGCGAGAGCCCGTGAGGTACACGCGCTGCTGCTGACCTCCGCCGCCGCCGCCGCCAGCACGCAACGTCCGTACGCTCTCAACAACCTAGTATCCATCTACGGCCGGTGCGGGTCCTATTCAGACTCCCGTTTAGTGTTCGACAGAATTCCCCAGAGAAGCATCGTGTCCTACAATGCGCTAATATCCGCCTACTCCCGGAGCTCCGACCGGGATCCTGAAGTAATTCACCTGTTCAGACGGCTGATCAGTGAAAACCTCAGACCCAACGGATCAACTTTCGTTAGCATGCTGCAAACCTCGTCAAGCCTCAAGGATGTTGTCCTCGGACTGCTTCTGCACGCTTACGACTTCAAATCAGGATTCTTAAACGATGTCCGTGTTCAAACTTCGCTGCTCGGTATGGTACTTGAGCTGTGGGGATTTGGGATGCGCAGAGGCAGTTTTCGAGTCCATGGTTTATAAAGATGCAACGTCTTGGAATGCGGTTATTTACGGGTACATGGAGAATGGTACTGCAAATGTTCGGAGCCATGGCGAATCCTGATCAGTTTACTTATTCCATGGTGCTGAATGCTTGTGGTAAAACTGTGAGATCGCCGAAATGGGAAAATACGCTTTGACTTGCCCTTGCCCTCAACATCTACTGCAGTTGTGGTGTTTCGTGTCTTTCAGAGAATTAAACGCCCGGATTTGGTGTCGTGGAATACAATCATAGCTGGATATTCGGAGGCGGGAACAAACCAATTTATCTCATGCATTCTATTAACAAGTATGTATTCATGTACTTCATGGCATCAGTGAAAGTCCTACTTATGATGACTTAACCAGTTCGTGTGATAGTTTTACTTCTAGCAATAAGATAAAACTAATAGTGCGGAAATTAAAGAACACACGAATTGATCACCCAGTTCAGTGCATCGCACCTACGTCTGGGGGGCCGTAGCCCGTGTTAAGATCTTTCACTAGATGCAATAAACGTTCTCTGATCTATTACAATCTAATGGCTATATTAGCTAGTCTATCACACTACCAATTCTTTCTGATAGCTGTTACAGTGATTACCTTCTTTTCCACGAAGGTGCGACAGGATCTTGAACACCCGAGCTTCAACACACGTCCCAAGTGTGATTTGGTTATGAAAAACCCTGGACCTGTGTCGCCTCTGTAGCTCTAAAGTTTAACCCTGATAAACAGGATTTTTGCTGTGTAAATCGATACCGAGCACGCGACCGTCGTCCATCTTTTATAGCACAATGCTGTGAGAAAAACTTCCTTTTTCACAGCTCTAGACTCCTTCCTTCACTGAACTTTCATTCCATATTAAACACTTGAAGAAAGGAACTGTTTGGTCTGTCTTCAAAGTTTGTAAGGAATACAAATATACCATTGCTGCAAATCACGTTGAAGACTCCCATCATGACTGTAGTTTCCATACAAAGAGTATCTCAGAATATTTCATTTCATCAATTAATCCTTAAGACCGAGATCAGACAATATTCTTTTTCTTCCACACACAAAGTCATGTTGCAACATGACTTCCACAAAGCAGCCAACTAACAACTGAAAAACTGGACTTACAATCTCCCCCTTTGGCAATTTGTGGACCCAGCCATATCAACCTTCTTCACTGAACCCAGGAGTCCAGACATATCTCAACAATTTCTGGGAATAACAAGCTACACATGAATCCAAAAAAAAACTGTGGCAGAAAAACTTATAAACTACAGTCATCCAATATCTGAAAAATTAAGCTCAGAAATCTCTCCCCCTTGGGACCATAAAATGCCAAAGGACCCCAATCAAAGTTGCGCGAAAACAAAGAACACAGAGGAGAAGAGAGAGACAGCTACAGAGGTCACAAAAAAAAAAATGCAACCACCACCATGATCAGGACTTCCTCGTTGCTGACTTTTTCACAGATGACTTGGACCTTTTTGCAGCAGGTTGCCAAGTAGAGGTAGAGACCCGCTTCTTGGAGGAAGGTGGAGCAGTCGATGATGATGGTTCAGGAGCCTTAGAGGAAGAAGTTCCAGCAGCCCTTCGTTTAGCAATTGCAGCAACAAGACCTTCCCTGTCCTCTTGATGCTTCCGTAGCATATCCCCATGAAAGACCATTTGATCCATATGAAACTGAATCTTCTTATCAACCATGCGAAGTTCAAAATCATCAGACATGACTGCAGCAGCCTGAGATGCCTCTCTATCCCAAGGCAAATCCAACACTTCCCGAGCAGCTGACTTTGCAGTAAACCCAAATTTTCCAGCTGGCCTAACAGTGGTAGCATCCACTTCAAAACCTTCAGCCTTCAAGAATGCAGTAATGAGACATGGATGAGGCAAGGCATCTGTGCACCTAGAAGAGTCAAGAGTACCATGCATGCGCTTCAGAATATAAGCTCCAAGATTAACCTCAAAACCGGACCCAATGCCATAAAGCAGCTCTGCTTGATCAGAAGTCAGGGTGGTGGTATTGGTAGTCTGCATCCAGCAACTAATGAGAACTTTAAACAGCATCCAAAATCTTAAGGTGAGAGAGCTGGTGGGCATGCAGGCAGCAGGCCATTTCAAACTGAACACTAGCCATTATATCATTATCCACATTGTAGTCCTGGGGATAGACCAAATCCTCTTCAACAAACATCCGAATTCCAAGGACCTCATTTAGCTTAGCTGGAGTGAGTGTAAGAATTCTCCCCCTGAAGTACAGCTTACCAAACCATTCATCTCCAGAGACCAGATTGCCAGGCATTAAATTACTGTAGAACTCAAGAACCATCTCAGGATCATAGTCCTGGAACACAGTGGATGCCTGAACACAATTGATCTGCTGTAGAAACCTATCAAATCCAGTCTCTGCACACTTCTTCATATCAACCACTTTTTCAACCAGAAAACCCCTGGTAGCTAAGATGTCATGGTCAGCACCAGCCTTGATGGAGTGATATCTTTCAGAGTGGGCCAAGGATAGAAGCCTGGCACAGAGCATATCAAGGTCATCTGGTACATTAGCTGCATCAGGTGTATTATCATCATCCAATGAAGTTCCAGATTGATCCCCTTTTTGATCTCCTGAACCCATCATTTGATCCTGAAAGTCAACATAATCCTCCTCATTTGGAGCTTGATAAGGGGATGCAGGAGATGAACCATCTGGACCAGTATAGGGATAATCCAAATTGATAGGAGAATCTTGAACAGTAAGCTTGATGGGACTGAGCCCAGAGAGGTCATGAATACTTGCAGCTCTAGTAGGACTAGCATCAATCTCACCCATGGGTTTGTCACTATGGTCTGAAGAGACTGGAGGCACTGAGGATGGGTGTTTTCCAGAACTTGAGATCTGCTCTTGCTTCTTAGTGATAGGAACAGTGTTTGTGGAGCATCTTCCAGCTACTCTCTTTGATCTCCTGGAGTAGTGTAAGGTAGCAGGAGCGGGGGCTGACAAGTTAGTCTGTGGAACAATAGCAGGAGCTGCCCATGTTTTAAACTTTGCCAGGTGATATCTGATGTCCACCCTCTGTCTTAGGGATAGCAAGCGAGTGCTATTTGAAGAGCCATTCAAAGAGAACTTCTTAGGTACCCTTGGTTTAAGCTTATTCAAGCTGATGAGTTTGGAAATGGGCAGTGGGACCTCTGTATGTGACACAGTTCTGCTGGACTGACTGTGGTCATTCTCCTGCGACTGAGAATCCAGATCATCATGCTCTTCAAAGGGCGATGCGGATCCAGTAAACGGACCCAGAACTTCATCATCATGACCATTGCCCTGGTCTTCAAGAATTGCAGTCTGGGTGTGTTCCTTAGATTGTAGAATTTTAGTATGCTGCGAAGGGTAGGGAGACGTTGGTGTTGCAACATGAGCATGCTGCTGGTCCACGGGTAAATTTTTGCCAGTTGAGGCACTAGGAGAAACCCTCACTGATAGAGCTGGTTTTCTCAAACTCTGTAGGATTTCAGCAACAGTACGCTCATCCTCCTTGACTTCCTCATCATCAGATGGAGGTTCAAAACACTCTTCAAGAGGCAGCCCATCAGGTAGGCTGAGCACTGCTCCAGTTCCACTATATCGAATAAACCCTGATGATGGAGCTAAACCTGGATGAGATTTCCCTTCACCTTCATCAACTATGCCAGAGACATGCACTCTTGTACGAGGAGGAGCTGCCTGTTGAAACTGTGTACACCTCTGAGGTACTCTCCCATCATACCATATCCTTCCTGCAGTTTGTTTTGTTCTCCTGGAGGGCACATTTGCAGAGTTTAAGGACCTGGATGTGATATGGCTTCCCTCCTGTGGCACTGAATCATCCACGTTGATTGGATTATTGGAGGTGTTGGTGAACACAGTCTTGAGCTTAGTGTTAGACCGTGTGTGATAGGGCCTCTTTCTCACACAAGAGACTTTAGTGTGTGAAGGTCTCCTTGGTGGCTCAGAGTTCCCAGTGCTTTTCTTCTCCCCTGCCATTGAAGAGCCTCTTGTGGAATACCTGGAATTTGAAGAGGAGGGTCTGAGATAAGGATTAATCACAGGTTTAGGCCTTACAAAACTGGGCTTGTAAATGTCAGACATGATCTTAACATCAGTTCTAGGGGGCTTGGGCCTCCTCAAACCATTAAAGGAGCATCTATCAGGATTATTCTTACTACCAAAGGTATTATGCAGAAAATTGTCCATGTCTTTAACATACTCCCAATGTTCAAGTTTCTCATAATAAGCCTTGATCCTGGATGCATCCTTAGTACCAGGAGCAGGTATAAAATTTTCAGGAATAACACTTATACATGGGGAAGGGGGTGAATCAGGCAAAGGTTTCACAAATCCAATAGCATAAGCCTCGGGCTCGCTCAAATCAGAACACGGATCCCAAATCCCCTTAGCCCATCTAGTATCATAAACTCCCCCTAAGTCAGTCAATTCTTGTCCCTCAAACCCCATACACATCCGATGACTCTCTCGAAAATACATAGCTGAACTACCAATTCAATCAGATGCTTCAACAGAATGCTCAATAGATAAACAGAAAACCCTAGCAGAGGTCTTTCCGAGACACGAGATTAAACCAAAAGTAGTAGCAAGTCGATACCTTAGTCTGTGAAGAGATACCACTGTCCGGACCGCTACGCGAGATATGACAACTGGTTCGTCGAGGCGAGAGCACTCTGGTCGCGGCGAGAGAGAGAGCTTCGAGAAATCTCTGATGTTGCAATAGGAATGGGGGAGGGTTTTCGTCAGGGCGCGAAAATAGAAAAGGAAATTAACTTTTCTGCTCTTTTCCTTCAAAAATTAAAAGACTTGCCCAACGGAAAAAACACACATCAATTCTGTCGGGCCCAGTTGTCTCCCACGGCCCACGCGCATTAGTGTCATCACGTGCCATAGACTTTCATGTTGCAACACGACATGCAACCATCACTCCTAACCATATTTTTGGTATTTTCTTATTTTTGTAAAACGGAAACACTGAATTGAAAATTAACAACTATACAGTGCAGGTAGCCTTTAGTACTTCAGATAGTACACACCCCAAGATGTTGTCTCAGGGTTTCGAATGTTGAAGCATCCAACGGCTTAGTGAAGATATCTGCAAATTGGCTCTCAGTAGGCACATGCTTAAGTTCCACTTCCTTTCGCTCAACTAAGTCTCGGATAAAGTGGTGTCTTATATCTATGTGTTTGGTTCTGTTATGCTGGACTGGATTTTTGGAGATATCAATTGCAGATTTGTTGTCACACAGAATAGTAAGACTGCCTAGTTTCACACCATAGTCTCGAAGCATCTGTTTCATCCATATCAGTTGGGTGCAGCAGCTTCCAGCAGCTAAATACTCAGCCTCAGCAGTGGACAGAGATATCGAATTTTGCTTTTTGCTGTACCAAGACACAAGATTTTGACCAATAAAGAAGCAACCTCCCGTTGTACTCTTCCTGTCATTTGCATTACCAGCCCAATCAGAGTAACTATAACCATACACTTGACAATTTATACCCTTCGAAAACCAGATACCATAATCAGCAGTGCCAGAAATGTATCTAATGATTCTCTTTACTGCAGTGACATGAGATTCCTTAGGTGCAGCTTGAAACCGGGCACAAATTCCAACACTTAAAAGAAATATCAGGCCTGCTAGCTGTTAGATACAAGAGACTGCCAATCATACTTCGATATAGCTTAGTATCGACAGGCACACCTTTCTCATCTTTAGTTAACTTCTCAGTGGTAGACATTGGAGTTCGTACTGCCTTTGCATCTCCGAGACCAAACTTTTTGACCAAGTTCAAGGCATATTTGGTTTGGTTGATGAACAAACCATCATCACCTTGCTTGACTTGAAGTCCTAGAAAGTAGGAAAGTTCGCCCACCATGCTCATCTCAAACTCCGATGTCATCAACGAGACAAATTCATTTACAAGAGCTGTAGAGGTTGAGCCAAATACAATATCATCCACATAAATCTGAGCTATTAAGATGTCTGTCCCTTGAGAATACATGAACAGGGTTCTATCAACTCCCCCTCGAATATAGCCCTTTTTAAGAAGAAATTGAGTTAGTCTTTCATACCAGGCTCTTGGTGCTTGTTTGAGACCATATAGGGCTTTCTTGAGTTTAAACACATGATTGGGAAAGTGAGGATCTTCAAACCCCTTAGGTTGCTCAACATAAACTTCTTCATTGACAATGCCATTTAGGAAAGCACTCTTAACATCCATCTGATGCAGCTTGAAATTCAGTACACAAGACATGGCTAAGAGAATCCGAACAGATTCAAGTCGTGCAACAGGGGCTACCACTCCCTCAACTTGAGTGTATCCCTGAGCTACCAGTCTGGCTTTGTTTCTGGTCACAGTCCCATCTCCATCAGATTTATTCTTAAAGATCCATTTTGTACCAATTACATTAATCCCTTGTGGACGTGTAACCAGTTCCCACACATCATTACGTTCGAACTGACTAAGCTCTTCCTGCATGGCTGAAATCCAGTATTCATCCAATAGAGCTTCATTATGGTTCTTAGGCTCAACTAGGGAAAGAAAACACTGAATCACATGTCGACTTCCATGGTGCATTTGGGCATAATTTAACCTTGGTAATCCCCGTGGATTCCTAGATCTAGGAGCACTTCCTGTATTTTCTGAGTTGTCAGGCTCCTCTTCATCAGATATGCAGGGATCATCTTCAATGTCATCTGGGATATTCACGTTCTTTGGAGCTGTTGTCATATCTGCATCAATTCCATGGGGTGGTTGAACTGTGGAATCAGAAGGATCACTTGTTTCAACTTCAGAGGATTTTGAAATTTTACCGCTGTCAGCAGTCGGTTGTGATGTTGCAACATGAGTATTTGTCACAGGTTGATCAGGGATATTATTTTCCTCACTTCTCTGAGGTAATGGTTGCTGGACTATCTCAATATCCTCAGTATCGTCTGTAACTCTATCATCCACATCCTTAATGACTACATTAATAGATTCCATAAGAGTTCCCGTGCGCTTATTGAACACCCTATAAGCTCTGCTGTTGACTGCATATCCAAGAAATACTCCCTTATCTGATTTAGACTCAAATTTCCCAAGTTTTTCTCTGTCTCTAAGAATATAGCATTCAGCACCAAATACGTGAAAATGAGCAACACTAGGTTTCCTTCCTTTCCATATTTCATATGCAGTTTTTTCTGTCCATGGCCTCATATACACTCGGTTGATCACATAGCAGGCTGTTTTAACTGCCTCACTCCACCATCTTCTAGGAACACTGTACTCAGCCATCATAGACCTAGCCATCTCTTGGATAGTTCTGTTTTTGTGTTCCACAATCCCATTCATAGGAGCTGAGTATGGTGGGGAATAGATATGAGTAATACCATTAGCCGAGCAAAACTGGGTCATAGCCTCATTCTTGAATTCTCCTCCATTATCTGTTTGAATACGCACAACCCTTTGATTTAGGCTTGCCTTCTCATTGTTCAGACGAAGTACTAGATCCCGAATGACATTCACAGCCTCTGATTTATCAGTTAGAAGTTCAACCCACGAATACCTGGAGTAATCATCAACACAGACAAAAATAAACCTCTTTCCAGAGATACTTAAGACATTCACTGGTCCCATGAGGTCCATATGTAGAAGTTCCAGATTTTGAGATGTGGTAATGTCATTGATAGCAGGGTGAGAGGTCCTGGTCTGTTTACCCTCCTTGCATGGTCCACATATCATATCTTGCTGATAAGCAATGACTGGCAATCCTCTCACAGCTTCAATTCTGGAGACCTTGTTCAGGGACTTGGTGTTTGCATGGCCCAATCTCCTATGCCATAGTGTCGAAGTGTCCAATTTGGCAGATAGACAAGTGATGGATTGTTCCAAAATATAACAATTATCTGAAGACCTTCTACCTGTGAGCACACCATTTGATCCTTGCCTAACAGTGCATATCGACTCATCAAAGTGGACTGTCATCTGATGGTCACAAAGATGGCTTATACTGATAAGATTTGCTTTGAGATCTTCTACTAATAGAACATCATAAAATATAGGAAAATCTTGAATTTGCAGCTCCCCTTTTCCAATCACTTTACTGATTTTTCCATCCCCAAACTGAACAGTGCCAATCCAAGGCATAACATTTTTTAGCAGTTCTGGTGATCCGGTCATGTGCCTTGAGCAGCCGCTATCAAAATACCATGTGTTCCTGGCATAGACACTATAGCAAGTATGGACTACAAAACAATTAATAGATTTTTTAGGAACCCATACCTTCTTGGTCAATCTCTTCTGTTGCTCCGGTTCCATGTTGCAACATGAGGTAAACTGTTTGCCTCTCATGATGTCTCTTAGCAGTCTCATGCATTGATATTCATTATGCCTCTGCATCATACAGTACTCACAACATTTGGGAGGGGTTTTTCTTGACACAACAACCTCTCGATTTTTCAGCTCAGAATTTGCTCCTTCAGGATTCCTGATGATTTTTCCACTCCTTCTATTGGTAGAGTCTTGGATACCAGCAGGAACAAAGACAGTTTTCTTCACTTGAGAACTTGAAGCAAAGTTTTTGTAATCCAATCCTTGCCTGTTTCCTGCATTCTTCCCAATCACAAGAAGATCATCAAGTTTGGCTGTTCCTGTATTCAGCTTCTGAATGGTGAGCTCAGCTTCCTCAGCCCTTACAGTTAAGGACCTTATTTTATTCCTCAGATTCTCACATTCACTGGTTCTGGCATTAGCCTTTTCTTCAGCACTCACTGCCCTAAAAGTCATAATTTCCAGCTTCTTGATTAGGATCTCAGAGGCAACTTCAGCATCCTTAGCCCTTTTGGTCATTATCTCAAGTTTCATGGACTTCTCATCATTATCCATAGGTCTCTTCCCATCAGAAATTTCCATTTTCTTCTGTAATTCAGCAAGTAATCCCTCAGACTTTTCAGCTCTGTCAGTCATAGATCTAAGTTTTGCAGTTAATTCCTCAATCTCCTGTTCTTCCACAAGTGCATCATTTACTAGAGTGTTGATCTTGTCTTTCAAAGACTCAACGTCTTCAGTAAGTTTCAGTGTCATATCACCATCAATCTTTGTTTCTGTCAGAGTCTTTATAATCTCAACTGATTTTTCCCATTCAACATAAAGATTCTCATATGCAGACTGGAGAGACTCCTTGGTAACGTCATCATCATCAACATTCTCCAAGACTGGTCCAGATTCAACAACTCTTACTCCAAAGGACACATGTTTCTCCGGTTGGCTCTCATCTTCATCATCACTCCAAGTTTCTCCAGATGATATGAATGCCTTGGGTTGATTGAGAAAATTTCCACATTGATAGGCCAAATGTCCATAGCCATTGCACTCTTTGCACTGTGGTTTTCCAGCATGCTTAGTACCTTCAGGACCTCTAGGTAGGTCATCAACAGATCTCAATCTATTTTGGGCTGAATCAATTCCTTGAAGGTTTTTAGCTGTGTTCTGAGACTCTGTAACCTGTGCACCTTGTCCCTGAGAGTACTGATTCCCCAAATTTTGATTTCCTTGAGCTTGTATTCCTTGTGACACAGGATAACTCCTTACTTGATTTTGTGTCCCTTGATTTTGTGAACTCTGATTTCTCTTCCTTGGTTCCCTGAAAAACCTCTTCCTTGATTCCCTCTCATGAATTTGCCAAAGTTTCTGGCTAGGAAAGCTATCTCCTCTGATCCATATCCATCAACCTCTTCCTGTTTTCCCTTTCCTTTTGAGTGAGAAGCATGAAAGGACAATGCCTTTTTATCCTTACTTTTGTCAGTCTGCATCTCTGAAGTTTTCATGAATCCCATCAGCTCATCCAATGTTATCTCATCCTTCAGCTGGGAATTAATTTCTAAATTCATAACTAGCCCTAAGAATTTCTCAGGCAGTGATCTCTTCACCTTGTCCAGAACTTGAGCTTCTGTATAGTGTTCACCAAACTGATGTGCCATGTGGATCAAATCCTTCAATCTGAGACTGAACTCATCAACAGATTCATGCTCAAGCATCTCCAGACTCTCAAATTCAGATTTTACCATTCCAAGCTTGATTTTTCTGACTGGTCCTGATCCTTCATATTCTTTCTCAAGTGCCTTCCAGGCAGCCCTAGCAGTAGTACACCCAGAGATGATTCTGAACTGCTCATCTTTTACTCCATTATACAGTGCACCCAAGACTTTACTGTTGAGTCTTTTAAGTGCCTTCTCAGTTTCAGTCCAAGGAGCTGGTTTGGGAATGGTTGCTCCTGCCTCAGTGGTTGTGGTTGGTGGAGAATATCCAACTTCAATCATATTCCAAGCATCATCGTCAAGCTGATCAATAAAAATGCGCATCCTCGTTTTCCATTCAGGGTAATTTCCATCTACCAACAACGGAGCTCTGGTGATGGATCCTTCTCTGGCCATCGTAAGCAGATCGTACACTCACCTCGCAAGAGGAAGAAAGGAGCGATTAAGCTCTGATACCAAATGAAAGTCCTACTTATGATGACTTAACCAGTTCGTGTGATAGTTTTACTTCTAGCAATAAGATAAAACTAATAGTGCGGAAATTAAAGAACACACGAATTGATCACCCAGTTCAGTGCATCGCACCTACGTCTGGGGGGCCGTAGCCCGTGTTAAGATCTTTCACTAGATGCAATAAACGTTCTCTGATCTATTACAATCTAATGGCTATATTAGCTAGTCTATCACACTACCAATTCTTTCTGATAGCTGTTACAGTGATTACCTTCTTTTCCACGAAGGTGCGACAGGATCTTGAACACCCGAGCTTCAACACACGTCCCAAGTGTGATTTGGTTATGAAAAACCCTGGACCTGTGTCGCCTCTGTAGCTCTAAAGTTTAACCCTGATAAACATGATTTTTGCTGTGTAAATCGATACCGAGCACGCGACCGTCGTCCATCTTTTATAGCACAATGCTGTGAGAAAAACTTCCTTTTTCACAGCTCTAGACTCCTTCCTTCACTGAACTTTCATTCCATATTAAACACTTGAAGAAAGGAACTGTTTGGTCTGTCTTCAAAGTTTGTAAGGAATACAAATATACCATTGCTGCAAATCACGTTGAAGACTCCCATCATGACTGTAGTTTCCATACAAAGAGTATCTCAGAATATTTCATTTCATCAATTAATCCTTAAGACCGAGATCAGACAATATTCTTTTTCTGCCACACACAAAGTCATGTTGCAACATGACTTCCACAAAGCAGCCAACTAACAACTGAAAAACTGGACTTACAATCAGAATTACTACGCATGAATTCACATACTTCAAATAAACATATGCGTGCTTAATAAAATAACTAGGCATTGTACACTGCACTTTGTGCAGTTCTAACCTGGACTAATGGTAGACCTATCTGAGCTTACTGTGTTCATATTTTTTGTTTGAACAAGATAAAAATCATTCAATCACTGTCTTTTTTTAACTACAACAAATACAATATCTAAATTAAATAGACCCTAAAGTGAAATACTCCAGTCCAATATCAGATGATCATCATAAAGCGGCTCGGCTTAGTCAAGACATAAGCAGATTGGAATAAAATTAGCTCCACTTACTTACATGTAGATAGAGAGAGGAAAGGGTGTTAAAACTCTTTTTTTATTGAATGATATGGTTACATATATTACATTTCCAACTACTTGTTTGCAATTAATTATATGCTCATTTTGCAGCACGTAAAAACTGAATAAAATTAACTGCAATTGCAAAAGTTATGTATCAAATATGTCTATGAGACTATGACAGAAACATTATCAAACTGCATTCAAGAGTAGGTCAGATATTCAAGGCAACAAAAAGCATTCTAGTTGTTAATTTTGGTTCCAAGCCGTTCTAAAGGTGTAGTCTGAACTTTGCTTTGGGCTTTGGATGAAAAGAATGTTACCATAAAAAACTATGCATCAAATACAGAACTTGCATCCACCGGCATTAGATTCTGTAGAATCCTAAAATAAATATATAAACTTATCAAGTTCAATTTTAGCACTCAAACCATAGAGACATTGCACAAAAAGATAATAACCTATTAACCTTTACCAACACACTTACTTTAAGAGTTGAGGAAAACTCAAATTAATCTGTAGCAGGACTATCAATTTCAGATACACAGTCCCAAATATTACACCATTTTCTGTGCCCTGAAAGTTGAGGTTTCATCCTATTGCTGAACCTGCCCCTCTTTTTTGTACATACCGTAGATATCTCACCGCCCTGATCACACACGATCGTTGAGAATGAGCGCAGCCACAAAAGACAACAATAAAACAATGAATAAATATATCTTGTGTGGAAGTACCCAACATGGAAAATTTCACAGGCTGAGACATGGCAACAAAAACTTTCAGCTCACATGGAAAAAGTACCCAACATATTGTTCGTGCTGAAGTGTTGCACAGAACATTAACAGCTAGCTACTGCTCCAAGATCAATATTTTGGTAGTTAAATCTTCTTCCATGTGTGGTGATCTTCATGCAGCACCAACACCTAAAAACCTTTGCATATATGACTTAATCAGTATGATGCAAAAAGGAATCAAGGAACAGTTCAACTCGAAATGAGTAAGAAAAAACAGAGAACTTTAAGTTAAATCACTTGACAAAATCTGAATTTACAAAAGCACCATGTCCAAAGACTTTGCGTTACCGGAATGTTAAAAAGACCAATTACTCACTTGGTGCAATTAATGCAATATGAGATCATAGTTCACGAAATATGACATCTTTGATCCAATCTAACTGAAACTGTTCTTTTGAAACATAGTTCATACTCCCATCGACAAACAAACACAAATGTAGAATATATATAACTGTCCATTGATCCATTAAGTATAAATGAGATTTGCAGCTAGATAAAGTAAATAACAGTGTACAAAACATCTCCACATTACAAATCATAACATAATAGAAACTGATAGCAGAGCACTTACGTGGATGACCAAAACAGGACACTCAACCAATAGCGTTTTGTCAATATTCTGCATTGCATGATAATTTGAAAAATTAGGAAATAAAAAACAAAGCCACGCATTAAAACTTACACTACTCCATCAATCTCATATCATAGAGTCCACCGTAAAAATGCTGAAAACAATGAAAATATGACATCCTTTTTTGGAGCAAAATATTTGCAGCCTACATGTAAGTAAAGACACTCAGAAGAGCATCAGAAACAGGTAACAAGTAAGGTGGTTGAAAAACAACACCAAGCACTGCAAGTTCTGTTTTTTTGCAATTTATGACAGTTAAAATTAACCAAAAATATACATAACACATTGGAAATAATATAGCTCCACTTACTACATGCAAACAGAAAGAGCAAACTGAATGCGTGTTCACACTCAGTCTCCATGTAATGAAAAATATACACAGGTGCAATCAATATAAATTACTCTATTGCAAGTATATAATGAAGCAAACTATTTCAGTACCTTCGACTCTTCTCCAAACTTTTAGATAAATCTTTCTGCTTCAATTCCCGTACAAGCTTTCTGTCATGTTTTAGCTTACTCAATAAATCTGCAAACTGATACAGAATAGGCAGCCTAGACATAAACCACCTTGAATGCATCAATTACTCAAGTTCTAATTTCAATCCCAATATGATTACTGAAAATTGGTTCAAAATCGGCATTTAATCGAACACCTAGACTGCACCAACAAGTACACAAATGGATATGCATAGAAATTAAAACAACACCTCATGTTGGGCCAGATGTGATTACACAACCAAAAGACGACTGAAAACATAAACAAAAATGTTGTATGCTGCATAAAACTGAATTGAAAAACTTCATAATAGTATTCTACACCTTCCAAAATTAGTTACTATTATGTAGAAGTTGTGCAATCTCTGTATCAATAAACAATTTTCAGTCAAAAAATAAACACAACAACAGACACACATAAAAGAAAGGGGTCACCGAAGCAATCCCCATGGTGACTTGCCACTGTACTACCATTTTTGTAGACACGTCGTTGGAGCAGGTGTCGCTAACCAAGAGATGACACGGCGTTGGTCTTTGGTCGTCGAAATCGGCAGAGAAAGACAACGGATAACGGAGACTGGCTACCGTTTCTGTAGCTGGATCAGAAGGTTTCCAATTTAAGTTAAGCAGACAGGAGGAAGCGGCGTGGAGGAGTAAATTGAACGCGGGAGTCACGGGCTACCGGACGCAAACAGGCCCATCCCTCAACATCGGCGCTTTCAGTATATAGTAGATTCGCGTAATATGATCTCAAGAATAATATAATAATTCATATGTACTAAATTGAATTGAACCAAAACTACATAAAATAACATAAAAATGCTGATTCCATTTTTCAATACACCAATTTTTACTTCAGTTTAGTTCAGTTCAATTCAGTTCAGTACAACAAGATATAACCTCTAGTAAACAAAGCCTTAGTGTATGTACTAATAATGTTAATTTTCTTGATTTATTTTTGCCAGTTCCATGTTAACTGCATTGATCCATGGCTCCGGAAACAAGGGACTTGTAGATCGTGCGTATTGATAAAAGTGCTAAAATGAAATAAACTGAAAATAAATAACTTAAAAGATTAAAAAAAAGTTATTTATTTATTTCATAAACAAATATTCGTTACATAAATCTTTGCATAAAACAATAATAAAGTGTATGCATCATGGTACATTACAAGTGGTAACGAGGCTAATCCCTTCTCCTGAAAACGTTTAAGCCGTGTGTATGGCTCACGTCCCTAGGATAAAACCACTAAGACTCGACCAGCGTCGAGTCTAGTACTAGCAACCAGCCCGCACTAGTGCAAAGCAGGGGATTTAAGGCGGTTCCAACGTACCAGAGAAGGCACAAAGGAACCGCCTTCTCTGGCTGTGCCTTAAAATTTCCAATTTTTTAAGGCGGTTCATGAACCGCCTTAAAATTTTGACATCTTTCGATATCGAAAACTACACATTTAATGTTACGAATTCGAAAGTGTCATATACTATAACCGCCTTAAACGTCAAAATCTTACGAATTCGTAACTTTTTTTTAACCCAGCAGAAATGTTTTTCTCATTCGAAAAACCTTGTAACCCAGCGATATAGGTCTTTCTCATTCGAAAAAGGATACAGATCATCCAAAAAAAACCCACTCGCGATAGTGCCTACGAGTTCGTAAGCACTATCACGAGTGGGTGAAAACATTTAATGGAGAACTCGAAATTAATATAAACCAATCGCATTAGCTTTATACATTATAGTTGTATCATATTAAAATACATCAATATCAATAGATTCCTTTTCTCTAGCAGCACCCGCCTGCACGAATTAAACCCGAAAAAAGTTAGAGAACAGATCATTCTAGCTATGGTTTATGAAGAATGGAGACAGTTATATAGTGTATACCTCTTCAGCTAGCTTAGCCTTAATCTCCTTCTTCAGCTTCCTCAAACTGAGCTCATCGGCTTTGAGTGATGGCTTCTGGGATTCCTTGACCAGACTAGTTTGACCATAGTACTATTTGACGGCAAATTGATATGAAAATCTGGTAAACTTAACCCTGACTTCAGTCAATTTCCTAAGTAGAAGTAAAATGCACAATGAGCACAAGTCTGAACAGAGAAGAATTAGAATATCATCATTAAGCAAGAACCTTGCGTGCAATATAAAAAGCCAAAAAACCAACAATATTTACTCACATGGCTGACCACATTTCTACCACTGATGTCTCACCTCCTTTGCGATTAGGCGAGCCTTAATCGCTAAGAGTACTTGCAGGTGAACAACTTTTTATTTTACTTCAAACTGAACACCAGATACTCATAAGAGGCATTTCCTCAAACACCTGATACTCATATAAACAACGCTACTTAAAGAATGCAGTCTCAAACTTTCAGGTCACCAGAAACCACTCACCTTATCAATTAACTATAGATTCTATTTATTCATCCCAACAAACTCACAGTACTTCAATCAGTGGCAGAAAGTCTGGCATTCTTTCACCGTTTTATTAAGCAACTACAGTAAAAACTTCATCATTAACATACAAAGTAAACAACAGTCAAACTCTAAAAGTTAAAAAACTATAAGATGCTTTAAAAGATTTCTTTTACAAATTTGCAAATTATGAAAATACATCATTGCTTTTGGTCAGTATGAGTAAATCAGCTGAGTCTTGTGAATAATACAAGAAATTTACACCCTATTGGTTAACTGCTAAATGTTTCTTGACTTAGGCTACTAGTCCACTGTTAACTAGTTTACATTTCAATCAAACTTGACAAAGCTACACATATCATATTTCTTAGCCAAATCTACAGAAGCAATAAACAAAGCTAAACACACACGAGCTGGAAGACATTAAAAGTGGGAAATATCTACTTAATAATCATTGATTGCAGACTAAGGCCATTATCTCCTAAGCTTATCAGTATCAGTTCAGTAAAAGAACATTTCTAAGAAATTCAGGACATGCTTAAATCAGTTCAATTTAGCAAGAAACAATTTTAGAAAAAACATTGCCTAAGAACATCACATCACATCTATGTTGTACCTGGCGCGTCCATGTTCCACCCGAATTAGGCAGATGCGACCGGCGCGTTCATCGCGCATTCGCCGAAGAAGCCACCATCCAGCAGATCCACCGCGCGATCGCCGAAGAAAAGCTCACGGCTCGGCGGCTCGTGGATTTCTACCTGCACCGAATCGCGATCCTGAACCCGAAGCTGCGAGTCGTGATTGAGGTTAACCCCGACGCCGCTGACCAAGCTGACCGCGCTGATTGACGGAACACATGAGCTTCAAACATCTTGGTCTCGGTTTTAAACTTGTGGTTGAGTCCGGGCCGAAGAGGCCGGAGCTGAGCAGGGCGTCGTTGACATTAGAGGTGGTCGGCGGGCGGATGTGGAAAAGATCGAAGTTGGAGTGGTTCTGCAGGTTATGGATAAGAAGTAAAATATTGGTTATAAATGATATGATTGAATATTAACGGGTGAGATTGAGTTGCCAAAAGGATCAATGGTTCAGATCAAAAACGAAGAACAAAAGTTTAATATATTAAATATAAATCGCCCTTGACATGGCTGTAACAAATGTCATAAACATTAAAAACGAAAGGGGAAAAAAAACCGCCCTTGACATGACGGTATAAATATTGTTAAGAGTTAAATAAATGTATAAACTTAAACATTAGGATCATATTCTTCGTCGGAGATGTCGCACATCAAGAAGTTGCCACAGTTGAAATGCAAGGGACGATGGATTAGTGTTCGATTAACACACTGCTCACCATACTCATCCACCTGTTTTTCAAACCATTTAAGATGCTCTCGGATCTCCTTCTCAGCCCTTTTAATCCCTCTCTCAACAGCACGTTCCATCTTCTTGATTTTTTTCTGCACAATTAAACAAAAATTGCGTTAATATTGGACCAGACCTTAAATGATAAAAGAAAATATATATAAACGAATCAAACAAAAAAACAAAATTCTTACTTCACAATGGAGAACACAGTCATCAAACATAGTCTTTGTAAGAAGGACTACTGGGCGCTTTCCATCTAAATGATAAAAAGTTGCCCAGCCATACTTTCGTAGTTCTAACTCAAAGTCATCCCTTTTATTCTCAATCTGTCGGCGCATTCTTGCTTTACGCTCCTCCCACTCTACAAGGAAATCTAGAAATTAGAAAGAGTTTCTTCTCTACTGTCACAGAAATAATAAAATGAGGAATTCGAATTTTTATTACCTCCCATCATCTTTATTCTCATGGTGACAACCTCCTGTTCCATAGTAGCCCTTCGTTGTTGCGCCTGTACTGAAAGACCTCCATTGTTAGCCATTTGAAATCTGAAAAACTAAATTTGTATACAAGAAAGGATGTGAATGACTTTGGTCTTCATCTTGGCCCTTTAAATAGAGTTGAAGAGGACCTAGATACACACAATTCAACTAATGTTGGGAAAATGAAAGGTTTTCAACACATTAATTTCACATGAATGAATTTTGTGCTCCTCAATGTATTGACTTTTCGATTTCTCCATGATGGTTTCCCAAATCCAACGAATCTGAATTCAAGCAAACCAACAAATACTATAACTTGAAGCAAATACAATGAATATGAATTCAAGCAAATACAATTCATTTCAATTTGGTTTGGTTACATTGAATTCTTAATGGAGTGTTTTTGTTACATATTGGTGTTGATATGATTTGATAGTCAATTTTAATACAACAATGCCAAATTGGGGTGAAAATTTAAGATAAAAAAAGTGGTATAACTTTTATAAAAAACTGACCAGAACATTTTATCGAATTCGAAAAGACAACGCAAAACATAATTCGATATCGCAAATCTATGTCTATATCTATACGATATCGAACTAGAGATCGTCGGGTGTCACAGGGATCTAACCGACTATGTTTTCGATATCAAACTTAAAGGCAACACATTTCTCGATATCGATTATAGTTTCATTGCAGCATCAAACTTCTTGTTCGATATCGCGAATAATTGTATATTAACGGCGATATCGCAACATAATTGGTGTCTTGAAACCCTAACATGCAGGCGATATCGAAAACAATATATAAATATTAGCGATATCGGTTGTATATTATTATGTTTTTCGATATCGAAAGTGGGTATTATTAACGGCGGTTCTAAGATAACCGCCGTAAATACAAAGAACAACCGCCGTAGAATCTTCGCCTCCGCCCCAGCTGAATTAAACCGTCCGAAATACCTTTTCGAGTTCGAAAACTACTTTAATTTAAGGCGGTTCCTTCCTGCAATGAGGAACCACCTTAAAAATGTGCCTTCTTTTACCTGTTTTGCACTAGTGCCGTAATCATCAAATCACCATTTACCGGAAAAGATACTAACCTAAGACACTTAACAAGATCTGACAGAATCGACCGAGGAAAGATTTAAAGAATAAGATGCGTGAGGTTTTGTATGAGTGTGTGTAAAACTATTCTTCTAACAATCCTATTTATACAGCTCTATACCTGTCTCTAAGTATGGAAGGTGAAGGTCTGATTATTTTCGAATATATTAATCAGCCATAATTAATATTTCAAAATTTCCCAATCAGCCATAATTAGTCTTGGAAGAATATATTTTACTATATCTCATGTCTCCATGATCCAATTTAAACTGATTGCTTGTTGGATATTCTATAAATTTCGGAATTACCAATTCAGCAATTTCCACAAATAAGCTGATTAACTTACTGTCCAAGTATTCCGAATTTATACTGTCTTGAAGAATTCCGAATATATACTGATTAGTATTTTTCCGAAAATATATCTTCATGGACATGGGTTTTCTGAAGAGCAAGTTTAAATGACCAATTTAGAGCATCAATATCTCATTTAGTACTCCCGGAGGAGAATCCACAGATACCAAATACTGATCCGAATCAGTTCGGATCACACTCAAATCGCAGCCCAAAGTTGATGACGAAAATTACATTTAAGTCCCTCAACTTTCCATTTTCCAACAGGACTTGCCCTGGGCAGGATGGAATCAGGATGGACAAGAAGAAGAAGATTCGGATGCTTCCTACATGGTTTAGCTTTTGATCTGGATTTCTACATATGGCTTAGCTTTTGATTAGCTACTGAAACCAAGCTGTTAGCTTATTATCTATGCATATGTGTATGTTACTGATCCAACCATCACTATATTGCTTGTTAGCGCGCGCAAGCATACTAGTTGGTTGTGACCAGAAAAACAACAGAATCCAAAGCCAAATAATAACTCACACACATTTAAACTATGAAGAGCAATCACATTTACTCTACACAAATTATTCATTTAGTGTCTGTTCAAATGCGAAAATCTTGGTAGCTCATAAGCATGAGGCAGGTAGGAAATATTTCAACATATAATCGGACATAAATTTAAGGTAGAGTTTAACAGTTGATCACAAGGAAGAGAAGCATGTTTAGATCGCTCTATTCTTATTTCTCAATTTGGTGGTGATATTCAATCAATTTAATCGTTCTATTCCTATTTCTCAATTTGGTGATATTCAACTCATTTCCATTCGGATCATATAACTTTAATGTGTTTTTGTATTTAAATTATTAAAAAACATACTTATATTTATTAAAATACACGAGAGACCAACGGAGTGGAGCAAACAAATCGGATTACATGTCCAGTAGTACATAAACATCCTTCTCTAGAGTATCTTGCAAACAAGGTCTTGCTTCAGGTTTTCTATAGAGTAGTTTTATCGAACAAATGCAGCCATCTTCTCCGAACCCAATCAATGATTCGTGACCTACTAATTCCTTCAACTTTTCGGCCAACGGTGTGAAAGCTTCCTCTTCCTCATAACCGCGGTGGATGTACCATGGCATAGCACCAAACTCATAATAACGAGGGTGGATGTACAGTGGCATAGCAATCCTATCACGAGCTTTTTCTTCTCCTCCTCCTTTACCTGCTTCTGCTTCTGTTACAAATTTCCATCTAATAAATTCATGTTTTCTAGGATACTCAATAAACACCACTTCAAACTCATCGCCTAAGACCTTCATCCTTTCATACTCGGATACAAACCCTTGAGAATCGAAGGCATAGTTGCTACCGCCAACAACATGCATAAGTGGATGTCCCATGAAAATTATAATCCTCTTCCCACTGTTTAAGAGACTTTCTGCAGAAATGGTATCACTCAGATTATCACCTCGAAGAAGCTCACCTTCCAATAGTGACTCCAATCTCACTTCCTTCACTTGCTTAATCTTCTTCTTGACAACGGCCTCTCTAGTGAAGGGATATGCATCAAACGCACAATACCTGTCGATTACCATGCTTCCATACATGTCCAAAATCTTACCATCTGGTCCCACAATAATCATCTTATCCTGCCACTTCTCGTCGCCTTCAAAACCCCAGTCTAAGTCCATAGTGAGACCCCATAAACGCAGGCTGACTGAGTTGTTGAATGGCAAACACCAACCACTTATTTTCCCTTTTTTCAGCATACTCTCTATTTTCTCCTTAAATATGTCCGGGTCAATCTGGCATAACAAGGGAAGGTAAATCACCACAATTTCAAACTTCTCCCCCCTTTCCCTGCTTTGCAGAAACAACTTTTGCAAACTCGGAATGAAATCACCCCCGCAGCACACATATAACCCAACGTGCTTATTCTTTATCACTTCCAAGATACTCATCTGTTCTTGAGGATCATCGAGCTTGTAAACAGCAACATCTGGGGAAGATTCATAGGGTGGCCTCAAAAGCTTGTCCAGGCTATCTTTCTGCAACTGCTCGCGTTCTGTATCAATCTCCTTCAACCTCTCTCCAGTAAAAGGAAAAGCCTCAGCTCCATAGGGGATTACAGAGGCATCAGCACAAAAAGACGTCAAAAAAATTCCATCAGTGTTGTAGATCGAACACCGGATCAGTGTCTCACACTTAAGTAGCTTGCATACACGCTCCCGTCGTGCCCAGTCCTCATATGGTATCGCAAGGCAAGAAGTGGGGAATCCTGAAAACAAGTGATCGAAAACCTCTTTTGTATCAGCTAGGATATTCATCCTTGCAACCATCACCATCTTAACATCAGCCCTGTCTGAAGACATCTCGTTGCAAAGATTTAAGAGGCCTTGACAAGTAATATCTGTTCCAAAGATGGCAGGTGCGTCAATACAGAAAACCATCACATAATTGTTTTTGAAGGTGTCTGGTTCAAGTACTATCTGTTCACCAGTCGGATCAACTAGAGTACCACCCAAGGACAACAAAGACACAACATCCAGTGTTTCCGTCACATCCCGGGTGTCTTTCACATCAACGTTCCACCTTCCAGAAACCACTGCCCAGCTTAACCTATGGCTTAAAATATCCCAGGGCGCCTGTAAACATAGCTTGTCACCAATAGAATCGCGAGGCAAAGGGTAGCAAATTGAAGGATGCCAGGATAAGTCACACAAACTCAATCTCATTCGACCGTCGGCCAAACAACTCACAGCTTTTCCCAGCTCCCTTAAAATTTCATTATCAGAAGATACAACATCATATTGCTGCTGATCAACCACATGACCAAGATCCATCCTATAATAATAAAAATAAAGAAAACTGTTATATTGTTATGTATATCCAAAGTGGAATTAAACATAAAGTTCATCAGCTAGATCCCTAACCTTTCAACGATACTCAACATTTGATTCAGTTTCTCCCTAGACCTGAAAAAATGAGCAAAGCAGATGAAAGATGCAAAGAAAGGCTTGTTCTAATTCTAATTCTAAATTAATATCGGATATCCTACCTTTTCGAATGAAGGATATCTAGCAGATCCTCTTTGCCCAACACATCAGAATTTTCCGACAGCAAGTTCTTCAGCAGGATCTCAAAATGCATTCCCAGCGGCCTGAAAAAATAACACATAAATCAACAAACGTGAAGCGAGATTTTACATGAATCAATACCCTATAACCTCTACACATGCAGAGTCTAATTAAAATTGACATGAAACCCTAACCTTGTCGTCTCAATAACAAACTTTTTTTTTTTAAAGTATTATCAAATCACCATTTACCGGAAAAGATACTAACCTGAGACACTTAACGAGAGCTAACAGAATCGACCGAGAGAAGATTTAAAGAATAAGATGCGTGATGCTTTGTATGAGTGTGTGTAAAACTATTCTCCTAACAATCCTATTTAATATGGAAGGCTCTATACCTGTCTCTCTAAATATGGAAGGTGAAAGTCTGATTATTTTCGAATATTAATCAGCCATAATTAATATATCAAAATTTCCTAATCAGCCATAATTAGCCTTGGAAGAATATATTTTACTATATCTCCTGTCTCCATGACCCAATTTAAACTGATTGATTGTTGGATATTCTATAAATTTCGGAATTACCAATTCAGCAATTTCCACAAATAATCTGATTAACTTAGTGTCCAAATATTCCGAATTTATACTGTCTTGAAGAATTCCGAATATATACTGATTAGTATTTTTCCGAAAATATATCTTCATGGACATGGGCTTTCTGAAGAGTAAGTTTCAATGACCAACTTAGAGCATCAATATCTCATTCATCGTTGGTCCAATTTCAGTGATTCAAAAACCAATCTTGTAGTACTCCCGGAGGAGAATCCACAGATACCAAATAATGGACCCGAATCAATTCGGACCACACTCAAATCGCAGCCCAAAGTTGATGACGAAAATTACATTTAAGTCCCTCAACTTTCCATTTTCCAACAATCCCCACATGAATCAGATATCGATGCGGGAATCAGAACAATCACAACTGACATAGAAGTTCACGAAAAATTTATTTCGTTATTTTCCTTTTTGAAAATACAAAAAACCTAACACTGAAACATATTATGCTTATGTAGAAAAATATATTTGGTCTTTAAAACTGCCCAAGTTCTATCAACATATTGGTAACCTTCTAGAGCATGAATATTATGCCTATGCGTTGGATTTGATAAGATTTATTTTTGATTGGATAGTTTTCTTCTGCTTGTGTAATTGATTTACAGATGAGTGGAGGGAAGGAGGATGGTGGGTGGCTGAGTAATACATTAGGACTTTTAGGGGTAAAATATTAATTTTACAGGGACGAAAAAAATAGTTTAGTTTTCTCTCACTGCATAACCAAGTGGTCCAGAGGGAGTACATTAAAGTCGGCGTACCACCTCTTGGTCGAATCTCCAAGATCGCATCTGCACCACCATTGGGTGCTAAATAATGGAGAATTTCGCATTTAATACCCAAACTTATACCAACCACCTTATTGAAAGTTGTAGACCTGATTGACCCCGACACGGGATGGTGGAACATTTCCTTGTTGGCGGCCAACTTTCACCCCGATGATGCTAAGCTTAGCAAGGGTATACAACTTACAAGGAGGACGGGGAGAGATCACTGGTGTTGGCATTTCAATGCTACTGGAAAATATATACTTCTTCCGTACCAGCTGTCTCTACACTCTTTCCTTTTTGGGTTGTCCTAGCTAAATCTGCACTCATTCCATTTTAAGGAAAATAGTACCCCTCTACTCCTTCTCTAATATAAAATACTTTTTCCTTATCCTCCATCTTATTTTCTCTCACCAAACTCTTTCCACCGCATCTTCATCCCTTATGAACACCCATCTCCGATCTGCTCAACCTATGTTTAGATTTCTCACCACAAATCTAACCCAAAAAAAAAACGACACCCCTTAGAAACCATGATTTTCGGCAAACTGCTCCACTTCAAGAGATCTATCTTCTACGACTTCATGTGCCTTGACCGCCGGAAACAACGACGACGAAGAGTCAATCACGGCTCGAAGAAACACACCGGCTCCAGCATCCTGTCAATGGCCAATGTCCCAACACCGACGGATCTCAGTTTTTCTTTTACTCCAAGATTTTGTTTTCAATTTTATTTTGGATGATTGGATTGGATTGGTTTAGATGGGATGATTGGATTGGATTGGAATGGAAGGGAAGGGATTTGATATGATTTGAATTGGAAGGGATCATATTCGATTTCGATTGGATTAGATTTGATAAGATTTATTTTTGGTTGGATAGTTTCTTCTGCTTGTGTAATTGGTTTGCATATGAGTGGAGGGAAAGAGGACGGTGGGTGAAGGATGGTGGGTGGCTGGGTAATACATTAGGACTTTTAAGTGCAAAATAGTAATTTTGCAGGGACGAAAAAAAATAGTTTAGTTTTCTCTCTCTGCAGAACCAAGTGGTCCAGAAGGAGTACATAAAAGTCGGCGTACCACCTCTTGGTCGAATCTCTAAGATCGCATCTGCACCACCATGTCCAGCCACCTGGTGCAGAAACGTGCTTTTGGTTGAAGTTGTGGAAAATAAGATTTCCACAAAGAGTAAAGCATTTTGCTCGGAGGTTTCGTATGGACTCTCTTCCCAAAGCGGAAAACTTGCAAAAATGCACTATTACTATCCCTCAACAATTCCCTATTTGCCACGCCGGAGATGCATCAACTTCCCTTTCCTTTTGTTGTCAATTTGCAAAGCATGTGTGGTGTTCGACAGGCTTTGAAGATTTTGTGCTGGAAAATCGAAGAGGCCGAGGAGAATTGTGGTTGAATTTGTAATCTGCTCAAGGCAAGTGATGAAGCAAAATGGGAGATTGTGGGAGATGTAAGATAAATTATATCTTATGTCATAAGAGGACCACATAACTCAAGAATTAAAGGATTGCTTGTAACTCACCTATTGATGAAGGTTTATGTGAGTTGTAACCTCTATACTTATGGGGTATAATGAAGGTTACTCTTGTCATAACGTAAGTCTCTTGATGGAAGGGATGCGAAGAGTTACCATTGAGAAAGGGTCCCAGCCTAGTTTATATAAAGAGCTTGTGATGTTCCATCAAACTCACTCATTTAGAGAAAGGTGATAGACTAGAAACACTTCTCTTGTGTTCTTCACTTTTCCTACTTTCTATTTCAAACTCTCAATAGGAATCCAGATAAGTTGTTCAAACAATATGACTGGAGGTATATTTTAGTCTAACAATTGGTATCAAGAGCCAACTCATTCGTGTTGTTTGACGCCAAGTTTCTATATGATTAAATTTTTTGATTTTTATATTTTAGCGGTGTCACGGCTAATCTACGTTTTCAAAAACCTAATCATATGTATGCAAATATGTGTTTCTTCTCCATACTATTATTAATATGTCTTGAAAACTTTCGATTTTTGTTTTGTCCATAGTTAGTTTCATATTTTACAACCATCATTAAAATATGAAGCATACATATTTAACTATTTAATGCTTAAAGTTTAAAGATTATTATTAAATTTCTATGAAATGCATTTTTATATGAAAGCGTGAAATATTTTTTATGATATAGCCGTTTGTGAACTTCTATTATTGGAGTGTGTAAAGGATTTTGAGTGTTATAATTATTGTGTAATATTTTGAAATTAGCCATATCATTTTCAAAATATTTGACATGATTTATTTTGGTGACACCAAATTAAATATTTTATTAAAGTTGATTTCAGGGTCATTATTATTATGTGATATTTTGAAATTAGCCACAACATTTTCAAAATATTTGACATGATTTATTTTGATGACACTGAATTAAGGTTAACAATAAAGTTATTGAGATAATTGCTTTGTCCCACAGGAGAGTAATTTTTTTAATAAGTAAAGATTAAAAAGAAAATTAAGGTTAACATAAAATTTTTGAATGCCCACAGGTATGGAAAATTCTCGTGTTAATTGTTTAATTTTCTATTGCGGTTTGTATGTTCTATGCGTTAACGCGACTTCTACCCACAGGAATACATTATACGTTTGGAATTAGCTTGTTAATTCAATTTGGATTCGTAGCGATTTCCTTGGTTATTGCAGTTCTTCCCACTACTGCACTATTTGACACATCGACTACTCCAATGTTAACTACGTAAACTGCAGAGTCACATGTAGAACAAGATAATATTATTGAACCCACCAACTCAGCTACCACTGAAATAGTGGGAGTTCGAAGATCCTCAAGAGTTAAGAAATCAGCAATTTCTAGTGATTATGTCGTTTACCTTCAAGATTCCGACTATGATATTGGATTCGATAAAGATCCCAATTCCTTTTCACAGGCCATGGGTAATAAGAATTCTTCACCATGAAAGATGAGATGAAATCTATGGCTAAAAATGATGTATGGGAACTCGTTCCATTGCCCAAGGGAGCCTCTATTGTGGGATGCAAATGGGTTTATAAGACCAAAAGAGACTCGTCTGGTAATGTGGACGATATAAAGCTAGACTCATTGCAAAAGGTTTCACTCAAAAGGAAGGCATTAATTACCATGAGACATTTTCCCCGATTTCAAAGAAAGATTCACTTAGAATATGATGCGGATGCAGTGAGCGAGACCATTTGATTGATCTGATGAAATAATTCATTAGATACATGTTTTCTCTTACCAAGGTTTTTCCTTCAAAGAGAGGTTTTTTTCATCTTGGCAAGATTTTCTTTTCCTTATAGTTGTAAGATTTGGTTATTCTTTTCTTAGATTATGGGTAGGATTAGGAATTCTATTAGGGTTATAAATATTGTTCTTTTCATTGTAATAGGCAGACTTTCAGACTTTAAGATTAAGATTAATACAAGAGATTTCGTGATTCAGGAATTTCGACTTTGGCTTCGTGTTCAATTTTAAGACTCGGTTGCAGTCGCCCCAGGGACGGTGGTTCTTGGTTATCCAGGTAATTATTTGACGGTTGTTAGGTAATTATCATATCCCAGGTAATTATTTGACGACTGTTGAATAATTATCATATCAAGTTCGTGTTTATTTTGCAAGTCCGCTAAAACTAAGTGTTCTACGTGGAAAATTCACATCAATTTGGTATCACTTTGATGTGAATTTTCCACGTAAATCACTTAGAAACACGGACTTGCAAAATAAACACGAACTTATATGATAATTATTCAACAGTCGTCAAATAATTACCTCGAATATGATAATTACTTAACAACCGTCAAATAATTATGTGGATAACCAAAAACCATGGAGATATGAAATGCACTCTGCCATGTGTGACCATTATTCCACATATATGCACAAGGATTCACGCACTTACAACTTTAATTGCCCTTTTAAATACCTAGCGAGCTCATTCTTTTTGACAAATTTTGCCAAAAGAAGTATTTCAACACCCAGTTTGTTGTTGTCTAAACGCTATCGAACATTTTTCGATAGCATGAAATGAAATAGTATAGTTGCCTTTTTTTTTTTTTTTTTTGAAAAAAAATAGCATAGTTGCCTTAATTATAAGAAAAACATAATTTAGCACCAGTACTGATTTCATTTGCACCATTTAGATTCCTGGAAGCACGGATTCAATTGGCTACGAGGGAGTAACATACATTAACAGCTAGTCGTTCATCTATAATCTTAATTTGCTAAAAAAAAGTTTCGATATATTTATTTTGATAACGTCAATACTCTACTTGTTTGATTACACAGTTACTGAAATTTGTAACTGTAGGAGACTCTACTAGCAGTTCACTACTAGAAATTATATTGCACCTGGAACAGTGAAAATAAGGTGCAATATAATGTCAATACCGGTGTAACATTTTATTGCACCGGTATTCAACTTGGTCAAACACCAAATATTGTTGACTGCAAAATTCATAGCACTGGTATAATATTTTCGGCCGATGCAAAACAAATAATTTGATCATATATTCTCTATTAAATTGATACAATTGAAATTCAGTTTTGAAATGATATTTTACTCCAAATTAAAATTGGCCACTTTCAATTAAGTTGCATATATATCCTATGGTTATTAATCTAGAATATACTCGACCTGACATTCTGACACGCACCAATATCCCAATTCCAGCAAGGCACAAGTACGTAGTATTTATAAGTAGCAAGTTAACTTGCATATTTTTATTCTATCATATTCTGCATCGCTAAAAGAAAATACACAGATCTTCCTTTCACATGCAAATGGCCACCATCGACCGAATATTAATTTTTTATTTCATTTTGCATGATGTCTCTGTATCCATAGATCGTGAAATTTGGACGCATAGCAGAATTTATTTGTTTCTAAATATTATTTAATTTAAAAAAAAACGGAAATTTATGTGTGCCAGTTGAGATTTGGGGTGAAGAAGGCAAGCAAAATAAAGCTGGCCACGAATGGCATAATGGTTAGGGATTCTTGCCCTACCACTACTAATCAATACCCAGAATGATTTTGTTTTTCAGATCAAAACCATCAGTTTGGCCGTTTACACCTGCGGCTATTTGGTATCCAAATCAAGAATTAATGGCCTAAAACTTTTATTATGATCTTAATTAATATCTGGTTAACAATCATGATTTCCTTTATAATTATCATCAATTTATAGAACTATCACAAACAAGCTAGCCCTCTTATATATTCATCCTCATTAATTGAATAAAAAATCTCACTTTGAGACATGTCTCAATTGTCTTACTAAATACTGTAGTTATATTCAATATGTAAGAGATCAGTCATGAAAGTGAGAATATCAGCAATATATAATACAGTAATGATTATGGTTACTATTTAAAAGGTCATATAGTATCAATTGAGACTGGGCTAATTGGATATTTCTGTTGATTGAAAAGAAAAGTCATATATATCCTAACTAATAAGTAAATCCCATGAACATATAAACCAAAACATTCTGCCATTTGCAAATAAAGAAATAGGAGTACCACATTGCAGCAGGTAAATAGAATCTTTTCTTCTTCTTCTTCGATCACATTCTCACTGATATCTGCTGGCCACCCCATGTTCTTCTTCCTTACCGCCATTTAATTAATTCCTCTCTATATATATATATAATATATATAATCCCCAAACTATCCCTCTGACTTTTGCCCACAAATCCCAAAATCATGGTTCCCGGAGACACTTCTCCTTTCCACTCATCCCTGTTCCACAACACCGCCGAAAACGGCCGCCGGCCACAGTACTCCGCCCCGTTTCTCCCCCACGATTTCCATGGTCTTTTTTATTATATATAACTCTAGCTAGCATTAGCTGTTTTATCATTGGTGGAAATTACTAAAGTGGTGTTTTTGTCGCAGGTTTGATGCTGAACAGGTCGATGTCGTTTTCCGAGGAAATGCAGGTGGAGGACGAGATGTCGGACCACGACGGCGGCGGTGGCGGGGCTCTGGGAGAGAAGAAGAAGCGGCTGAGCAAGGACCAGGTCCGTGGGCTGGAGAAGAGCTATGAGCTGGGAAGCAAGCTTGATCAGGAGAGGAAGGAGAAGATTTCTAGGGCTTTAGGACTGAGCCAGAGACAGGTGGCAATCTGGTTTCAGAACAGGAGAGCCCGAGGAAAGACCAAGCAGATCGAGAAGGATTATCAAATGTTGTTGAAAGAGTTCGAGATCGTCAAGGCCGACAACGATCTTCTCAGGGCCAAGAACGAGCAGTTCCAGTCCCAGGTTCGTTTTGTTTGTTTCATTTACGATGTTTTTGAATCTGTTTGATGTGTTATAATGTTGGTTGTTAATGTATGATGTTTGCAGCTGATGGCTCTGAAGAGACAGAAAAATATAATGAACAGAGAGAATGCAGTGTCGTCTTGGAGCCCGGTGGATGTTAACCTGGGGATCACAGCTGGGACAAGCTCCGGAATGCTGTTCCCGGAGCAGGAGGCGGCGTTAGTGGTGGCTCCACCGCATGCTCATCATCTCCTCCAGGGCTCCGTCGTCGGTGATCACCAGGCCGGCATGTTCAACGGTGGCCATGATGAACAGGTGCCGGAGCAGACAACTTTCTGGGCATGGCCCGATCAGCATAACTTCCGTTGAGATCCAAGTCGAAACCCAGTTCTATGATTATTACAGTGCGGTTGATTTCATGTAATTTGATAATGTTGTTTTCCCGCTGTTTTTAATTAGGTGTGAAAATATATATACTGTGCTCTTATATGCCTAAGCAAACCACCCATGATAGTTAGAATCGGTCACGTACTTGTAAGATGATTATTTTTTTCCAGAATTTGAAACTTCGTCGATTTTATTAATATTCTATACTTATTTTGCATACGTATTATTTGTCACTATCATTTAAACTTGTCCGTGAAACAAATCTAGCATCATTTTAGATATTTGAGATTTGAACTACTAGCATTTTCATCTTATAGTATCTCCAATGCAAGCATCAATTTTGTAAATTAAAGTGCCACCCATTTGGTGACGAGAGTTATGAAGAGAGTTTACCTTTTTAGGTTAAATTTAAATAGTTGACTGATTAATGAAATCTCTTGTTTCTGAAACGTTTAAAAGAGCAGCGTTTACAAAAAAGTTTAATCAAAATTATATTACAAATAAACAAAATACCTTTTTATCCTCATCCTCACAAAATTTTCTTTTCTTAATCAAATTTTCACTAATACAATTACTCAATTAATCATGTTTGCGTACAATTCATCAAATCAAATCATGCGTGCGTACATATTTAAATGCGTGTGTACAATTTATTCTTTACATTAATTTTTAATTTATATTTAGAGTGTTTAATATATTAATATTAAAATCCTCGAGCTAAGCATATATCACTATAAAAAAATTAATCATTTTAATTTTAAAAATAAAAATGGGTATTTTAATAAAGAAAATTATTTTAAATAACAAATATCATAAACATAAATAAATATACATGTAACAAAAATACTTTTCAATGCTTCAAAAAAAATTAATAACACCCACTGCATAAAATAAATTATACTAATGTCTATTTTAGTCTTTTAACGTAACAAAACCGCTATCAACTAATTGTCATATGTTAAACACTCAAATACAAACTGATAGTCAAATCGCTAGTCAAAACAACTAATATAATCCGCTAACAGATAACAGGTAAGAGCAAGTCCAACAGCTTCCCTAACTTGGGGGATTTCATTAAATTTGGGGAATATGAGCTTTTTTTTTTCTCCAAGAACTTCCCCAACCCATTCTCAAACTTGGGGATTTCGAAGAGAGAATGGATTTGCTTCCCCAAATCTATAGAGAGAGAAAAAATAATTGGGGAAGCAAAATTTAATGCTTTTGCATTTATGATTGATTATTTTCCTATTCATTTGTTTGTTTTTATTTTTTAACAAATTAAATATACACTTCAAATGTAAATATGTTTAGTTATATACAACAAAAATAATATATTCATAATTTTCATATTATAATGAACGTAACAAGATCTTACATGACTCTGTTCGCATGCATATATAAATTTGAATATTATCATGTGAGATCTTGTTATGCTCGTTGTAATGTGTATTTTAATAATACATTTTTCACATTTTTTTATTATACGTAATTTAAAATATTAAGATTTCAAAATATATTTAAATAGTGAAAAACATAAATAAATATATAAAATACTGAAATTTAATGCACATGAATTAAATTCTAATCCCTACACTAGGGAAACTGTTGGAGTTGAAGCAAAAAAAGATAGGGATTATGGAGAGATAGTACTATATCTTGGAGAATCTTGTAGGGAAGCTGTTGGACTTGCTCTAAACGCTGATCTCCAAACAAGGTCATAGTCAGAATAGAGTCTTACTCAAATATCAATCTCCAATATGCCAGCTTTTTTACTTACCTTCAATATGTTATTTACTATATATAAATCATTATAACATTTATGTCAATTTATTGTATTCCAAATTTTAATAATTTTAATACATTAGGTAAGTATTTAAATATATTAGGTTAAAATTTATATTAAAATAAATTCAATTTTTTATAAATAGTTTTACTTGATTTGATTTATTTATTACAATGTACTAAATTAATATTATAACGATCATTTATTTGTAGAATTTAAATTTAGTTTAAATTATTTGGTTCATTAACATGATCATTTTCAAAATTAATATAAGTTATTAAAATAAAATATTATTGTATGATTATTTTGCTTTATCTTCGAGGTCTATGAGGATCTGATGATATCCGGATTGGGCGTCAAAGAAGGCGAGCACTTCATAGGCCTGTGAGAGGCAAAGGATAGCTGTCTTTTGGATAGCACTTGTTAAAGCTAGTGAAGTCTATGCATATTCGCCAACTCCCATTAGATTTCTTTAGATTACTATCCATTCGGGGTAGAGTACTTCTTCAACTATTCCTGCTTCGAGCAGCTTTTTCACTTCTTCTCAAATGATTTCCGCTCTTTCGGGGGCCACGACTCTCCTCTTCTGCTTAACTAGTTTCAAGGATGGATCAACCTTGAGTTTATGTATCGCAAGGTGGGGGGTGAACACCATTAAGGTCTTTGGAATCTTAGAAAATGATGTCTGCATACTCATCAAGAAGGGCTTTGAGATTGTTCTATGCTAACCAAGGAAGGGCGGCCCCAACCTTGACAGTAAAAAGTGACTTAATTAACCAGCATCTCCTTAGTTTCGGATGGATCCGGCTGTCCATGGATGGAGGCTACCGATTTAAGTTTCCTTGTATCAGGTTAGAGTGATGTTATCATGCAATTCCTGGCAACTGCTTGGTTGCCTAGAATTGTAGCTATCCCTCGATCCGTCTGGAATTTCATCGTTAGGTGATAAGAGGACAAGATGGCTCTGGCTTGGCTCATCCATGGCCGTGAATTTGCAGATCATAATCTAGAACTGTTGGTTGCGATTAGGGTAGCGCATTAGAGATTCCCCTAATGTTTCCTGTGGCAAGGCTATCGAATCTCGAGAGTGAGCAATGTGCAGTTCTAGCAGCGGTTTTCGAGCCTCCGTGTCATGTATAGGTCGCATCGAGACTTGCTCCGAATGGTTTTCATCTGTCACGTCTGTGTGGCGGCCATTCTCATAGGGTCCCGGCTGCACATTCAGGGCTGTCCTTTGATAGACATGGGTTGGAGGACCTGGTGAGACCTCAGGTTGAGGTTTTTGAGGTCTCGTGGAGGGTCCTGCTTTGTGAGGATTGCTAACTGGCCGACGCGGAGGTACCGAGGCAGTGTCGATAGTGGTTGTAGCAACCGCAGAGGGGTTTGTCACCGATGTTGCCGGTGCAGTACTCATCATGAGTCACCACAGTGGGAACCTGTCGTTGGTTATAAGCACGTCGTTGACGTGGCGGGGATTTTTAGATGGTATCCAGATCTGGTCCAGATCTATGATGGCTTTGGAGACGTTCGCTCCTACACCGAGAATCGGATACGTTTGACATTGATCAGATGAAGAGATTAATGAGTTCTCGACCCCATAGTGGGTACCAAATTGATGCAGGGTAAATATGCGAGCCGATGAACTGCGAACCTCTTCGATCACGTCGACGTACCTGGAAGACAAGGCCCGTGGGTTGCCTGGGGTAAATACTCCGACACTCAAGTTATTATGGCGAAGTATATGATTATGTATGCGTATATCATGAGTTGTCTGATAGATTGATGTGTACCAACCCTATGTATTTATAGGGATCGGAAGAGTCTCATAGTTGTAATTATTCCGTGATTGGAGCTTCTAGGAAATATGGAGGAATCTTTAAAGATATTAGAGCTTAAGTGGTTTATTCTGCTACTTTTATAAAGGAGAAAAAAAGGTTATTTGAAAAAATATGTAAACATTTAAAAAAATATTTAAATATAAAAATTTTAGACAATATTGAAAGATAATTTGGCTAAATCTAAGAATTTAAACCTATCACAATATTTACCCAACGTCGATGGTTTAAACCTCACCATCGTTTACCCAAAGCTTACTACCATAACCACATGCTCAATCTCGTCGATATATATAAACTTCTAACACCGAGCATTACCATTTATTTATAAACTCTTAAAACCCAAACGTACCGTCTTAATAACTTTCCAAGTAAATGAAGCACAAGCCAACTACTCATAAATTCAAAGATATTAAGCTCAAGCCAACCTTTATGCATGTGATACTTTATTTTATAGTATAGAGAAAAGGAAAATTACTTGAACTGAAGAATCTGGCGAGAGAAGTGATATACATTCAAAAAAGAAAAGAAAAAAGAATACTGATAATTATTTATCGTAAATAGTTAACCATGTGTTATAGTTGCCTAGTTGGAGTCCACTCATCTACTATATATAGTTAAATCAACGAACTCAATTGTATTAAAAAACAACCAAAAGAGTCTCCCTGAAGAAGGGAATCACCCATGCTAGCTCACTCTTAAGCAAAAGTGTCTTCACCAAATTGTCACCAAACCCATCTATATAAAGGACACAAAAAGAGGAGAGACTTTATAGCAAATGGTGAAGAAATGAGAAATAAAGCTAGAGTTAAACAATTCACGTAAAAGCAAAGTACTCTACGGAGGAGGAAAATAACTTTAAGCATCACATACAATTAAAAACAAAAAAAAGATGAAAAAAAGAAGTGATGTTATTTTAGTTACATTTAACTTATTGAAACCAAACAAAATGAACTAAAATAACATCACTTAAATAACATCACTTCTTTTTTCATCTTAAATAACATCTTAAAATAACATCACTTAAATAACATCACTTAGTTACATTTAACTTATTGAAACCAAACAAAATGAACTAAAAAATGCCTACCCCAGAAAACAACTTAGAAACCTCATCAAGGAATTCAATGACCATCTAAAATAACAATGCCTATGGGAGGTCGTCGCCGTACCTCTCAAATATACAATTTATGTTCACTTACTACCTCTACACACAATTAAGCATATAGTGGCAAGTAAGGTTCGTTCCACAGGGAAAAGGTTATTTCTATGTATATCTTGTAGTAGGTATATTTGAGTTTTGTTCAAGACACTACTAAGTAAAACTACTAGAACTTTAAAGTTACAACTACTTTACCATAAGATTATTCTAACTAGAGATTTAACTAAGAGAATAAGAAACTTGGACATATGAGATTGGTGACTTCTTATTATGAGATTTACCTCAAACTTTATCATGATGCCTTGAGAATGGTGAACATTAGTGAGAAACTATCTTTAACCATTGCTATGAAACATGAAAGCATCTTCACAACTTCAATTGACAACTTTACTAGATGATAACAACTAGTTCAATTTAATCAATATTACTTCAAATTAGATGTTTCTCAACCCTACCCATGCAATTTGATAACAAACTTGACATAGGTACCATGCTAATGAATGATCTTAAGAACAAATACAATTGATAACAACATGTATTCGATTCCTAATTTACTACTCCTACATAGAAAGAATGATAACATTCTAACCATGGAAAAGCAATATCTATCACTAGGAAATCATTCCTAATCATTTCAAGCATCAAATACACATATAAATTATGATCATTCAATAGCAAATCACCATTCCTAAGCTTCATGAATCATGTTCTCAATCCATAAGAAGAAGTCCAATCACATATATCCAAGAAGGGTTTTAGCCTACTACCATAGTTAGATTATCAAAACCATAATCAATACAACAAACCATAATGAATTCAAAGATCAAAATCAAAAGGAAAATGAAGGAAAATGAGTTCAAGCTCTGTAAAAATTCGATCCTCTAACAATGAGGATAAGTTGCTTTTATAGTCCAACAAAATTAAAATTAAAACAAAATAAAGTGCAAGTTGCAGGGCAACTTTCGCGTACCGCGCGAAAACCTTCGCGGACCGCGAGCTCGGTTCGCGGCCGAGGTTTCGCGGCCCGCGCGTCCATGGCGTCCGCGGTCCGCGACCGAGGTCTCGCGGACCGCGCGTCTGATCCTCGCGAACCGCGGCCGACGTTTCGCGGATCGCGCGTCTTGGCTTCGCTGCGGTTCTCGCGCTGGTCCTCGCGGTTCGTGACCGGAGTTTCGCGGACCGCGCGTCTTCGGCTTCGAGAACCGCGGCCGATGTCTCGCGGATCGCGACCGGAGTTTCGCGGACGCGCGAAACTCGGCATCTTCAAAACAGCAACACACACCCTCGCGGTTCGCGACCTAGGTTTCGCGGTCCGCGAGAGTGTGCCTTCACGCCACTTCTACAACCGGTTCTTCAATGTATCTGCTTCCTCCAGGACGGTCATAGAAGGTCTTCAAATCATCCAAATCTATCGCAAGTGCAATTCAAGGTCGAAATGCACGTCTTCAATTTCAAACCATCATGAATGATTCGGTCCAAAAGTCTAATATAAAGTACAAAATACTATCTAAAACAGCTCTCAAATGCTACAAAATAAGAGTATATCTAGGACCTATCAAAATCCCCCACACTTGAACCTTTCTCGTCCTCGAGAAAGAACGATTAAGATCCAAGTGTATACTCTGAATAATTAAGCACATAACATTTGAGAGTTTTTTATAACTATACAAAAGAAAAGAAATTTTTTATTTTATATTTTTTTTTGCCTCTCATTTTTACCTGATCCTCTAGTATTTTTGGGACCATCCGGGTTTTTTTTTTTTTTTTTTTTTAAAGAAATACAGTAGTAAAAACACAGCAGCAAAAACAGCAACAAAAACAGAATCGTAGTCCTACATTTCCTCCCCCACACTTAGTCTAAACATTGCCCTCAATGTTTTAATATAACAATGAAAACCATAGTGAAAGGAAAGGGTGTAGGATATACTCACTGTGAGGGGCCGGAACCGTCGCGACGGCGCTGAGCTCGCGATCTGCGATGGCCCTCATAGTCAAATGCCCCTGGTCCATGTGGGTGCATGGATGCCATCATGGCGAACATCACCTCCATGTCGTTCTCATATCTCTGAGTAAACGCGTCATGCCTCTGCGTAAACTCCTGGAACTGCTGCTGAGTGACAAACTGAGGGTCCTGATGTGGAGGAACGTAGTGCTCTCCATGCTCCGGAGGTGCCTCTAGCCTGGCAAGGGCAATGGTAGGTGCAGGAACTATGATCTGGGTGGGCAAGGTGAGATCCACCATGCGAGTGCGCCCAGTCAGCTGCACAGCCTCCGGATTCGGCAGGTACATATGCTGGCTCTTGGCTACTAGCCAGATGAATCTAGGAGGAGGAAATATGTGCATGGCTAAGACATTAGTGGACTCCAAAGTAGCAATGGAGTAGAACTGGTGAGCTCTCTCGGCTGTCTTGCCTATTGCCTGAATGTCTGGAGGTAGGTGGATGTTCAAATAAGCTGCCAGAAGAGAAATCATACCCCCTTGCGGTATCTTCCCTGAGCTCTTCTGGGAGGTCTCCAGACATTTCTGCACAAAGAGGTCAACCCAACACGGGTGCTCCGGTCTCCAAAACATGGTCCAAAGGCATTGGACCTGCTCCCTATTGATGTGTGTCAACTCTCCTTGACAAAAGATCGTCATCACTAGGAGCTTGTGCACCATACGAACAGCTGGATGTATGATGTGGTTGTTCTTTGTGGCGCCCGTGATGTTGGGAGATCCAGACAAGCAATTCCAAAAGAAAGCTAGATCAAATCCGTCCGGGGCATTATCTTTCGGATTCTTGTAGCCCTCCGCATATTCGAATCCAAGAGCAGTTTGGATTTCATCATAGGACACCCGGCGGTCTACATCATTCAACCTGAAGGTGATGTACTGCCTGTCATGCTCCTCGTCATAGTGCTTGGCTAGAGTGGATAGGAATTCAAGTGTGTATCGGATGTAGGTCGGTGCCGACCTATCAATGAATCCTCTCATGCCAACGCGATCCAATAAAAATAGCACAGGTTGCTGCAAACCTAGCTCCTGAAGCAGCTCAGAGGAGAGGAATTTCGTCTCCATGATAGTTCGTCTCCCATTCCCAATCAACTTCCTCCACCGTTGTTGGGCATCTCCATCCAAACCTTGCAGTCCCATAAAGTCAATAGGAGGCAGGTTTTCTGCAGGGGGAGGGCTAGGTTGGCGAGGGGGTGATTCGGGGATCACGGGCTCATGTGAACTAGAGGCTTCCCCTCGGCTAGACCTTTTTCTCGATGCCATTATCAAAATCCACTCAACAACAGTCCAGCACAACTAAACTAGCTACAAGGCGGCAAGCCTCTACTCAAAAAGCTCAGTATATAACTAAAGGCGGCAAGCCTTTGAAATTGCAATAAAACCTATTGGCGGCAAGCCCTAAATCACCCAAAATTCAAGTAAATTCAGTAGGGTACCGTCAATTGGAGCCTTTGGAAGCAATGTAGCTTGAGGAGATCATCAATTGAACCAAAATATCACCAAATCAAAAATGCCCAAAAATTAGGGTTCTTGAGATTTGGGGATATTTAAGTTCGTTTAGGAATTTGAAAATTGAGATGGCGAAAAGGATAAGGGTGGTGGAGGGAAGGTTTTGATGTATTGGGGTTGGAGAAAAAGTCGCCGGAGTCCGGCGAATCGGAATGGAGAAGTTTGGGTTGGAATTCGGGCAATGTGGGTAAAAGATGGTGTTTTGGATGTGAATTTTTGGTGGGTTTTGTTGGGAAAGCTTGGGGGATGGATTTGGGTGGAAAGAATTGGTTCAAAACTCGCCGGAATGATGGATTGGAGTGGGTTGCCGGTGGAGAGCACTATTCCGTCGGGAGGGATTGGGAAGAAGAAGAAGAAAAAAGATAGAAGAAAATGGGAAGAAGTAAGGAGCCCGTTTTCGCGGATCGCGACATAACACCCGCGGGTCGCGCGACTCCTCGCGGGCCGCGAGCCTCCTTCCGCGGGCCGCGAAACTGCGCCATTTCGTTCCAGGGATTGCCGAAAAATCCCTGGCTTCTCGCGGGTCGCGACGAGGCCTTCGCGGGCCGCGCGCCGAGCTTTCGCGGTCCGCGCGATGAAACCGCGGACCGCGCGCGCCGAACCTTAGCGGTCCGCGAGATGAAACCGCGGACCGTGCACGACAAATCTTCGCGGTCCGCGCGGTGAAACCGCGGACCGCGAGCACAGTGCCGCGGTCCGCGCGATCAAGTCGCGGACCGCGAAAACTTGCATTTTAGTTCCAGGGATTGTCGAAAAATCCCTGGATTTCGCGGGTCGCGCGGCCTCCCTCGCGGACCGCGAGTAAAGTCTTCGCGAACCGCGCGCCCCGATTCGCGGGCCGCGCGCGCAAAACCCCGTCCCGGCGCGCGCGGTGAAATTGCGCCCCGCGCGCGCAAGCTCCTCGCGGTCCGCGCGATGAAGTCGCGGACCGCGCGCATTGTGTCGCGGGCCGCGCGATCAAGTCGCGGTCCGCAAAACTTGGCGTTTTGGTGGCAGGGATTCCTCGAGAATCCCACGTATTTCGCGGGTCGCGGGACGTCGTTCGCGGACCGCGAGACACGGCCGCGGCTCGCGCGCTATGTTCGCGGTTCGCGAAACCCTCGGTCGCGGTCCGCGCGATGAATTCGCGGGCCGCGAAGAAATGGCTCCTCTAGCCTTTTTGTTTTGTTCACCTCTCTTTCTACAAAAATAACAAATCAAAAATTCGCATTATGTCTGAATTGCAAGTTTAATAAAATGTATATAAACAACAATATATAGAAATAGAGTAATGTTCCAAATGTTGAAATTGTTCGACGAAATGCTTTTAAAGATCAAAACTCGTTTATTTAACATCGTCGGCACGATGTACCTCCATGGTAAAGATCAATCGTAGGTTGGGTTGCCTAGAGACATGTCCTCTAGGATCTCCGATTTGAAACCCTCGTAATACGGTTTCAACCTTTGGCCGTTGACCTTGATGACTTTGGCATCCTCGTCGCTTTGGATCTCCACCGCACCATGAGGGAAAACTTTCACAACTACAAATGGCCCAGTCCACCGAGAACGCAGTTTACCGGGAAACAAACGAAGGCGTGATTGAAATAGGAGAACCTTTTGACCTACCTCAAAAGTTTTCCTAATTATCATCTTGTCATGCCATGCCTTCGTCTTCTCCTTGTAAATGGCAGCGTTCTCATAGGACTCATTTCGGATCTCCTCAAGCTCTTGTAATTGAAGCTTCCTTTCATTCCCGGCTTCGTCCAAGTTCAAATTGAACCTTGTGATCGCCCAATAAGCTTTGTGTGCTAACTCCACCGGTAAATGACACGGCTTTCCAAAGACTAATCGGTATGGAGACATACCAATTGGAGTCTTATAAGCCGTCCTATATGCCCACAATCCATCATCCAACTGAGTACTCCAATCCTTGCGAGTCGGCCTAACCGTTTTCTCAAGGATGGACTTGATTTCCCTATTGGAAACTTCGGCTTGTCCATTTGTTTGTGGGTGATAGGCGGTAGAAGTTTTGTGATTTACCCCATATTTCTTCAACAATGCGGCAATGGTTCTATTGCAAAAGTGAGTGCCTCGATCACTGATCAGAGCTCGGGGTACCCCGAACCTAGAGAAGATGTGAGATTTGATGAACTCTGCAACCACTTTAGAATCATCAGTACGAGTGGGGATTGCTTCAACCCACTTAGAAACATAGTCAACCGCAAGCAAGATATATTTGAAACCAAAGGAAGTAGGGAAAGGTCTCATAAAATCGATTCCCCATACATCAAAGAGTTCACAATATAAAGGGCAATGTTGGGGCATTTCATTCCTAGAAGAGATATTTCCCACTCTTTGGCATTTATCACAAGATTTGCAAAAGGTGTATGCATCCTTATTCAAACTAGGCCAATAAAAACCACAGTCTAGCACTTTTCTAGCAGTTCGCCTAGCACCAAAATGACCTCCACATGCATATGAATGGCAAAAAGCAAGGATTGAGTTGGTTTCATTATTGGGAATGCATCTCCTAATCACTTGGTCGGAACAATGTTTCCACACATAGGGATCATCCCACACATAAAACCTAGCATCATGCTTTAGCTTATCCTTTTGTGCCTTCGTGAAATGAGAAGGGCACTTACTTGTGACAAGGAAATTCACAATGTTGGCATACCATGGAAGAGAAACACTAAGAGCAAACAATTGCTCGTCGGGGAACTCTTCGTGAAGATGGTCCTTCAATGCTTTGGTCCCAAACTCCTCATTGGGCACCAAACGGCTCAAATGGTCGGCCACTAGATTTTCAGCTCCTTTCTTGTCCTTGACCTCCAAGTCGAACTCGCTCAAGAGTAAGATCCATCGGAGTAACCTAGGATTTGCTTCTTTCTTCGTCATCAAGTAACGAAGAGCTGCATGGTCAGTGAAAACAATAATCTTTGTACCAAGCAAATATGGCCTAAACTTTTCTAAGGAAAAGACTACCGCTAGTAATTCTTTCTCAGTAGTGGTATAGTTCCTTTGAGCATCATTGAGAGTCATGGATGCATAATAGATGGCATGGGGAATTTTCCCCACTCTTTGACCTAACACCGCACCAACGGCATAGTCACTAGCATCACACATGATCTCAAAAGGAAGGGACCAATTTGGAGGTTGTATGATAGGGGCCGACACTAACAAAGACTTCAAACAATCAAATGCCCTCTTACAACCTTCATCTACCACAAATTCCACATCCTTTTGTAACAATCTACATAAAGGGGAAGAAATTTTTGAAAAATCTTTTATGAAACGGCGGTAGAAACCCGCGTGGCCTAGAAAGGATCTCACATCACGCACACAAGTAGGGTAAGGAAGAGATTGGATGGTATCAATTTTTGCTTTGTCTACTTCAATACCCTTAGATGATACTTCATGTCCTAACACAATGCCCTTTTCAACCATGAAATGACATTTTTCAGAATTAAGCACAAGGTTCTTATCAATGCAAGTTTTTAGGACTAATGACAAATGGATTAAGCAATTGTCAAAAGAGTTTCCATGAACAGTGAAGTCATCCATAAAAACCTCTACAAACTTTTCAAGGTATTCTGAAAATATGCTAACCATACACCTTTGGAATGTGGCCGGTGCGTTGCAAAGGCCAAAAGGCATGTGTCGATATGCGAAGGTGCCAAAGGGACATGTGAAGGTTGTCTTCTCTTGATCTTCTGGTGCAATGGCAACCTGAAAGTACCCTGAATAGCCATCAAGAAAACAATAGAAAGAGTGGCCTGCAAGCCGGTTAAGCATTTGATCAATAAATGGCAAAGGGAAATGGTCTTTCCTCGTTACCGCATTTAACCTTCGGTAATCAATGCAAACACGCCATCCGTTTTGAATACGAGTGGGGATCAACTCGCCATGGCTATTCTCCACCACGGTCACTCCGGTCTTCTTTGGTACCACTTGCGTTAGGCTTACCCATTTACTATCGGAGATTGGATAGATCATTCCCGCATCCAACAATTTAAGCACCTCGGCTTTTACTACCTCCATCATAGGAGGGTTCAATCGCCTTTGAGGTTGTCGGATGGGTTTAGCATCATCCTCCAATAGAATACGGTGCATGCAAGTACTTGGACTCATACCTTTGATGTCGGCAATAGTCCATCCAATGGCTTCCTTATGATCTTGGAGCACTTTCATCAACCTTTCCTCTTGTTCCTTGGTGAGCTTGTTGGAGATGATCACCGGTAATTTCTCACCATCACCAAGGAATGCATATTTTGGATTTTCGGGTAGTGGTTTCAATTCCACCACCGGAGGTTTATTGAGAGATGGTCGGTTGCCCGAGCCTTTCAATACCTCGAGGTCTAAAAGTGGTGCATCAAGAGAAAGTTCCTCGAAAGTATCTAGCTCAAAAATGCTTTCCTTTAAGTTAGCACTCAAAGCATATGTATGAACATTACTTGTGTGTAAACTATTGGCTAAAGCATTTAACAAAGGATCATCACCATCATTTTCATAAACTTTTTGCACAAAAGATTCAATTACATCAATAGCATTGCAAGAAGTTTCCTCATCATCGTATTTCATTGCACCATAAATGTTGAACTCTATTTTATCCTCATCAAATTCCATGGTAAGCCTACCACTATGCACATCGATAATAGTTCTTGACGTTTTCAAAAAGGGACGCCCTAACAAGACAGGGGTAGCAAATTTATCATGTTCCATGTCAAGAACGTAAAAATCGGCCGGGAACACCAACTTGTCGACTTTCACCAAGACATCTTCAACAATACCCTTAGGGTATGCATTAGAGCGGTCGGCAAGTTGGATCACTACACCGGTTTTATGCAAAGTGCCAAGATTCAATGATTCATACAATGTGTATGGGATGACATTTATGGATGCACCTAAATCTAGCATGCCTCTAGGAAAATAAGTGTTTCCTAAGATGCAAGGAATTGTAAACATGCCGGGATCACCACACTTAGTAGGCATTTTATCTTGAAACAAAGCCGACACATGTTCATTGACTCTTTCATTTTTAACATGCTTAGACCTTTGTTGACGATGGTTCACACATAATTCTTTCAAGAACTTAGAATATCTAGGAACTTGATCAATAGCATCAAGCAAAGGAATGTTTACCTCACACTTTCGAAGAACTTCGAAAGCTTCCTTGTCCATCTCTTTTTTGCGAGTATTCTTCAAGGCCTCGGGAAATGGTGCTTCCACTTCGAAGGGAGTGTCTACTCTAGTTTTCTTGTGGAGAGGTGAGAATGGAGGTGACATTGGTTCAACATGAGCGGTTGCGTCCACATGTTCCTCATCAATTAGTTCCTTCTCCTTCTCAACCTCGACATCACCTTTTTCTTTGGTTAGCCCCTCAAGAATCACTTCTTCATCGGCCAAGGTTACCTCAACTTCATCGTTGGTCAAGTTCTTCTTCACAAGGCCTCTCTTGGGTGCCTTTTTCACAACCACTTCGGGTTCAATTGCTTGTTTACCACTCCTCAAGGTCATGGCACTCGCATGAGGCCTTGGATTTAACTCCGGTTGTGCGGGTAATTTCCCGGAGTTTTGTGCTTCCAATTTCCCCAAAACAGTGGCCATTTGACTCATTTGCACCTCAATGCTTTTGAATCGAGCGTCTTGTGGGAATTGGCCCGAGCTTTCACCTTGATCACGAGATTTATCTTCCAACCTCGGGTAAGCATTTTGAGGGTTGCGGTTGTTGAAACGGCCTTGACCTTGGTTCCTTGGGTATTGTTGTGGTGGATGATCTTGGTACCCTTGATAGCCAAAATCTTGGTACCCTTGGGTTTGGTAACCTTGGTACCCTTGATTTTGGTGGCTTTGGTCTCCTTGGTAGCCTTGGTCATTTTGCCCCCTCGATCTTTCAAAGGATTGACCACTTTGACCTTGGTAACCTCCTTGGTAGCCACCTTGTTGGCCTTGTTGCCCCGTCGGTTCATCTCTCCACCGAAAGTTGGGGTGATCTCTAGTTCCGGGGTTGTAATGTTGAGCAAAAGGATCATACTTCCTTTGGTTACCCCTATCACCACCTTGGCCTTGTCCACCTTGAAAACCCCTACCACTTTGGTAGCTTCGTCCTCCTTGGTAGCCCCTAAAACCTTGGTTTCCTCCTTGATCGCCTCTAAAACCTTGGTTTCCTCCATAGACCCCCATGGCATTGACTTCTTCGTTATAATCCTCGTTTGCTTGAGGACAAGATTCGGTGAGATGGTTCGAAGCACAAATCCCACACGTCATCACTTGTTGCCTTGGTTGGTTCCCTCCGGAGCTATTTCCCATCATGAAACCTTTCATCAATGCCGTAAGCTCCTTGATATCTTGACGAGAGCTATCATTGTTCCCACCGGAGTTACCCACTCGTAGCCTCCGGTCTCTCTTTGGTTTGCACCCTTCGGCTAGTTGCTCAAATAGCATCATGGCATCGGAAGAGCCAAGGTTTGCAATGGAGCCATAGCAAGACCGATTTATCAACTCGGTTTCTCTATCATTCAAACCATTGTAATAGAAACACACCAATTGAGGTTCGGTGAAGCTATGGTACGGGCAACTTGAGAGGAGAGTTTGGAATCTTTCCCAATACTCATACAACGTCTCATCATCGTCTTGAGTGATGTTGCTAATGGCTTGTATCAAGACCGAGGACTTAGAGGGGGGAAAGTACTTGTCTAAGAACTTTTTCTTCAATTGTGGCCATGTAGTGATTGATGATGAAGGTAAACGGCTTAACCATTTAGCGGCCTTGTCCTTCAAGGTGAAGGTGAAGGTTTTCAACTTAAACTCATCCACACTCATCTCGGAAGGTTTCAAACTACTACAAACTCGGTGAAACGCTTCAAGGAAGTCATTGGGATCATCCACTTCTCTACCATGGAAAGTGGATGATCCCAATGCATACAATTGTTGGTAGGAGAAGGGTTAGGGTTTTGGAAGGGGTTGTAGAATTGGTTTCGGGGAGGGTTTTGGCCGGTATCCTCTTCATCGTCCGCCATGTTGAAAGGTAGTGATTCACTTTCAAGGGAGAAAGGATTAGATGCTAGTGACTCTTGCACTTGCCTCCTAAGTTGGCGGAGACTTCTTACTAGCTCGGAATCGTATTGCAAAGGGTCTTGGTTCGAGGATCGTGTAAGAACCATGCACCAAGAGCTAGAGCAATAGGGTTCCAAACCAAAATAGAACCTAAAAAGAAAGATAGATTAGAAGTGAAACTACAATACACACATAAAAATACGCCTATTCCCCGGCAGCGGCGCCAAAATTTGGGAGGTCGTCGCCGTACCTCTCAAATATACAATTTATGTTCACTTACTACCTCTACACACAATTAAGCATATAATGGCAAGTAAGGTTCGTTCCACAGGGAAAAGGTTATTTCTATGTATATCTTGTAGTAGGTATATATATATATACATATATAAAAGCAATGTAAACGAGGGGGGGGGGGGGGTTTGAGTTGAGTTTTGTTCAAGACACTACTAAGTAAAACTACTAGAACTTTAAAGTTACAACTACTTTACCATAAGATTATTCTAACTAGAGATTTAACTAAGAGAATAAGAAACTTGGACATATGAGATTGGTGACTTCTTATTATGAGATTTTCCTCAAACTTTATCATGATGCCTTGAGAATGGTGAACATTAGTGAGAAACTATCTTTAACCATAGCTATGAAACATGAAAGCATCTTCACAACTTCAATTGACAACTTTACTAGATGATAACAACTAGTTCAATTTAATCAATATTACTTCAAATTAGATGTTTCTCAACCCTACCCATGCAATTTGATAACAAACTTGACATAGGTACCATGCTAATGAATGATCTTAAGAACAAATACAATTGATAACAACATGTATTCGATTTCTAATTTACTACTCCTACATAGAAAGAACGATAACATTCTAACCATGGAAAAGCAATATCTAACACATATCCAACACATATCTATCACTAGGAAATCATTCCTAATCATTTCAAGCATCAAATACACATATAAATTGTGATCATTCAATAGCAAATCACCATTCCTAAGCTTCATGAATCATGTTCTCAATCCATAAGAAGAAGTCCAATCACATATATCCAAGAAGGGTTTTAGCCTACTACCATAGTTAGATTATCAAAACCATAATCAATACAACAAACCATAATGAATTCAAAGATCAAAATCAAAAGGAAAATGAGTTCAAGCTCTGTAAAAATTCGATCCTCTAACAATGAGGATAAGTTGCTTTTATAGTCCAACAAAATTAAAATTAAAACAAAATAAAGTGCAAGTTGCAGGGCAACTTTCGCGGACCGCGCGAAAACCTTCGCGGACCGCGAGCTCGGTTCTCGCGGTTCGCGGCCGAGGTTTCGCGGCCCGCGCATCCATGGCGTCCGCGGTCCGCGACCGAGGTCTCGCGGACCGCGCGTCTGATCCTCGCGAACCGCGGCCGACGTTTCGTGGATCGCGCGTCTTGGCTTCGCTGCGGTTCTCGCGCTGGTCCTCGCGGTTCGCGACCGGAGTTTCGCGGACCGCGCGTCTTCGGCTTCGCGAACCGCGGCCGATGTCTCGCGGATCGCGACCGGAGTTTCGCGGACGCGCGAAACTCGGCATCTTCAAAACAGCAACACACACCCTTGCGGTTCGCGACCTAGGTTTCGCGGTCCGCGAGAGTGTGCCTTCACGCCACTTCTACGACCGGTTCTTCAATGTATCTGCTTCCTCCAGGACGGTCATAGAAGGTCTTCAAATCATCCAAATCTATCGCAAGTGCAATTCAAGGTCGAAATGCACGTCTTCAATTTCAAACCATCATGAATGATTCGGTCCAAAAGTCTAATATAAAGTACAAAATACTATCTAAAACAGCTCTCAAATGCTACAAAATAAGAGTATATCTAGGACCTATCAGCCTACAATTCTCGTGGGTGAAATATATAGGGGTTTGCTGATGGAATATATGATTTCAAGTCAATTTTTTGCCTTAACAATATTAGGGTATTATGTTAAAAATACGGATCTGCAAGTGAAGTATGTACATTGCCAATATATATCATTGTTATCAGACAATGTATATGTGATCAACCAAAAATGTCAATCAGATCTTGAGAAATCGATTAAAGCATACATGTGATTGTTAGTAATATAGTTATTGTACTAAGGATATAATAGTCATTTCCTAATTGTCTTTAGATAAACCATCTTATTAGCTTGTAAGAACTCATGCTTTGCTCATATTGGATGAATGGGGTTCATCCCAAAATTTCCTAATCTCTCATTCCAAATTACTCATTTCTTCATGTATGTTATCATGGTATCAGAGCCATATTTCATGGGTTGTTGAATCGGATGAACATCGCAAACTCTAGGATTTGCTAGAGTGTGGGAAGAGATTTTCGGAATTACATGCCCAGCTTTAGTAAAATTGAATTATCTTGGAATCCGACCGTTGGATTGATCTGAAATTTTGGAAGGAGGTTCCCAACTCACGGTTCTACATTCTGAACGGTGGAGATGAAGTTTTGAGCTCGGAAATTGGCGCATTTCACGTCTGACTGAACGGGTCAGATTTGGGTTTTTCGTGGAAATTTCAGATCCGACTTGTTTGAGTAAGTTTTAGTTGTTCCAATTGTTTTGTGGCTGATATTTTTGTGTGGGTACTTGTTTTTGCCTATCAATTTTGAGTTCTTGGTAGTTGGATATGCTCGATTAGAGGTTTGGTAATGGTTTGAAATTTCTTCAAATTGGATATTGATTTGGTGTTGTTGCTTAAATATTTCGTGCTCGTATACCGTTGTGTTTGTCAAGATTTGTATTGGTGTTGGCATTTTCTTTGTTCGGATTGAATTTGTTATTGGAGACCGATCTTTGGTTCGAGTTGGGTTGCTCTTGAGATTGAATTGCTTGTGTTTGTGGGGAACGACCGATTTGGATTTTGAAAGAGTTGAGATTTTTGGAATAATCTTGGAGTTTGAGGCTTGAGTGCATTTGTGTAGTGACAAATTGTTGATTGTTAGTGCTTACAACTGATTTTGGTCATGGAAGGACATAAGAATGATGGTTCTCAGTCATTTAGTGTTGAGTTGGATCCATACATGTTTGAGCAGTTTCAACGATTCCTAGCCTCTCAGCAGCTTGCTATGTCGCCTTGTACGGGTTTGTCATCATCGTCCATCTCACCTACTTCTTCTCCTTTGTGGATTATGGATTCTGGTGCCTCTCATCATATGTCTCCGCATTTACCTTCTTTTGCTACCATGTCCTCTGCACCCCCTACTTCTATTTTGACAGCTGATGGCACTCCTATGCCTCTTCAGGGTGTTGGTTCTATTGTCACATCTCATGTCTCTTTGAGTGATGTGTATCATGTTCCCAGTCTTACACTTAATCTTTGTTCGGTTGGTCAATTATGTGATTCTGGTTTGAATGTCTGGTTCTTATTCCTCTTGTTTGGTTCAGGATTCGCAATCTCAGAAAGTGGTTGGCATTGGTCGTAGGCAAGGGAAACTCTATGTCTTGGATGAACTGCAAGTATCCGATGTTGTTGCCTCTAGTGTGGATTTATCTTCATTCCGTTTAAGTCGGGCTTCCTCCGACTTTTACCTTTGGCATTCTCGTTTGGGCCATGTTTCTGCATCTCGTTTAAAATATTTGGCCTCTACAGGAGCTTTGGGTCAGTTGCACTCTCATGACATCTCAGATTGCAGTGGTTGTAAGTTAGCAAAGTTTTCTGCATTGCCTTTTCAGAGAAGCATTTCATCATCTCTTGCTCCTTTTGATCTTATGCATTCTGATGTATGGGGTCCCTCTCCTGTGCCTTCTAAAGGGGGCTCTCGGTATTATGTTTCATTCATTGATGATTTTACTCGTTATACATGGGTGTTTCTTATGAAACATAGATCCGAGTTTCTTGAGATTTATCGTGAGTTTAGAGCTCTCATAAGAACACAACACTCAGCTGTCATTAAATGCTTTCGATGTGATTTGGGTGGTGAGTACACTTCTAATGCCTTTTGTCAGTTGCTAGCTTCCGATGGAACCATCCGTCAAACCTCTTGTACTGATACTCCTCAACAGAATGGTGTTGCTGAAAGAAAACATCGTCACATTGTTGAGACTGCTCGTTCTTTCTTGTTGTCAGCCGAGGCTCCTAAAGTTTTTTGGGGGGAAGCCATTCTTACAGCTGTGCATGCAATTAATAGGATTCCAACATCACATAATTCGGGTTTGTCACCTTTTGAGAAGTTGTATGGAAATGCACCTGATTACTCTTCTTTGCGTGTTTTCGGTTGCACTTGCTTTGTTCTCCTACCTCACGTTGAACGATCTAAGTTGTCTCCAAAATCAGCTTTGTGTGTCTTTTTGGGTTATGGTAGTGGTCAGAAGGGATATCGGTGCTTTGATCCGGTTAAGCAGAAATTATATGTTGCTCGTCATGTTGTGTTTTTGGAGCACATCCCATTTTTCTCAGTTCCAGCTAGTTCACATCATTTGACTAAGTCTAATCTTGTTCGTATTGATCCTTTTGATGTCACCAGATGCTCCTCCGATATCTCCTATTGATTTGTCTCCTCCTGTGCCTCCTCTACCATCTCCTGAGATTGTGATCGATCCTCCCCCTCTCCGTAGGTCCACTCATATTTGCAAGTCCACGCAGAAGCCTGATTTTGCTTACTCCTCTTACTCATCCTCGTTTACCTCTTTCCTCGTGTCTATTCATTCTTTGTCTGAGCCTGCATCCTATAAAGAGGCTGTTGTTAACCCTCTTTGGCAGCGTGCTATGGCTGAGGAACTCGCTGCCTTGCATCAGACTCACACTTGGGATTTGGTACCCTTATCGTTGGGAAAGCATACAATTGGTTCTCGTTGGGTCTATAAGATTAAGACTAAGTTTGATGGATCTGTTGAGAGATACAAGGCTCGCCTAGTTGCCAAGGGTTATTCACAGGAGCATGGGATGGATTATGATGAGACTTTTGCCCCTGTTGCCAAGATGACCACCATTCGTACTATGATTGCAGTTGCCTCTGTTTCCCAGTGGAAGATTTCACAGATGGATGCTAAGAATGCGTTTTTTTATGGTGATCTTCACGAGGAGGTTTATATGACTCCTCCTCCCGGTGTTGCACACGAACCGGGGCATGTTTGTAGGCTTCGCCGGTCTCTTTATGGACTCAAACAAGCTCCTAGAGCTTGGTTTGAGAAATTCTCCACTGTGATATCCTCTCTTGGCTTTCGTCCCAGCTCTTATGATTCTGCCTTGTTCATCAAACATACAAGTAAGGGTCGTATTCTCCTTTCTTTGTATGTTGATGATATGATTATTACTGGAGATGATTATGAGGGGATTGAATTGTTGAAGCGTGATTTGGCTTATTATTTTGCTATGAAAGATTTGGGCGTGCTCCGTTATTTTTTGGGTATTGAGGTTGCCTCTTCTTCAAAGGGTTATCTGTTGTCTCAATCAAAGTACATAGCCGATATTTTTGATCGTGCACGTCTTACTGATAATAAGACGATTGACACTCCTCTTGAGACTCATGCTCACTACTCTTCGGATGATGGGATTCCTTTGCCGGATCCCACCCTTTATCGTACAGTGGTTGGTAGCTTGGTTTATCTTACAGTCACTCGCCCTGATATTGCGCATGGTGTACATGTGGTTAGTCAGTTTGTCACTGCTCCTACATCTGTTCACTGGGGTGCCGTTCTTCGCATTCTTAGATATCTTCGGGGCACCCAGTTTCGTTGTCTCCTCTTTCCTTCATCTTCATCTTTGGAGTTGCGTGCTTATTCTGATGCTGATTGGGCTGGTGATGTTGAGTAGGGGTGTGCAACCGGTCTGGACCGGACCGGAATCGGATTGGACCGGGACCGGAATGTCCAAAATCCTTGGACCGAAGACCGGACCGGTTATTTAACATTTGGGACCGGGACCGGACCGGAATTATTCCGGTCTTCATCCGGTCCAGACCGGTTGGACCGGATTAATCATAACATAATTATTTCATCTTTATTTTAATACCATAAATTAAACTTAGGTAAGTTGTAAATATTATAGTAAGTGATATCTAAATATAATATCCATATCATTCATTTCCAACTTACCGTACTTATCCAATTTTTCAAATTTTGAATTCTAAATAAATAAAAATATTTTATCATCAATGTCAACGATATTCAAACTTTCCATGATATTAAATAATAAATTGAAAATTTATTTCAATACATAAAATTAGAATATAAACTTACCTAAAATAAACTCTTAACATTAAATGTAATGACATTTACTATATTTAATACATAAATATAATTTAAAATTATATTAAATACAAAATTCCGGTCCATCCGGTCCGGACCGGAAAAATTCCGGTCTTAGACCGGACCGGACCGGACCCGGAATTATGAAAAAACAAGGACCGGAGACCGGACCGGAATGCTATATATCCGGTTCCGGTCCACTATTTTCCGGTCCGATCCTGTCCATTTTTCCGGTCCGGACCGGTTCATGCACATCCCTAATGTTGAGGATCGCAAGTCCACTACTGGATTCTGTATCTTTCTTGGCGACTCCCTTATTTCTTGGAAGAGTAAGAAGCAAGATGTCATTTCTCGCTCTTCTACAGAAGCTGAGTATCGTGCCATGGCCTCGACTACAGCTGAGATTGTTTGGTTGCGTTGGTTACTGTCTGATTTTGGCATCAAACTTTCAAGACCTACTCCGTTGCATTGTGATAACCAGAGTGCCATTCACATTGCACGCAATTCCGTCTTTCATGAGCGAACCAAACACATTGAGATTGATTGTCATTTCACGCGCCATCACTTGCAGCTTGGTACGATCTCATTGCCTTTTGTTCCCTCCTTTCTTCAGATTGCTGATCTGTTCACGAAGGCTCACTCGGCTGCGCGCTTCCGTTTCTTATCTGACAAACTCTCAATGCTCATTGCTGTAGCATCGTGAGTTTGAGGGGGGATGTTAGTAATATAGTTATTGTACTAAGGATATAATAGTCATTTCCTAGTTGTCTTTAGATAAACCATCTTATTAGCTTGTAAGAACTCATGCTTTGCTCATATTGGATGAATGAGGTTCATCCCAAAATTTCCTAATCTCTCATTCCAAATTACTCATTTCTTCATGTATGTTATCAGTGATGACTGTTGTGCGTTGTTTATTTCAATCCACAAAGATGCTTAATCAGACATGGAAATCAATCCATAAATATTAAAAATACACAAACATGAGTCTGGTGGTGAATTGCTGGTGTATCAAGAAGTACCAATGATATCTTTATCAAAAATAAATTATAAATAATAGTAATAATAATAATAATAATAATAAAGAGACCGTATATCAAGATTTACCTAACTATATCCACGGGTATAATCAACAAATAAATATGACAACACTGAGCAAAATTAACAAATATAAGAGGTGAAACAAACTTTATCTAAGGTTACAATTTTAATATCTGAACATATATTCAAATGATACATATGTATATTTACACCAAAAGGAAAATTTAATTTCATTGCGAAACCTGTTGATATTTATTCTACAGTAAATACACTACCAGAAAAAATGGCTTTTGCAGCGATCTAAACAAGGGTGTTTCAGCGGTCCAAAAATGGCTTCCCCTTGATGTCCCGCTACTCAATCGCTCTTGAATACCTTGACATGGATTTTGTGGCTATGGAGTCCACCGCGCCGGGCTGAGCGATTGCTGGCAGTGGGCTCCATCGTTGATGTTTCCTCAGTCGCGCCATTAAATGTATCGATTGAAGAGAAATCAAGCATCTTTGTTTGTTACTGCTTACTGGAGGAAGACGACAAGCAGAAATAACCTTGTACTTTGCCATTGCTATTTTTGAGCCAGATTTTATTTAACTCTATTAATATATAGCTTATGTTTTGTTGTTTGAATGTTGATTATATTTAGATAGTTGTCATTTGCGAAAGGTCTCCTTGATTTAGAAGGGCAATTAACACCAATCTGCAGGTACGGTTTGGTAAGCTTTTATGATAATCACTTATTTTCCCGTTCTTAAGGTTATACTTGATACTTGATGTTAGTGGATGATTGCTAAGCTGCAAGGGGGGATTTGGAGAACTCTGCCATGTTTTGAAGATGATGACGACCTGATGAAAGTAGAATATTAGATGGATAAAATCATTGATAACAAGTGTTAGTGAACTTGTTTTGTATTAGGGGATTTAATTTTCATAAGTAGCGTTAAAATGTAATGTTCATCATTGATGGTATTTGATGAGATATATAATCATTTTGATATATTTTACATGTTTTTATTTATTTATTTTACCATTTGTAAATTATCATTATCATTTGTAAATTAAATCCCAACTTTGGATATTAATTAATAATTAATTAAATATAATATATAATTAATAAATACATTAATGAATATTCTAAAAGACATTTTTGAGACGGAAACTTACTGAATTTAATAATTTTTTAAGATGGTACATTCTTGTCTTAATTTGGTGTCTCAACAAATAATTAATGGACGAGACATCATATTTGAGACGGTAAATCGGCTGACTCAAATGTTTTGGAAACAATTAAATTACTGTCTCAAAGCTGTCTCAAAAGTGTTTTTGAGACATCGAATTCGTCTCAAAAGTCTTTTGAGATGCTCGTATTAGGGACGCCACATTTACTGTCTCAGTACTGTCTCAAAAAGATTTTGAGACAGCAAATGGTGTATACTAGACGATTTTTGGGCTGTCCTTAAAAGAGAGCATTCTTGTAGTGAGCACATAATCTGATCACTGAAATCCAGGTCAGTTTCGTTAACCATCTCTTTAACCTGAATCCGTGAAAAGCATTAATGTCAAACCTCTAACAAAATCAACATATATGCAACATGCATCTCACGTTTTTCGTACAAAAATCTTCTCTAATTGATTATGAATGGTTTCGTCCTAATATATATATATATATATATATATATATATATATATATATATATATATATATATATATATATATATATATATATTTGTAGGCTCTTTGGAGATTTGAGTAAAATTCCAAAAATTACAAACTTAATTTTGTACTATTAATATGATGATCACTTGTGGAACATTATGGTTCATTTTGCACACGCAAAATAAAAAAGGAACCTGCATACAATAATAATTGACTTCTTTCACTTGCTTTATAATACTTGATTATAATTTCTAAAATACCCTTTTATTAGTATATTTTTATTTTATTTATTTGAAAATTTTAATTGTATTCAACAAACAACTAAGCGCGAATTTATACTTGTGGAACATTATGGTTCATTTTGCACACGCAAAAGAAAAAAGGAACCTGCATATAATAATAATTGACTTCTTTCACTTGCTTTATAATACTCCCTCCGTACCAGATGGATGTGCACAGCTGACTTTTCACGGTCTTCAATAAACGTGTTTGACTGTTAATATCTTTAACTACGTATATTATAAAGATATGAAACTTTGATATTAATAAACTACATGTTATGACGATTCCAACAATATTAGATACGATAATATTTTTATTTATCTATGCATTCAAAAATTCAGTCAAAATTTAGTACAGTTGACTGAAAAAAGTCTTCTGTATAGAAACAGTTGGTCCAGAGGGAGTACTTGAGTTCAATTTGGTGAAAATTAAGCTGTTGAACAGAGCCCAAGTCTTGTTATGTAAATATTAGAAATTTTTGATTCACAAAATCTCGTATAATTAGCAAGCCCAATCGATTTTCTAAAATTTTCTCTAAAATAGAGTTCATATTTGATTATCTCCATATTTTTAAGAGTTACTTTATTTTAAATATCTACCAACCACTTTACCTTTTTTGGATAGCTACTCCACGTTTTGACTTTTGAATTCTCTTAGCGTTGAAGATGAGGAGAGAAAAGTTTGAGATTGAAAAAGAGAAATTTGTCATAATTAATGTGATTAGCAAAATTTTAAAAAAACCTCGTGCGACAAAAAAAAACCAACAAACCTTGTGCAAACATTGATTAGCAAAATTTAGTTTATCTCTCTACCGATATTTAGTATGAATTTCTCTCACTACTCAGAATCTATTTTCGTAGACTCTTGTATGAAATAGTTGTTGGAGCTTGAAAATAAGTAAAATCTCTATTTGTTTTCCAAATTCTACAATATAACTCCATTCAATTTTGTTAATTATTTTATGCTTAGTATCATAAAATTAACAAATTATCAAGAAACATCACACAGTCTTACTAAATGCCATCCCACATGAGATATAGCCTCTTTTGGTTACATGCATGTAATTATTTTTGTAGTCTCGATCGATTTAACTCTATATTGGAATCAAAATAAACATTTCATTCTCATTTAGAGGATTGAAAATTCACCCCCACTATCAAATTAGCATACAAAATCGAAACCATTAACTTTTTGACCAAATTCAAAACCAAATATAGAGGGTCATAAATTCATATTCTAGTTTTTCATAAAAAGAAAGTTGAAATGGAAGGATGTGCACTAATTACAATACCCAATTGGCACACAAGTTGGATGTCATATTTAGATAAATGGAAGAATTTAGTAAAGAGCATTTTGAGCAATTTTGACAAATATTCGCAAATGGACTAGTCAAAGTTGCTGATTATAGTATTTGGTTAACATCATATTAAGGTGAAAATGTTTATGTTTCAAAAATGACAGTTATAGAGTAGAATTTACCCGTTTAGGGTTTAGGAGAAAATCTTTCCCGATGACTTCTTAGGATAATACAGCGCTTAAAATTTATTGAAATCTTATACCATAGTAAGGAATTCGAACTGGCCTATAAAATGGACTCAAAGGCTCCCACCGCAATCATGCCTAGCTAGCAAGAGACACAAAAAATGGCGAGCTGTTCAGGCAGCGGCGATGCGGCGATAAGAGATAAGAAATTGCAGGTGCAGGAGCTTCAGAAGTGGTTCGCTCGTGGGCCCAAGCCAGATCAAGCGACCAGGGAGAGGATAGCCAATTGTGTAGGGATGAGCCCGAAGCAAGTCTCAAACTGGTTCCAGAATAAGCGGGCCAGGGAGAAGGCAAAGAAGCTCGAAAAGGAGCATGAGGAGTTAGTGCAGGAGTTGGAGATGGCCAAGGCTGAGAACAATCTGATCAGGGCCAAGATCGAGGATTACAAATCCCAGGTCATTTTTTTATATTATTTTTCATTTATGTATTTTAGATACGTTTGAAAAATAGGTTTTGTTCGAGATTTGTTTGTGCATGGTATGAAATCTAACTAAGGCTCTGTTTCATATGAGTTGCAGGTGACAGTCGAAAGGCAGAGGATTCAGATGATTCAGGGGGCTCCAGTGGCGGCGGCGGCTATGGTGGCTCCGGCGCACCCTCTTCCTCAGCATCTCTTCCAGGCTGCAGCGGCGGCGGCTTTTGTTGCTCCTGCGCATTCTCCTCCTCAGCATATCTTCCAGGCGGCTGAAGTGGCTCAGGCGGGTTTCTTCCAGGGCACCGTTAGCGGCCATACTGTTGCTGGTGTTCAGGTTCCGGAACAGACAACTTTCTGGCCATGGCCTAATCAGCATAACTTCCATTAGATCGAAGTTGAATCAGGTCTATGATTATTACAGTGCTGTTAATTTCATGTGGCTCTCTAGGCATGGCTATGATGATGGTTTATGATTTGTTGCAGTCTTTTAATTTCATGTTATACGGTACGTAGTACGTTTTTTATTTGTTTTCCTGCATTTTAAGAATCTGCGTGTTGTTTTTTACCCCTTCGTGATATGGAACGGGAGTGTTTGTTTAATTTGATGATACACAGTTATTTTTTTAATTATGAAAGTGAGAGTATTATTTTTTAGTTCTTGAGTTCATGATTTTTTTAATTTATTTTGTGTACCCTTAAACCTAGCTGTTAATGATGATCAGAACCCCAAATAATGTGAATTTATGGGTGATCGATAAAAACTTGGGTCTTCTCAATCTCGTTGGCCGTAGAAAGATCGATCGGGAAATTTGTGGGTTTGAAAAGTTAGGGTGAAGGCGGTCCGGTAGAGATGGTCCCCATAAAATTGGGGGTGTTTTGGTTATTGGTGGTGTTAATTTAACCATCATTCAACATAGGTTGTTTATCATACAGTAAGAAACTGAGGAATAGGAGGGCACTCTGCTCATAATTTTAATAAAATTTCGCCTACTAATATTCTATGGAGCGACCGTCTACATATGTAGAACAGGGATGAATTTAAAAATAGAAAAAAATGGGACAAAGATACGCTGGTCGACCCGACCCGGTTTAAACCCAACGCTTCTTTACAAGAGCCCAATAAATTCTGAAACTAATTAGTCCTTATCACCCAACTCCATAACAAGCGACCCGATTCTAGCAATCGCCAGCCACCACGGCCTACCACCACCGCCGTTGAGGAATCCTCAGGCCACCACCATTACCCCTCATTTTTCCCGATTCCCGATCCATAATTTTTACCGGATCAATCCAAACCCCAATCTCGATCGGCGTCGGAGACTGAATTTCGAATCTTCTAGGTCACAATGTTTACAGTCGGTGTGGTGAGCGACGATATGTTCAGGACAACGCTGCGAGCTCTGTGATGGAAATCAACCACGGCCATACCGTTGAGGATGTCCGGTGGGCCTGACCATTTAAACTCAAAACATGAGGGATTTAATCCAAAACCCTAACAACATACGGTATTTAATATTAAAAGTGAACTATTGACTCAAAACATGAGGGATTTAATCCAAAACTTGACAGCATGCATCATTTAGCGTGACTGCTGACTGAGAACATGGCCATTAAAACTCAAAACATGAGGGATTTAATCCAATGCATGACAACATACATCATTTAACATAAAAAGTGAACTATTGACTCAGAACCTGACCATTAAAACTCAAAACATGAGAGATTTAATTCAAAACCTGACAACATACATTATCTAACATAAAAAGTGAATGTGACCATTTAAACTCAAAACATGAGGTATTTAATCCAAAACCTGACAACATACAATATTTAACATAAAAAGTGAACTGTTGACTCATAACATGACCATTTAACTCATAACATGAGAGATTTAATCCAAAACCTGACAACATACATTATTTAACATAAAAGTGAACAATTGACTCAGAACATTACCATTTAAACTCAAAACATGAGGGATTTAATCCAAAACCTGACGACAAGCATTGTTTAACATAAAAAGTGATCTTTTGACTTAGAACCTGACCATTTAAACTCAAAACATGAGGGATTTAATTCAAAATATGACAACATACATTGTTTAACATAAAAAGTGAACTGTTGACTCAGAACAAGACCATTTAACTCATAACATGAGGAATTCAATCTAAAACCTGACAACATACATTATTTAACATAAAAAGTGAACTTTTGACTTAGAACCTGACCATTTAAACTCAAATCATGAGGTATTTAATCCAAAACAGGAACATATATCACCATCAAACACCCAACCATTGACAATAACATTTTAAAATTAAAATGAATCAACTTCTAACAACACTAGATTGCGCCTAACACAAATACATAATCATTCACCCATAACAGCAAACACAATAACGAATTGAACAAATTCAAAACAAAACATAATCAACTACCGAAATGAACGAATGAAAAACTCACCAATTCATGAAGAGCAAAACACACCAAAATCCAGGACGAAAGCAAACGGACCCTAATCCGAAAACCAGTGGCGGAACCAGGATTCAAATTGAAGTGGGGCGAGGTGAATTTTCTGGGTGAGAGGCGGAGAATTGTTTTTTGAGCTAAGATACTCTATGTCTAAGATAGGGGTCTAAATGAACTGAACCGTTCGTGAACAACTCGCAAACAACTCGGTCAAAGTTCGTTTTCAAACTCGGTTTGACCAGTTCGAACTCGAACTCGAACTCGTTCATTTATATACGAGATCGAACTCGGGCTCATAAGAACCAGCTCGAATATAATTTTTATATTTAATATTATATAAATAAATTAAATTTTATTCATTAATGATTTAACAAGCTCGAACTAGCTCGAATTCGAGTTCAAACTCGATTTTTTATCGAGTTCACGAGTCGAGTTCGAACTTTCTAAAAGTCAGACGGATCCAGGTCGAGATAAAATATCTCAACTCGTATGAGGTCGAACTCGATCACGAACGTGTAATACGAACTCGAAGTCGAACACAGGTCTGTTCGAATTCGACTCGTTTATAACCTTAGTATAAAATTTCCTTATTATTTTGGGTTTATTTAAAAAAATAAAAATAAAAAATAAAATTATATAGGGCCAGGCCTGGGCGTAGTTCCGCCACTGCCGATAACAATCTGTTGTCGCCGCCGGATTCTTATCACCGGATAACAGACCGTAATCCGACAACAAAGCCGCCGGGTTGAAGAATGATCGTCAGATTGCAGCCAATTGGAATCAGAGAACGATGAAAACGAGGCAGAAAAAAAACTGAAGAAACACGACAAAATGATAAAAAAGAAAGCTGAAGAAAACAAAGAACAAGTTGGGATATATCCAGAACGTAACGCGCTATGTACTACTCCCTCCGTCCCAAATATATGTGTCCAATTGCTTTTGGCACAAATTTTAAGAAAGCTGATGTGGCACTGATGTGGATGGTAGGGTTGGTGAAGTATGTGAGAGAAGGTTGATAGTTTATATTATAATTTTTTGCCAAAAAAGGAAATGGGTAAATCTCTTTGGGACGTACCAAAAGGGAAATTGGATACATCTCTTTGGGACGGAGGGAGTATATATATGTAATTGGTATTGTTAATTTATTAATTAGTTCAATTTCTCCTTGTTATCAAGTCCTAAATTTCAATATTTGATGATGTTTGTAGTTAATAGTTATTGACCACCTTTTAATCTAATTAACTCATATAAAAATATGTGCATTTTAGTGCTTTTGTCATAGTTAATGTCAATTTGTATTGGGTTTCATGAGTAATTTATAGATTCAGATTCGTGATATTGCAAATCAACAATTCACAATTAGATCCATTAATTTAAATATAAGAGTTGGAGTAGATCAGCTTGTGTTATCAGGGTTTTTTCTCCTTTATATATATATATATATTTTGAAAATATATAGGGGGTTTTAATTTTATATTACTATTATTTATACTCTATTTATACGTTTGTCGATTTGTACGTATGTTAATGCGTGAATATAATATATCAAAATTACCTAAGATAAGAACATTTTTCCTCAATGATATCAGAACAAACAATTAATTAACGATAAATATTATCTACCATGCACAATAAGAACACTACATATTTCTGAACATGATTCCCTTCTTCAAATAAACATGAAATATTGGGAAAATTTCTATTAAGGGGTACTTTATAATAATTTACATTTATACCACGGTCTTAATAGAAATTTTGCCTGAAATAAAAGTTACTGCAACAATCATAGAAACGGAAGCCATGTACGCTGACCATGAGGCCATGCCGGGAAAGTTGTTTTGCTCCGGCGAGCTGAAATTTGGCCTCATGGTTTCTTTGATCACACGCGCAAAAGCAAACTGCCAAACTCATCACTAAATTTTGTTTGACGTGCTAGCTGTGTATATATATATATATATATATATATATATATATATATATATATATATATATATATATATATATATATATATATATTAAAATTTCTTGTTACATACAGAAATCGAGATTCTCCCTACAAAAAATAAATAAAATAATGACCATGAACATGAACATGATGTAGTAAATTAATTAATTTTTTTGACATGAACATGAACATGATGTAGTATATTAATTAATTTTTTTGCAAATAGTAAATTAAATTATTTTAGTGCCATATACATATATAATTAGTGATGGGTGAAATTTTGCAACACTTTTTATAAGAACGTGTCTTTTATTTATTATCGGTCTTTAGGACATATTTTAGTGCTTTTTGTCATAACTCAACCAATTTGGGTTGGGTATCTAATCACACGCGCGCATGCTGCTGAACTTCCCTTGTTGTTAAAAGTGTTTTGATCATCATAATAATTCTGACATATAATTAACTGATAGTAACATATGCAGTAGATACGCACGCTAAAGAAAATGAGAAATCCATAAAATTTTGAAATTTTGGGCTAATTACTTAGGTATATAATAGTACCTAAAAACCGCGGAAAAACGACGTTGCCAAAAAAGACAATGAAATAAAAGGTACTGCAACAATCATACAACTAATCAACGGAAGCCATGCTGCTGATGATGAGGCCATGCCGGGAAAGTTGTCTGCACCTCATAACCACGGCCACCACCGTTGAACATGTTAACTCGGAGAGGATGCACCGGAGCCACCATCGCCGCCGCTGGTGTTGCAGCTTCCATTGCCGCCGCCTGCTTCATCCCGGCCCAAAACCCCTGGTTCCATGCTTCCGCCTTTTCTCTGTTAATCACGGCTCTTTCCAGTTTCATCATCTGCAATTCAGAACAGCAAAAAACCTAATTTCTAAAAACTAAAACACGAAATGAAACAAACAAACAAAACAAAAACAAGGTATATATAAATACCTTGTATTGGACCTGATCTGCTTCCGCCCGGGCGATCTCACTCGCCTTTCTCTTAGACCGTCTGTACTGGAACCATGCATCCATCTTCTTTTGGCTCAGTCCCAAATCGCTAGCGATTTCCGCTCTCCTATTCCTGTCTGGATTTCTGTCTTGTTCATACAATTTCTCAAGCTCTCTTACCTGCTCCATGCTCAGCCTCGTCCTCCTTATTATTTCCTTGACCGGCGCTCCATTGTTCGACATCTCCATGATGATCTCTTGTTGAGAAATGACACTGATATACCATACTATTTATAAAGCATTCATTAATCCATTTATGGTATTCTAATTCATCAAAAAAGATTATGCATCTTGTGTCAGTGTACGTTTAACCGATCTCCCGAGGATCAAGTTCTTACCAAAAAATGTTAGTATTCCAATTTTAGAGATGATTGTAACTTGAAAATTTTGGCGGGATAGTACTTATAGCAATCTTTTGTTGTAATTTCAGTACCCTTCAAACTTATTAAAATCATTCTATCAAAAGAAACTTATTAAAATTATAGATTTCATGTGAGGGATATGAATGTAGCCAATTTCCCCCCTTCCCTTTATTGATAATTTTTGTCTAAAAAGAATACGTTCTAATTTTAGAGATGCGCAACTTGATGGGTGCTTGGTTGAGGGGTGGGTAATGAGTTTGATTATAGAGTATATATATATGGGTGTTCGATTGGGTGCTATGATTATATGGGGCCCACATTCATTACCCAAAACTGGTCAATCACCCAAACCCCCAAAATTGACAACTATGAGTTTCATTACCTAGTTGTTTACTATATCTAGTCACTCCGTCATTTTAGTTTACAATTTTTATCCATTCCCATATGCAAACCAAACAACAACATTATGATCATTACCCCTATAATCATTATATATACCCTATTATCATTCCCATTCAGATTCTCTTTCCTCTATTTCAACCAAGCACCCCCGAAACTTTGAGTGGGATATAATTTATACGTTGGTAATTAATTTACGGTAAGAAATATTGAGTTGTGCCCTTCAAACTTAATAGGTTAAGTTCGGTTTAGTCGATCTAATTTGTATCAAAATTATCAGGTTGAGTTGTGTGTAAATTAAGTTAGGTCGACGTGGTCAGATAATAAAATAACATCTTTACATCGATCAACCCCAACAAAAGAATATATAGTGCATATTTCAAACTTATAATTGACATTTTAAAGAACAAATTGTTTGGTCAATATAACGTGCATGTTTTTATAGTAAATTAGACTTTTGATTATGTAAGGATAATGGTACTTAACATTTTAACTCACATAATGCAAAAAATCAAACTGCTACTACTCATCAGAGTTTGATCAATGAGCTTCAAAGCATATTAACTCCATGTATATTACGTGCAAGTATAATCATATGCATGTGCATGCATACATTTTTGAAAATATATGTACGTATTAATTTTTTTACTAGCACGTATGCTGCACGCGCGTTCTTGTTTCACTAATTTTCAAGCACACGCAACGCACGTGTCTCTCACACATTAGCATTGGCAAACGTACAATCTTCAATTAAAATGGTTTGATCTTCAATTATTTTACAAATTATATGTGAATTGTGTAGTAAAATTGGTTTTTAACTCACACAAAACAATTAAAGGATATTGCACATGAGTGGGGAAAGTATATATTTGGATAATTTGTTACTTTACATGATGTAGGGAAACATTCAAAAGAGGTAAATTCCGAGAACAATTACCTTCAAGCGGAGAACGCTCTGTACAAGAAGTAAGCTGGCTAATAATCAGTGTGGAAATTGCGTTATGCTAATCAACTAGCCATGCGAGAGGAGGTAAAGAATTTCGAATATTGTTAATTTGAATTTTAAACTATTCTTCTACAACTAATTAGGATTTGTTTTTTATTCAACTAGCCATGTAGGATTTATCAATTACAGACCCCATTCTCGTTTCACTAATTTTCAAGCACGATCGACGCACGTGCAATTTTTTACGCACGTGTCTCACACGCATTCGCAATTGGCACATTTTGTTCTAGGGCAAAATCCTCTTTTTCAATTCCAAAGCTCCAGGTTCCTAAAGGCTGAATCCTTCAGAACCGAAGAATAATTAATTGATCGACCAAATTAATTAGTTCTTTGACGACCAGATTATCGAGGCTGTCTAGGATTAGGGTTTTCCATGCATGTTCACTTGAAAGATGCTAAAACAAAAGAAATGGGATTAAAAGATTGTTGTAACTGATTAAAAGATTACACACTATTATATCAAAATGACCCGCCCACGCAATTAATTCAAGGATAAGGCCTATTGTTAGACCATTCTCATTTGAAACCATGGACAAATGTTGATTTTCTCACTTTTAATTATGATCTTTTACATATTAAACATAATTATTCAGTAGATTATTGCTAATTTTCTCACTTTCACGTTTAATATTCTCACTTTCAAAACTGATCTCTTACATATTAATCATGATTATTCATGAGTGAGACCAATTGGGACTTCTCTCAATTGAGAATTTGTGTAATTTTACGAAACTTGAACAAGATAGGTAAATTGAGTTTTTGAACTCATTTTATATTGAACTGGCAAGTCTATCCAGCTTAAATTATTAAAAACAAACGAATCTAATTTGAATTTAAGTACTGTGAATGAAAAACAATTTCATGAAAATTATTCGAAATTGATAGTACTATTGAAATTGATTAAAATTACTTGCGTTAAATTTACCCAAATTTATGAATTCATAATTTCCCGCCCAAAAATTTCAAATTGCTTTTATCTCTATAATTGGATATTAACCTTTTTCGACAAGAAATTTCTCAATAAAGGAAATAAAGAAATAAATTGTATAGATTCAAGACTATCCCGGCCACATACACATAATCTATACCCTAATAACTTGTTTGGTAAGAACTTAATTACCGCTGATTCAACGCAACCAGACAAGATTGCAAAAATCTTTTTTGATGAATTAGAAAACCCATAGCTGGAATCAACAGCCTATAAATATCCTGGTACATTGGCGTCATTTCTCAACAAAAAGTTACAACAGAGATGGCGAACAAGGGCAGCTGCAGCAGGGCGGCGGGACAGAAGAAGAGGAATTCGCTGAGCAAGGAGCAGGTGCAGAATCTGGAGATGATGTATAAATCGTACTACAATCCGACTCGCGAGATGAAGAAGAAGATCGCTATGGAATTGGGGCTGACCATAAAGCAGGTGTTTAACTGGTTCCAGAACCAACGGACCAAGGAAAACAAAAAGGATATGGAGCTCGAATTGGCCGATCTCAAGGCCAAGAACCAGCATATAATGGAGAAATATTATCATCTCTCGTTAGCCAAAGATGTAGAGATTGCCAACGCCAATGCCCAAATTCACCTCCTCAAGTCCAAGGTATATACACATATATATATATATATATATATATATATATATATATATATATATATATATATATATATATATTTTTTCGGTTTGTAAATTCATTTGCGTGTTTTAGAGATTTTGTTTGATATAATTCAATTTGTTTGAAATCTAAATGTTAATTATCAGACTGATCTGACTGTTTCTATGAGTTGTAGTTGATGGATAGAGAGAGTGCTGCAGCGCCGTGGAACCCAATGGGATATTGGAGCCCAATGGATGACGTCAGCCTGGGATTCACAGCAGGGACAAGTTTGGCGGCGCCGGCGGCTGTGGATCAAGCTCCGGTGTATCCTCATTTCTTCGAGGGCGGCGCCACCAATGAGCTGGCCAACATATTCAACAATGACTATGGCGTTGGGGGTTTTCATGATCAGCCGTATTTCCTTTAAATTAATTGAGACCCAGTTCATCATCAATTAATGGTTTCAGTACTTTTCATATTTCATGTTTTTTGTCCGCGTACTTCATGTTCAACCGTACTTCATGTTTTTTGCCTTGGCATTTAGTGATGTAATTTCACCCTTCTTCAAACTTATTAAAATTATTCTATGCTGAGAAATTTTGTTTTTTGGGAAAATCGGGATTAATTTTGTATTTTTCTTTTAAAAATTGAGAAAATTGGGATTCAGAATAGTGGAACATTAAAAAATGGGAAGTAAATTTTATGTAATTTCTGAAATATACAGTGATTATATGCCTTCGATTGAATCAGTCTCCCTAATCAACCAATGGATACATCCATTTAGAAGCATCACTGTGTGAGTGATCTCCAATTTTAGATACTATAAAAATATTTGATTTTTTTTGGCGGGGAAGAATTCATATTTAAGTTAAAAATAAGGCAAGATGGTAGACAAATGATATATGTTAAACCAAGAAAGGGTAAAGTAATATAGCAAAATCCTGAAAATGTTAGTTGTTTGTAGATGTAATTAAGGCCCTGTTTGCCCGAACATTTCTATAGATCAATTCCATTAAATAATATAATTTGATGAATTCAGATTAATTCACTTCCAGAAAACATGCCAACAAAATTGGTTATTAAGGGCCATTGCAGTGTTTAAAATTATGAATACTGAATTTTAAACACTGGTTCTGACACAGGAGGTTGCACACATCGAATGACTGGATTTTTGACCAGTCTTGCAAACCACGTAGGAATATTCCAATTAAGTTGCAGGCAATCACTATTGCCAGCAATCATCCATTTATTCCAGGTTAGTGCAATAATTATTAGATTTTTTTAAAAAAAACTCCCAATGAAATATTCAAGTTGCATGTTTCCAGTGCAACAATAATTAAAAATGAGATGAGTATGCATCCATCCTTCATCAAATCAATTCACACTAACTAGATTGCCAAAAACTTAATCAAGATGCAAAATCTGTTTTCTGGTATAAATATTCTGGTACATTGGTGTCATTTCTAAACAAGAAATTATACAGATGGCGATTCGGCGGTGGAACGGAAGAGGAGGAACTCTATTATGAAATTTAATTATTTATATACTATAAATTATTAATGAGATCTTAAGTTTCAGTTTAAGAGACTGAGGGAATAACCATTCATTTTCCCGTGCCATATTGTATGTATATTACGTGCAGATATATAAGCATAATATATATGTGCATACTGTACGCGCGTTTCATCTAATACGTACATTGATCCAGGTACAAATTCACGCGCGCATCCAATTGGCTAGTCGACATGTACGTGTGATATGATTAAAATTTGATTCTTGTGGGCATTTCTACTTTCAAAATATGTAAAAATAATTCGTTAGCAAATATATACTTGAAACAATTCTAAATATATATGAACCCTTTTCTAGGTTAGCAAATTATGCACGCAGTTGGGTGTGAGTGCGTGAGAGTATATATATTGTGCATGAACCGTAGTGCATGACCATGTTTTTTTCCTGTAAACTAATCAAAGCCCTAATCCGATTTTCAATATATCTATTTATATTCTACGCAATATTAATGAATACGTAATTACATCTACGAACGACGGATTAATAAATAAATATTAATGTGTAAATAAATAAAAATATTATCATATCTAATATTGTTGAATTGTCATAGTTTATTAATATCAAAATTTATATATTTATAATATAGTTAAAGATATTAGCAGTTAAACACATATTTTGGAGACTATGAACAAGATTTTGTTCAAATCCAACTGATACGGAGGGAGTATATCGTTTGTCTACCTTTTTGCCATATTTTTACCCTAACTTATGAATTCATTTCCCGCCCAAAAATTTTGAATTACTTTCATCTCTAAAAATGGATATTAGCTATTCTGGCAATAAATCTCTCTATAAAGGAAATAAAGAAATAAGATGTATGTACCCATCCTTCACAAAATCAATTCACTAAAGTAGATTGATAAGAACTTTATTGCCGGTTCAACGTATACAAGATGCACAATCTTTTTTAATGAACTAGCTCAAGTAATTTTGTTTTTTTTATGCATCAAATATGCATTAAATAAGAATACCATCAAGTTTATAGATCGCATCATCTTCAAATGTGGGACAATTTTATCACGGAACGAAGAAAGATAAGATAAGGGAAACATACCATCATCAACTTTGAAGACTATGTAGCCGACGTTGTACAAAAATTGGAATCATGGGTCATATGGGCTAAGCGCTGAAATTTATGTGCAGATTTTCTTCAAGTGATCTTCAGCAAGCATCCCTCGAAGAATAAAAGCTTGGAGCAGACCATCAAGAGCAGCAACATTCCCAAGCTCCATCCAAACAGCAGGTTGTAGAAGGCGATCAATGATGTGAAGGTATATATGGCTCGCGATCATCTGCTAGATCCATGAGCTAGGTAATGTATGGAATAGGGTAAAGAATGAAAATGGCTTGTGGGCTGTCTATTATATCAACTAGCCCCACTCGAAGCAACTCTTCAAACCACAATCAATCCCGTACTGAAATGGAAATCTAAGAAGAGTCCCAATCAAATCAAATGCATTGATGCTACACTCATTACGATGTACAGCTTGGCTCAACAACACTGTCAAAGGTTGCACACAACTCAATGAAAAGTTTGGCGTCAAATCAACCACAAAAAGCACCCTCCTTATACATCTCATAGCAAAAGGATTTTTCTCCTCTGATCCTTTTCTTGAAAAAACACCAAAGAGGTTCTCTATCAATCTCTCTAATGTCGTCTTAGTGAGGAATACCCTGCCCTATTTGTTTGGAACACGAAAGAACTCTTGAATGCATAAAACTGCATATAAATGCACCACACTCGACTCAACAACTATAAATTGCTCTAGTACAACAAGGAATTGAGGAACGCATCCTCTTGGTCCTTACTCTCTTTCCATTGAAAGGTAGCTCTTGGTGCACTTGAAGGCGGCTGCCTTTGTCATTGGATGGTCATTGAGTCTGACTTTATCTTCCACCCAAAAATTCAGCAAATTCAGGATTTCTTCAATGAGAGTAGACATATCAGTCCATTTGAAATGGAATCTGTGTGATGCAATAAAGTATAATGAAGCTTCAAGGCTTTTCCAATCAGCATGGGGATGTGTCAAAACACCCATAGCATGGCGGAGGATGAAAGAATCAGAAGAAGGATGGGTTGAGATGTAAGAGGAAACAAGCTCGAGGGCTAACTTCCTTCTTCGGCTTAGACCAGCCTCTTCCAAATCCCTCCTGATGAACCCTCTGTAATCAGCTGAATGAAAGACGTTCTCATCTCTGTCTCTACCTATAGCATTAGGAACTATGGAGAGCTCATAAAGAGATATGAAATCAGGGACATCAGTAAAGGTGTAAGTGATGACTGTGGACAGAAACTTGAAGCACTCAACTATGGTGCACTCCCTGTCTCTGAATAAACCGGTTCAAACGAAGTCTACTGAATGACATTTCAGCTCTGAAGACAGAGAATGCTGCAATCTTCAAAGCCAGAACCTGAAGTGAATCAAGAAGAACCAGATCGAGGATGGTCTTCATCTACATCCTCGTCGTCGTCGTCGTCCTCCTCCTTTGCATCTACATCTTATGACTTTTAATAAACACTACTAACTAAATTGAGTTTAAAAAATGAAAGATTGCTTTTACTTGACTTTATATAAACTCTAACTATATTGAGTTTAACTAAACAAATGTCAACCTTGATTGACTTTATAGATTCAATGGTAACTGAACTAAATTCAAGTCATCTGAAGTTAAATCTTACTCAGCTTTCTCTAGACACTATAACTAAATTGATTTGAACTAGTCAAGTGGAAAAGTTTAATTGACCTTCTAATGACAACAACTATATTGATTCAAAAGTAAGAACGCTGATATTTCAATGAGTATTCACTACTTATACATTAAGTCATTACTTAAACATATATACCAATAATAACTAATTTTAGTTTAATTTATTAAAGTTAACTACTCACATGACCTACTAAAATACACTAACTATATTAACTTTAACTAATGAAATATTAACGAGAGAGTCTTGGGTGAGACCTGTCTTTGTGGAGACAAATGGCTAAGGGAATGATCATTTACTGTTTTTGCTTGATCTTTTAGTCAGTTTGATTGATCTTTTAGTCAATTCCCTTAAGCATTCATTTTTTTTCATTGATCTTTAAGTTAATTTGATTTTTCATTCATTTTGCTTGATATTTTAGTCAATTTCCTTGATCACTTATAGTCTTTTGTACGGATCTTTCCTAATTGCAAGCCCGTTTCTATTTATATATCAAGGAATATTAAGTTAACTATGGATCTTTCCTAACTAGCCCCTTTAACAAACCCGGAAATATAAACAAATTCTCATTACCACTAAAAAACTAGGAAACTCCTAAATGAACAACATTTTCACTATTTTCTTCTTTAAAATTGTTCAACTAACATATATGCAGACATTTATTTTCATCTCTCTTATATTCGCTTGAATCAATAAGACAAGAATTCGGAGGCAAGAAATATGAACATTAAACAAAGCTAAAACCTGCCAAATCCAGTCCTAAAATTTGAGGAAAAATTAATAAGAACCCTCATTTTTCACTGGGGACTTGTCACAAACACCTTACATGCACACAACACACTTAGGAAAAATCAAGAAACAAATTCAAATGATATTCATTGAGAAGAAGGTTGTTTCTGAATCTCAAGCGAAGAAGCAAATCCTTACCAGAATTCAATTGAATTTCCGAAGAGGCTACTCGGCGAGCCGGAGAGAATGGTGCGGTGCGACTGTACCTTTGATTGCGATTCAGCGATAAGGGTCGACGATTGGGGCGAGTTTCAGTAAGGGAGCGAATATAAGAGAGATGCAAATAAGGGGGCGAGTTTCGATTGGGTCTCCGATTGCATCTCTCGGCAGTAAAGGGCCGGCAATTGGGGCAAAAATCGAATCGATCAATTGGGGGAGAAGATGAGTTATAGATGCAAAAATTCTGGAGACAGTCCACAAAGTTTGCAATTTTTGGATCTTTCCTAATTGCAAGCCCGTTTCTATTTATATATTAAGCAATGTCCCGACACCGGAACTGTTCCTTTCATATAAATACATCATGGTTACAATATCGGAACTAGTTCTTTCATACAAATACACCACAGTCCCGATATCGGAACTAATCATTTTATGAATACACCACAGTTCTGAAATCGGTTAGCTTTTATGAAATTAATTTTCGTTGAATTAAAGTAGAAATTAATTTATTGAAAAAAAAATCAACATGAATGTAATAAACTAAATTTCAGCTAATATATTTTTATTAAACTTAACTGAATTGATTTTCTGACGTTTAACTAGTTAAAATTAATTTAGTCAGTGTCTATAAGAAATCAAGTTAAGTAACATAATTAAACATGAGTAAAATTTGAGTTATCCGTGTTTATAAAAAGTCAAACAATTGTTGACCTTCACGTAGAATAACTTAGTATAGTTAGTGTTAATATAAAACCAAGTAATGCTTAATATTTCACTAGCTTACCTCTATTTAGCTAGTTAGCATGTTTTCAAGAAGTTATAAGGTATGTATGAGTCGGTGTTTGTAAGTTGAGTTAGATATTTGTGTTTTCTATGTCAAATAAAGTTAGACAGATTATTAGTTCAACTCGATTTAGTTAACTAAAGTTTGACTAGACAATAACTCAAATAAATTTAGTTAGTGACTAAAGAAACTCGAGTAAGACTTAACTTTTCATGACTTAGGCCCTGTTTGCTAGAGCTTATTTCTTGCTGAACTGACTTTCAATTAAATAAACTTATTTTAGTTAGTGTATGTAGAAAATCAAGTGAAGTATCATACTAGTTAAATAGAAGTAGTGTCTATAGAAAATCAACCAAGAAGTAACTTTTCATTTGTTACCCTCGTTTAAGGTTTAAGATTGGATACAATACCACTCAATTTAGTTCCCAAGTCATAAAGTTAAGTAATGTGTGAGAACATTTGATTAGTTACACTCAATTTAGTGTGGGTTTAGGATTTTAGTGAACTTATTGGGTTTAGGGTCTTGGGTATACAAAAACAAAACTATGTTTCGGCACATAAACTACTTTCGTGTATCCTTTAACATCAAACAACAATTAATTTTAAATACTCTATGCATGTTCCTACACAGGAAGTTAGGTTACATACAACTTTTGGTTTTGGGTTGAGTAATTTTACAATATTGCTTACTAAATTCCGAGTTCGAAACTACTTCATTCACACATTTTTTCCAGTTCCTATATCGGAACTATTATATTCAAATATTGCATTGCAATTCTGATATTGGAAATATTTCAAAACTTCAATATTTGTTTTTTTCAAAAACTATATTATCCAAAATCAATTTCGATTAAATTTTAATTACAATTTTATCCTTCCAGTAACGGAACAGTACCTAAACGCGACGGTTTTCTGCCACCGCCGTGAACATAACGCCGCGAATACAAAACCGCCGCGAATTCGGTTGAAATTTACGGCGATTTTTGATAACCGCCGTGTATTTACCGCCGTAAATTCAAAACCGCCGCGAATTCGTCTTATAACCACGGCGGTTTACTCAAAATAGCCGAAATTGGTCTTCCAGGCAACGGCCAAGGATACCAAAAATAGTTCCTGTACAGGAACAAGAACAAATCACGGCGGTTCGCAAACTACCGCCGTGAATCGGCGCCTCAATTGTCCCGTAGTGACTTATTATGAGATAAGGGGATGTCATTTCACCGTCACGGCAATTTTCGTGCACTTGACCTTATTTGTTTGTAAGATGCATTAATTCGACGAAATCAATGTATAATGTCCGTAAATGGCTTTACTAATTTATTAGAGCATCTCCAATGGTGAGAGGGTCAAGAGTAAAAATAGGTGTCAAATGTTTAAATTTTATTGGGTGTCAATATGATGTAGCATTGAAGGTTTTCATTTTGAAGTTTGGTTCTCCAATGGAACCATCAAATTGTCAAAAAATATCATTAAATTAAATATTGCATTTATGTTTCAAATTTAAAAATGGAAGGATGTAATGATTAAAACTCTATATTTGTTAAGTTGTCAAATTGAAGGCTTTAGAGTGAGCATCAATATATAGAGGGTGTAATTGACACGTTCAATCCACATCATATGCCACCTATGATTGACCCCTCCTACCTTGATGCCTGGGTTGGAGATGATTTTTGCAATTTCTCACTCTCAATCCTACATGTCAATTGATATTTTTGAAAGTGAAAGTACCATTGGAGATGCTCTTTTACCATGTTTATAGCTTCCTAATCGGCTAATCCGAACACATTAAAATATAATTCCAGATGTGATTAGCATTAAAACATTTAAGACCAAAATATATAGCCATACTTGCTAATATTGGCAACCATTCTCCAGATTCATTGCAAACGTACAGTTGAACACACATTTTACAGTTGATACACACTTTAGTACAACTTAACTGAAATTTTAAAAACTTACTAAGTCCAAAAATATTGTTCTCTGCAGAAATTTGGTTACATTACACAGTAAACAATGTGTTAACCCATTATTCAGGGAAGAAATCCTTTCATCATCAAATCTTTCTCAGCAAGCGTTTTTAGACAGTGGATGGTCAGCTTGAAAAATCAGAATAATCCCAAAAATCACAATGTATCTCATCCATGTATTATGTTTATAGCAAAACAGCAACAGGCTATATAAATATATATATATATATATATGTGTGTGTATTGATATTTGAAATGTTTATCAAGGTTTTAGATGAATTTGTGAAAGTGTAAAATAGCTTATTTTGGAGGGTTTATAACTTTAGAATATCAACGAAAAATGATGTCAGTTTAACTTACACTCACGAGCACAATTAATCACCTTTGATTGGAACACATGGTTGCAACAAGAACAAGTCAAGCGCGGGAGCTGAGATTTCAAATTCATGCGCCTAAATTCAAATGTGTACGTCCACAAATGTTTTGATATTAATAAACTACATATTAATTATGACGATTTCAACAATGTTAAATATATACGATGATATTTTTATATATCTATGCATTAAAAAATCCAGCCAAAGTTTAGCATATTTGATTGGAAAAAATGATTAGTACAAATTCGTAATGAAAGATGAATGACTATAGGAATAGAGCTAAAGAACCAGCCTAAAAGATATGCGAAAAGGCAAATTCTCATTTGAGACCAAAGATTATATGAGACTGCTATTGATTGAATTTGTCGTTGGTGAGCTTTAAACCCGCCGATTTCCTTGATTGAATTTGTCGTTGGTGAAATTGACCAAGGAAATGATCAAGAAAATTGACCGAAAGATCAAACAAATTGAACGAAAGATCAAATTAACTGAAAAATCAAGGCAAAACAAAAACACTCAAGGACATTGATTGAAAGATCAAACAAACTGACTAAAAGATCAAGCAGAAACAGTAAATGCTTATTCCCCTGCTCTTGGTCTCCACAAGGACAGGTCTCACCCAACGTTCTTGAAATTTTACGTACAACGTTCTTCGATTGCTTAGCACGTATATATGTTGCACGTGCGTTTCATCTAATACCCATTTCATATATATAATCGAAGAAAGTTGTTAACTATATATATGTTTTGAATTTGTGATTATATATCTGGAGCCGTATTTGAATGATCAGTACTCTATTCATTTTCAAGCACGTACAACGCACGTCCAATATTTTGTTCTAGCTAGGGCAAATTCTTGTTTTCAAATCCAAACACCACCAAAGCTCCAGGTTCCCTGATGTCTGAATCCTTCAGAACGGCGGAAGAACTTAACCGGGCTTATGAACTAAACCAGATTTGTTCGTGATGACCAGATTTCTGGGATATCTAGGTAACCAGATCCCTACATACCTAGATTTTGACGGAATCCCGGCGCCCCGAAAAGATGTCACAATACATGGATGAGATACATTGATAAACATTTCAAATATATATACATATATATACCAAGAACAACGGAACATTAATTATATTCCACATTTCCACGAAAGAAGAAAAATATAGACACGTTGGTTTTATCAAAAAAAAAAAAATAGAAATCAAGGTTATGATTTAAACTACGCGCGTAAGTAATTATTCCAATCCATATGTTCAATCGTGATTCAAGTGAATAAATTTTCACGAACTATAAACGCACGTTTCACACGTGCACGTACTCTCACATGCACAGGCCATGCACGTTTTTTTTCCGTTCTCTTTTTTTTCTAGTTAATTAGCAAATTACGCACGCATAATGCATGCTTCTCAATCTAGAAAACTTAATTAATGAACTATATTAGATGAAATTATTGTAATATTGCCAATATATAAGTTAATTTTAAAATGACCCAATAACTGATTTTTGTGAGCTCTCAAGATTCATGAGGGCATTTTTACTAGTTCAAGATATGTAATAACATTTGTGCGTTAATGAACATTCGTTTAGTTTGTTCATGTGTGTGAATGTGAGAGTTATCGTGCAAAGCAAAAAGTAAAATTAAACCGCACGTTTCTATGAGAGCATCGTGAATACTAATCGGGTGATTTTATATACACCACCCTATTTGCTATTTGCACCACCTATAAATAGGTGGGCCAGCTTAGGGTGATGTGATCTAGATAAACTACATTCTTTTAATACTCTAATCATAGTCAAATACTATTATCTATAATAGTAATGTTTAAAATTACTTTATAATGTTCACTTTTTTTTCCGTTATTAATATTTTGATTTAGGTATATATGATTTTAATAGTATTTAAAATAATGATAAAATTTATTAAATAATTTATAAATAGTTAAGTTAATTTTGATAAATCTAAATTAGCATAAAAATAAATCTAAAAACATGATAATTTTGATATTTCAAAATTTTTGACGATGCAATGGTTAAGTTAATTAATAATGATCGACCCATCAAATCTTGTATTATCATACAATGGCCTATCACTACCGTTTTTAGCTATTTTATATTGAAGGTAGTCTGACAATTACGTGAGCATCTCTAATTTTTCTTTTTAATTATTTACATGAATTAAAATGTACTCTATATTATATTAGTTGGTAACATATAATTTATCCATTTAAAAAATTAAATTGTAATAAAATTTATATAAATGTGCATTTAATATTAAAATTTATTTGTAGTATTATGTTATAGTTATATTTCCGTGTATTATAGAATAAATTTAGCAAAATTTATGCAACTACACATGTGATCAATATACTAAAATTTCATACATACTAAAAAGTATTTAAAAAATAAGACTTGACTTTAGGTGGGTGCAAATAGCCTTACTATTCTATTTACACCACCTCATAGGCCCACCAATATTACCACATTTTTATTGTTCCAATGTTATTTGCACCTCAATCCCACTATAGGGTGGTGCAAATAGGGCGGGCGGTGTTTGATAAAATACATGGGAGATTAAATTAAACGTTGCTTACAGGACAGATATATATAGAGTTCATTAATCATCTTTTTTTCAATGAATGATGTTAAATCTAATTTTGACTAAGTATTTGAATGGATGTATAGATGAACATGAATATATTTACGTGTCTAATATCGTTGAATTTGTCTAATGGGGTATTTTATTAAAATTATTGTTAGACTCTTTTTGCTAGAGATTATTTATTGCTGAAATGAACTAAACTAAATTGAACCGAAATAAATTTAAATTTATTCAACTTAAATCATTTTTGAAATCATTGTAATTTATAGTAAAAAAGTAACTGAAAAAATTTTAAATATTAAATTGAACTGATTTTTTTTTATAAATTTAACTGAACTGATCTATAGATAGGAGAAAGTCTTTGGTGAAAACTATGAAACATGACCTTATCAATTATCATAGCGTTGAAAATTTTCACGGTCGTCCATATATATATAATTACAACTTTATTGTATACTTCAGCATCAATTGCTACAATATCAAATTCAATTAACCGTGACATTGATTGGCAGATAATTAAACACGAAAACGGATACGAACGCCCTCAAATCCGCTGTCGAAAATGCCAGTACTTCTGAAACCCCTCCGTTGCCAATGCCGCCTCGGAGCATCCGGGAACAAGAAGGATACTGATCATTCTATTCTGCCTTCCTTTTATGCTAAGTGCAAAGGAGCATGTTTAATTACGTATATTATTAATATGTAAAATTTTGATATTAATAAATTACATGAATATTAGATACTATAAATTTTTATTAGTTTAAGTCAAAATTGAGTATCTTTGATGGAAAGGGAGTACAAATTTGCAACATGGAACAGATCGAGCTAAAGAACCAGCCCTACACGGAATCATATAATTTAAAAACTTCATTAATTGTGTCTTGTACATCATCTCCACAGCATTCTTCAAGAAAATATATGCACAGCATTCTTCGATTGCTTAGCACGTATGCTACACGTGCGTTTCAAATCTTATCCTGTCATGTAATCGAAGAATGTTGTTAACTATTTATATTTTGAATCTGTGTCTATATATATTTGGAGCAGCGTTCTCTATTCATTTTCAAGCACGTACAGCGCGCACGTGTCTCACACGCAAAATTATGTTTTCAAATCCTAACAAACCAAAGCTCAACTTATGTTTTGAAATCATGTTTTGGTCTTATGTTATATTGCTTTGGTCTTATGTTATATTGCTTTGAGATAATTATAATTTAGATTTTAGAATTTTAAAATTTCCACTGCATAATTATTATTTCTGATGTCTATTTTTAATATTTACTTTGCGAAAAATTCACGTGCCTACACAGGAGAAATTGACAGCAGCGGAAGTCGCGTTTTTGTTCGGCGAGAAGACCGTGTACTTCCAGAGGCACACTGGGTTAGTAAACCTAACATTGACGTTGTTCGTTCCTTCATGTTTCCACTTTCCACACACACTAGCAAATTAGCAAAAGAAATATTTATTTTATATTTTGCCCTAATTCTATTGAAAACTGTATGATGAATGTGGCTCTACTGACATGAGATAATAATTTAGATTTTATGTTAATGACTTTTTTGAATATGTGATTATATATTTGTAGCAGTATTTGAATCATCAGTTCTCTATTCATTTTCAAGCACGTGCGCACGTGTCTCACACGCTTTCGCACGTGCAAAATCATGAACTGTAAATGCACGTTTCTCACGTACATGCATGTACTCTCACATGCACAGGCCATGCACACACGTTTTTTCCTCGTTTCTCTTTTTTTTTTTTTAGTTAATTAATTAGCAAATTATGCAAGCATTATGCACGCTTTTCCATCTATAAAATTGAATGAACTATTTATATTATTATGAAATTATTGTAAAATTTCCAATATATAAGTTAATTTTAAAATGACACAATATCTGAATTTTATGATTTCTGTGTATATAGTATATATTTGTGCGTTAATGAACATTCTTTAGTTCCAAATTATATATAGCAAAATAAAGGAGCGCGCTGTTGTGTGTATCGTGTAAAGCCATAGTATAGAACTAAACCGCGCTGCTTTATGAGAATATTACTTTTTAACTATCAAGCCTTAATCCAATACTATTTGGATGCCTCCTCACAAAGTCAATAATTCAAATCTTAATTGAGCAGAAAAAATTACTCTAATAGATATCACTATGCGGTATTACCATTTTTAAAATATCGTGTACACTCATATTCTGGTCATAAGAGCTTATTTTCTGGTTGTCTACCCCTCGGCCATGTTTGGTAGAGCTCATTTTTTTGCTGAAGTGAAATAAAATTAAAATTAATGTATCCGAAAAGAATTAGCATGGCTTAATTAACCTGAATTTTATCAAATTATATTTGTACTGAACTGAATTGAATTGAATTTAACGGAACTGATCTACAGATAAGTTCTTGCCGGGGTAAATACACAAAATAAATGAATCTGTAATTACATCTATAAACAACTGAAATTTTATGGGGTTTTGCTTTGATATTAATTACTAAATTACCCTTTCCTTGATTCTATATCATTTAGTTTATTCATATTTACTATTTGTTTTATCGTTAATTTGTCTACCAGATTGCCTTTTTTTGAAGGGTTTGCTGTATGCAATCTTTATTTTGTGTTATTTGCCCTGAATATTTTATATGTTATGTTTTAAGTTTTCAGGGGTAAAAGTGAAATATTACTTACTATATATGTAAGAACTTATTAAGGAAAAATGTGTATTTTCCTAGCCATTTTTCTATGAAATTTGGGTTTGGATGAATAAAAAAGGAAAGTAAGAAATTTTGTTTGGTCATGGTTACACTTCTGGAAAGTTGCAATGGAGGCGGTCAATTAAGGTGGGTTTATGAAACATAATTTGACGGTTTGCCCAAACTGATTCTTGTGTCAGTTGTGTATATATAGGAGAGTAACTGAATTCGCGTGCAAGAGTAGGAGAGTAATTCATAGCAGAGTAATTGAATTCGCGTGCTAACCTTTTTTTAAAATTGACGTTGTTCGTTCCTTCATGTTTGCAATTTCCCACACACTAGCAAATTAGCTAAAAAAAAAAAAAAAAAAAATTTTTAACCTAATTCTAGTGACATGAATTGAAAACTGTATGATGAATGTGGTTCTAGTGACATGAGATAATAATTTAGATTTTATGTTAATGGCTTTTGAATTTGTGATTATATATTTGGAGCAGTATTCGAATCGGTGCTCTCTATTCATTTTCAAACACATGCGTGTTTACAATGTGTTAAATTGTGTTTCAAGATGAATTAGTTTTCGCGAACTATAAATGCACGTTTCTCTCGTACATGCATGTACTCTCACATGCACAGGCCATGCGCACGCACGTTTTTTTCTCCCTATTCTCTTCTTTTCTAGTTAATTAGCAATGATCACAGGCTATGGAGTTTGGAGGATCCAGAACTATGTTTGAAGAAAAGAGCGCGTGAAGTTTAAATTTGAAATAAGCGGGATAAAACCAGACTCGGATCTGGTGAAATTCAGAAGGAACGAAAGGGGAGAGGAGAGAGAATATAAGGAGATAAGGAAGAAAGAAGTAATTGATTAATTTTGGGAAAATCCAAATGATACTGTTGTGGTCTTGGCCTTATATACAAGTTGACTCAGTAGAAGGTAAAAGCTGAAATTAAACTAGGCAGTAAAGTAAAACCGCCAAAACTACTGAAACAGATAAAGGACAAAACGAAGTTGCTGTAGCGTTTCAGCCAACACACAAACTTGAGCTTCATGAGCTTCACAGGCTTGAGCATCAGCTGCACACAACTATCAGTCTGTCTTCATCCCCCCCTCAAGCTGGAGAGAGGTAAACTTTGGTAAACACATCTGCTAACTGAACAGTTGTGGAGACCTTGGTGGGAATGAGAAAGCCATCCATGTAGTACTACTGTCTGATCATATGACAATCAGTTTCAAGGTGCTTGGTGCGCTTATGGAAGACTGGATTATCACTGATGTAAAGGGCAGCCTGGTTGTCACAGTACAGAGGAATGGGAAACTAAATTGGCAAATGAAGATCAGAGGCAAGAAAGCTTATCCATTTCAGTTCCCTTGAGGTCATGGACATGCTTCTGTACTCAGATTCACAAGATGATTGGGAAGTAGTTGTTTGCTTCTTGGATTTCCAAGAAATGGGGGAAGATCCAAGAAGGACAGCATAACATGTAACAGATTTTCTAGACTCTTTACAGGTGTTCCAGTTAGCCTCACAATATGCAAGAAGAGGGAAAGTTGATTGCACACTATAAAGAAGACCATGAGATGGACACCCCTTGAGATATCTGACAATGTGTACAGCTGCATTGAGATGATGCTCCCTAGGATCTTGAACAAACTGGCTTAGCTGGTGAACAGAAAAAGTCAAATCAGGCCTAGTGAAATTCAAATAAAGGAGCCTTCCAATCAGTCTTCTGAAGATGCCTGGATCAGAAAGAAATGGAGAAGTATCATCATGAGCCCAAGCTATGGGAAGTGGTGTTGCAACTACCTTGGACTCTGACAAGCCACAGTGATGAATAATGTCCATGATATACTTGGTTCGGCTCAAGTATAAACCAGTGGAAGATCTAGCTAATTCAATGTATAGAAAAAACTTGGCCTCTTGAAGGTCTTTGATAGTGAATGCTGAGTGTAGAGAGCCCTTAACACAGTTGATGTCTTCCAAAGAATTGCCAACCAACAACACATCATCAACATATACAGCAAGTGTAGGAAATTCTGACCAGTGAGCCTAGTGAATAAGTAATAGTCATGAGTGGATTGGATGAATCCTAATGACTTCAAATGGGTAGTGAACTCCTTGTTCCACTGTCTAGAGGTCTGTTTCAAACCATACAAACTCCTGGTTAATTAGTTTGCAAACTAAACCTGAAGTGGGGAGAGAGTAACCAGGGGGAGGCACCATGTATACATCCTCATCAATGTTGCCATGGAGAAAGGAATTATTAATGTCAATTTGATGGATGTGCCAGCCTTTTGCTGCTGCTGCAGTGGCCAACAGCATTCTGATAGTAACAGATTTAGCAACAGGAGAAAAAACTTCAGTAAAATCTATGCCTTCCAGCTGATTGTACCCTTTAGCAACTAACCTTGCTTTATATCTTGCAACTGAACCGTCAGGGTTACATTTCACTTTGTAAACCCATTTGCAGCCTATGGCCTTCTTCCCTTCTAGTAAGACAGTCAGCTGCCAAGTGTGATTAAATTCTAAGGCTTGAATCTCTTCTTGCATTGCCTTGATCCACTCTGGATGTTGACAAGCATTCTTGAAAGAGTATGGTTCAGGAAGATGTACAATATGAGACACAAATGCCATATGTGCAGAAGAAAAAGTGGGTATCTCCAATGATGGATTGATGACCCATGAAATTTAGCATCGATTGTCATCGGAATCTAACTCTATAGGCATGCTCAAGCTTCCAAATATAGATTCATGTTTGCCAAGTTTATAGTTTGATTTGTTAGCATTAACCGATTTGGAGCGCTCGTAGAATGGCGGAACTTGCTGTTCTTGCACCAAGTTTGTAAATGCATGCACAAAAACTCCGTACAGAGCATTTACTTTTGTTGTCTTGATGTTTTAGTCACTATGCTTGAGCATTTGTTGTTTTGTCGTGATCTTTTGATCAATTTACTTGATTTTTTAGTCAATTTGCTTGAGCACTTACTGTCAATGTGTCTTGATATGTTAGTCAATTTGCTTAAACAAGATCTTTTAGTTAGTGTGTTTCAGCTTTTAGTGTGATGTCTTGATCTTTTAGTCAATTTGCTTGACCTTTTACTGTGATGTCTTAATCTCTTGGTCACTGTGCTTGAACATTTACTTTTTTGTCTCGATCTTTCAACCAATTTGCTTCAGAAATAATGTTTTGAGCATTTACTGTATTTTCTTGAGTTTTAATCCTTGTGCTTGAGCATTAACTTATTTGTTTTGATGTTGTAGTCAATTTTTGAGTTTATAATGAATGAGTGAGTTTATCTGCATTTGAGGAGGGGTAGGGTGGTGGTGTTGTTCACAGTACCGGTGAGAGTCGGATTTGAAGTAGAGTCATCATTTTGGGCGTCGAAAATGGCAATGTGAAAGGGGAACTTGAAAACACGTTCCTGTTGGAGTCCAAACTCTTCTTCGGCCTCTTGGAGAAGATGAGCGAAGGAGTGGTGGCCCAGATACTCCATGGGTATCACAAATCTCTTGATCGAGCTCCCCCCCCCCCCTTCCCCCTCCTTCAACCACAAAAACATTTGCTTAGAGTTCGCATATGTTTTAGCATTTACAGATTTGTCCATCGGCCAGAGTTCGCGGATGATTCGTGTAGTTTCCGGCGAAAATAATGTCAAGTTGCAGGCAGCGGAGGAAATAGGGAAGAAGAAGGAAATAAACATGGTTTTGCGATTAAGTCCATGTAGTTAGGCGCATTTTATGAAAGTACCCATAATTTTTAAATTGGTTCTATAGTCCCTGCTCTCTATAGAGATATGTCTCAAATGAGAATTTGTAAAATTATTAAGGGAAAATTTGTATTTTCTTAAGTAGCCATTTCCTCTACCTAAAAGGGAATGCATGAAAGTAAGAAATTTTGGTTGGTACGGACTCAAAAGTAAAGTAAGAAGTTTTGGTTGGGACAAAGGAAGGATATGTACTTAAAAATAAAGATTTTCAAAATTTGGACGAATCATCATCAATAATATGTTTTGAATCAACACGATTTAATGTAAGACATGTATCAAAATAAAAATATTTATACTTTTATACTAAAAATACAGGGTGTAATACAGTAAAATACAAGGCTGCAAATAGAAAGCCAGTGTTTTTACCTAACTTATGAATTCATATCCCGCCCAAAAAATTGAATTATATACTTATCATCTCTGAAATTGGATATTAGCTATTCCTGGCAATAAATCTCTCTATAAACTAAAGGAAATAAAAATATAAGATGTATACATCCGTGCATCCTTCACAACTAAACTAGATTGGTAAACACTTAATTGGCCGGACGGGGTTCAACGCAATTAATCAATTAAGCAAGATGCAATATCATTTATAATGAATTAGAAAACCCAAAATTGGCACCAGCAGCGCCCTATAAATATTTTGGTACATTGGTGTCATTTCTCAACAAGAAATCATATATATGGCGGACAAGGGTAGCGGCAGCACGGCGGTGGGACGGAAGAAGAGGACGAAGCTGAGTGAGGAGCAGGTGGAGTATCTGGAGATGAGCTATGCTTGGTGTAGTATGCCCTATTTCGCGATGAAGAAGAAGATCGCTACGGATTTGGGGCTAACCATAATGCAGGTGACTAACTGGTTCCAGAACAAACGGACTAAGGAAAAGACTAAGATGAGTGTTAGAGTGTTAGAGATCGACATTCAATTTCTTAGGGACGAGATGGAGAAAAAGCTAGAGACCGCCAATGCCAAGGCCGAGGAGATGGAGAAAAATTATCTATCGTCGGAGAAAAAGCTAGAGATTGCCAATGCTAATGCTGAAACTCTCAAGGCCCAGGTATATTTTTTTCGGTTTGTTTCATTTACGTGTTTGAGATTTGTTTGAATTCTGAATATTAATTAATTAATCTTTGCAGATGATGGCTATGGAAAGACAGATAGCTGATCTGAGGAACAGAGAGATTGCAGCGCAGTGGGACCCAATGGGATGGAGCCAATGGGATGGATTCACAACCGGGACAAATTTGGAGGCGGCGGCGGCTGTGGTGAATCCTCATGTTCAACAGGATCCCATGGAGCAGGCCAACACGTTCAACAATGGCGATGATGATGATGATGATGATGATGATGGTGATGATGATGATGTTCAACAGTACTTTGATTAGATTAATTGACTCTAAGATATTTGCAATACCTTTTAATTTCATGTCTTTTGCCAAATGTTTTTTTCATGCGGTTTTTAGGTACTCTTAAAGACCTAAGTAAACTCGCCCTTGATTATTTCTCTCGAATATTTGATAATTCTATGGATTTTTAAAATTTTAATCGGTATTTTCGTATATTATCTCAGCTTAATGAACGTTATTGTATAATTTGTATATGCGAATATCATGTTATTAGGCTATATTTGCCCGAGCTTATTCTTACTTAACCAAACTGAAATAAATTAAAATATGTGAAATTGAACTGAAAAAATTTAAATATATTTAACTAAACTGAAATAATTTTAAAATTTATCATACACCATTGTAATATATAGTAACAAATTTAAATCTAGTCAAATATTTTTGAACTGAACTGAAAAATGTAATACTATAAATATATTTAACAGAACTGAAACAAATATACTGAACTAAACTTGAAATAAAATGTAAAGATTTTAAACTAAACTAAACTGATCTACAGAAAAATTCGGAGAAAAATTCAAACAAACAAGGCCTTAGTCTTAATATAACTAATTGTTAGGCTTCCCCTCCTAAAACCCTAGTCGCCCAAGAAACCAAAACCCTCTACTCGTTAATCTTCTCCCCATCATTAGAATTTTAATGTCAAAATGACCCACGACCTTTAGATTATGCTTCATTGCGGTCTCCTATATCTAATTTGGCAAACTATTAAAAAACATAAAATATTGAGAGGTAATAGTAATTTCAGGTTTATTTAAGTTAAAAAACAATGTTTGTGCCAGGGTTCGAATCTGGTCTTCAAAATAATAGACAAAACTCCTAGGGGAAATTCATATTTTATTTAGTAAAATATATAAGTAGCCTCAAGAGACCTATAGTCCATCCCTATTTTCACCTATCTTATGAATTCATTTCCCGCTCAAAATTTCAAATTAATTTCATCTCCAAAATTGGATATTAGCTTTTTTGGCAGAAAATATCTCTATAAAGGAAATAAAGAAATAGAATGTATACAGACATCCCTCATACATATAATCTACCTAATTAACTAGTTTGGTAAATTAACCTTTATTAATTGCCGGTGGTTCAATTCAACGCAACCAAACAAGATGCAAAATCTTTTGTGATGAATTAGAAAACCAAAATTGGAATGAATGTCATATAAATATTCTGATTCATTGGTGTCATTTCTCAATAAGAAATCATAGAAATGGAAGACAACGGTAGCTGCAGCAAGGAGTCGGTGCAGAATGTTGAGAACAGCTATAGTTCGGGTCGCGAGAGGAATAAGAAGATCCTGAATCTATTGGGGCTGAACCAAAACCAGGTGGTTAATTGGTTCCATAACAAACTGTTAGACGTCGAAATTCATCAACTCAGAGCTCAGATCGAGCAGTTCAAGACTCATGAGGTATGGATTTTCAGTTTGTTTCATTTACGTGTTTTAGATCATAGTTGGGCTTTCATTTGTTAAAACCAATTTGATTTTTGTTTGAAATCTGAGTGTTAATAAGACTCCATTTGTATGAATTACAGTTTATGGCTATGGAAAGACAGATAGATTATGAACAGAGCGAGTGCAGCGCCATAGAACCCAGTGGGATTCACGGCGGCGGTGGGCGGCGACACCGTCAATGAGCAGGGGCAAATATGTTCAACAACGGCCATGGTGTTGGTGGTTATGATCATGTTACAAGAACTTTGATTAGATTAATTGATCTGGTTAATTATAATATCGTTGCAATAATACCTTTAAATTTCATGTTTTTTGGCAATGTTGTTTTTACGCGGTTTTTAAGTATTTATAATTCTCTCAAAGTTAAAATTTTTATATTAATATAAGAGCCCGGTTTGCAAGAGCTTATCTGTAGATCAGTTCAGTTCAATTCAGTTCAGTGCAGTTTAGTTTAGTTCAGTTCAGTGAAAATGTAATTGATGAAATTCAGGTCAATTCAGTTATGCTGATTCCATTTTTCAATACATCATTTTTACTTCAGTTCAGTTCAGTTCAATACTGTGGAAATGTAATTGATGAAATTCAGGTTCATTCAGTTATGTTGATTCCATTTTTCAATACATCATATTTACTTCAGTTCAGTTCAGTACATGGTGGAAATAAACTCTAGCAAACAGGGCCAAACTGCCTCTGGTAAATTAACTGGATTTCTCATGTAGATACGATTTTCTTATGCAGGTTCACATTTTTACCATAATACCCTTAAATGCACCTTGCATTTTGGTTACCTTTTTTTGCTTTAATAATATTAAGGGTATTCTTGTAAAAATTTGGATATGCATAAGAAAAACGTACATGCATGGAGCAACCCTCCTTAATTAACTGTATAACCTAATGTAGGATATATTGGTCAAGTATATGTGCGCGCATTGAGCACGTTATTTGTTATTTAGTTTTGGTTATAATTAAGTGTGCCAACAATTTTTACCTTGTTAACTATTTTATTAAATCAAAAGGAAAATGTTCAGATGCACATTGCACGAAAATGAATATAATTAATTAGCGTACGTAAGAATTATCAAAACTAGGGTAATCATTTTTCCTCTTAAAATTATCAAAAAATATATTTGCTCTTAAGAAAACTTGCATTCTTTTCTAACTATAAATAAAAATTTCTGACAATGTGAAAATGAAATTCATGAAATATATGAAATCTATTTGTTAGATTCATCTTTTGAGGAGAAAATATTTATAAATGATGTGCATTCGTAATTTCCAAGCACTACGCACGTTCATCGCACAGTAGCACAGCTTGGCATCGAAAGTTATATATTTCCGATTACATGCCTATTGTTAAAACATAAATTAAAGCTTGCAAAAGTTAACTAATATTACTATGTGAATTAGGTTTACTGTTTTCTTTGTGTTAATCAGTGTGTGACTGTGTGAAGAGTGACGACATAAAGACGGGTAAACCGTAAACAAAAAAACAACTGAAAACGACTGGGTTTTGCGACGCCGTCGAGGCTAACGAAGATCTGAGAACGGGAGAAGGCAAAAGACAGCATTTTTTTTAATAATTGTTTTAGTTAAACAAATTTTACTGAATGTATTTTACTGAATAAACCAGAATTTTACTAAACTGTATATATCAGACTTGAATAGGGCCTGAAAGTAGTCATTAGTCATTACAAAACACAAAAATTTTAAAGGCCACGTAACAAATTTATGAGCAGGTTTATTGATTTGTAAAGTCACTGAATTGATTTGTAATCGGAAATTCAGTTTATATATTTCACGCGCGTGCGATGTAAATATATGAGCAATTTGTTAACAAATATACGCGCGCGATGAAATTCAATGACTTTAGAAATATTATAAATTTCCACGTTACAAATTTATGAGCAATTTTACAATTTTATTGATTTGTAAACTCATTTGTAAAAGTCACTGAATTTCAAGTTCAGCGCACGCGCGTGTGAGACACGCGCATATTATCTCGCACTCTTTTACATATTAGTTCTTTGCGTACGCATTTAACATTTTAGCAATCTATATATTTTGGCATTCATTTCCTCTTAGTTTAAAACTGATTAAGTTAACAAGATGTTAATGAAATAAAGTACATCAATTAAACATGATTAATTGGTACTCATTTTCTTTTATGCAATTAGGAATATCCTCATTTTCCTTTCCACCTTTATTTTCAGACTACATACAAATTAATACTGCACTAAATTAAGAAAGTACTTATCGCATGTTTGTCACACACAGTCGCACAATACGTAAGCATGCAAGTACTTTGTTTACATTTTAATCCGAATTCAAAAAATCCGATCGACATGATCGATTCAACCAATTGTAATCCAAAAATTATTAGGTACCGACCCAACTTGACTACCCTACCTCAACCTAAAAATTAATTTTAATCCTGTAAATTTTGATCCGAACCCGACATAAATCAAATTCAAAGATGACTCGAATCCAACCTAACATGAACCTGAACTCGACCTAACACAAACCGAAGATGATCCTGACCTCGTCATAATAGAAAGTCAAACCGAATGTAGTTATTATCCATAAAAAGGCAAGTTAATTTTTATCTTTGATTAGTTTAACCAATTTTTTTTGTTTTCTTTGTTCTCAATTTGGTGTTGCGTATCGTGTTTCTGTTTGTAATTTACGTCTTGAAAGATTTTAATAGTTTGGAGGACTTAGATCATGTGTTCTCATGTATTAGAGTTGTGGAAGTGGATTTTGTATCCAATCCAAAACCAAATCCATGGATTTAAATCTATTTTTTACGGATTTGGATGTTAGAATTTTAATTAGATCCACTAGATATGGATCGGATATGAATTTCCAGCTCTTGGAACGGATTTGGATTTGAATTTCACTACTCAAAATCCAAATTCAATTCATATCCAATCCATGATCCATTTACGTAGTATATAATATATAATTCAACAAGTATTATTAAAATAATATATATATATATATATACATGTGATATATACTATATTTGCTAATTTTGTAATGATAATTATTGTATAGTTTGATTAGACTGAAACAAAATTGTAAAGTGAAAATTTTATTTCATAGCTAAAAGTGTCAAAATATGAATTTTTGAGGCAAAATATAATAAAATACAAATTATTTATGGATATGGATATCCATGGATTTAGTATATTTTAATATTTTCGATCTAACGGATTTGATCGGATATAGAAGTGGATTTGAATATGGATAAGATAAGAAGATATAATCCAAATCCAATCCATTGACATCCCTGATTTAAAAAATATTCATTTAAATATCCATTGCCATCCTAATTTTAGTATGGATACATACATATATATCACATGGTTATCACCCCTCATACATTATTAACAACGTACACAGGATATTTTGTGGCCGATCAACGGTACACATGATTATTTATAAGGAGTTAAATTTGCTATGGGGTTATCCTGGACGTGGGTTATTAAACGTTTCAATATCAAATTTTTATTAAGATAATATGTCGGTGAGGTGGCGGTGAGCTTGGACCAGGCGATTTAAACCGCCGTTGGTAGGGGTAGTGATTTAATTCTGAATTCGGTTCGGTTTTTTTGTTTGTTCGGTTTGTTTGGTTCGGTTTCGATTTTGAAATTTTTTTAAAAAAAACCGAACAAACCAAACCAAATAAACCGAACCGACGCCTACCCCTAGCCGTTGGGTGGCTCCCGGAGACCACATCCTAGAAAAAGAAGTAGAGCTTGGTGAACTTCTCCTTAGCATGCATGAGCAATATTGTTGTACCATTTCTCCACGGAAATCGATGGCACGGCTCCGGTTATCGTCGCTGTAGCCATGACAATGGCAATAAGCATATCAGCCCTAAACTCATGGCAATTATTTTTTAAAATGGAGAAGAAGATTTTTCTACGAATCTGATAGCAAGACAAAAACTATGTATAACCAAAACTATGACCGATAACTTTTAGACAACATGACCAAAAGTTCAAGTTCAACGCATGTGTCTCACACGCGCGCATTATTGTAACACTCTTTTAACCCTAGCTATAGCTATATTTTTTGTTCTCACATAGTACGCATTATAGCTCGGCGCTGAAAACACGCGATCTATATATATATATTGCAGGTATTCAAAACTGATTAATTCGACATGAAGTTATAATTGAATACGGAGTACTCAAATTTCTCTTGTGCAATTAGGAATATCCTCATTCACTTCGGCGGCAGGGTGCTGGATCAATTGGCGTTTTCTGGGTAGGTCCTCTGTCAGTGGCTCTCCGGCACAGAGACGTCGGAATTTTTGTTCCAATTTACGGTGCTTAATTAATTTTTAGCTGGAATTACGTCTGAATCCTGCAACGTTTTTGTTCGAATAAATCATTCTTGCTTCTTCAAGCATGTATATATAGGAGACCTGCACGTCACACTGTGCAAGAACCATGCACGTCGCACGTACGTTTCTCTTTTAGTTTCTTCTTATAGCATGGTAACAAAAAAATCTCCATAGTTTAAAGAAAACATAAAATTAATATCCAATGAGAAGAAGAACAAATTTATACTTGTAACAATTTTGTTGAATTGATAAAAGAGTGCACAATTTAAGGTCTATGTGAGACTAAAGACAAATGTTGATCTTTAAATATAAATCATGATCATTATATATTAATATTGTATTATTGATAATCTTCTAAGTTTCATGTTTAATCTTCTAACTGATCTTTTACGTATTAATCATGATTATTCAGTGAGATTAATTTGTCAAAATTCAATTAACTACAATTCTTTAGAAGTTGAAGGGTGAAATTTGCAGCTTGTAAAATTATACAATTTTATGATATAAAGTAAAGTGAATTATCCAATTGGATAACAAATCAGCCACCTCATTCCCTATTAATTTTCCAAGAAAATTCCCTCTCCTTATGTACTCTTTAATTAAAATATCCTTATACATGTAATTGTTCTAAATATTTAAATCAAAAAGGAAAATGTACTGGTTGCACAAAAGTGACCATAAGTGTAAGGAACTTATTCAGGAACTTATAAGTGTATGGAACGTAATGCTTTTTCGAAGACCAACAAATAAAGTAGTAGATCATAAAACCTACCTAAGGTCTCATAGAATTTTATTATTATTGCGTATATTATCAATTTATTTTAGATAATTGCTACTTTCTAGTGGTGCCGAAGGTTGGCGTGTGGGGTTACGTGTTCGGCTTGAGTTTGTGTTTGTGTTCCATCTTTGGGTTCGGGTTAGGATTGAAAGCACTACTCTTTTCCGTCTCTTTAAAATATTTCATAATTTGTAATGCAAAATATTCGAACGAAAATTTAGATTTAAACTACACCTATGGACAAATGTAACAAACACTTAATGCAAGTCAGGTCTTTTATAGAAACAAATGACTTATTGTTTGTGAATGGTTTCACTATATTTTTTTTATCTGTTCATTCTTTACAAATTCCCAGGATTAGTTAGGCTGGGAAGCTTTTGTAATGAGAATGATGAGTAGGTTTAGCCAACAAATGCGTAACCTTTGCACATAATACACTAATCTTTGCATCATTAAACTGCTTTTCATTTTTCATCCTCAGAATATATAAGGGCTTTTTGCAGTGAAGAAATCACAGGCTAGCTGCAGCAAGAGCACTTAATAAAACTCCCATCTTTCTTTGTCGGCCTCATTCTCTTAGCTAGTACTCAAAGCATCCATGATTTGAATTTTCTCTCACACAGTCACACAGTAAGACTGGAAAGGGCTCAGATCTGTAAACGAAACCAGCAAACCATGAAATTGTACATTAGTTCCCTTCAACTAACTAACTAGACCAATTCATTACAATTTACTAGAAGCACAAAACCATCTGGCACCAAACAACTCTTAACCAAATAGACAAACACAGTTGACAGAAACTCTTTGAAATGCAGCATTAGGTGCAGAGCAATATGAATGATCTCTCGCTTATACGTAATCTTCCCATTTTCTCACCTTTCAATTTCAAAATAACAAAAGCAGTAGTTCAAATAAAGGGAAACCATAGCTTAAGCAGAGAGAATACATTCTCTAGCTATAATTTTTAACAAAAGAGCCCATCTTTTATGGTTTCTGTCTCACAGTCACACCGTAAAAGACTGAAAAGGCTCAGATCTGTTAAAGGCCGGGCAAGAGGGCAGGTTCCCGCCATGGCTGCAAAAACCCTTTCGGTACGGATCCTGTTGCTCAATGCCCGACCCGTGACTCAAAGAACCAGGAAACACAAAGACCAATCATCACAGCCTTATATGTCTATCCATCCATATCACTGCAAGGGGTGTGAGTATGCTATGATGAAGAACAAGTACAATCAGATGATGATGGTGATGACGAGGAAGCAAACAAAAGCACCAGAAAAACTGGTTTGCAGAAAGGTTGTAGTTTAATCAGATAAAGATGACTATTGAAAAATACAGGGAATCAAGGTCGTAGTGGGCCTTGAGAGGGAGGGAGGAAGCTTACCTTCATATTAACTACTTCTAAATTTATTAGCCCCTGCTTTTGGAAGCTGATTGTGAATAAGATGATGATACTACCTGAAATAAGGAGAAATATGAGAAAATAATTACTTCTAATTTTCAGACGATGAACCATTAATACTGTTTTGTCAATATCTAGATCCTTTAAACATAAAGTTTCAATGTATGGTTATTATAACTTTGTGGTGAAGTTTCAATATCTAGATGATTTGTGACGAAGGTAGATTCCGTTGCTCATTAGTCATTATACCATCTATACGGAGAAGTCTTTCTGATAATTGTTGCTGGAGAAATCAATGGTCTACTGTGAAATTGTTCCCTGGTCTATCATGCTGTCAAACTCAATAGCAACTTATAAGTTGGTTTTAGATCCAACTATGTTCAAAAGCAATTTCTGTTGTATATAATGTAGTATGGCAGTTTCAACCAGTGATTCTCTTTTTGTCATATTATTTTTTGCTAAACAACCATCTAAAACTAGAAGATCCTACGAGTAGAAGAAATACTATGTGAAACACCTGAGTCAAAACTGTACTTCCTATGTTCGGTTATAACGACAGTACCTGATATGTCTTTGGTCCCTTCTTTATCAAATAGCCAACATTATTTAAATTTTCAATCAGTGTGTCCAAATCAGGTACTTTCAGTGCTATCCTGTCAGCCAAACTGTATAACTCCTGAAACGAAAATTTTAAATTGTTAGCTATATTACATGATGGCTCTACCCCAAGTTCCCGACACAATGATGTAAGGGTTTACTGATATTGTGAAGCTGTCCTTTCGCTGTGAATCTGATTGCTTGTTTAGAGCACTCAGAAACCGTTTAGCTTCCTTCTGTTGGCTCATTCCACCACTCCGGCCAAAATCCACAAGCCCATGCTCATCAACATACTTATCATATAAGGATTCTTTCATGATCTCCACAACCTCCTGAAAAATTCCATCACCAGAAAGAATGCTCTCATACTATTCATACACTTGAGAAAACAAGAGGCTACTATTATTAGGATGAAATTATCAACCAATGTGTACAAGTTATTAATTTTAAACAGGGATGATCCTATGTCCAGAACACAACTAACTCAAAAGATGGGAAGTCAATGAAAAGCCATGCTTCCACCATAACAGCTGCCTGGAAAGGCCATCAAAACACGAGTTCTGGGGTGAACCCAAGACCACACAGTGTCTGAGCCCTTTCTGTAACTTTCGAGGACCAAATTAACAAACACCAGAAAAGCTCTACCTTTCCCATTTCTAAATGATTATGCACTCCTAACAACCCGAAGCTAGTGCACCCAGAAACAACATAAAGTTACTTCCCCTTACTTTACTCTTGTCACTGGAGAAGAGGATTGTTTATAGAAGGTTACAGGACCAGACCACTAAGCAAAAAGATCAGAGAGACGCAAAAGTTCACCGTGTTTGAATTAAATAGAAGAGTTCGAAAGAAAAGAAATAGCTAATTAAGTCACTTTAGATATCCTAAATAGTTTTAACAACCAAAGTTATAGAAATTATTATTCCCAAAGGGATCACATGCAAATACATACCAATGCATCTTGAACAGTAATTTCCTCCCTTAGATCTACTCTAGCACGAGCTTGTGCCAGCCGTACAAGACTTTCCAGTTGCCGTGCTGTTATTGGTGTACCATCAGCTGATGTGTTATGGTCTCTTAGTTGTAAGTAAAACTTCTGGAGGATTTCAGCTGCTGGCTTTGTCATCCTAGGGAAATTCAATTGTTTGAATTAAATAGCAGATATATCCATGGTAGCCACAATACATAAGTTAAACAATGGGAAATTCTGTTTTTTCATTACAGCATAAAAGGAATCACCTGGGGAAGACGTATGTTCTTGCATAAGCAATGTATTTCCGGAGAAGAGAACCAGGCAATGGAACAAAGTCAGAGTCGTTTGGGTCAATCCTCAACCTTGCAGCTAAAGTGCCAGTTCTAGAAGTAAGATTTATGCCTCTTACATCTTGTGATGCTGCTTTCAGTAAAATATCCATTGTCAAAAAATTATACATGTTATATGAAACTCAATAACAATTATAACATTACCTGTGCATAACCGTTTTGCTGCTGGTGAGCTTTGTCCATTTCCAGTATGAAGCTGCAAAAGGTGGAGCATATTTTATATTTGTTACGCACCTAAGATATGCATTTTATAAAATATTTAAAATTCAGAAGAATCTAACTCTAAGAGCACATTAAACCAGTAGACAACGGTATGCTGGAAAATCAATAGGACTTAAATAAGAAAACTGTAGACACATATGTGCAATATACATAAAAGACTAATTTAATCATCATCTAAACTTTCTATTGTCACAAACTCAATAATAACTAACAATAACTGAGACAACATTCAGTCATATCAATAGCAATCTCTTGCTTAAGCACAGAAAAACTAGGTATAAAGCCACTGAACAACTTACTGACATAATGTGCTCCGAAAGTCGTTTGTCCAGTAGTTCATCAGGCTTATCAAGTAATATGAAAACCAGATCAAATCTTGAGAGAAGGGCTCCACTCATTTTCAAATTCTCATTCACAGTTTTAGCTCGGCTGCAGAAATGTAAATTTTCGGTCAAACCTTAAAAACTTAGGAAAGAATCACAAGTTCATCAACATAGAAAAATGGTTGATTATGCAAGTTCATAAACCTGTAACTGTGTTCATTTAGTTAGCCAGGACATAGGTTAGACAATGACAACAGGAAGATCTCTCATTGAAGTCTCATATAAATTATACAAATTAACATCGAGCTGGAAAAAAATTAAGGTTTTTTACTTATAATGACCCCCAGCAGGGTTTGCCGCAGCTAAAACTGATGTCCGGGCTGACAGGCTTGCCACGAGTCCTGCCTTTGCAACAGAAACACACTGTTGTTCCATAGCTTCCAGTAGAGCCTGTAATAATCAAAAAATCAATCAATAGTGACTAAGTATTGTAAAGCTGCAACAATATGGATACTCCAGAACCTGGTGCTCTGCTGACATTTTGTCAAACTCGTCAATACAACATAAACCACGATCTGCAAGTACCATAGCACCTATTGAAATGATGGAATCCACATTAGAATATTTTTTAACAGTAAAGCCAAACAAGCAAATGCAAATGTTAAATGACAAATCTGATTGATGAAACAACAACGAAAGCGAAACTCTGTTGGTGACAGAAACATGATCAGTGAACACTCTCCTCTGTTTAATGATAACAGAAGAAGACAACGTGAAGTCCACAAGCATTTAGAAAAGTTTCTTGCTGATTTCAGATTAATTTTCCAACTACAACAATATGTCAAATACCATAATTAACTAACTAACATATTTACCAGCCTCAAAAGCATAGTCACTTGTTATGGGATCCTTCACGACAGCAACAGTGAGGCCTGCATTTGTTGTTGCATTACCACATACATATATGCCACGGGGAGAAACAGAAGCTGCTGCTTGAAGTAATTGACTTTTTCCCATGCCAGGATCACCTAATTTTCAGAACAAATGAATTTGAATGTAATAATGAACTACTTCAATCAACCTTCTTCTACCTTTAAAAAACAAGAGCCATCATACCGACAATTATTAGATGGATGTCTCCTCTGACAGGCACCTTATTTTGATCCATTGAATGCTTTTGGACCCCTCCAAACAGTGTTAATGTGATTCCCGCTATTGATAGCAACAACACAAAAATAGAGGTCTATCAGGATTTGGCAGCTATTACAGCACATGCTTTGATGCACATGAATTATTGAAAATACTACAAGTTATGTTAGTTTTTGAAAGACTGTTCTCGTGCATTTTCTTGGCCATAGTTTTTTCTTAGGTAAAAGAAGCTGTTCCAGGATCAAAATTAACCGACGATAACCAGAAAAATTTATTGGTCAAGAGTGAAAAGATTCATAAGAGAACTAGATATATATTTATGGTTAAGTCAATGCATGCTGACTGGGAATGAACTATGAAAGGTGATGGTTCTAAATACCTTTAACAAGCTCATGCCCGTAGATGGAGGGGCAAATAGATTGAAGAATTAGCCTAAATAAACCTGAACCATATTCCTCGGAGAACTTTGCAATGAATTCCAGATCTTTTGGAGAAAATGAGAAAAAATCAGACAGTTGTGTGGCTCTAGTATCAATCTTAGCATCTTGACAGTCATCTGGTGTGGATTGAGACTTGGAATTCGTAATTGATACAGCTTCAAGGTATAAGTAATATAGTCCCTGGTTTTTGCCTTTTGAGCTTCCTGTGGAAGATATGCAAGATACACACACAAAAACCATTAAAAACATATTTCAAAGTATGCAAGATATGGCAACTAGAAGTAAACCAAACAAGGAAATACTAATAAATGTTTGTAAGCAAAAGTTTGTAGAAAAGACGTCATCACATTATCTAAATAAAATAATTTAATGATAAAGGCCTCACAATAGTTGGTGATATAATTGCTTCAAGTAGACAACAAAGGTTCATTGCAAACACAGATAGAATTATAATGGACTGAACCATTTTTAATGATATGAGGTCACATCTCACGAAATACTCTCTTTTCAGAAAGGAAACGTACTACAGATCATGAGCACAAAATACTAATCAATGACATCTGATGAAACTACATAAATTTTGCGAAGAAGGAAAGACTTGTACCTCCTCCAACATCCATGTAATTATTGATCATTCTTATAATCCCAGTGACAGTAACAATGTCTCCAGGGATGCATATATCTACAAGGTCTTCTGTTAATTCACATTCAACAGTTCTAGGAACCCTCCCTTCTTCATAATGTTCATTGTTCAGCATCTCTTGGATTCTGAAAACAATTTAAATTTTATAAACTGGATAAACAGCCACATGTACCCAAGCACATATAAGCACATAAAGAGGTGTTCACTTTACTAGGTTACCTTATTTTCTGGAAGTCAACTGGCTGAGCAGTCAATCTTATCGGATCAAAAGTCTTACTTTTGCAACCTTGTGTGCCACAATTTGAAGGAGGCGAGTATTTTCCATCAGGGAAATCGCGAGTAATGTTTGTTCCACAACTTGTACAAACAAAACTCATTTGCATAACCAGAGGTCTCACGGTGCTCGCTTTTACAACGGTGCCACGTACAGATACAAGTCTATCTGTTACATATATAATCAGACGGTTAATTTGGCCTCCAACTTTTCTGGTTCAGCTCTAAGGAAGTAGAACAGAACAATGAAGCATATTGATAGAAAAGATTACCAATATAAGCTGCTTTTAAGTTCTTCAATGCAATCATAGATTCAGGATAGTTATGCAGACGAATATTAATCCTTGTGAATTCCTCCAGGTTTTTGCTGCCCCACTTCATAAACAAAACCTATATAAATTCAAGAAAGAGCAAGAGCTTAAATTTAAACAACTTTAGCTCAAACACAGGTATAGTGGGCACAATCATTTTCACTCAGTAACATGATTCCAAACCTTGTGCAAAGCAGCACTAATGCATAAGAGGGTCTCCTTGGGCTTTTCTTCCAAGGCTCCATAAAGTTCTTTAATCTGACAATTTTTTCTAAATTGCTGGAAGTCAAGGGATAAGAAGCATAAACCATCATAATTTTTTGCCTGCGATGCAAATAAAGCCATCCTTATCATCAAGTTTACTGAAACATATTCTGGTGGAAAGTTTACAACCACGAAAATAAACTGTTAAACACAATAAGGGTTGCAAAGCTCTCCCTGCATCAGCTAGGGCTATGTACTTACAAGGAAACATATTGACTCTAGCTTGCAGTGCATGAAATGTTTGATAATACTATCACCACCTCAACTTTTTTCACCAGAAGACTAGGGAATAGAGCACACTAAATGGTATTGGAAAGCATTTCTATCGATTTAAGTGAGATTGTGATTTCATTTTCATGCCCTAGAGTTAGTTCATACTTCTTTTTTTCAGAATTGTGGAGATTATGTAACCTTTTAATTCCTATAATGTGGCATTAATCTAATGATCGCCTGCAATGTGACTTCCCCATTCTCAAATGTGACTTCCCCCTTCTCAAAGCCTACATGCACAAACAACTGCACTTCAAAATCAATATTATTTTATAAAATATATGAATTAACCAGCCAATACCTTTAAAAAAGGTTAACATACAAGGCATAATACCTTCATTTCCTCTCGTGCAAGGCATAATATCTTAAGGAGTTTTACTGAGGATAACATACTTATAAGGTTTGCACACACAACTGATCAGTAACATCAAATTATATTTAATCTATTCGTGATATACGTCCTTGCATAATTAACCTAACCGTAAAATCGTTTAAGATCTAAGCAACCTTACAGGATACAAGAAACAGAACCTAACAAATAAATTGCTAGACCCAATACATACGGTTCAACCTATCATTTCCCTGAACGAATTAGATTCTGCAGACAAAAATCCCTATGAAATTGCAAATACATCTAATGCCACCGATGATTTTCTTAGCGAAATAAATCCGCAATCATAAATCCGCATAGTTCCTATAAAACGCAGAATTGATGGATACCTGAGATGTGAAGCTTTCACCCGGAGGAGTGGAGAAGAACCTAATCAGTTCGGATGTGAGTTGAAGCTTAAACTGGGAGTCCTGGCTGGATGCGTCAAATTGGGGGAAATATAGAGCTACAGTATTCGCGACGTCACTGGAGATCCAGATCTTTTGCTTCCTGTGTCGTTCTGCGCTCGCTTCATTTCCATACATCTCGATCTCGGGAGCGGCAGAAGCGGTTGCCCTCGCCGTTCAGAATGCGCCGGTCTTAATTTGGCGGGAAACTGAACTATGCTTCTCCTTTTTGGAGTTCCCTCTTCTTTCTATATTATCGGGTCTTCCTTTGACCCAATCAAAATTGACCCGATTCTGGATTCTAACTAATGGGGTGGCCCGAGTTGAAAGTATTATTGAGGTGTATACTTCTCCCGTAGGATGGTAGTATTAATAAATATAAAGGATAAATGTTGATTTTCTCACTCTCATTTTTTATTATTGTATGTTCGGTGTTGATTCTCACTTTCAATGTCGGGTCTTTTATCTATTAACCATGATCATTAAGTGTATATTGTTGATGTTCTCACTTTATGCTTGATTACTCGTTTTGTGTTGATTTTCTCACTTTCAAGGCTAATCTTTTTTAATTGGGGCACACGCCATTTACAAATATCGAATATGATACAAGGATCTTACTTTATTCTAATTTAATCATACTATAGCCTAGTTTAATCTCGTATTTCGAGTGACCTAGATCTCCGCTTGGATTTGAGTGAGTTTAAGGATCCCACTTACCCACTAATGCAGCTCCGTACGCCAGTCGATGTAACTCCCACCACTCGGTTGAGAATGTCTCTTGCCAATTGGAGGTGATTGGAGATTAGAGAAATCTCTTCCAACCCAAATTGGAGGAGTGGAGGGTTTGAACCTTGGATTTTTTATAGCCAATGCAAAGCTTTTGGGCTCTGTTTGGTGGAGCTCTGCTTACAAGTAAAGTTGAGTGAAAATTACTTTTTTCAAAAGTTGTTGTGACCAACTTCTACTTTTAGTACTAAAAATAACTTCAACTTCCAAAAAAAAAAAAATTTAACAACTTACCAAACACAAAAAACTACTTTACTTCAACTAGTCCAAGTGGTTTTCAAAGAGAGTATTAAACTTTTTAGAGAGTATTAAACTACTTTACTACATATTAAACTCTTGTACCGTACAAAGAGAGTATAAAATGTATTTTTAGAGTGATAAATATATATAAACCATAAAATTATTGTTATATTAAGTCAAGGCGTGATTTAAATTTACTTTTTAGGCCTTAATAAAAAACAATTTAGCTCTAAGACCTTGTTTGTCATAGGTTATCTCTAGATTAATTTAGATCAGTTCAATTCAGTTAAGTGAAAATGTAATTTGGTGGAATTCAGGTTAATTCAGTCATGCTGATTCCATTTTTCAATACATTAATTTTCACTTTAGTTCAGTTCAATTCAATTCAATTCAATTCAGTTCAGTTCAGTTCAGTTCAGTTCAGTGCGGCAAGAAATAAACTCTAGCAAACATGGCCTAATTCAACATAACTTAGGCCCTGTTTACCAGAACTTATATGTAGATCAGTTCAGCTCAGTAAATTAAAATTTATTTCAGTTCAGTAAATTTAAATTTATTTTAGTTCAGTTCAGTTCAGTAAATTTGAATTTATTTCAGTTCAGTTCAGTTCAATTCAGTATATTTAAAATGATTTCAGTTCAGTTCAGTTAAATAAATTTAAATTTAATTAAGTTCAGTTCATCAAATTTCCTTTTATATGATGATGAGCATTCATTAATAACAAATGAAAATGTATTATTTTTATTTTAGTTCAATTCATATAAGTTCAGTCCAATTTAGTTCAGATCCCTTGAAAAATACATGGCTATGATATTCAACTCAATATATTTCTTTAATATACCATAACATTTAGGGGGTGCTTGGTTGGGTAAGGGGAATGGGAATGGGAATGAGAATGATAATAGTGGGGATTGATTATAGAGGGAATCATTATAGTGTTGGTGTTTGGTTAGGATTAAGGGAATGAGTTTATATACTAAAAATAGATAAAAAAATTAACTAAAAATAGTAATTAATATTGGGTCTCAATCATTATAGAGTAATGAAACCCATAGTTCTCATATTTGAGGGGAATGGATGATTGGCCAGTATGGGGTAATGGTGGTGGGCACTCTTCAATGATTATAGTCTACCAAACAAACAACTGTATAATGAAACTCATATCTCACTCCCAAACCCCTCAACCAAGCACCCCCTTACTTTTTATACATTTAATATAATTATTTGAATCATGATTCATTTAAATCGACTCAACTACATATAATATGTCTTCATTTTATGACAATTTGGAATTAGTTCATTTCAGTACATTTCAGTTCAGTTCAGTTCAGAACAATTCAGTTCAGTTCAGTTCAGTTCAGTTCATATCCTCTTAAATATAATTTTATGATATACAACTCAATGACTCATATCCTCTTTAATATAATAATATTATGATATACAACTCAATGACTCAGATCCCCTGAAAAATACATGGGTATGATATTAAACTCAATATATTTCTTTAATATACCATAACATTTACCTTTTATACATCCAATATAATTATTTGAATCGTGATTCATTTAAATCCACTCAACCAAATATAATATGTCTTTATTATATGACAATTTGGAATTAGTTCAGTTCAGTTCGTTTCAGTTCAGTTTAGTTCAGAACAATTCAGTTCAGTTCATATCCTCTTAAATATAATTTTATGATATACAACTCAATGACTCATATCCTCTTTAATATAATAATATTATGATATACAACTCAATGACTCAGATCCCTTGAAAAATACATGGTTATGATATTCAACTCAGTATATTTCTTTAATATACCATAACCTATACCTTTTATACATCCAATATAATTATTTGAATCGTGATTCATTTAAATCGACTCAACCAAATATAATATGTCTTCATTATATGACAATTTGGAATTAGTTCAGTTCAGTTCAGAACAATTCAGTTCAGTTCAGTTCAGTTCATATCCTCTTAAATGTAATTTTATGATATACAACTCAATGACTCATATCCTCTTTAATATAATAATATTATGATATAGAACTCAATGACTCATATCCCCTGAAAAATACATGACTATGATATACCATAACCTTTACTTTTTATACATCCAATATAATTATTTGAATCGTGATTCATTTAAATCGATTCAACCAAATGTTTCATTACATGACAATTTGGAATTAGTTCAGTTTAGATTAGTTTAATTCAGTTCAGAACAATTCAGTTCAGTTTAGATAAGTTCATATCATCTGCACTATAATTTGATGATATTTAACTCAATTCAGCTCAAATTATATCACCTCAACGTGTTTTTATATTTAAATAATATAAAAATGCATTTATCTTTATTTCAGTTCAGTTCAATATATTTAAAATTATTTCAGTTCAGTTCAATATATTTAAAATTATTTCAGTTTAGTAAATTTAAAATTATTTCAATTCAGTTCAGTTCAGTTCAGTAAATTTAAAATTATTTCAATTCAGTTCAGTTCAGTAAATTTAAATTTACTTCAGTTCAGTTCAGTAAATTTAAAATTATTTCAATTCAGTTCAGTAAATTTAAATTTATTTCAGTTCAGTTCAGTAAATTTAAATTTATTTCAGTTCAGTTCAGTTCAGTACATCAAAAAATAAGCTCTAGTAAACAGGGCCTTAGTTTATGTTAGGAAAGGAGAAATTTAATTTTTATAATTATACATTCATGTTGTAAGGATCTAGGCCCTGTTTACTAGAGCTTATTTCTTGATGTACTGAACTGAACTGAACTGAACTGAACTGAATTGAACTGAATTGAACTGAACTGAACTGAAGTAAAAAATGATGTATTGAAAAATGGAATCAACATGACTGAATTAACCTGAATTTCATCAAATTACATTTTCACTAAACTGAACTGAACTGAATTGAACTGCTACAGATAAGCTCTGGTAAACAGGGCCTAGTGTAAAATTTTAATGGTAATTTTATAACTTTCATATGCAAAAATATGTTTGGACCCTTCTATATACGTACTCAACATGGACATCTCATACTTTACCGATCGATCGGCTCAGCAAATAAATTTGGTGTACTTCACCGTACTCCGCAAGCTTCTAATTCTTATTCCGCATACGGCATATCATGTCTCGCAACTATAGGCGTTAACGTTAACCAAAAAAATATATATAGAAGTGTCAAACCATATATAGGCTGCCTCACCCAAGAATTGGTCTTATTTCTTTATGGCGGAAAAATTTTCTACTATTTTCTTCGTAATTAGCCTTAATTTCTTAGTTGTTGATTGCGTGGAATGATAATGATAATGTCGGAATTAATTTTTTCCTTAGATGTGAAAAAATGTTGTGATTATATTATTGTTAAATGTATTTCAAAAAAAATATATTGTTAAATGGATCTGGGAAGAAGTCAAACAATTCCTTTTGCTTAACTCTCAAAGTTGTGTATACTGTGATTTGAATAAAGAGATAATATGCAGACCCAGATCATCAATTTATGCTGTAAGATTTTGGCGGTGAATGATACACCAATGTTATATTATTATTGCGGGAGTAAAGGAAAATAGGAAAAAGAGAAGGAGAGAAAATAGGGAACCGCTGGATTAAATGAGATCGGAGGGTCAAGATTTTAAGTGAAGAATTGAGTTAAAATAAGTGAGTGTATTGAACCCCTGTCTATATATACTACATCCAAAAATTTCTTGCCACGTGTTGAATCCCATCGTTCGATTATTTGTAGTGACTATGACTATGACCGCACACAATAGTTAAAATAGGATTTGTTTCATTTAGATGATGATCGCATACATGTTTGTGAAAGAATCATATTGTTCTAGATTATTAATAGGTAAATATTCACACTTTGCATTTATATTGTATTAGAAGGACGTCGTAATCAGGTAAAATAGTCACAATAGAACACTATCACCACCACCACTACCGTTATCAAAAGGAGTCGAACACTTGTTTTTTCTCTATCATTTTTGTTTTGAATTTTAAAAAAATATAACCATAATTTATTTCCCTTAGAAATGCTTTATCATCAATACCAACTTCTACATTGACAACCATCACTAATTGACGACAAACACGACCACCACTAACCAGAGATACTATTACCATATTGAATCGACTATTCTTTATCACTATCAATAATAAGTACCGTTGATCGTCGCAACTGCTGACTATTGATTTCACCACCACCACGAACAATTGTGGATCACCACCACTCTAACCATCGACAACCACCACTTCCCTTAACGACCATTAGCATCACTTCAAACTAGGGATGGCACCCGGTGGGGATTTGGTGGATACCCGCCCGCTCACCGCCCATTGGAGTGGGTATGGGTATGAGTTTTTCAAAATTTGGCGGGTATGGATATTAGGATCATACCCATCATGGGTATGTGGGTGGGTATGGATATTAATTTACAATCCGGCCCATACCCGCCCACCCCACCCGTCCCGTACCCGCCCCATCCCCGCCCATATCGCCCGTATAATACCCGTATAATTTCTTCCCCTGAAGAGCAATTTTAAAAACATTTGATGTCTCTGGTCATTTCACTTTGTTATCTCATTTGATTTTATAGTTCCCATTTATAACAGGTGCAAGAAAGGTGTGGAATTTTGGTATCTTACAAGTGCAAGAAAGCTGTGGAATTTTGGTATTTTCTTTGGGAATGAGGGACGGTTCTCGTTCCATCTGAAGACTCACCTCAAAGATTAGTTTAAGCCTCTTTTGAAGCATGTTTGACATATTTTGAAACTTAATAAAATTTTATAAGTTAATGATTAAATATTGTAACTTATTTTGTTATATTAAATATTTGAATTATTAGTACTTTTATTTAAAATTTTATGATGATGAAATATATTTTAGGTTGATATTGAATAAATATGGATTTAAAAGCCGGATGGGGAGGGTGGGTCTAACATGGGCATGGATATCCATGGAGACCCGGTTGGGCGGGTATGGATATGAATATTGTACCCGCCATGGGTAAATTGGCGGGGATGGATAGTAAAATTTTAGATGACAATGGGTATGGATAGTCCACTATCCATGCCCATCTCGCCCAATGTCATCCCTACTTCAAACACCATTAAATACCACAACTATCAGCTCATGTCACTCGTCCACCAATATTCCACATCTTTAGCCGCCCTCGCCGATCATTATTGGATGTTGTTTATGACCACTACTTCGGCTATCACCAACCACCCCGGCCGCAGTTGGTCACCACCACCCCATCTGCCTCCGAACATTATCACCACCACCATTGTAGCTACCGTTATCACCACCACCACTATTATCACCATCACCATTATCACCAGTGGTCACCAGTTCACCACCACCGCTACTATTATTACAATTGAACACTATCACCACCACCACTATCACCAGTGTGACCAAAGATAACACTGACGTTCACCGATGGTTAGTAACGACATTAGTTATAACTATCATTCCCTCTGAATTGAAGAAAAAAATGAAATGAACTTAATTTTATTACATCATGCAAACCAAAAATTTATTAAAAATGTTATTATACTTATTTAGTCCACATAAAAAGTGTTTGTTAATTCAAACGTTTAAAGTAGATAATAAAATATAATTTTATAAAATCCTACTCTATGTCTTCTCATACAACAATGAATATTCGAACACAAGTTTTTTTTTTTTTGAAAAATGTAATAATTCCATTCAACTTCAGGGTTTCTGGAAACGAATGACAGGAATCTCGGGGGTGAATCCCAAGTATCGTACATCAGGGGGTTCGACTTAGCATAATTAGCTAGAGAATGAGCTATGAAATGCTGACTACGTGGAACCCAAAAGGGCCCTAACCAAGTACTATTCTCCAGCAAATTTCGAATCCTCAAAACTGTCTCCCTACAGTTGTCCGAGCAGTCCATCTCCTGATTCACAATCTGAACAACCTGGAGTGCATCCCCCACCAGCTTCATCCCCCACCAGCTTCACCCCCCGCTGGTTCAAATCTCTGGCCAACATGAGCACCTCCTCCAAAGCTAAGCATTCAACCAAAGCTGGATCACTGACGTGCTGAAACCTCCTAGCCACCGCTCTCAGAAGCTGGCATGTCTGGTCCAAAGCCACCACACCAACGCCCGCATCCCCATTCAGTATGCCAGCGTCAAAATTAATCTGGATACCAGAGTTGGGCGGTCTCAGCAGAGTCTGCGACAGCAATGCATTCGACGATTCCTCCCTCCAAAAGCGATTCCAGAATGCCGGCGACCCTGAACTTCCAAAAGCGATTCCAGAACGCCGCGCGACCCTACATATGTCGTCGGCTGCTGGATCCTTGCCTCCCCACAACGTGATAGGCCGATCGCACCGTGTACTTCCCCGAATTCGTGAAATGCCAAATCCACGTGTCCGGCGAGTTCAGATTACGAAGCGGCATCTCCATGATCAACCCCACCTCCTCCTCTGTAAAAAAAAGGCCTCCAGAATGTCCGGTTTTCACCATCTAGTATCCACGTCTACAAGGTCAGCCACCTTCGCAATGTGGCCAGGCACCCGTTGCGGGTTTTGAACCATAAAGCCAAGGATCCAGGGATCGTTGCAGACCGAAGTCTGACGTCCCGACCCAATTGATCTCCTACACCCTCTTCCGAACCAGCTCCAAAGCCCCGTGGATGCTGCGTCATGCCCACGACGGGCGTGTCCCTATGTCCGAAGAATGTAGATCCTCGTTCCTGTAATACTTATCCTTCATCACTCTGGCCAGTAGAGACTCCAGCTGTGTAAGTAGCCTCTATGCATGCTTCCACAATAGGGCCTGGTTGAAAGCACATATGTCCCGAAAGCCGATGCCCCCCTTACTCTTCGATCTGGACATCTTCTTCCATCCAACCCATGGAATCTTCCTCTCCGAAGACGTGCCCCCCCACCCCACACCAGAAGGCCATGAATCTCATCGGCAATAGGACTATGTGCCTGTAATTCATCCTCGGATTCCAGTCCCCTTTGTTCAAAAAAACCAGTACACAAGCGACTACATCCTTCTTAACAATATGCCAGAATTTCTGAAAAAGATAGGGCTCATACCATCTGGCCCAGGGGCCTTGAGTGGATGCATTTGATTCACCGCCTTGGACACCTCCGCCTCCACATAAGGTCTCGCAAGTTTGGCAACCATCTCCGACGTGACCTTCCTGGGCATCCTATCCAACACCTGACATCCTCCCCTCATCCGGCTCGGAAGAGGAGAACAACCTCCCAAAGTAATCTAAAATGATTCTCTCCATGCTGTCTACATCCGTTCGCAATACCTGCGAGGAGTCCCTGAGCCCCGCAATCTGGTTTCTCGTCCTCCTGTTAGTAGCAGACCTATGGAAGAACCTGGTATTGCGATCTCCTTCCCGATACCAGTGTTTCTTCGCTCGTTGTTTCCATTTGATTCCTTTCGCCTCCTGCAAGAAACTGTACTCCTGTCTCAGCGAGAATAGCTCCTCATGGTCCACCAAACCCGAGCCATCCTCCATGTCATGTATAAGCTTCTTCAACTCCTCTATCCGCTTGGTGCTAGCTGGGAAGGGTCGCCTCCATTAGACCAACTGAATGTTCTCATCACTCCATGACTCCCTTATTAGACACAGCCTAACTTCGAACGAATCACATAAATAATTTAATCTACTATACCTTTCCGATGGACTATTGCAATAATAACAAGTTCACTTTAGACCAGTGTGGATAGAGTCTACAATTTATGTTTGATCAAAATATTTTAATTGTTGGAATATAATATTAACCAGATTCCCGAAATTGTAATCTGTTTCCTCCTAAATTTATTCAAAGTCCCCATCCCCGTCCTTGGCTTCACGCACTTCTGCACTTTTATCACTCCTCCGTTTGTGCCATCTCTCACGCGCGCACGCGCACACACTCACACAGTAGCATTAGTATAGCACACACTCTTTTATACTATTTTGTTCTTTAGCAGATTTCCTCTGAATTCTTGTAATCCTCTTTTCAAATCCCTTTGCTTTAAAGTCCATTAATTTTAACGCCACTCACCACTGTCTTATTTCGGTTTGCGTGCACATTGTTTAATGACACGAGGGAATGTGGTTACCCCCCTCTCTTAATTCTCCCTGCTACTGTGTGACTGTGTGTGTGGCGGTGGCCGAGCTCTCTCGGATTTGGATTTATCTGAGAATGTCGGTCTCAACTTCAAACTTGCTGCATTGAGCCGTACGTTATAGAAGCTGCTTGTCGGTTAGCTATTCATTAATTATCCGCTATCGGATTTTTGAAATCCTATATAGGCGCTTTTCGATTCGCCCATACGGTTCGGGCAGAGTTTTGAGTTTTCGATAAAAGGAGCGATTTTTTTACAGTCAGAGAGGGGAATGGGGGTGTCGGCCAAAATGGACGTCGGAGGTCTGAGGAACGCCGGAGACGATGCGGCGGCGGCCGTCGGCTGCTGGACAAAGTTGCGCTTCCTGGGGAGGTCTCCGAGGTCTTCCGTCAGCTCCAGCACACAGCCAGGTAAGCCATTCGATGTTCAGTTAGATTTACGCTTTATGACCGGAATCGATTGAATTTGTTCCGGCGATTTTTTATTTTATTTTTGATGTTTTCTTTAGTCACATTGGTCGGTAATCGGGTGCTGCTGGTTAAGAACAGCTTAATTGATGAAATCGTGTGAATGTAGGTTTTCTATTTGAAATTGACCGATTGATACGAGGTTTTAGAGACCTAAATCCTAATTGTGCCAAATGCAGTTTTGTATGATATGTCATTTGCTTCATTTGAAAATGAGTTGAATTCTCCTTGCTGGTATCATTCTGATTGAAGAATACCCTTGGTTTCCAATAGTTATTAAAATTCTGCTCCGTGCATTCAAGGCATTGGAAATTCGATTTGAAATGGGATGCTTTCAGCTTATTATTGTTTTGTATTTGTTTCTGATACTCGCAGATGAAAGCAAGTCGTCCAGTGCTACAGATGATGCAATCAACGACCAGCCTCCGGTTGTAGCACCTTCAACTCGGGACCAACCAGTTGCCTCAGTTGTGAACAAGGTCCAACTGCTTGCTATAGACACCAAGTGTAAGGATCAGCTGGTTGCCCCAGTTGTAGCACCTTCTAGTGTTGGTGATTCAGAAAGTACTCCATCCACCCCTAAAGTAGAGTTGGAACTGAAAATTGCTTCTCAGCTTCGCAAGTTTGGATATAGTGAGCTGAAGTCGGCTACAAGAAGTTTTAAGTACGAGAATGTACTTGGTGAAGGTGGTTTTGGCCGTGTTTACAAGGGCTGGATCAGTGAGCATGGTCCAGCACCAGTAAAGCCTGGTTCCGGGATCACAGTTGCTGTGAAGGCCTTGAATCACGATGGTTTACAGGGTCACAAAGAGTGGCTGGTATGTACCTATGCATTCTATACTGTTTTAAAGGTTATAATATCTGCTTTTTCGTCACATATTGACACTAATGATACTTGTTTTATTAGGCTGAAGTGGATTATCTAGGTGATCTTCTGCATGCTAATCTAGTGAAGTTAATTGGATATTGCATAGAAGATGATCAGAGGCTGCTTGTTTACGAGTTTATGCCCAGGGGAAGCTTGGAGAATCATTTGTTCAGAAGTACGTACTCTTTTCCATTTCATAAGTATCTTTCTTCATTTGGCCTTAAGCTGTTTTAATTTCATTAGAGTCGTTAGCCATTAGGTTCTGTGTTTTTTAGGGTTGGGGCAGATTTTTCCTTTCATATTAAATCATCCAGCCTAACTACAACTCAATATAGGAAAAAAATAGATAAAGCTATTCTTCCTTAACAGTCAAAACGAAAACAGAAACCCGCTCTATGTTTAAACAGCACAAATGATCCTTAAACCATCTATAGCCATCCACCTTCAATTCCTGACTTTTCCATCTTCTGTTCAGCTTGCATCTTCAGCTTTTTAGTTTTGTCGTGATACAATGTTGTAGCTTCTTTTTCATTCCTCAAACAGTAATAAGATGCAGCTCCCTTTTATCCCCACGGAGTTTGAATCCCTTTCAATCATACCTTGTAGTACAGTTCCTGTGTCCATGAATTACCCACAAACAGGTTAACCACTGTGTCAGGTTTTTACTTCTCACGTAGAAGAATGCAAACTGCAAACATTAAGCTGCTGCAAAGTATCATTTACCAGTTTTGTTCCACATTATATCTTGTAGATCAAAAGTGGGCAGTCTTATTTGCTTTGGCCTGATAACTAAATCGCTATAGAGGTCAATGTTAATGTAAATGCTGATCTTATTTCCTTCTTTATCTAACAGAACTATGATTAATGTTCTGAGGCCGGAGTACTGAATATGTTTCCTTTTCTTGTCATAATTTTTCTTTTGTTAATAGTGACCTTGCATGTAATGTACAGGGTCCCTTCCTCTTCCATGGTGTACCAGGCTCAAAATTGCTCTAGGTGCTGCCAAGGGATTAGCTTTCCTTCATGAAGAAGCTGAAAGGCCTGTAATTTACCGTGACTTTAAGACATCAAATATTCTGTTGGACGCGGTAAATGTCTCAAACTCAAAACAATTGATTCTTAAACATTTCCATTATGCTAATGATGTAACCACCACAGGACTATAATGCCAAGCTGTCTGACTTTGGACTCGCCAAAGATGGGCCCGAGGGAGACCAGACTCATGTATCCACTCGCGTCATGGGAACCTATGGATACGCTGCTCCAGAATATGTAATGACAGGTACATCTTCATCTTGATACCTTTTCAGTTCTGGTAGCTTAGCAGTTATTCGTGTAGTACATTTGTTCTGACATGACTCCATAACACAGGGCATCTTACTTCAAAGAGCGATGTTTACAGCTTTGGAGTCGTTTTACTGGAGATACTTTCAGGCAGAAGATCAATGGACAAAGCAAGACCACATGGGCAACACAACTTGGTGGAATGGGCAAAACCTTACATGAGGGAAAAGCGTAGGATGTGTCGGTTGGTGGATCCTCGGCTTGAAGGCCGATTCTCAGTTAGAGGTGCACAGAAGGCCCTTCAGCTAGCGGCTCAGTGCCTGAGCCGTGATGCAAAAGCCCGACCTCTGATGAGCCAGGTTGTTGAAGAGCTGAAGCCTCTTCCTGACCTCAAGGATCTGGCATGCTCTTCGCCCTACTACTTGGCTTCGCAGAATGAGCGTTCTAGGACCGGGACTCCCAATGGTCAGCAGCAGGCCTCTCCACACCAGCTTGGCCATGTTCGGTCTGTCAAACATTAGTAGAATGTCTACTCTTGTTTGTTCCCCCCTTAGTTAGAAGTTGAACTATTTAAACTGGCTCATTTTAGTTGTGGAGTATCATGTAGTATGAAACGAAGGGGCATATTGCTATCTGGGATATGTTGTATAGGATAATTATGATGATATGGTATCTGAATGTGAAGAAATTTTGCCGCCGCTGTTGAAATGCTTGTATTTCCAACTCAAAGCAGGCTCAATAAAGTTATAGCCAAATGTGGTGGAATTATTTATAAGGTTTCAAAGTCTTCATATTCCCATGAAATCAGCTAATTTTCTTTCCCACCTTGATTTTAAAAAAAATTAAAAAAAATTGAGTGCCTTTTAACATAGTGGTGAAACTATGACTAATTTTTATGGTAAGTTGAGTGTCTTCTCCTCCTCCGACATGCAACTTTGTGAACGAACAATGGCACATCAACGGAACCCTATATATTAATGTCCATACACAACTATTATCTTAGATTCTACTTTCTAGTATGGTTATAGTCATATGGCGCATCCAATTAGATCCGCCACTGGTCTAAAATAGGTGTGATGATTATTAAAAAAAAAATTGTCATGAAATAATTATTTGTGAGCATTTCAAATTCACAACATTTTATATATTTTATGGCATACAATTTTCCATTTAAAAAAACATCAAACTATAATGTTGGTTTTAAAAACACCACTATTTGAGAAAAGAAAAACTAGGGAGTTAAATTCGTAATTTGACTTAAGTAGGAGGAAGAAAGGATAATTAATAAGCACAATACCCAAACGAAGTCGTTTGAAGCTCACACTCAGTGCATATGCTGTCGCCATCGTCGAGGACTCCCGGCTAAAATCGCTGCAAATTGTCCAACTCCGGGTATGTTAACAAAACCTCCGGTCAAAATTCTCAGTTCCCGGAAACTCTTGGTCTTTGGGCCGATCACTAATACGTATAACGATTTTTACTTGTTCTATGATTAAATAGGTCAGAGTTGATCAAGTAATCGGCGGTGATACCGAAGAAATCGGTAAAAATGGTGCTGGTATTGGCGATCGGCGATCTCCACATCCCAACCAGAGCGCCTGATCTTCCTGAAAAGTTCAAGTCCATGCTCGTTCCCGGCAAGATTCAGCACATCATTTGCACCGGCAATCTCTGCATCAAAGTAATCACTGATTCATTTCTATGTTTACTGCCCTAATTTGAGTTCTATCCTCTTATTTATTCTAATTGAGCTGTAAAAATTAGCATGATTTGGTTAGTGAATAGTGAGGTAAGTTGGTTAGTGTTAATCTTCCTCACTTTGCAGGAAGTTCATGACTACCTGAGAAATCTTTGCCCTAGCTTGCACATTACCAGAGGGGAATACGACGAGGACTCCCGATATCCCGAGACGAAAACTCTCACAGTTGGCCAATTCAAGATTGGTTTATGCCATGGCCATCAGGTTAGTTTGGTTTTCAATTCTGTGAATTTGTAAATAGCTCAGTTTCTATTGTTTGTGTGTCATATAACTAGGGATGTTTGCATAGAACTTTGTGTGCATTGATGAACGTAGTATGATAGATTGATAGCGTTATGTTGTTTGATTTACAAAGGTTGTTCCTTGGGGAGACCTGGATTCTCTGGCCATGCTTCAGAGACAGCTGGATGTGGACATTCTTGTCACTGGCCATACTCATCAGTTCAAGGCATACAAACACGAGGCTGGAGTCGTGATAAACCCGGGATCTGCAACCGGTGCTTACAGCAGCATTACCTATGATGTCAACCCGAGCTTTGTCCTAATGGATGTTGATGGCCTTCGTGTGGTTGTCTATGTCTATGAACTCATCGATGGAGAAGTGAAGGTCGACAAGATAGACTTCAAGAAGACCAGCACAGCACCATGAATGAAGAATCCTTGTACTGCTGTGCTCCTTGTTGTTTTCCATTGCCTTTTAACTCCTGTTTACACCAATCGCTTTGTTCAAACGTAAAAATATGTAAATGATGATGCTGTTATTGTCTACTAATGTGTATCGAAACTCAGCTTTTGTTATAACTTCAGTGAGGTGTTTAATAAAATCAAACAGAGTTATTACAAAGAAGCATTACTTTTCCACAATGAATTCTTGTATTTCTATTCCGGTGTGCCGAGCCCCACCCTGCACCCGAAGAAGAACCTCATCACCGACCTTGAGGGATGTCACGGGAATTGCATGCCCTTTTCCTGAATATATCAATGGCATAAGTAGTAGATTTTAAGGATGGAGATACATAAGGATAAACCAGTGAACTAAAGATCACCTTCAGCAGAGGAAACTAATGAAACAGTTTCAGCATTTTGTAAGAGGATGCTGTACGTTTGATCAACTGAATCTATCTGCGAAATTACAAGCCAAATCAACTTTTTACTTGTAGGGTTATGTCATATAAGTTAAGGGCCAGTAAATATTACTTGCCTTTGCCTCAACAAGTATTAACGGTCTAGTCTCTATTTTTACACGCCCAACTATAGCAGTTCTCTGAATTCCCTGTGGATCGACCACAGTTACCTCTTTTCCGGTCTTCAGTTCAGACAGGTAACTAGTTTTACCCCCAGGAACGGATACATAAGCATGTACAGGTCCCTGAAATTATATATACATACGATATATTACTATCTTATCTATATTTTAGATGGGCTGTACACAGTTAAAATGGAGGTAAAACTTACTGCATTAACACGAAATGGCCTGCTGGAGATATAACTCGACTCTTGGCACTCTGAATGCACTAGAAAAAGCCCTCTAGCAAATGAGCCAACCTAGTTCAGAAAATTCTGAAGTAAGATATATTTCTAACATAAGACCGAGAGTAAAAAGGAAGCAGAGAAAGGACAAACCAAAAGGCCTTCACCAGGTCTCATGAGACTACAGATATCCACACAAACACGGTCTCCCATTCCTGTCATATGCACATTCGTCACAGTGGCCTTACTCAGGTTAAGTTTACTTGCCGCTTCATTTCTTCTATCAAAGTAGTCCTAATAAAATATGCCACAACATAAAAACCAACATTCACACCATACATAAAGAGTCTTTATCGTAAAACAATCTTAACAACACACCACAGATTTCTTCAAAAAAAAAAAAAACAACACACCACAGATAGATGCTAGTATGCTACCTTCAACTCCAGTATCGCTTCAGCATCCTCAACTTTTAGGACTACACCACCCAGGCCATGCTCCAAGGCCTGTCAAAAGAAATGGTAGTTTTAAAATTTAAAAACAGACTCTTGAATCATCAAGATTGATCATAAGCTAAAATTTACTTCTCTATGAAAGAAATGAAAGCGCGAGGAGCCATTAATAATCCTCCCATCCTTTGGATGCTTTTAATTTTTTTTTAAAAAAAGTGTTTTCATCAAACTACCTCAAGAAATGCACGAGCTTCAGAAGGTGTTCTAGAGACTGCCAAGACAGTCCTCTCGGAATCCTGAAATGCTGCAACAATGTTCTCAGCCGGTATAACCTAGAAAGCATAAACCAGCAATTAGTTCATATCAACAGATACACATAACACATGATGAGGCACCTTATCAAGGTAGTACCAAATAGCATACCTGCCAATCGAGAAGATCAACGATGATGGTATCAGCCAGATCACCAGCAGGTTGGAGCTTCTCTAATTGCTCCGGCGAGGAAATGTCATAGGATACAGCAATTCTCTTATGCTCGCTATCAAAAACATTGCCATTTTCAGCGAAAAGAGGACTTATCAACGCAATCGCTGCATATTCATTCAATGCAAAGACAATTCAATGTGCAAAATATCACAACAGAATAAACAGCATATCAATGTAACATTGCGGTTGCAGGTAAAAGATTTCAGTCTATCTTTAAGAACTAAATAATTTTAAATAAACCATAAATATATTGGGGAAAGAATGAAATTACTAACTTGACCATTCATCGGCAAGGCCGCTGCGGTTCGCCGGAAAAAGGAAAGTGTTCCAACCTCTCTCCACGGCGGTGGTCATAACGTGTTTGTTCTCCGTCCAAATCCACACCTTTTTTTCCTTATCTTTGCCGCCGTTACTAGCACGCGTTGCCGTTGCCGTTTTCATCTTAACTGAACTTGACCGCCCAAAACTAGCATCCGTTTTCATCCGACGATCCACATAACTACATTTGACTACAGATGTTGAAATGAAATTATTTACGCAATTGATTGCCGGATTTTGCATATGGTCAGCTGAATTAATGGGTTTCAACGTAATCGGTAGTCACAGAGGATGAACAGTCGGAGCTGAGAAAACAAACATGGATGAACAGCTAGGCCTATCATAGACCATTTGAATGACAGACTAAAGTATCATAGACTGAACTAAATGGGAAATAAATATAAATATATTTAATTAAATTGAAATAATTTTGAAATGTACCATGTATTATTGTAATTTAAAGTAAAAAATGTAATATTTGATAAAAAAAATTATTGAACAGGACTAAAAAAATTTAAATATACTAAACTAAATTGAAAAGAAATATAAATATATTTAACTGAACTGAACGAACTACTATAAAAACTCAAGCAAACAAGGCCAAATAGTGTGTCAATTTCATTTGATATTTTTTTGGAGGTGCTAATGAATTTATAAGTTCTTAAAAAGATCAAACTCCCTTCAATAAATTTTGGGTGAAATAATTAACATTTTTATGTTGAATTCTGTTGTTTGATAATGGTAGTATACATGCGAGTAATTTTGTTTGTATATTTTGGGCTGTTATTGTGCCCGCCAACGTTGATGTTTGGTCGTCAGTGTTGAGTTTTAGCTTTTTAGAGAACACAGCCATTTAGCCTTCCATTTGGCTTTTATACCCACTTTTTTATAAAGTCTCACTTTTCATTTTATAACTCACAATTATAAAGTCGGCCACATCATTATATTTCTTTACACATCATCTTTTTTCAATCACAACACTTAACATATGAACCTAAATAAAATAAAGTTGGAGAATTATTTATATTTAAAATAATTAAATCACTAAATTTAATTACGATATAAATTTTATATAATTTTTATTATATTAATATAATTATTTTTCTATTTTTCTTGATGATAATTAAGTCTAACTATAAAATAATCAAGTTGGAGAACTATTAATTATAAAATAATCAAGTCACTGAATTTAATCATTATAATAACTATTAATTTATATTTCAAATTAGCATTACAAAACGTTAGTACTCCTATTACATAAAACATATGTACCAAACAATGGCTAAGTGATTTCCTTGTCTTCGTAAGAAAAATAATTAGTCATGTTATTCATTTCAAAATTATTGATTATGTTATTAATATAACTATGACAAATATACTAGTTTACAAATATTGTTAGTATAAGAAAATTAAAAGACAAAATATTAAATAGGTATAATTTATAAAAATTTAACAGTACTTATACTACTGTACATTATTCTATGAAATTAGCATGGGAAGAAAATATATTAGTACGTAAAATTTAACCTAAATAAGAAAAATTAGATGGTAAAAAGGAATTAACTAAAAAAGATAATGGGGAAAGTTGGAGTCCACCTTCTTTTCATGCCAGGTGTCTTCTTAAGATTGGCACTTGCCATTAAGTCAAGAGATGGAAAAGAGGGACATGAGTTGTTTTCTTTCCCTGAATTCACGCTAGATGAGCAACAAATCCCCCCAATGTGAACCTCTCCGTGGCTTTGAAGGTGATACAACCGTGATACAACCCTCCCACTGCAAGTGCCCTAAGAGCACCAACGGCCATAAAGCTCTTCTTTTGGTTTTAAACCTAATTTTATAAAATCTCACTTTTTAATTTTTAACTCACAGTCATACAATTTGTTATATCGTCGTATTTCTTTATACATCATCATTTTTATTCACATATTTTAACAAACGTATTTAATACATAATTTTTGATTGATGTTAAATAATACATAAAATAAAACAAAGTTGGAGAGTCATTCATGTTTGATATGATTAAGGGGAAGGTCTCATGTAAGGTCCCCTTACGGTAAGGGCATATCACAATCTACAAGATTAGAGTTGACAATACACAATTACATTAATTATTTGGATCATGAAAATAAAAAATCAAGGGAAAAAGTGAAAAGATATTGCTCAAAATCCGAAAGATCAAAGCAAATAAAAATACCAGGCCTAAAACATAAAAGATCAAACCAAATAAATAATCAGTCCAAAAAATATCAACTCAAGTATAAAAACATCAGGATCAAACAAAATAATTGTTTAGAAACTCTAATATAGTAGAATATGGTCTACTTTTGGGATGTCCTTACCGTAAGGTGCCCTTATTTGAGACTGGTCAAATAATTTAATTATGATAAATTTATATCAAAATTAATTATTAAAATTAAATTAATTTTATATTTTTAAAAAAAATTATGATAAGTCTAATTAAAAATAATGAAGTCGGAGAACTATTCATATACAACACCAAAGAGATATTTGAGTTTGAATTTGAACAAAAACAAATTTAATGATATTTGAGTTTTTAGAAATAATTTTAAAAAATTTCTATATAAGTTGTTATGTACTCTATATATAAAGAGCCCTTGATCTATAACTTTATCATGAATTCTCTAATAAACATATTAAGTTAAAAATAACACTATCCAATTAAATATCATCAACAAGATTTTAAAAAACGAAGATTGGCTCAATTTTTATCCATGTCCATCCACTGATTTTGAAGATTGTCACCTCCTCAAAAACTTATTCGAATAATACATCAAAGTTCGTCATATCTCCTACAGATCTACTCCGTGCAAATATAATCACGTCCTTAATTCTTATAGATTTTGAACTCAAACAGCATGTTGTGAGTGTACACGTGTCCGGGCTCAACAATGGTGCTGGGAAAATTGGGATGGTTGACCGCATCAGGAAATCCTTGACTTTCGAAACAGTACGCCGAATGCGGCTGATACACAAAACCGCCTTTTCCCGTCACGTTCTGAACGTAGTTTGCCGTGTAGAACTGCACCCCCGGCGCATCGGTAAAAATCTTCATCCCGATCCCGGTCTTTTTACTGTGCACTTTCACCGCAGCATCTTTACCAGCGTCCAGGGCGTAGTTAATATCGTAGCCCTTCGTCGCGGCAAGTGCTTTGATGTATTTACCCACTGCGTGCGACTTTAAGAAGTCGTACGGGGTGCCCTTAACAGGGGTGATTTTTCCGGTCGGGATGAGGTTCGCGTCCGTCGGGGTGATGTGGGACCCGAAGATCTGAACCTCGTCGGAGAGGACGTCGCCGCTGTTGTGGCCGCCGAGGTTCCAGTAGCTGTGCTGCGCGAGGTTCACCGGAGTGGGCTTGTTCAGGGCCTGCGCCGCCATTGTTACAGTTAGTTTGTAAGGAGCCCGCAGTGCGTAGGTGACGGTGGAGTAGAGATTTCCGGGGAAGCCTTCTTCGCCGTCGAGGCTGAAGTAGCTGAAGACGATGAAGGGGTTTGGGCCATCTTTTACGTACTCGGCCACCTTCCATGCAACCTTGCCGAATCCTCGCTTTCCTCCTATCATTCATCAACAAGTATTATGAGTACTTAGTTAGACGGAACTGAATTGAACTACTCGTATAAATACAATTTTAGCAAACAAAACAATGAGTTTTTGTGATAGCTTTTTTCTAAGGAAAAGTTATCGGCAATTTTTTTTTAAGGAAATAGTACTTTCATATATGTATATTTGACCCAAAAATATTTGACAAAAAAATGGATTCATTTTGATTAGGAAAAAAAAGTAAACTATATGATAAGTTACTCTTTATTTACTTTTTGAAAATTTAATATGAAAGGTGTAGAATTCGTAATGGAGTGAAGAGAAGAATAATATGATTTTAAAGAAAGTGTAGTGTACCATGAAGCATGTTGTTTTTCTCATTAGCATCAAGCTTGTACGTGATCCCGTTTAGAGTGAACCGAGCACCCCCGATCCGGTTTGCAACCCGACCAACTATGGCTCCAAAATAGCTTGAATCATTCTGTGGAGTTAATCATTAAATTAGAACAAATTACTCAAATGTGAAAGCATACACAAATAAAAAATTCATTTAAACTTGTAAAAAGGGTTCAAAATTGGAGTATAATTAAGAATTATATGTTTTTCTTTCTTTTCAATCGAATATGCTTCTTTTAAGATACTCAATTTTCAAGTGGAAGGATCGATTATGTTTCTTCCTATGTGGAGCCAATGTAAATGTAGATCTCAAGAAATTGAATATGAAGACTTGACTATTCTTAGAGGAAAATAATTCGAGAAAAAGATACCAGCTACTAGCTACTTATAATGTGGAATGAATAGTCAATGATCAATTAGAGGACAAAATACGTACCCATTATTTTAGATAAGCTTTTTTTATCATAAATAAGCTTTGGTTTTATCAGCCATTCTCTTGAGTTTATGCATGCATACATGAGAACAATTAACAATAGTAATTTTCGAGAAATGCTTAAACTTTGGTTTTTCCTGATATTACTGAACTGAAATTAACTAAATGAAAATACACAGATAACTTTAAAAGAACAATGTCTTATCTAATCAAATAAATCAGATCAAACACAACAAATTGTAAAATAGGCAAATTATAATAATTCAATACCAATTCCAAATTGCTGTCCTTTTTTTTCTTATCCAAATTATGAAATAACGACGTGTAAGCTGAATCAATTAATATTATGATCAGAAAGAGATTCTCTTATCTTCTATTTCAACATTTTAAATAAACATGGCTCAAGCTAAACACCAGAGCTGTATTAACAAATGAGGAGGGGGACAAAACCGAGTTGCACACTTGCACTACATGGACCATAGTAGCCAACACTTCCACCAATGAAAAGAAAATGATAATATAAAGACTTTTCGATGATAAGGTTCATCAATTATATGGTAATCACAAATGTGTAAAGATCAAAACTGAGTAGAGAGATCAGAACTGTTACCAGATATTCCTTGACGGAATCGTAACCGAGAATCACATCAACCGGCTTCCCTGAAAAAGTCCCAAAACAGAGCATCAACAAAATGCTGAACCATAGTTTGTCCGGCGACGGCGATATATGCATTTATCAGATAAAAGTTGTCGCCGGAAAATTACCTTTTTTGTCGGGTACGAGGAGGGAAACCATCCGGGCGCCGTAGTTGGTGACTCTCAGGCGAAAATCTCCGGTCTTGAGCTCGTAAATCCCGTAGCCATTTTCGTTTGCGATCCCGATAGCACCGGAAGCTGCAGAACAGGCGACCAGGCAGAGGAAGAAGAAGGATATTTTGAACATTTTGTTTTGTGTGTAATCTGAATGTGCCTGAAACTGAAAGGGGAGACTTTATAATTTATATGTGAGCTGGAGTCTCTATCCTTAATTGCTAAATGAAGAAAACTCGAAAAAGAACGTGGATGAAGAACATGGCTTATCTTTTATGGACATGTAATGAAGTCAGCCCCCGAAAATATATGGAATTTTTTTTTTTGACAGAATATATGGAATTCTTTTCTAGATAACATTGGTTAAATGAATTATATAAGAGGTTTAAAGAACTCATTTATGAATTATGAGTTGTCCATCAAATATGCTACTAGCACTTTGTTTATATTGGTCTTCTGGTCAAACTAAAATTCCACACATGTTAAGAAAACCAGCATAAACAAAGTGTCAGCATATACATTTTTTTGACTTTACACCCTTAAAGAAAGGATTAATACATATTAACGGATGACAAAGTCTCATTAAAAATAATAATTATAATTGTAAATGATCATTGTCTTTCAAATATATTTATAATAATTGCAATGTGATGCAATGTGTTTTCTCTGGACAAGAATTGTATTACTTTTAAGTTTTAACATATACTTATAAACATCAATTTCTCTATATCACATTACAATTATTTGGTAGGATTCATAATTTGTTTGATTTTTTAAAAAATGAAATTTGGAGGATTATTAACGGCTCATCAACCCAGATAAAATACAAATACAAGATTGTCCCAAGGCGATGAGCCCGAAATGCTATGTGCCCGAAATGCCAAATGAAATCTGTTTAGCACTTAATGATAACCTAAGTAGTTTGTAATATCAGATTATAACCTTCTTCTTTAAAAATAAATATGGTTTGCATACAAAGTACACACTAGTGAGTGAAAACTTGGTGAGGTGGAATGAGATTCCCTGCCAAACTAATTTGATTAATATGAAACTGATGACATTTGGTCTGATTAGTTGTCATTTAATTTGTAAACTAATCGGCCCTGGCATCAAAGTACACCATGGATTCATGGGGTAACGTTAAATTTAAATGTTTGAACAAGTTGGCCGCTTAAATTTATGTAGAGTTACGTGCCTGCCAAAGACTTATAATCAACTCTATATTGTTAGGAGTCGTTTGGTTCACTTAAGATTTAAATTACCATAGAATTTGTAATTACTCGGTTTTTTATTCCTTGCTAAAATGCTCAGAATCTGGTGAAATTATTTGGTTGCATACGTACGGATTTTATAATTCTTTTCAGCGGAGTATTGGTGAAACGTAAAAAGTGTAATAAATAGTAAAATTACGCGAATTTGTAAATTACCTAGGGAAACCTAGGTAAGATATTTCCTACGTTTTGTGGGAAATTTAAATTATGCTTAATTGTATATTACTGCATTTTATTTATTCCCTGTCAACCAAACAATCACAAGTTATCCAAAATCCTAGCATTTTGTTATTCTCACATAATTTACGCATACCAAACGACTCCTTAGCTCACTCAATAACTAATTATATTTGCTTGACGTATTTCAGAGCAACATTCGATAACTAGATATACTTACTTAACGTTTTTCAGAACCTTGAGATGAAATCTAATCCTCTACTCCAACAGAGGTGTTTGACGGATTCTATTTACATGTCTCTTTTAATACGTGAGACAAAAGTTATCGTTTATTCAAAAACAAAACATAAGACAGGGAATTTTAACTTTATTTTTGTTTGTATCGTGTGTTCTAAACAAAACATGAGACAGGGAAACTCTGCAATAGAGATATGCTTTGGATAGTTTGAAACGATCCCTTCGAATGGTTTGACCGCGCCAACTATGCAGCACTATTACGAAAGCTTTGATTTTATTAAATATTCAGGCGCGCAAAATTGATAGATAACACATTATCATTATTATACTTCTAGCAACATTTTTAGCAAAAGGTATTAAGAATTATACATAACTGTTAGAAACAGATGAAAGAACAACACACAAAATGACGTTACAAAAACACGACCAGAGATCTTGGGTTTACAACTATACATTCCTTCGTAACACCAACACTCTAGAAGGGGAAACAAAACACTTTCAAAATATGCATTATAATCAAACAAATGTCATCTGTCGAACCTCTTTCAAACAAACTGAAGCACCGCACAAGCGTGATGCCATGCCATGCCATCTCATCTCCGCCAACCAGGAAGCGCCTTGTCTAAATTGCGAAATAAAAGGTATGATTTTACCAGGAAAAACATAAAAGTCTTATCTAAATTGCATAAAATCAATACTCTTACCTTCTTTAGGAGCCAGCTGAGTTTTGCTAACCTTGCTTCCTCCTTTACCGTTGGCCTGTGCTGGCTTCTGCAACCTAGGTGAAATGGAACTCGGTTTGCCGTTGGCAGGTGGTGGGGGTGTGAGAGAATGACGGCGGGGGTTACCATTTTCAACCCCCTCTTCGATTAGCTTAGCAGCCGCCTGTGCCCTAAGTTTTGCTTTTGCAGACTCAGTTGCAGCCATGTAGCTTGGCAGGCTTGAAGTGTTCTGTGAAACATTCTCGGTATATTCCTGCTTTGTGGACAGTGATTTCTTCCTCCTGGTTTTTTGGTTTTCCTTGGTGCCTAAATCTTCCTCTACAGATGCTTTGATCTCAACTTCCCCGTTATTTTCAACGGGAGGTGGCTCAACAATAACATATCCAGCTTCATCCATAACCAAGGGCTCTGTAGGTGCTTCGGTTTCATCCACTTTGTCAAGAACCAGATCACTCGGCTGCTGTTCAGAAGGTTTAGGGGTTTCTAATTCGGGAACATCAGGAATTGTAGCGGTTGGGACTTTTCTTGCATTCTGCTGAGGTTTCTCGATCTCTACCTCGGATTTTTCAGGAAGGGGGTTGGCTGATGCGGAAACCTTTCTTAAGCTGCGCTTAACCCTCTCCAACTCATTTTGTGCCTGTTCTGGCTGGACTTCAGCCTGATGGTTAGACAGTTTCCTTGAGCTACGTTTAGGCTTTTCAGCTTCCAAAGCACCACTTGAGTTATTATTATCACCATTTGCAGCCTTCCTAGTTCTCCTTGATTTTCCTGGCTCTGTCTCAACAGTTGGTTTAGCTTGCTTACGGGTCTTTTTGGGAGGCAACAGTGGTTCCCAGAATCGTAAGAATGACCATCTCTCGAGCCAATTCCAAGCTGCATTCGGTTCGTCTGTGTCATACTGAAGGCTAAGAGCCATTGCAGTTGGCAGCGACGCAAGAAGCTAAGCAGAGAGAGAATAACCAGAAAATGAGATGTCTGCAAATGATGTGAAAATGTGCAAGGTGGGAGATGAAAGAGTCGCAATATACCTTGCGGGCGAATGCATTTGCTGCAAGCTTTTCTGACCTAGTAAATTTGTTGACTTGAAGCAAGTTTACATGGTTAGAGTCCTGCAGTGGAATTAGATCCATAAGAGACAAAACAAACTAGTAGATCTTTCACTTCAAATAGTAACTTTTTGACGGAGATGTGAAACTGTGAAAGCATGACTAAAGATCCAATAAAGATGCATTTTATCATTCAAACTTATAAAGGTGATCAGCATCTCAAAATATAAAATCAATCATAAACGCAAAACTATATGTATTTATGCTACCATCAGGATGCCAACTGAACACGCATGTTATATAAGTACTAAAAACCAAAGGAGTTAGATAATGAATGGCCTGCATCAGGACAAACGATGGTCCCCAAAAAAGCTCTCAAAATCCATATGAAACTCTCTCTACAGTTGGATCAAACAAACAAGGCACATAAACTTTAGGGTCAACACCACTCTTTCAATAACTGTAAACAAAGATGATCTAGCCAGCAGCTCATAAATATTTCTCCTAATATCAGGAGAGAGAGAGAGAGAGAGAATGCATTACCAGAATTGCCTGCAGTTGAAGATCAGGATTTGAGAGTCTGACTTTTCGCCCACGAGCCAAGGCCTGAAGCCTCACAACCGACTGCATACAACGCAAAGTAGCTACAGCCTGTCGTCTCACTAAGTGCCCCCTGATAAGAGCCTGCAGCCTTATAATCCCCTTTAGAGCACGGAAAGCCCTGCGAGCCTGCAATCACAAATGCACAATAAATTCATACTGTAAAAGTTTACCATATTTAGAAACAGACACAATGCAGAAACGGAGCCAGCGAGTAATTCTTTCATATGATACAATTAATAAACATATTTTTGGGAAAGAAAGAGAAGTAAAAAAACAGATGTCAATGTCATACACTCCAGAGTAGAATATTAAAATTATAATGCTGCAATTAAACAGCAGTAACAGAGAAGTCACCACAACAATGAAATCATAGTGAGAAGTAAACATTTAGTACCAAATAGCCTCTAAAAGCTGCTTGAGCTTTAGTAGCAGCCTCCTCAAATTTTTGCTTCTCTGCATCGTCAATAGGATTCAAACTAACATCTTCAAGCAAATCCACACCTAGATTGGCAGATTCTGCTTCAACTGGTGAATACTTCTCAGTCTCCCCTGTGCCAATGTCTCTATTTGTGCTCAACACATCAGTGATCACAGGTGGGCTGACATCAAAATCCTCGGGTGCAGCCTCAGGCGTAGCCTTCTTCTCAACATTAGCACCACCCTTCAAACAGGAGATCATATTCTAGTGAATTTGTATCAAATATGGAAAAACATACTTTGATTTGAATATACTTCTAATTAGCAAACCACAAAAGCGAGTGGAGTCATTTCCAAAAGGAACAATCTAAAAGATAGGTTATGGCCAACAGTACAATTCATATACAATACTTCCAACTAGCAACGATTGTGAGTGAATTGAAAGTCTAAACAGGATTTCAGAACTTAAATTAACGGGATCAGATACTCCAAGATGATGAAAGAACAAGGCATAACAATGTAGGTACAGGAAAGAGCTCTCTTACTTTGGATAGGTTGGACTTGGAGGATTTCTTCCCGAAAAGAACCGTCTTGATCCATTTTCCTGGAGATTTTCCCATCACTGACCCGGGAATATAAATAGTAGGCAGACTCTTCAGCTGAACCCCTGAACATAATTAGCAATCACCAGTATTAAGGAATGCTGCTTGCAAATTTTTCAACATAAACAAAGACATTGAAATTTCCCACATCAGCAATTCCATAACTAGCCAGTATATAAGTAAAATTCACCATATCCAGAAATTCCTTAATTGCTAAAGAAACTACTCAAATTGTGCTCCACAACATTTCCCAACCTATCAGATTTTCACATATAATCAATTCCATTACATTAAGATCCCAAAACAAAATCCCCCAACACATTCAGCCACAATTCAGTAAGATCTGCACTAACTTCAAGCAAGATTACCCCTTTACACAAGACAGTTCATTAGAGCAATAATCCCAGCAAAATTCACCAAAAAAAGGAGCAAATTTCAGAAAGATCTGCACCAACTCCGACCCAAAATGCTCACATAAGCACATGCACAATCAAAAATTTCACACAAGAAACTGAAAGGGTAAAGGTCAGATCTGAGAGAGACCTGCGAATCAAGAGGGCCAATCAGCAACCAGAAGATCCCAGAACTAGCATTCCTGAATGCAGATGAAGAAAGAACACACAGTCACACAGTGGTTCTACAACTACTACAAGTAGTAGTTACATTCAAGTGCAGTTCAGTAACAACAAAAGTGGAAAAAATCAGGTGAAAGAAAGATTGATTGAGATTGAAGTAAAATGCAAATTAAAGGCACCCCAGAAAATCAAAGTAAGGGGAAAAAAAAGGCCCATACCATTAGAAATGAATAGCCTCGTGAGAAATGGACCCCTCCACCGCCTTCCGTTTCACCTCTCTCTTACAGGAACACGCACTAAATGGGGTGCTGTGTGTTTAAGGTGTTATTACAGTGTATGAACTTTGTATTATTATCCTTGTTGTTCTGTCGCTTTTGGAATAGTTGGTAAATGCCACACCAAATTCCAAACGGGGTTTTTGTATCTAATTTTTCCCGTTGCAGTTTGGTCCTTCGAATCTGATATTTTAACGGTTACGAAGGCATTAATTTATCTGATTGGGGTGTTTATCCTAAATACATGATAGATGTGGGTGATTTTGTAAATTTTAAGTGAAGGGAGCAGTTAGCAAAGAGGTGCGGATAACGATAAGCCAGTTAAACGCACACGAACCAAAAAATAAGGATAAAACAGCTCATAATTGTTGGTTATCATTTTTCCCTTTTTAAGAAAATAAATAAATGAGTAATGCCTTTCTTTTTGGTGACGTTTATGTTTGATTGTGTAGTTATTACGCCACGTATTAGTGATTAGATGTGTAATTGGTTATAACTTATAAATGTGTACAAGTTCCGAAATTATTTCATCTTTTCTCGAGTGTGGTTTGGGTTAAGTACTATTTCAAGTTTTCGGGCAAATTCTTCCTCATGGGTCCTCTTTCTCACATGCACATATATGTTATGTTTGGTGTAATTGTACTTATAAGTAAAGATGGGTGAAAAATAATTTTTCTTAGTTGATGTGATCTACTTCTACTTTTTATACTAAAAATAGCTTCTACTTCCATAAAAAGATGATTTTTAGTAGCTTACCAAACACAAAAAACTACTAAATAAAAAGTAATACCAAACAGAGCCAAAGTGTCCTGTTTGTTACCCCATTCTTCTTCCTATATTTTACATTTCATGGCCTCGGGTGGTAATCATTCAAGCGCTTCAAATTTTTCTATGTAGATATGGTCTTTCTTCCCATTTGCATTCCTCCAATTTATGGTCTATCAACTTACATTTGTTGAACCACTTGGGCTAGATCAAGTGGTCAGGGCATTCAGCCCCAGAGAAAACCATACTTCAAACTCTCCAGCGCATATTTGTTTAAGGACGTTGTCTTTGATTTTGCTGTGTTCAAGTCTCCCTTTCCTCCGTTCGTATAAGGCGTGCTCAATCGAGTGACGGGAGCTGCATCGACCGGTGACAGGTGTAGGAGGGCATCGGCAGGTGTATCAAGTTGGAGTCTCGCCCCACTCAAAGCCAAGCTGGAACCTAGGCCACTTGACATACGAGATCAGTAGATTAGCCTAGAATAGGATTAGATTCGAGTAAGATTCTTGTATCAATTTCGGTCTAAGTACACTCAAAAAAAAAACTTACATTTGTAGCACTTTGCCGATTTCCATTCATAACCCACCTTATGATGTTGGATAACATCGTTCTCATTAATATGCGGAATACCACTAGAAAGAGGATCTCCAATCTTCATCTCAACGAGAACTCTTGCAAATTTCAGTTTGTCCATCTCCCATGTTGCTCCATGGATTCTCAATGAGAACCCCCTAAAATTCTTACAATCTTGCATAGAATGCTTAGTTTCCAATACATCATATCTAGACTAGGGAGCTATATCCATATCGTTGAAACTGTTTTTTTAGAAAAGATAACTGATGTATTCCAATAAAACATCAATTATCAGAAAGTACTTATATGTACTTGGGCTAATGAACATTGTTTTAACCGTTTAGCCGATGAATGCCAACATTTTACCGGACAAAATCGATAAAAAATGACATATTACTCTTACTAATCAAGTCAAATTCGGATATTTGTTAAAATGAATCATGCGATTTGTTATACAATCAAAATGCTTCTATGTCTCAATCAAGCTACTTAATTGACTTTTCAAACTTAAACTGAACCGACTTTGATAATGAATGTATTTATTGTATGTTTTAAAAAAACTAAAAATATATAAAATGGTGAATCTACTATAGTATATTAATTCTAAATATAAATGAATATTTAAATTTAATTTAATTTAATTTTCAAAAATCAACTAATTAAATAGTTTTGATTTGAGACAAAGGTCTAGATTATACTATCAAATGCCAAATGGAATGTACAATAGTTAAGGGAAGTGACAAGCTAACAACCAAATGGGGAAAATTGGGTGGCAAAGGGAATCCTTAATAAAGATTAACAAAAATAGTCGGTGGGGTTAAGTTGGTAATTAATCAACTCGAATGAGGACAGGCTGGATATACATGGAGTAGTGCTGTTCAAGCATTCGGATTTAATTTAACTGCCCTAATCTTTTTCTATAGGTGCACCAGATCAGAAACCTTGTCGCATCGGATCGGGCCTAACTAGAGTCCACGCCATCATGTTCACGTAGAAAAAAATAGACAGCTTTGGGCCAAGGTCCAATTTCATAATGAAGCATTGGCCCACGCCAGCAAATATCTGAACCAAGGTGTAAAGCAAGTTGAGACTGTGAGAGTGAATCACCATTCACCATGTTAAACTCTGATTTAACTGATTCCATTATCCTAAGCTCCCAGCATAACCACCGACACAACATCATTTTCTTATTCAAACATTGAAAGCAATTATAGGTCCAAATGACAATAAATAGGCGAGACTATGCAATGACAATGCATTTTTTTTTTCCTTTTAGTAGAAGTTCGTGATGTACACGTATCAGTGTTTTGCCGTTTTAGATGGTCAATTTTGGAATATTCGACTAAATACACAAACTCCATCATATATCGTACCCTCTAACCTGTTGGTATTTTTGTTTTCAAAAAAAAAACTTGAAATCATTTTATGATTTCAAAACCAAATTAAAATTAGTTTTAAGTAAATTAAATTGAACTAAGTAACTTAATTGCAATTGATTTTTTTTTTAATTTAAAACCATCCAATGGATGGGAGAATTACATCACATACTGCATGTATATTGTGTTATTACTGCCTATGTTGTAATTCCAGCTCTTGTTATTTTGCTCTTGAATTTTTAGCATTTTCTGTTCTACTGCTCACTGAACAAAAAATGGCTCAAAACTTAGTTGTAATTATTATTTTTGAACATTAAATTTATGGCTCTAGCTAAGTTCCCTCCAAACACGCACATCACTGCAAAGTACCCAGCAGTCTTGGTAGTATCTCTAATGGACAAGTGACTCTTAAGCAATTCAAAACTCTGCTCTGTTTTTCCATAAAAAATGTGACTATAATAATGCTCCAGAAAGTATTAATATTTCTAACCAAAACTATGAACTTCATCAGAACTAGATTTCCACGGAATTCTACCAAAATGCCAAAATACAGAAATTTCTTTTTCAACAAGAGATAAAGGTACCGAGAACTATTCTAAGCTCACAAACTAAGAGAGCAACATGAAAGGCACATGCAGAGACTAGCTAGGTAATGATAGGCACATTGTCAAGGTGACCCTCATAATGCTAATGCACAAAACCACCACCAGGAACGGGAAGACATTAAATAAAAGCACAATGAAACAGAACAGACACCAAATGTTGCAAACTTTCTATTGCAAATGATAACAAGAACACAGGGCCAAAAAGCCAATCATACTTGATCAATCCCAAGAAACGCAAGACTGGACATTATGTACACAGACTCAAATGAAAAGTTGACAGTTGGGTGGAGAATTAACCCCTTGACTCCTTGAGCTCCTTGCAAGACATTACATCACATAAATATTCCATGGTTCAGCTACATCAGTTATGAATGCACTGATGGCATATCCTACAGAAAATAGAGCATCTTAAAACCAGGATGAAGGGATTTGCAACATCAAACTTAGTTTAATGTTTGATACTCCCATAATTCTGGAAATAAAATTTTAGTCAGCTGTCCAGCTCTGCTCCACTACTTCTCGCACCTTCCTGTTGTAATCACGCTTATTGTCACTAAACATCCGGGCAGCTTCAGAGTTTGCAGGAGAATTGGGGTTCGGGTCGCAAAGTAGTGACTGCAATTATAAGAAGGCAAGAAGTCATCACTGAATGAATTGTCTCGAATGGAAGGCAAGAACACATGATGTTAACAGGATTCACAGCTTCAACAGAATAGCGTAGACACTTCTATAATTCCTTAAATCTCCAGGCTTAAAACAGTCAAACAGGAACAAATTCAAATCCTTCAACGAATTGCATTCCTAAAGTGAAACCCCAAGAACAGACTCTACAGTAACAGTTGTTTTTTCTTCTTTACTAGGTTTCTTGTCAAAAAAATAACTTAACAGTATAATTTCACTTGGTTCATTGCAATTCAAATGCAGTCACAACATTATTAAAATAAATACTATCCAAGCAAATACTTCTTAACCCATGATTCTACAGTAACAGTTGTTTTTCCTCCTTTAGTTGGTTTCATGTCAAAAAAAATAAAAATTCACTTGGTTCATTGCAATTCACATGTAATCACAACATAATTAAAAACAATACTATCCAAACAAATACTTCTTAATCCATGATTCTACAGTAACAGTTGTTTTTTTTCCTTTACTTGGTTTCTTGTCAAAAAAAATAAATTATCACTTGGTTCATCGCAATTCACATGTAATCACAACATAATTAAAAACAATACTATCCAAGTAAATACTTTTTAACCCATGATTCTACAGTAACAGTTGTTTTTCTCCTTTACTTGGTTTCATGTCAAAAAAATATAAAAATCACTTGGTTCATCGCAATTTACATGTAATCACAACATAATTATAAACTATACCAGCAAATAATTCTTAGTCCACTAATCACAACTTCATATAATTTGACATTGAAAATTCTCTTACAAAATAACATTGAAAATTTTCTAATCCACTGTCTCAAAAGTTGGGGGGAAGAAGAGGGGAAAATAAACATACCTGGATTGATGTAAGTATAGCAGCTACATCATAAATAGGGCTCCACTGGTTTTGCAAAATATCCAAGCAAATACTTCCATCAGCATAAACTGGTCATCAAACAAAAGATCAGACAACTTTTTAACTTCTGTCCTTGAATAACTTTGGTACATAAAATGAGAAACCAAAACCAAAACAGATGTTTTGGATAACAATTATCATCTACTTACTGTTTGGGTGGAACATTCTTGAAATGAACCTCACAACTGGAGGCTTATTTGGGTAGTCCTCACTAAATTGCAGGGTCAATCTAAACGTACCTATAACAAAATAATAAACAATCAAACCAAATATGAAATACATTATACAAGTGAAGCAGGCTGGAAAAAAGAAAACCCAGCAAAATGCCTATGACAAGTCTGGGAAAAAAAAAAGTAAATAGAATACTGCATGACTATGCCTGGATAGTAAATTAGACTAAAAGTTAATGCATGAGAAAAATTGTTCACACCATCTTACAACATAGTATCATAGTAATAGAAGCACATCACATCTTACAAGATAGTACCATAGTAACAGAAGCACATTACATCTTACAAGATGTATCATAGTAACAGAAGCACATTACAGTCCTAAGCATGCAACAAGCAAATTCATTTGTAATAATAAAGTATAATTACACAAATTTTGAAGATAACTCAGTCATAGTAACGCACTGGATTCACCCATCCATTGATAAGGCAGGCATTGCATAAAGCACTGAACATAATGTACTAGCTGGTGAATGCTTTACAGTTTTTTACCAATTACTACTATAGCGTGTAATAGCAGAATATAACTCATGAAGCATATATATATTTAACACATTGCAGAGAATCAACTCTTACATACAACAAAGCAAAATTTGTATACAACAATACAACTAACAGCAGCTTAAAATTACTGCAGCATTAAACATAATGGTGCGAAGGAAGGTAACTTACCACCATCCCAAGGTGTGTCATCGGGGCTGCATATGAAAACAAAGAAGTTAGAGAATCCCCATAAAGCTAATGTGATCCAACCAAATTAGAAGACAGATATTAAAAGTTAAATTAAAGGTGCTATTCGAAGTTAAGGGAATAATACTCACCCAAATATAACAGCATTCCAAAGCATAATATTATTGTCATAAGGAGCACCGCTGATACCAGCAGGAGGGTCCTGCTGCAGCCGCTTGAAGTCCCTCATAAGTCTCTTCCTTGCTGGAGTTGACATCTTCCCTACTCAACTTCTGAGAAATCAAAGATAACCATACACCTTTAGCTATGTGGTACTCTAATCATAAATTGCATAATTGATAAACAGATTCTAACAAGCTCTTAAATAAAACCCTAGATCCATTTACTTCAGCAAATTCACGAGCAGTCTAACTTTTTCATCGATTCAGCCCAATCCAATAACACAGAAGATGTAAATCATTCTATCATTCCAGGTGAAGAAATTAAATTCATAGGAACGACTGGAATTGGACTCTGAAATCTCCACACAAATTAATTGTACAACTACTCATGAAAACATAATTACAACTACTCTTGCAATTAAATAAGAAAACCCTAGATCCATTCAATTGAGCAAATTCACAAGCAGCCTAACTTTTTCATAGATTCAGCCCAATCCACTAACACAGAAGATGTAAATCATTCTATCATTCCAGGTGAAGAAATTAAATTCATAGGAACGACTGGATTGGACTCTGAAATCTCCACACAAATAAATTGTACAACTACTCATAAAAACATAATTACAACTACTCTTGCAATTAAATAAGAAAACCCTAGATCCATTCTATTGAGCAAATTCACAAGCAGCATAACTTTTTCATCGAGTCAGCCCAATCCAACAACACATAAGATGTAAATCATTCTATAATTCCAGATGAAGAAACTAAATTCATAGCAACGACTGAAATTGGACATTGAAATCCCCACGCAAATTCCTTGTACAACTATTCTTGCACGTATATAAGAAAACAAAATTACATGACATATAAAAAGGAGAGATGGATGATCACCAGATGATGAAGATGCGGGGGGAAGAAGAGCGAATGATCGCCGGCGGCCGGCTTGGGGCTTAAGTTCAGTGTGTGCCTGTGTGAGAGAGTCCTTGTACTGAGGTGGATATTTTAGGTTGGCTTCTATTTTAAGCTGGACAAGGGCATCTTATAAGCATGTGTAGGGGGTGGCCAAAAATATCAAATATTAAATGCGTTGGATTCTATTTAACGAATTTATATGTGTAATTTTATGGATTGGGGTTTTCTAACTCCAAAACTAAAACCCAATATATGTATAATATGATAAATGATTTTGATTTACCTTACAATTTTGACAAATTTTCACAAAATACTTAGCTAAAAAACTCTTTTAGCATGTCCTGTTAAGGTCGAAATTAGTAGCAAATGTAGTAGGGCTCGAATCTTAACTATATTTTGGTAGCAATATTAGTAATATTTAAAAGATAGTTGAAATTTCGCGCCTTTTGTTTAAAATTTCGCGCGGCTTCAATTTTGGAAAAAATTTTGAAAGTCGTTTCTATTAACCCAATTTTAATTATTAATTTTTCCTTTTTTATTCAAGAAACAAAGTCGTTTCATTTAAATTTGAGATAACAATTTTTTTTGAAAAAGGTAGCAATTTAAAAGTGACGCCAACGGTCTGGTTTCATCGTTGCTTGTTAATGCCTGAATTTTTTGATAAATATTCCTAAAACCCTAAAATTTCATTAATTTCCTCCGGTAATCGACAACAAAACTCAATTTTGGTGACTGCAACCTCACTTACGGCGAATTAAATCACATTGCCGATGATGACCTAAATCTCACCGCCGACAATCGCAATTAAACCTCATCGATGGTGAACAAGGCAACCTGAATCTCACTGTTGACAAGCCAAACCTTTACGCCAATAATCCAATCCTGACTAACGTCAACTACAACTTCTTTGTCGATGGTCCAAACCCCATCACATGTAAGCGCAACCTCATCACAAATGGTGAACCAAATCCAAACCAAAATCAAATCAAAATAAAATTATAATTCAGTATCCCCCAAATTCCAAAACAATTTCAGTTCCATAATTGAAGATAAAAATCCAATTTAAAACACTCTCATGGAATCTGTGACCCAAATCAAAACCAAAACTAAAGTAAATCCAAATATATGAGCATGGTGAGAACCATTGATTAGAGCAATATTTCCACAATATGTAATCCCTCACTCACGTATGACCTTTTAGAGTGCAGGGTGGCTCAACCCTTGAGGATGTCCTTATATGGAGCGCGAATATAGATGGATGTACACAGTGAAGTAAGGTTATCACCTACAATGGCATAGCAAGGTTGGAACACCTTAGAAGGAAAAAACTTTGGGACAAACTATGGAACCTAAAAGGTTCCATATTAACTATCTTCCTCTGGAGAATGATGACCAAGGCTATACCAACATTAGTTAACACGAGGAAAAGGAATCTGGACAATCAATCACTATGCTCCAGGTGTGGACTGCGAACTACCTCTGTTTTGCAATTGCAGGGAATCCCAAAAATTATGGCATCATCCCCCTCCGAGATCCCAAATATCTAACTGGATGATTGTTAACTTTGAAGGATGGGTGAGAAACTGGTTTGAGAACGCAAGTGTCGAGGAAGACTGTAGAGTTCAGACTAGCAGTTTTCCTGCTTTGGGAGATTTGGAACCAAAGGAACAAGAAAAGGTTGGAAGATACTACCTTGTATCTAGAATAGAAGAGAAGTAATTCGTTTACGCTGGACCTAAGAGATGAACCCCAAGAGATTACTCTAATCAAGATAAATGGTTATTTTCACAAAAGAATACTATTGAGAACTGCTACTTGGACAAGCAGTAAGCATGGTAATAAAAATGATTCGATTTTTTCATACAACGATATGTTATAAGGAGCGGCTCGAGGTGTCCCCTTAGGCTTATGTTTGCTTACAAATTCGGCGGGATTAGTGGCGGCACTCAAAAATTCGCAGTTTCCGCCATGGGAGATAAAAAACATATTAGAGAGTATTCTGACACTACTGAAGAATTCTTACTCCTTTTCTAATAATATTATTAATAAAATTAGTAAAAATTACCTTTTTTTTAATTTATAACGCTAGTTTATTAAAAAAATAAATCCATATAATTCAGCATTTTCTCATTTTCAAAATACTATTAATAAACAATTTTTAAAAATCCCTATAAACTGCTTTAAAAAAAAAATCTTATTAGAACGTTCATTCCCCCCGGTGCTGGCGGCGATTTGCGGTTGAACCCTCAACGTGTTTCTCAATTTGCAGACAAATGCTTCCTTGAGTCTACGTGCACCGCCATAGTCAATTCTCTCAAACATGCGTGCATAAGCCATAAGCCCTAACTTAAACCCTACTCGCCCCTTTACAGAATGGGGTTTCAGTTTCTGAGCAGAGTACCTCATTTTATGCTAAGCGGCAGAGGGAGAGCCGGAGCTATATCATCCCCTGAAGTCTCCGTCAGCACTATCAGGAGATTGATTTTACCTTATCATCATCATCTGGGGTGGGATCAAAAAGCTTCCTTTTGCTCAAACTCTCCTCGCCACAGTCCAAGAGAAAGTCCAGTCATTGATTTAAACCAGTTCCCTTCTGACAACATTCGGAATTTCTCGATTATCGCCCACGTGGACCATGGGAAGTCAACGTTAGCTGATCGGCTGTTGGAGCTCACTGGCACCATCAAGAAAGGCCATGGCCAGCCTCAGTATCTGGATAAGTTGCAGGTACTCTTCCCCTGTTTGATGTTTAACTTTTCTTTTCTTTCAATATTAATGTTATTTTTCAGAACTGGACGTATTAGGCTAGGTGCCAATGTATCAGAATATGCACATGTTCAAAATGATTTTGGTTTGGACATATACTTAGGAGACCATTAGACACCCGGCGAACCACAAAACAAATTAAAGGGCCTGGACTTGAATAGACTAAACAGAAGGATATGATATACATTTGTTAAAATACGGTGGTAGGTGGATATTTTTCTATATAGCCAACCTGACATTGTGTGATAAAAGCTAGTTGTTGCTGCTGCGTTATTTGCCAAAATGCACACATGGCATTGTTGTGTCAAGAAAGTGATTTTCTGAATTTTTGATTTACTCACTCTACGGTAAATGCTTGCTCTTTATTTCTCGAGTACAAATTGAAAATATTGATTTCTTTTAATTGATTAACCTTAGGCTTGGGAGCATTGTTAGTTCCAAGGATTAGTTAGTTGTCAGCTTGAGATAGATACCAAGCTTCATGCTTTGCAGCTGACCTCCGCTGTCCACATTTGAGATTTTTGACTCAACTTTTATGTGAAAATCTGTGTGATCTAGGTAGAGAGAGAACGGGGGATTACTGTTAAAGCACAGACAGCAACAATGTTCCACAAGCACAACTTCCTTGGTGCAGACACAAACTTCTTACTGAATCTTATTGACACGCCTGGTCATGTGGATTTCAACTACGAGGTTTCCAGATCATTGGCAGCTTGCCAGGGTGCTCTTTTAGTGGTTGATGCCGTTCAAGGAGTACAAGCACAAACAGTTGCCAACTTCTATTTAGCTTTCGAATCTAACTTGACTATAATCCCAGTTATAAACAAGATTGATCAGCAGACTGCTGATCCTGATAGAATTAAAGCACAGTTGAAATCAATGTTTGATCTTGATGCAAGTGATGCACTTTTGACATCTGCGAAGACAGGGCAGGGTCTGGAGCATGTTCTTCCTGCTGTCATTGAGCGGATACCTCCTCCTCCTGGGAAAAGTAGTTCACCTTTACGTACGCTTCTGTTAGATTCTTATTATGACGAATACAAAGGAGTGATATGCCAGGTAGCAGTTGTTGATGGTTCCATAACCAAGGGTGATAAGATTACATCTGCTGCAACTGGTCGATCCTATGATATTTTGGACGTCGGTATCATGCATCCTGAACTCAGACCAACAGGAATCCTTTTAACTGGACAAGTTGGATATATAGTCACTGGCATGCGATCAACTAAAGAGGCTCGTGTTGGAGATACTCTCTTTCACTGTAAAAGCATTGTCGAACCCCTTCCAGGTACAATAGTTACCATTGAATATACTACTGTGTTTATTTTATTGACCTAAGGGCTAAATACTTGTTTCATTCAGTTATTTATATGCAAGTACCCTTCTATTCAGATTTAAATAGTGCATCAAGGACGGGTTACTTAGAGCTAGTGAAATTAACTGCAGTTTTAGCCTTTTTGTGTATGCTCCACTTAACCTTGTTCATTTTTCTGGACAAAATATACTCAATATCTTATAACAAAAAATATTTGATCTTCTCGACCTTTGGGTGTATTTGTGTTTGCTATTTATTCCCCAATTCTGCCTTCTGGCTGAGACGTATGCTTTGTTTTCTGACATTGCTAGGTTTCAAGTCAGCAAAGCATATGGTTTTTTCTGGCCTATATCCTGTTGATGGATCTGATTTTGAAGCTCTTAACAATGCCATTGAGAAATTGACATGTAATGATGCCAGTGTATCTGTTACAAAAGAGAGTAGCTCAGCACTTGGCATGGGATTTAGGTGGTGTACCTTCCTTCCTATATAAAGTTACAGTTTCCCTTAGGTTTGTATTTGCCCCCTTATACATTTTATTGGTTTGCCTATAGGTGTGGTTTCTTGGGTTTACTTCACATGGATGTTTTCCATGAAAGGCTTGAACAGGTATTGCTCAACTATTTTTATAACCTTCAGAAAATATGAGTAATTGCAAGTCATGATTAAATACGAATATGTAGTCTAGTTTCAACAATTTGTCTTTCTCCAGAAATTATTGCTTAAATCCTCTAAATGTGTAGTATATGAGTTTCAAATATGATCTGCACAGTTGTTACACCGTAGCTTGATCAATTCATTATTTTCATGTCATGTTTTGTGTGTAACAGGAACATGCAGCACACGTTATTTCAACAACTCCAACAGTACCCTATATCTTTGAGTACTCTGATGGAAGGCAAGTTAAAAGTGTTTTAAATGGAGCATTATCTATGTGTGTTTATCCTCTTTGATCACTCTTCTACCATCTTTCAGCAAAATGATAGTCCAGAATCCTGCTACACTGCCTTCGGATCCCAAACAGCGATTGGTAGGCTGCATGGAACCTACTGTGACTGCTACCATCATTATCCCTAGTGAGTAAGCTCTCATACTTTACACATCTAATTCTTTGCTCCCGGTAAAGTGCAAGTATTGTTCTTGTTCTCTTTGCTCATGTCAGCTGAACGTTTGCTTGGTTTCATTATATACTTTTACCTTCTTGTGGATTGTAGGTATGTTGGGTCTGTAATAACTCTCTGCTCTGAGAGAAGGGGGGAGCAGTTGGAGTACTCATTTATTGATAGGTAAAATCCTCATATTTGTTTTAGCTGCCATGCTTTTTTCTTTCTTTTTTGGATTTTACTTTCCACTATGAAACAAAGTTTTCAACTGCCCTTTAGTTTCATTCTTAAGTAAGTAATGATCCTCCAATTGTACGTGATGGTGCAGTCAACGTGCTTTTATGAAGTACCGATTACCTTTAAGAGAAATTGTTGTCGACTTTTACAATGAATTGAAGAGTATAACATCTGGGTATGCATCATTTGATTATGAGGAAGCAGAGTAAGTCTCTCTCTCTCTCTCATTATGTTTTTTTTCTCTCTCTCTCTCTCTCATTATGTTTTTTTTCTCTCTCTCTCTCTCTCATTATGTTTTTTAGTTTTGATTCTTTTATACATACTGATCAAAGTGGGTTTTATGAACAGTTACCAGGCCTCAGATTTGGTGAAACTTGATATTCTACTGAATGGACAATCAGTTGATGCTATGGCAACCATTGTCCACAGATCAAAGGCACCACGTATTGGACGCGAACTTGTTGAGAAGCTGAAGAAATTTATCGACAGGTCAGCTCATTAAAAAGCCTTATTAGTCTCCTCTGACATCACTGTTGTATGTCATAACCCCCTCAGTCTCTGATCTTATATCATCTGAATAGGCAAATGTTTGAGATAACAATACAGGCAGCCATTGGTACAAAGATTATTGCCAGGGAGACGTAAGTTCTTCGATTAATTTCTGTAATACACTTGCCCCCCAACCCACCACAACAAAAAACCCTCAGATTTTATTTTTATATGATTGAGCAATGCGTGATGTTGACCATTAAGATTACTTTATAGGCTTACAGCCATGAGAAAGAATGTTCTCGCCAAATGCTATGGTGGTGATGTTACTAGAAAGAGGAAGTTGTTGGAAAAACAGAAAGAAGGGAAGAAGCGAATGAAGCGTGTGGGCTCTGTTGATATCCCCCAAGAGGCTTTTCATGAGCTGATGAAGGTTTCTTGAGCAACTGGTTTTTATCATGTCACAGCGTTGATGTTTTACTGGCCTCCTTGCTAACACATACACAGCTGGTATGTGGAACCAGTTTGCTGTTTTCCATCTCTCACACCACCTAGGTTTTTTTATCCTGTTATACTTGCTGGGTTAGGAGGATTAGTTGAAAGCTAAGACATACTTCTTTCACTTGACTAGAGCCTATAGATTAGTAACATTTTTGTTAAAGTACGTAGGATTCTTGGTTTCCCCATTTACTCAAGAACACGTATCTAGCAAAATAATACATTCTTTTGTTATCATGTTGAGTTGTCTCTTCAACAGCTTTGATCTGAAGAGTGAATTCTTTTAGGTTTGAACATTTATAGAGTGTATATGCGTTTTTTGCTACCCATCTATACATCGGGTACTTTTCTGAATATAATACAAAGGATACATGCTGTCTGTAGACTTATAATCATGTCTGTGTACAAATAGTTCCATATGAAATCCTGAAAATGTTGATCAATCCAATAGCATTTGCTTGGTTTGATCAACATTTTCAGATGTAGTAACAGAGGCACCACCCATTGAGATAGAAAATGGTGTCTGAGGTTGTTGCTTGGAGAAATTCACACTTCCCGTTGTTGAAAATGGCATTTGATTTAGAAAGCTAGAGGCGCAGCCAGCCTGGTCATCCAATTTCAACTTTTTGTTCAACCCTTCTAATTTCTCACTGCTTCCTTGGGTTGTACTTCCACCACCAACCATTGTTGTGATGGCGGCAGCTATGGCTGACCGGAAATTAGGATCTGCGGCGATTGCTTTAGTTAAAGTCTCTGTCAGAGCCTGTTGAGAGGGAACTGGTGCAGCTTGGTAGTTCATCTGTGGAAAAGGTGACTGGTAAACATGCTCTTGAGCCCTTCCAGCAGGCTGTAAAGAGCTGTAGTTGAAGCTCCCGTTTGCCCAAACTGGAGCCATTGCCGATCTAGGGTTCGACTGAAACCCTCCACCGGTGGTGGAGAACAGGTTACCAAACTGGGTGGAAGATGTGGTGGATGTATTATTATTACTATTATTATCACTGGTGAGGTCTAGTGTGATGGTGGGAAAGGAAGTTGGGGAAGAAGTTGGCAAGTAATAAGGGCGGCTTCTCGAGTTATCAGGCACGTGATTGAGGCCGATGAGGGGATGAGGGGTTGATGAGGAAGAGCCCGATAAGAGCATGGAAGCGGCAGCAGAGGTGGTGGAGGCCATTGCAGTGGCGGCAAATGGAAGCGGGTGGTTGTGCGTGCCTTCGTAGGTGGTGATGAGTATGGATGTGTCCTGAGAACATCTCTGCACCTGCTTTCTCACCGGGCATGACGTGGCAACGGTGCAGCGGTAGTACGCCCGAGGGCAGGGGTTGCCCTTTGAGATCTTCTGCCCATATTTCCTCCACTGGCATCCATCACTCATCTACACAGTATTACAATCTTAACTAATCAGAATATCATTCACTATTTTGACTACATTTATTTAGGGTAAACAATACCATCACTAAACATTTTGCCTACATTTGTGAATTTCTTCTACCATTTTTTTAAGGATACACACGCTCGTTATAGGGCCAGACCTAGAATTTTTATTTTTTATTTTTAAAAAAAATTATGCTAGGTCGTAAACACCTTTGTTAATTAAAAAAAGGTAGGTCATACGGCATGTCATGAACAAGGGTATGTCTGCCCCTGCTTCAATATATCGAATCATTTTTTCTTTAATATAGGCTAGTCCGAGTTAATCTTATTCAATTTAGAAGTAAAACATTTTAACCATTTTTTTTTTTTGAAAACAAAACATCTTAACCATTAAACAAGTAGAATTGAACTTTTTCATGAAAACAATTGAAAAAAGTTGAAATATGAGCATTGTGGTTACCGTAGGCGTATCACATCTGGCTCTGACAGAAACTCTGGCTCTCTTCACACCAGTTTGTAGAAGATCATCATTATCCTTCCCATCCTTCAGTGGGCTTTTCTCCGGGCTTGGGACGTTATCCATGGAGCTGTAGTCCAGATCAAGCCCAAGTCCACCCTCCTTTTTCAATGGGCTTAATATTTCTTTAGCCTGCTTCTTGGGCTCAGCTACTGGGCTCCCTCTACCAAGGCAAAGTGACACCTCTAGCTGATCTGGTTCTTCATTCCCTTTGTCATCATGATCATCATCATCTTCTTCAATAAGTTGATTGTCAGTGCAAGCTATGGTTTCTGGAGCAACTGGTTGACAAATGCTTACAAAGCGCATCTGAAGGGTATTGTAGTCATTCTCTACCTTCTCCAACAACATCTTCAACCTCGAATTTTCTTCTCTCACTTTCTTCATTTCCTCTCGCGCCATTTCAACTTCATCTTCCTACATAATTAACAGAATCGCTATGTTTGGTGGCCTTATAGGAAGTTGACAAAGAAGAAGGAGAAATTTTTGATATCAATCCATTTCGATCTTAAACATATATAGTTCTGATATATACAATATTAAACCGATCAACCTAATTTTATCATTTTGGATTAATTTGGATGGTAAACTTTTCATAGAAAGGCATAATGATTCACGAACGTGTATAAATATATTCAAGAAAATGCTTTATTTCAAATTTCAAATGTCAATTTTGTAAATTCATTCATGTAAATAAGCTGAAGTGTTTGTTTAGTTACCTTGAAAGCTTCTTTGCAGTCATCGGCGTGCATGCCGGAAACCTTTTCCGGTGGGTTGAGCTTGTCTGCCATGGCTTCCGATAGAGGGAGATGCCGACAATAATGATCTCAGTATAACCACTTCTGTTTCTTTATGGTCTTCCTTCTCCAATATGTAATGAAGCCAGCTTTCTATAAAAATAAAAAAATCATTAAAAATTCTTCTAAATTAGCTCATTGGTTTGAAACCACTGCCCAATATATTTAATTTTATGTACCGTCTTAAATCCATGTTCGTCGTTTTTCCAAAAAAAAAAACAAACTAAAAATGTCAACTTCCAGGTAATTTTGTTTGATATTTAAATAGCCACTCGTAATTATTAATGTCATAGATTGCAAATTATATCCACTCGTAATCAAGGAAAGAGTTGAAAATTTTATTTTTTTAAAGTAATAAATGTGGATTGAAATGAAGAATTCAACTTCAACGTTCCTGACTGACATATGACCTAGTATGCACATTGTAACAAACATTTTTAATTGTAATTAAATTAAATAGTTGGAACGTGAACTACGGTAGTCAGCAGATTATAGTAATCACAGTTTGTGATATTAATAATGATTATGATGCGCTAATTAATTGCAGATTATCTTCTCACCGATCCTTCTTGGTCATTGCTGTCGTAACAAATTTATTTATTTACACCATTATGGCCTCGTTTGGCATTCAGCTGTTAGCTGTTAGCTGTTAGCTGATTCCACCAGCTGTTAGCTGTTAGCGGATTTAATTAGCTGTTTTGACTAGCGTTTTGACTAGCGGTTTGTATATGAGTGTTTGGTAAATAACAATTAGCTGTTAGCTGTTTTATTGTGTTAAATGACTAAAATAGACATTATTACAATTCATTATATATATTTTTATTTTGTATTTGTTACTTGTTTTGAAGTATTGAAAAATATTTTTATTACTATATGTTTGTTTTTTTTTTTTATGTTATTTGAAAATTGAAAATTATTCATTATTAATGTTTATACCTATATTTGTTTAAAATTTATTTTTAGATTAAACATGAATGTGTGGCCCCTTTAATTTTATTTATTTATGTGAGGTTTATTATTTTTTATACTCTTGCATAAATTTTTTATTTATTTATTGAGGTTTTTAAATAAATACAAAATTAATGTTTTGTACGGTTGCCTTCGTACAAAAAGTCACGTAGATAAAAAATATTGAGGTTTTGATGAAATAAAGAAAAAGGAAATTCTTGAGAAATAGGGATAAAAAAGATATTTTGTAATATTTTTTTAATGAAGTTTTTGTAAACGCTGCTCTTTTCAGCGTTTCAGAAACGAGAGGTTTCACCAAAACAGCTACGTAGAAAAAGCTATTCACCAAACACAGTAACTAGCTGTTTGACTAATCAACTATCCATATTTAGATGAAAAAGCTAAACGCTCTTCAAACCTCTCGATACCAAACGGGACCTATGTCATGGTTATTTTCTTTCATTTTAGTCAAAAAATGGATTTTCAATTATTATTAATATCACCGAATTGAGTTATTAAAATGTTGAAGCTGTACAACGTTGAAATTTGAGCCATTTAACGTTACTTTTTCCTCTTCTTTTTGACACATTGTATTATTAGTATTAACTTTAATTTTGGAAAATGATACGTAAATTTAAAAATAAACATAAATAGAGTAATTGCATATTTTTTATTTGGTTGTACAATATAATTTGATTGTTCTACTGTTGTACCTGCTCCTTTAGCAGCAAGATTCTTATGACTAGTATCAATTAAGCTATACTACTATCATGGAAGTCATTACTTCCGCCGAGTACGACTAGTCGTTATGGCAGAAATTTTGCATTGCCGCAATTGTTTGGCGTGATTTATAACGCCTTTTAAACGAAAGCCTCCAAAAGACGTTGTTTTGGTGAATTGTGCAACATAAATTAAAATTTTGAATTAAAAAGGATAAATATATTTTTAATCGGGTAAAATTTTACCCTTTTATAAATGAGTTATGGTCTAATATCTTGTTAGAAACAAGATAATCTCATTTATAGTTAAAATTAAACTTTTTTTTCTAAATTATAATATTAGGATAAATATTTCAATAATAACTTTTAAATATACATCCTAAATATATCTATAGTTTAATATATAAACAAAACGCCGTGAACACGCGGTAAGTAGAGCGCCGTAAGGATTAGTCGTCCTGGCACTCGACTAACGCCGCACCTTAAAAGTGCGCCGTGACTTCCTTGACTGCTATGCAATAGATTGCAAGAATTAGCTATGATACAATATTCAAGCATAGATTGTGTGTGATCTTCTCACTATATATATTGCCCGATTTAAAATTGTTTTAAGTGATTTGGCTTTTCTGTAAACCAGTTTAATTTAGTAAAGTTTGGTTCAACAAAAATGTAATTGGTGAAATTTATGTTGATTCATTCTTTTCTTTTTTCCTTCAATATATTAGTTTTAGTTCAGTTCAGTCTAGTTTAACTCAATCTAGTTCAGTTCAATTTAGCAAAAATACTTTCTACCAAAAAGGGCCTGATTAACTCTTAGAAAATAGAAGCATACGTTACTTTAAAAAATGTTTTGTGTGATTAATTTTTATTTTTGAAAATTATGAGTTTCTTCAAATGCAAGAGAGGAGTAGATAGTAGGAATAATAGGAAACCTGCTCAAGTCTAGGTGACAGCGACCTAAAATATGCTTATGTTTATAAATTATAATTAGAAAATACTAATCAGTTCCCCTCAAAAAATAAAAATAAATCAGTAACCAGTATAACGGAACGGAGGTAACGCTCATCCATTTGCAGTTTCGGTCAAACTATGCCATTTTGGATTGACTAAAGGAGCCAATCGTTGCTTTTACTTAATTGGAAATCTGGTGAAAGGTAACGGGTTGTCGTATGGCATTGGCATTGTATAAAACTTCCTCTCGGTTAGTAGTCCTCCGTTCATTTTATGTTGGCACTCATACTCTTGACATTAAGATTAATAAAATGTCTTTTGAATGGTTGATAATTGATATTGAAGGATGAAAAGAAAAAGTGGATTGTGTGGTGAAAAATAACGTAAAACTTGCTATTTATAGAAGGTGCCAACATAAAAAGAACAACCAATGATGGTAAGTGAGCCAATATTGGGCAAACGGAGGGAGTAGGAATTTAGGACTTGTTGCTGGTAAGGTCCGGTTTATGACATTTCTAGTTTTCTACAATTCTATTCTAAATGTTTCAGTAAATATTACTCGTATAAGATGACCTAAAGATATAAACCATTTTTGTGGTAATTTTTTTCCATCTTTTGAAAATAGTGGTACTCATTTTATTTAAAGAGAGCGAAATAGTGGTAAGGTCCCTTTACGTAGAGGTGTAAATTAATTGAACTGTTTCGTGAACAACTCGCGAAGAACTCGGTCAAAATTCGTTTTCGAACTCGGTTTGACCAGTTCGAGTTCGAACTCGAGTTCGTTCGTGTATATACGAGTTTGAACTCGACCTCATAAGAGTCAAATCGATAGAATCCTCGAGCAGCAAGTGATATGTATATGCTAATAAATTATTGTTTTTGGCTCTAGGCCATACATTGTTCTATGTATATGCTAATAAGTTTAAAGTGAACTAAATAATTTCATTTTTTTCAAAAAAATAAATTTTTTCCATTGTTTTGTCCCCCAATCCTATTCATCAAAAAGAAATGAGACAGTGAATCACCTTATTTAATTCAAATTCTCTTTTAATATGTAGAACCAAACATTTGAGATACTTTCCATAATAAATCATGAAACTCAAATGAAATACGATGGCTTGATCACACCTCCACATGACTGCTTCCGTATTAGCCAACATTTTAAAGGCAAAAAATCCTAATTAATTACTAGTATTTGGTTGTCTACTACCATAAATTTAGTTTAAACCGTAGAAATTAGAGTGTAAATTAACGACCCAAAGAGAGATGGCCCTACTGATGCAAGTTACCAAGTTAGGATAATGTTTTGTGATGAATTGATTAAGGCCAAATTGGATTTTACTGTGTTGATTAAGGTCATTCTGATTGAGACCATTTCTGTAGTAAATAGGTATCTCTATGATCAGACGTGGGATAAGTCGTTTTCCCATATGAAAACAAAAACATATTTACGATTAAGAACACATTAGTTGACGATTAGCTAAATATCCCATTCAAATTTCAAATCACTCCATACTGATCTTCATTTCCCATTGACTAGATGTTCTTATACAGGAAATATAGAAGAAGTTTAGAGGTTTAATTAAATGAAATCCATGGATTGAAATTGAGTAGGAAACAAAATAAATGGATGGATTTGAAAGGAGTGTGACATAAGAGCATCTCCAATGCAAAGAACCTCATCCATGTTTATAAGAGCCACTTGGTGAATTTTTATTGAGATTGTCTATAACATGGATAAAAAGACATTGAAAATGAAAATTTGTTCTCCAATGCAAGCATCATGAATCAATCTTCATCATGATATATTTGAAAAAAATTAATTGTTATTAATGCATTAAATGTTTATAGATGGTAAATTACATATTGAAAGCCTCAATATGGGCCTCTATTTTGAGAGAGTCTAATTAAGGGTGTCAATAATTAATGTTGACACAAACTATGATTAAAGGTTTCAAAAAAAGTTGCATTGGAGATTGTTTTTTGAGGGTTTCTTAGCTACAATGGTAAGCTACAACATCATGTAGCTGGACCAATTTTCAAGCTAATGAGTTGGCAAGCTACATGCAACTACAATGGTAAGATACAACAAATAATAGCTTGTATTAATGAGATAAAATAGCAAACGGTCATGCATAACTCTAATTGTTACTAAAATATATTGAATTAATTGTGTGGGATCCACCAAATTAACCTCAAGCTAGTAGTTTGGTAGAGCTACATAGTTTGAGAAAGCTACATGATGTGGCATGCAACAATGGTAAGCTACTAGCTACATATTTTACAAAAATTGCCAAGCAACTCAAAACACAACCATTGTGGATGCTCTAATATGACATGGCTAATGAAGTTTTCCTATTTGATGTTTGCATTGGAGATGCTCTAAAAGGGAAAATAGTGACTATAAAGGAAATCATCAGAAAAATAAGTAAAGGATATGGAGAAAAATAGGTAAATACTCAATTGTCATTTTTGTTACGAAAAACACGATTTCATAAGTTTCGACATCATTATAAACATTTATATTATTACATTATTTAGAATCATGTTCAAATAAACTACCACTAATACATGGACAATGTGTTAATGTCGTCTTTAATTGCGACATATATTAGTCATGGATTAGGCAGTGGTTCTATATCAAGAGATGATGGTCAACTATTGCAGTACTGAATTAGAATTTATCTCCACCTTTGAATTTTAATCAACGATCCTGAATTATGTGACTGAAGATTTAGTCACGGGACTGTAATATTTCCCAAATAATAATTTAATAACTTAGATATTATAGATTTTAAAATTACGATTCAACTATACGATTATACAGTAACCCCTTTAGAATATTCAAATACTCAATTTCGTAATATTAAGAGCTTACAATTTTTAGTGTGAATACCACTAATTAAAAGTTGAAAAAAATGAAGCCTCGGTTAAAGTCTTCATAGAAGTAAGATTGCATGGCCAATTGTATCATCATTAGTAAAATTATTGGTCAATTAGAAGATGGGAATTTGCATACGATATTACGGTCTTCTCGCGGATCATTACATAAATTTTGGACGTTTGCATACATTTTACTCATGAATAAAGTTTAGCAGTTTCCTTTTTCATTTCACAAAAACAAAAACAAAAAGTTTAGCAGTTTTTTTTTGTTTGGATCTTATTGTTTTTAGCGGGATAAATAAGTCATAATAATACGCAGCTCAAAGAATGTCTCCGTTGAACGGCTGTTTTGATGGAAGTTTTGTTCCGTTATGGACCTACCAAAAAGCAAGAAAATTTGCCCACGACTTTGGAAAATCACCCCGTTTTCTTCACACGGAGCTATTGGAAAATTACTATTTTGAGCTACTCCGTTCTGAACAAATCTGCAACTCGAGGATTCAGCATTAACAGCAAAAAATCTTACCCAAACTAGTATCAAACATGTATCAGTACAACTCCACTTTTTACCCAAACGCATGTAACTTTTTACTGAATCTGGAGTTCTGGACCAACAGGCGGTAGTTATTCAACGGTAACAACAGGAGCAAGATAAACGCACGTGCGTTAATCATGTTTCTGTAGAGTGTATGTAGAGTATGTACCAAATCCCAGATAAGGGAAAAAGTTGTACTAGGTTGTTGTAGTACTAGTACACATCAGAGAATAGAGAAGGGAGTCTGTCGCATTCGTGAGTTATCACTGTCGGTCCCTAATCCCCCCATAAATCCCCTTTTCTCATGCTTTTCTGCAATGACCACCCCTATCGGAAGTCGTTCCTTTTCTGACATACCCGAGAATGCATGTCAGAAAAGGAACCGTCCCGAACAGATAACTGGGCTCATCTCAGCTTCAAAGCGCGTAAAACTCGCAAGGAAAACACAGAGTTACACAAAAGCACCAGTTTTTGCCATATGCAAGGCTGGATAATCAGATAGAGAAGAAAAGCAAGCACAATTGAAACCAATCTACCAAATGTAAGCCATTTATGTAGCCATCAACCTCATCTTTTTCATCTTTTATTAATTGTACCCAGAGTCAACAATTAACACAGTCGAAATGCTAAGGTTAAGGTTCATAACATAAACATGACACTACTATAGCTATAGATGACGATGAGCTTCCCAGTCCCTATCCTTCAGGCAGCCCTCTGGCAGATAACAGGATGTTTCTGCTCCTTAAATTCTATGTACAACAGCAAATGTTGTTTCAGAAAAAAACAGCCACCGGAAGAAAATGACTGGGGACTACATTAAACCATATCATAACAAGTTACTATGTATCGACCTCCTCCATGTGTAAGATAAGCCTGGTCTTGAATGGGAGCAAACCTAAGATTTCTCGACTATCTTGGGACCATTGTACAAAGCTCCAACCATAGTCACTTCCCTAGGCCTCTCTATCTCTTCAAGCCATGCATATCCATCTCTCTCCTCCTCGCTCACTGTCAGTTCCTTCACTGTTTTAACGGAATAAGATGAGAGCATAAATTTAACCTATTTTCATCATGCCTATCTTACTTTATAGGAACATGAAGTATTCAAGCACAAAAGCATTGAATCTTACTTGTGAATTTGGAGAATGGAGAGTCAAGATAGTACTGGCAATGGCGACCTGCAGGATCGGAGTATGGTGGCCCCAGCACATCAAGAACAGCACATGGAGTATTTGCAGTGAAGCAGTGCATGTTCCCACCATCGGCAGGGAACAGAATGTTGGTGCTGCATGGAGCTGTGAAATTGGAATTGACCTTAACTTTCGCCAGCATTGCATCTCCAGAACAGCCTGCAAAATGGCGGTTCAGATTTGCTTGTTAGATTCAGGGCTTACGTCATATATCCGTTATTCGACACATGCTTGAAAAATCATAAATTGTGCCGAATCAGTTAGGGCATCACATCAGAAATTGCCACCCGAGGCACAATCACATTATTAATGACAGTCGAAGACAAGAGTTAACCTTTTTTCATTCATTTCTTTTCCAAAAACTCGAAATCCTTATCAGTTCCAAAAATGTTCCACAAGAAACCAGACAATGCATGATATCAACAAAAGCCTACATCCAGTCTCAAAGAGAGCATACCATCAGAGGGATCCGCAATCAAAGGCAAGCCAGTTGCGGCATCCTCAACCCAGTCATATGATTTGATGTGCAAGGTTCCGAACAAAAGCTTGCTGAAAACTGTCATCTCAGGATGGTTATGCAAAGGAATGACACCAGTTGGCGGCAAACAGAAAATCCCAATCTGCAAAGTTCCATGTATACATACACACATCAGATTTGTAAACCCGAAACCCTCAGAGTATACAACATCAAAGAACAGGATCAAAACATACCGAGAAGCGATCACACTCATAAATGTGCAGATAAGTGATCCTAGGATGGCCCTCGCCCTTTGTTGCCTTAAAAAATGGCATATCTGGGCTAACCCCTACATCCATTCCAGTCACAGTATCTGCACGTGGGCAAAAGATACAAATAAGGAAACTGTCATTCTCTCAAGCTACAATACCACAGCTAAAAGAAGGAATTTTTCAGACAACATCAACATCCTAGAACAACCCTCAAATCTACGCACCTAATTAATCACAGCAACAAAACATCTGACAACATAATAATGCATCATCACGTGGTTTCTAGAAATCAAAATTCAAATCATTCATACTGCTCAGAAGTCAGATATTGCAAAATAAAATAAAAAACCCCAATCAGCAAGACCGTATTTACCAACCTAGTACGGATTTGAGCAGCTCGATCTTATCAGCGGCCGGTATTACGCCGGGGCCGCAGTCAGCGAAAACCTCCCGGCAGGTCTGATAGAGCCGCTGAACCGCGCCCTCCGGCGCCGGCTTCTTCTTCTGGCGGCGGTGCTTCCTGCCGTCGGCGTAGACCTTCCCGCGAGGCTTGCTGGCATTGCGCTCCACCCCCATGTGCATAAGTCGAGAGGAAGTTGCAGAGAGGAAACTATGGGCACGGATTCAAGCCCCGATCGTGTTCGCGTTTATGTAGCGGCCGAAGAAGGGTCTAGATGGGAGGAGAGGGGCAAGTAAATGAACAGTGAATGCGGATTAGGAAGAGGTTGCTGGTTGGTTTCCGGATGAAAAGTGGAGGCGGGTTTAAATGAGGAGGGTAAACATATCTTTGGTGTTGTCATGGTGGGAGAGATGGCAAAACCGTGGGCAAGATTTCCCATTCCAGTGGGCTGTTCAAACAAGCGGAATTCTATTCTTTTATACTTTTTTTTCCTTTCCCACGCTTGAGGGGATCTTCTCATCCTTGTTTTTTTTTTAAAAATTATTGCCTTGTTTTACTACTTTTCTTATCTTCTTGTTGCTAAAATTGTAACATCCTAGGCTAGGTCACTTTGGGAAATGCAAATTGGTGGTTTGTTGGTTTATTGAATGCTTGACTTTGTAATTAGATTGTATTTGTGGATTGTTCCGTATAAATGTAAAACGTTACGGGCTTATTGGCTGTTTGACTTTGTAAATTAGATTCGGTAAAATGATTGTATTGGTGGATTATTTAGTATAAATGTAAAACCGTGTAACAAAATAGGACTATAATGAGTTGAACGTTAGTTACCAAACAATATTATTTTGGTTTTTTTGACATTAATTGTTAAAGATTGTCTATATTTTGACATAATGGATAATACAAAAGTCAACATTCAGGTATAAAGTTGGTATCGAACGCACTTTGTAACATTCTGAACTAGGTCAATTTGGTAGATTAGTAATTTGTTTGACTTGGTTTGTTATTTGGTTTGTTGGTTTATTGACTGATTGACTTTGTAAATTAGATTCGGTGAAATTTTGTATACAAAGTCTTGGGTGAGACCGTCCTACCATAAGTTTATCGTAGGACGAATGATAGTTCATGTATTTAATAAATTTGTTCATATGTTTCACAGTTTTGTTTGTTATAAGCCGGGTTCATGTGTTTGACAGATTTGTTCTTGTGTTTCACAATTTTGTTTGTTATAATCTGTAACAATATGTAAATGAATTAACAAAGATGTGAAACACGTGAACAAATCCATTAAACACATGAACTATCATTCGTCCTACCATAAGCTTATGGTAGGACGGTCTCACCCAAGACCTTCTCCATTTTGTAATGGGAAATTGTTTTATATAAATGTAGAACGTTTTACAAAATAGGGTAGTAATGAGTTGGACATTTGTTGTCAAATAATCTTATTTTGACTTTTTTAACGTTAATTGTCAAAGATTATATTTTGCTCGACAGAAAGGAGAAAACAAAAATCAACACACATGTTACAACTACAAAATTAGTACTAATGCACTTTGTAACACATTTTGGGCTAGGTCAGTTTGCGAAATGTAAATTAGTGATTTGTTTATTTGGTTTCTTGTTTGTTTATTGGGTTTATTGACTGGTTGAGCGGTGGAGTGTTTTATATAAATGTATTTAGTATGACAAAATAGGATAGTAACAAGTTGAATGTTAGGTCTTGTTCTGCACATCTGAGTATTTTTCTGTTTAGATGAGTTCTGATAATTTTTTTCAGTTCATATATATGTTTTTTAGTTCAGTTAGTTCAAATAATTATTTTTTTCAGTTCAGATGAGTTCAATTCAATAAACTTAATTTTTTTTGATGAGTCAGGTCAATAAACTTATTTTATATTTTTTTCATTTCATTTTGGTTCTATTCAATATTGTATATCATAATAATTTAAATAATGCTAAAACATTTTCGTGATTATACTATCATGCCTCTTAGGTCCTGTTCTCTTGAGCTTAATTGTCATATCAGTTCAATTCGGTCTAATTTAGTTTAGTAACATAGATTTAATGAAATTCAAGTTGATTTAGTCATACCGATTGTTATTTTCAACACATTAATTCCACTTCAATTTAGTTCAGTATATTTTAATATTAAATGACTTTATTATATATTGATTATAAATTTCAAATATATTAAAAATGATCATATTATTTCATTTCAATTAAATTTAGTTCAATTTAGTTGATCTAAATATTTTATTTTAGCTCAGTTTAGTATATTTGAATATTAAATGTATTATTTTATATTCATATTAATAATTTTCAAATCCATTGAAAATGATTATATTTATTTAAGTTCACTTTATCTATACATTTCAGTTCAACTCATTTCAGTATATTTTAACCAACTTAACCATATTTTAACGTTACTATTGTATACATTATGTTTCATTTTAATAGTATTCAAATTTGTTAAAATTGATTGTTTTTTGGTTAAGTATGTTTTTACTTCAGTTCGAATCAGTTAAGTTAAACATCTTTTTTTTCAATTTAGACAAGTTCAGATAATCTTTTTTAGTTTCTAATAATATTTTTTTAATTCAGATTAGTTCAGATAAGTTCTTTGTCAAACATTGTTCTTTTGGCTTTTTTTTACAATAATTGTCAAATATTATCTTTTCTTCGATAGAAGGGAGAAGACAAAAGTCAACATAAAGCTACAAAATTGGTACCAATTAAAAACATTTTATATTTAATATTTAGATATGGAGCGACCGTCTACATATGTAAACCAGAGACTAAATTATAAATAGAGTAATACATTAAAAACAAGGAAGGACCAATTTGCAATTTTTAAAAAGTTAAACAAATCACGCGCTACAGTACAATACCGCTACAGTCCCTTGCTACAGTAACATGTGATGTTTAACCCAAAAACATGAAGTTTGCTACAGTAACATGAGGGATTTAATCCAAAACCTGAAGTTTGCTACAGTAAAATGAGAGATTCAACCCAAAACTTGAATTTCGCCACATGATGGATTTAACCCAAAAGCTGAAGTGTGCTACAGTAACATGAAGAGTTTAACCCAAAACCTGAAGTTTGCTACAGTTAAATGAGGGATTTAACCCAAAACTTGAGTTTTGCTACATGAGTGTGATTTAACCCAAAAGTTGAAGTTTGCTACAGTAATATGAGGGATTTAACCCAAAAGCTCAAGTTTATTATAGTCACATGATGGATTTAACCTAAAACCTGAACTTGTAATTTAGAAATTAAACATCATGTATAACATAAAACACGGGGAATTTAAAACAAAACCTAAAAGATTTCTATTATCTAATAAACTGAACTTGTAACTCAAAAGGTGATCATTATAATATAAAACATGTGGAATTTAAATCAAAATATGTCACTTAAAACATTGAGGTTATAACCTAAAATATGAGGAGTTTAAAGCAAAACCTGAAAGATAGTTAATCATATAAAAATTGGTAGAGTATCAATCATCTAAAAACCTAAAAGATGTAGTTTATAAATTAAAACATGATCAATTTAAAACAAAATCTGAATTTTTTTTTTTTTAAATGGAATCAGTACTGTAGCAGTACCGTTCACATGTTACTGTTCACACACGAAATTACTGTAGCTAGCGCGTGAAATTTCTAAAAGTTTAAAAATTGTAAATATTAGACTATTTACAATTTAACCCGGTCTACATAGACGGTCGCTTCCAAGACTTTGCCAAAACATTATACTGAATAAGAAAATAGATGATGAGAATATTGCAGAAAATATATATTTTAATATATGTTAAACATTTACATTTTAAATAAAAATGTAATTCTTAAGTTGGGTGGTTTGGTATAATAGTTGGTTGTATCTGAGTTTGATAAAAGTTAAATATTTAGATGGAATGAAACTAATAAGTGCTAAATACTTGAATATGTTTACTTGATAAAACTTAAATAAGTGCGTAATACTGAATATATGTAGATGTTTTATAAAACATGAATAAGTGTTAAATAAAAAAGTATGTATAATTTAGGTAAAGAAAAGTAGATGTTCTTAATTTTTTATGATATGGGTAAGATTTTAGGCACAAGAAGTTGCTATCATACATTCATACGTATACGTGTGCGTGAAATTGAGAAGAATGCGCATGCTATCATGAAGAGTGTAGACTGAAAATTACTGAAAGTGATAATCTATGTACAGGTACAAAAATACTAAGTACAAATATATTTTAATTTGTAATTTACAATAATACCCTCCATATTAATTACTTCAATTTGTGTTGTACAAATCATTAATGTGTTGATTGTGTTCATATTAATCTGTGATGTACCAGCTTCGGTAGTCCAATACTACAAATTTGCCCTGTACATTCTACTACCGGCTAGGTAGTCTAAATAAATCAATAAATGTTTTTTTACAGTTCTTCCATTTCTCATTTTTCTTTCAAATTTATTTTTTGAGTACTTAAGAATAATTTGTACATACGAATATTGATTACTCACGAAATTTAATATACTTACAATTATTATTTTGCAGGGAGATATTACAATATAATTATTAGGATTTAAGGATTTTAAACCAATTCTTGGGTGAGGCAGCCTCACCCAAGAGGCAGGACCAAATTAACACTTTTTTTTGGTGAAATTCAATGAACTGACATAAATGTTTTGATGAATTGACATGTTTGATGAACTAGCACCGAGATTTGATGATGTACATCGAGGTTTGATGAGGTGGTAGTGAGTTATGATGAGGTGGTAGTGAGTTATGATGATGTGGCAGTAATGAAATTTTCCTTATTTGACCTTGCATCATGGGTGAGCCTGCCTCACAGGAGAATTCTCAGAATTTTAAATTTAATAAATTGTTATTATATTTATTTGATTTTTTTTATGATAGATTTTTTTGTTAAATTTTTATAGAGTTGGTCTCTTGGGTGACCGTCACTATATAGTGACCAGATTAAATTGCAAATATGATATAAGTTAAAAAAATACGGAGGGACCAATTTGCAATTTCAAAAAAATTTAAAAATCACACGCTACAGTACCGAGCCGCTACAGTGTCGAGTTGCTGCAGTACAACATAAAACATGAACACTTTAACTTAAAACATGAACATTTTAACTTGAAACATGAACATTTCTTGAAACATAAAACATGAACATTTTGACTTAAAACATGAACATTTTAACTTGAAATATAAAACATAAATATTTTAAATTAAAACATAAAACATGGATGAAACATGAACACTTTAACTTGAAACATGAACATTTGAACTTGAAACATTAAACATAAATATTTTAACTTAAAACATAAAACATGAACACTTTAACTTGAAACATAAAATATGAACATTTCTTGAAACGTAAAACATGAACAGTTTAACTTAAAACATGAATATTTTTTGAAACATGAACATTTTGATTTAAAACATGAACATGAACATTTTAACTTGAAATATAAAACATAAATATTTTAACTTAAAACATAAAACATGGACGTTTTAACGTGAAACATAAACATTTTAACTTGAAACATGAACATTTTAACTTGAAAAATAAAACATAAACATTTTAACTTAAAACATAAACATGGACGTTTTAACATGAAAGATGAACATTTTAACTTGAAACATAAAAGTACACTGTAGCAAAACACTATGCACGCGCGAAAACAGTGATTTTTTTAATTTTAAAAAATTGCAAATTGGTCCCTCATTGATTTTCTTCATTGCACTATTTATAATTTACTTCTATATTTGCAGTAAAGACCCTGGTCACTATATAGTGACGGTCACTCCCAAGACTTTTCCATTTTTATATGTTAACATCATTATATTTTTAATACCGTTTAATATTGCTTTGTTCAGTTTATCATTTTTTTTCAGTTAAGTATAATAGTATAAGGTTTTTGATAAAATTATCAAATATTATAATTCAATCATAAAAATACTTTGCAAATACATAACTAAACATGTAGTGAAAATGAAAGTATATAATTAAGAATAATAACTAATAATAATTTAACAATGATGTTTTAAAAATAATTAATTAAAAAGGAAAATGGTAGTTTACATGAAAACACTACTACCGATTCGGTGGTGTGCATTGTGCAGTAAGCACCGATACCGGTACTCGGACAGACAATTGTACAGACTACAATTTTCAAAATGTAATGTAATATTAATTTAGTAAGGTTAGTTTGGTAAATTTTTTATTAAAATATACCTATACATAGGATATGTGTACATGTATATAGTATTTGTGTTACTGAAATTGTCAAAGCATTTTGAATGAAGAGGATATTTCAAATGCAACATGCATGACACAAAAAACTAGTCAAAAGAAATTCGGTCATAATTTAAAAGGTTTGAAATTTATACATGGTACATTTAAAAGGTTTGAAATTTATGAAAGAATTGGTTAAATTCCTCAATAAATTCGCACAAAATTTTAATACTCTCTAGTCAGAATACTTGTAATTTAATTTAAACATTATAAAATATGATAAAATATTTGATAATAATACTCGTAGATGAAGCCAAATAATTATGCGTGGCCATTTAAACTTATCTGGTGTACGTGCGGGTATGTCACTGTTATGTGGGAGGGGTGAGGCATGGCAACATCTGGCCGTCCTCGTCAGTCGTCACGATTCGTCTCTCGAGAGATCTACAGGCTAAATGGATATACTTTGTTTAAATTATATTTTTGTAACATAGTATTCCATTTAGTTTGTTTGACAATCTGAATTTAATTGACATCACCTGGACCATGAAATCCCATCACATTGACTTTGTCAAAAATGACATTTCCATTACGCAATAAAAAAAATATTTCTTGGTTCCAGTCTTTTTAAGCTCTGTTTGGTATTACTTATTGGCCCTGTTTGCCAGAACTTATCTGTAGATCAGTTCAGTTCAGTTCAATTCAGTTCAGTTCAATTCAGTTCAATTCAGTTCAGTTCAGTTCAGTGAAATGTAATTTGATGAAACTCAGGTTAATTCAGTCATGCTGATTCCATTTTTCAATACATCAATTTTACTTCAGTTCAATTCAGTTCAGTTCAATTCAGTTCAGTACCATCAAGAAATAAGCTCTAGTAAACAGGGCCATTATCTACTTTACTTCAGAGTAAAGTAGTTTTTTGTGTTTGGTAAATTACTAAAAATCATCTTTTTATGAAAGCTGAAGCTATTTTTAGTACTCCCTCCGGACTTTATATAATGGTTTCGTTTGACCAAAAACAAATAGTGTCGTTAACTTTGACCATCAATAACTTTAGTTAAGAATATTAACTAAATCTAAAATGGAAAGTTGTTCGGTGATAGGATAAAACAATATGACGCCACTGGTTACGTATGTCATAGTCAGTTATTCACCATTTTAAATGAGTGTTGTTATACTATGCCATGTATTTTAACTATTATATAATTATATTTAAAAATAATATGATGTTGAAAAATAAAGAAATATATTTAGATTGTGTTTAATTTTCCGCAACTATAGAATAATTTTAGCTAAAAAAATAGAACAATACACTATTTCAAGGCGTGTTTCAGTAAAATACAGGGCTTGGTATTGCAGTTCAGTTCTAAATTCATGTCATGAGCGGTAGGGATTTTCTATTTGCTGTATTTGCAGGGTAAAATAAATACGTACATTAATATATATACAAGATTCGAAGATTTTTAAATTTTGGATGATAATGTTTTGAATCAATACAATTTTATATAAGAGAGAACTAAAAATACGGACCACTAAGTCGTAGTAAAATACAAGACTGGCTGCAAATTTTGAATTAGTTGTATCAAGTCAAGAAAGACAACACAACAATTTGACAAAACGTGTACGAAGCTGAAGCCATAAGCCCATAAGTCCATAACTAAAAAGGATTCCGGTTTCCATACTTGTTGATGAATCAGCAGTTTGGCTGTTTTCATTCCAGTTAAGTTCTAAAATATTGAACCATAACAAACTGAAAGTTGTTGTGAAAATCATCAACGAAACAAACTCCGTTGACAAGATTAATGGTATTTCAACAATAGTATTAGAGCAAGAAAGTTTGTATAGATGACCATACAAATCAGGCTGCCAACGCAGGTCTAATTGGCAAACTGGAATATACTACACTGTTACAAGATTTCTATGATAAATTCACCCTTATTTAAAACCATTTAATAAAAAAAAAAATCAATGAAATTTAATATACACCAGAAAATTGAAAAGCATGTTCTTTGAAACAATAAATCATAAGGAGTATACCAACTAGAAGATGAAAACAACGCTATCATGCACTCTGGACTTCTGGTTCTGAGCCACACATTCAGAGATCCACATTAAGTTCCTGATCTCCTGCTCTCTCAACCTCATGTATGCAAAGAACACGCCATAATGGAACTGCAATTCAAAACAAAACAACTCAAACTCCCGACGTCTAAGAGAATTACACAAAAAGTATAGGGTTACAGCTTTGGCTACTGACCTGTTGTTCGAATGCTAAGCAAAGTCGTTTCACCTCCTCTTCATAGAATGCCTTGTCTAGCATTTGGCTCTCCCCATAAGACAACTTGGCAAAGATAGCTTGATAAGGAGGATACTTTTCCACGACACCACGTACCTACAATTGTAGGATGTAAATAAGAATGCAACATTAAAGAACAAAGGCATAACATTCTTGGATACTCAAATGGACACTCAAGTAACAAAGGCAAAGAACACATTATTATAAGATAGGACCAGATAAACTTGAATGAAAATGGACACACAAGTAATTTTCACAAATGAAGAAGCTATGCTGATAAGCTATTGGAAGAAGAAACTTCTGACTACAGCAAAAGAGCATGTGATACCATATTCATAAACCACCTCCAGTGAAAATCATAAGCAATGACATTTTTTTTTTCGCTTGAAAATACGTGTTATTATGAATGTATCAACATTCTTACACAATAATTAATAAAAATTAATGATCAACGGCATTTTTTTTAAGCTCAAAATAACATTTTTTTTAATCCAAAGGTCTCATAACATTTTTTTTAAACTCTCAAATTGAGACATTTTGCAAGAAATTGAAGTGTTGGCAAATGGAAACTACCTGATCCATGTCTTCACAGATAGCCAGTTCCTCATGACCATAAGGGTACCTATTTAGTATTTCGAACAAGATAATCAGATGGGAAGAAAGGAGAAAGAGATGAAAACAAGATGAAATCCCGGGAGATGCTGTGTAGATAAAAAAAAACTTACAGCAAACCAAAATTAGAATATAGTTTCCGCCGATCTTCTCGGGTAAGCTCTGTGCCAATGCTAGATTACAAGAAAGAGCATAACAAAACAACATGAGTGTTTTCCCCCAGAAGCATAAGGAAGCTCATAATTATCAAGATAAGGAAATCTAAGCACACCTATTAATGGTTATATTGACTGCTCTGCGGTCAGCCTCAAAAGCAAGCAGATCCGTCATAATCTCGGCAGTTGCACCTCCAAGTTTCTGTTTAATATTTTTGAATTGGACACGAGATTAATCTTTCAAGATACAGAAGAATCATAAATTTGAAGCAATTGAATGAGCAAGAACCTGGCAACATTTGTAGAAATCTTCAAGGTAGGCCTTATAAAGAGTATTCCTCATTATCTCAATGTTCATGTCATCTAGGTCCTGAAAGATGACAGCCATCATTAGATAGCCGGCTGAGCAGCTAAAATGGGACATACTGATGGAGAATCATAGTTGTAAGAAAATATCTACATTCCCGCAATGCCAACAAATAGAGTGCAATTTTTATTGGAATGCATCAAAGAGATAAAAGCTATAAGAGACGGGAGCATGAGTTTCCATTATAAACTGTCTGTAACCAATATTTTCAAAAGCACTCTACTATGGAACTGCATCATAAGTGCAATTACTATTTCCCTGAAGTGAAGCCACAACACCAAAAGGTCCAAAAACAATGACCTACTCAGAAGGTTATGCATACAATTAAAGAATCACAAAGAGTAAGTATTCAGTACCTCAGAAGTAATACACTCGGAGAAGTATGGAGCCAGAGGCGTGTCAACAAGCACAAGTCTGTATAGCTCCCTCATATTCTGTGCCACGGCCAGAGTAGCAATGCTATGTATGAAAAAAACTCAAATGTCAATCCGCTCACAGCACAACAGGAATACAGGCTGAATCAAGACTTGTTACCTATCAAACATTCCCAAAGGATGACATTTCTCCAACAATTCCTGGACGTCTCTCTCGTGCAAGGTTCCGGTCACAATCAGGACAACATTGTCAATCATGTGACCATATCTAGACAGCAAAATTCCCAAAATAAAATTACTAGGCAGATGGAAACTATCATAAGTCGAAAAAAATGGAAACAAACATACGTGATATACTCCAAAAATGTGGCCAGTGGCTCTGTAGCTTGACTCAGCATGTGCTTATATTCATCAACCAATTTGAGAGTGCATTTCTCCACAATCGTAGTTGTATGCAAAGGCGACGGTTCTGCAGATTGAGCATGTTCACAACTGATCAACTAAATCCAGTTCCTAACAAGCATCAAAATCGAGCTGAATTGACTCTGGTAAGAAGAATACGGTACCGTTTTGGAGGTAAGGGCCGTACTCGGTGGCGGAGAGGTGCATCTTGATGTCGTCGAGGGTTTCGCACTGGCAGAGATTGTTGTAATCAGCGGCGGTGAGCAATCCAGATCGGTGGCCCCGGACGATGGCCTCCAGGTAGCCGCTGTGGATGTTGAACGTCATCGCTTCGAATCCGTACATTTTGATTCGTGGATCTGATGTGATCAGACAGCCAGCGATCGATCAGGATTGTGGCGGTAAATATTTTGTTTCTGGTGCCAGAGGTAGGAGACGAGCACGATCTCTGTTATCGCGTGGGACCTGTTTGAGTTTTAATCGAATTTGACTTTCAGATCCTTCACATTTTCTTTTTTTCGCATTTTATCGAGTATTTATTTTTTTTGATTCAGTGAAAATATAATTTGATAAAATTCAGACTAATTTAGCCATACTGGTATTTTAGTTCATTTCAATTCAGTTCGAGAAAAAAATTTTCCAGTAAACAAGGCCTAAAAATAACAAAGTAAGATCAAATTAGATTTTACCGAATACGGTGTATAAGTCAAGGGAGGTTCCGTGAAAATAAACTTTGGATGATACCAACTTTTTTGATTTTTGGGTAAACAACGTTGAGGTTGGGTTGAGATTGTGATGATATGGCAGTAGTAGTAAGCTTATGAACTTGTGGTTGTCGGAATTGAGTTTTGGATCGTTGGGTGGTGAAATTTGAGTCAACAACGTTGAAATTTTCGATCGTTTGCTTTAAGGTTAGGAACGTAAGCATTTATATTTAGCATGCTAGCGTTGAGGTTTAGATTGTCAAAAAGTGATAAGATTTAAGTCAGCGATGTTGGAGAATAGTTATAATAGACTATAACTTAAGCTTAGAAGGACTGAACTAAAATGAAGGTAGTTTAAACCAATTTGATCACTATTGATATGCAAGATAATAAACTGGAGGCAGTTTAAACTATTTGCAGTGTGTATAATACTTTACATGCAGAATCGATAGGTTGGTTACATTCATAACAATTACTAAACATCATCATCATCATCATCATCATCCTCATCCTCATCCTCATCCTCATCCTCATCAGTGTCACTGTCCGAATGCGGACCCCAAAACTTGGTCTTGGAAGAGGGCAAGTTGGACGGAGATGAAACAAGCTGAGCAGCATGCCTGAAGTCCATATAACGTAAGAAATCACTACAGGCAATAGCAATTAAACCACCCTTCATCGCCACCGCTGAACAACCAAGTGGATACTCCGGATTACACGCCAACGAATTACTTAAAGCTCCGGTTTGAGCTTCCCAAACTTTCACATTATCGTCATCTGGTCCACCTGTAACTACCTTATACGCATCCATGTGTAAGTTTTTGACTGGGCCAGCATGTCCATCCAGCACCGTGATTGGTTCAGAATTTCTCCTCGTATCCCAAAGTGTTGCACTACAATGGTTTCGGCGTCAGTAATCACCACAGAACAACAAGCTGACAGGCACACTATGAATGAGTTTAATTACCTGCGGGTTCCACCTGTGCATAACAAGTGTTTGGATGGCAGTGTATCAAATGAATGTAACCCTGTCTGGTGTGTTACTCGGGATACTTCACGCATTGTCCTCAAGTCGGTTGTGTATATCGAGGATCCAGCAGCAACATAGACCAATGATTCATGGCATTTCATGCCCACAGGAGCGCCTTGATAGGAGCTCATTCCCACACAGCAAGAAGAACGAAGAGAGGAGGAAGTTGCTGTGTCCCATACTCTCATCTGTTTTCATGCCGAAGGGTATGCGATTAGCACAGTAAAAACAAATCGTCAGAACTTAAAAGTTTAGCAATACCATCAACAAAGAACATTAAGAGAGGAAAACAGAAATGAGAATCTTATTTTAAGGATGAGAGTACCTTGGAATCCTTTGACATGCTTATCAAAAGAGATGAGTTGTGCCTGGAGATAAAAAAAATAAAAATAAAAACTAAGTTAGCTGAATAGTTAAAAATGTCCGGTGGAACAACATATGATATGCATCTCATGAATAATTAAACTATGCAAGGTGAAGATGGCTCCTGTGGGGAAAAAAAGGAGAAGATAGTAATATTCATTCTTGTCGCAAACAACACAACCTACATAAAGTTTATGAAACATTCCATTTTCAACCAACGATGCACTACCATGGAAATCACTATTTGGACCTCTATCATAGCAGACAAGATCAATGTATTGAACTCATATATTTTCCATAAACGGCATCATACTCACCCAGCCACTGCCATATGAGTGACAGGTTTCTGATGCCCATGTAGGGTACTCCTATGTGCATGTTGGCCTTGTTTTCCTTTCATGTTAATAGACCATAGGCGAACAGTGCCATCAGCTCCTCCACTAGCAAATAGCTTGGCATTGCCATCACCTAGCAATTTATCTGAAAGGGTAGTCACTTCGCAGCTATGCCCTCTAAAACATTTGTTGCAAGAACCCTGCAACAAAGATAACCTTCATAAATCAGTGAATTTTTTTTCCAGAATAAGATATAAAACATATGACAAGGCACAACATATGTTAACTCCTGGGTCCTGGCAATGGCTGAATATTGCCTAAACTTTATACTTTCACCTGTTATTGCAATACTACAACAATAGCAAGAAAATTGACATATCTACATTAGTGTGCATTAGAGTCATCAAAGTTCAATATACACGATCTCCTTGCATCATAAAGAACGCAATTTGGGTTGAAGGAATTTTGAACTAAACCTTTGAATAAAGACGAATTGTATGATCACAGCTTGAGGTTACTAAGACAGTACTACCATTTTGCACATTATCTTGTGGCTCATGCGTGTCATTCAAAGAAAACAATCTGCAAATACATAAAATTTCACAAGAAATGATTAATGAGAAACAATCACGCGTGGCTGAGTTTTTATATAGCCCAGAGAAACAAAGTACAAGAACGTTAAAAGATGAAAAAATTATATGGTAAACACCTTTTTTAAGCCTTCTGTAATCTAAATTTGTATTTTGAATCACGTAAATCATGAGATGAAAAGACAACACCAGCTAAAGGGGGACACAATTATACAATTTGAAACTAAAGAGAAGAAACAGTAACAGTATAATGAATAGTCGACATTTAGTTTCGGGGGACCATCAACGTAGGCTTGTGCTGGGAGAAAAAGAAAACCTTAAAGAAGGATGTTTAATGTTAAAAACACGGGAAGAATAAAAAAAACTTGAGCTTCTCGATTGACTCAGGTATTAGAGACGTACTAATTTAACTTTCAATAACTGATTAATCCTAAAGTTTGAGAACTGAATTACAATACTAGACTTATGCCAGAGCTAACAGCAATGTGGAATCAAAAGAGATGCCTAGTAACATTTTCAGCTAATTTGACTAAGATGAATACAATCACTGACACAATTATCACATGGTGAAATGATACAACAAATTCTAGGAGATTAAAAAGGAAAGAATATAACCTCATGCAAGTTATTCTAGCCCGGTGATCATCGCACAACAAGATGGAATCACATCCACCATTATAACATCCCACCAACATCTTTATCTTGGATCCCTACACCAGACAATCAGGGAACAATGTCAGAATGGAAAAACCATAGGTAACTCATTTAGAACCACAGTGGACAGACATACATATAAATATGAAAAAAATCCTCCATTTGATCACTATAATAGCTTAGTGCCACAAAGGAGAATGTTTGGACTCCCTCTTCTCATTATAATTGTTTCTTCTACTATAATGGAGTCAAAATTGCTTACTTTTGACCATTGAATTCTATAACAATAAGAATATTATCACAGCATGAAGCATCTTATTAGTTTCGTAGTTGTAATGTATCTCCTTGAAAATGTATGACAGGATGGAGTATAGCAGAATCAGTAAAGTTTATAGCTAAACTTTGAACTCCTCAAAAACTGAAAGAATCCATCTTTGTTGATTAAATACCTGAGAAAGTACTATATCATCTCCGTGCAAAAGAAGGTGGTCGTTGGGATTCAGATGGCAATCAAATTTTGTAATCAAAGGGTCTTTGAACTTCAACTGCATCGAGGAAGTATGCCTGGACAAGTATGAATTCCTGATACTCGATTCTTGCGAAAATACATCAGGTATCGGCCAAGACCATCTCGTTCTGCGAAATTCAGAATCAAAAACACAGTTTTTTGGGGGGAATTAAAGTAATTAAGCTGATACCCGGGGGATGAGAATGTGGAACGAACCTGTAGAAAGATTTCCAGACGGAATCGGAGTAAGCAATGGTCTTGAGGAATTTACTGGACATGGCCATGTTGGAGATGTCGTGAACGGTGAGATATCTGGCCGCGTGAGCTATTGAGTCTGTGTCCAAGTCCGTTAAGATAGTGGCCGGATTATCACCGGACGGCGGCAACGGCCCCGCCATCTTTCTTCCTTCTGGTGGGCTTCAGCTACGTGTTTGATGTTTCTCACTGATTTTCTTCAGTTCAGTTTTTCCAGCTTTCTATATTACATCAACCTCCCTGAAATTTGGTAATGTGAAGAATTTGCCTGCTTATTTTGGGAGTTTCGCTTATTTTGTCATGACCTTGGTAATATGGGGTGATTTTTAGTGGTCAAATTATTATTTTTAACGATATTATTAGAAATGAAATATATATTATGATATGAATCCAATTTATGTACAATTTAATGTTACCAAAGCACCAACCAAATAAATGCTTCAAGCCTTTTTTTTTTTGAAATATTAATTTAAATAATTTGGGATAATATTTGTATAATTGTATTTTTATACTCAAATTTGACCAATTATTATTATTATTATTTTTTTTGAAAAATGACCAATTATTATATGGTATCTCATGAATACCATTATATGTATCTATACTAAATGAGTAAATGTGTACCTTTGTACATTTATTTATATATATGTATTATGCACCGGCGGAACTAGGGAGGGGCCCAGGCCCCTCCCAACAAATTAAAAATTGTTTAATATGCTCTTATTTTTAAAAATATTAAATTTTTATGCTTATAATTTTTTTATTATGGTCCCCTTCAATTTCAATTTCTGGGTCCATTACTGCGCTTATGGTTTAATTAATATATGAATTTTTATAGTTTAACTTTCATAATTTATATTAGATATAAAATATTTATAGTTAATCATAAACTTTTTATATGGTACAAAGACATCAATTCACTGTTACATATTTCGCTTATGAATACTAAACATCTAGGGAGTTAAATTCATTTGCTCTTTTGCCTCCTTGCCTTGCCTTGCCTTGATCACATTAGCCAATTCTGATACTATAGGGGTGTTATTGTCATCTGTGACTGTAAATAATTCAGATGTAATAATCGAAAATTAAAAGGCTTTGATTGAAATATAAACCAAAGTTAGATGAGCCAAATGCAACTCAGCTTTATTATCGTGACCCTGTATTTACCAATTTAACCTTGGAAATCGCATTTTCGTCCCCAACTCCACTCCCACAGCTCGTTTGACCAGCGTTTACTATATTCACCATCCTCCCCACCGGAGGCGGTCATAATTAGTGCTCCGCCCTAAACGGCAGAACCCTATATCCCCCGGCCCGGAGATGCGTTCCGCCACCACAGTCTTCATCCTCCTCCTCCACCTCCACAACATCTACCTCCCAGCCACCGCCAAATCCTACTTAGGCTTAGGATCCTTCCTCAGCGAGCAGCACCGGAAAGACCCCAAGGCCTACAATGACTCCTTCCTCTCTCTCCCTTCACTGATAAAGCGATCCCTCTCAATCCCCTCCGCCGAGAGCCCCGTCTCTCCGGCCACGCTCCTCAATCGCAAGGTCTCCGTCCCCATCACGGTCAAGCTGGTGGGGCCCTCCTTCACATCCTCATCGCTGCAGCTGTTCTCTTCGTACCTCAGCTCCGCCGTCTCCTCCGACAACTACCACGTCATCACCCCGCTCTCGTTCAACCCCACCAGCCACCACCTCTCCCTCTCCCATTCCCTCCACCTCGACGTTTCTCTCCCCCCGCCGTCTCTCTCCAGCCGCCTCTCCGAGGCGCTCAAAGGCCACCTCTCCACCGCTCCCGGATCCATCCGCAACCAGTTCACCGCCGTCCCGTACGATCTGATCGACGATATCATCAGACGGGACTTCGAGAAAGATAAACCCGCCGATGCAATCTATGTCTACATCCTCCATTTGGGTTCACAGTCGAAGAACTACGCCTACAGCTACACACCGGGCGATCCTTCCCCCGGCGTCACCAAGTGCATGGGCTCTATCTGGTCAGGGAACGACCGCTACCTGTGGATCGACTTGGGCGCCGGCCCGGTGGACTACGGCCCTGGCTTGTCCGGCGACGGCGTGCTGCCCAGAGGCGAGTTTCATCCACTAGCAGCGGTCCACGGCAAGCCAAAGGAACAGAAGGCGTTGCTTGCTGACCTCGCATCGCTCGTCTGGAGCGCGTACCAGGTTCTTCTTGTGCCTCCGTTGAGAATCCCTGTAATTTATGACAAGTCTTTAGTTGTTCAGTTTATACATATTCATGGTCATACTGTTGATACTTACGGGTTGGATTGGGAGAAAATTAAGAAGACTTTTACCGATGAGATGCACGATAATGGCTTGCTGCTGCCTTATCAGGAGTTGAGTTTCAAGAAATATGAGGTGGAGTTAGCTGAGTGTTCGATATGTTCGTTTGCCATTTCCAGGGCAACCACCTCGTACACTTCTAGGTACTTGTTTGATAACTATACTCTGATTGTTAGTGAGTATTTGGATTCGAAGAGGTTGCATCACACGATTTTGGAATCAGCTGAGGAGTTTAGGAGGCTGTCAAAGCTCCCCGAGGAGGATTTCAATAATAGAGTGCTTCCTATTTACGTGTTTGATTTGGATGTTAATACTATTATGCTGCTTGATCGGTTTCATCAGTCTGTTGCCTTTAAGGACATGGTTATTGCTGTCAGAACAAAGAATACTCAGACGGTGAGTGATTATAGCTGTAATGGGCGCCATGTGTTTACCCAAACTCGTGAGCTGGAGAGGCCGCTAGTTGGTTCCATTTTACAGAGTATGTTTGGGGTTTCACCCACTCATTTGGTTTGGAGCCCTAGGCATAATAGCACACTGGTTGATTATACATGGAGTGTTGGCCATACTCCGTTTGGTCCATTTTCAGAGATCTCTTCACTGTCTTTTGTGCAGAAAGATGCAGCCAGAAGAAATGTGCTTTTAACATCTCTGAATTATAGTATAGCTAGTGCTGTTGATGTTTTGGAAACTATTGATGCTCATGGCGGGGAAAGGAAGCTCTTGAGGAAGAATCAGCTGCCTGAGTTCATTCAGAGGTGGAATCTGTTCAACTACAAGCTGGACAAAGCCATTTCTTCATTGTCCCATTTTGATTTTGAGAAGGCTTTGTTCTTTTCGAGGTCTGCAGATCACGATTTGTATGGCCTCCACGGACTTGTTTATCAAGCATCTCAAGAAGTAGAGGCGACATTTAGTTGTTTCAAGGACCCTCCGTTTCCATGGGGTTCGTTTTTTACATCTGTTGGAGTCTTGTCTGCACTGATTTATGCGTACAGAAAGAGGGATTCCTTGTTCAGGAACAAGAGGAAACAGTTTTGAGATTTTCCAGAGCATTTAGTTTTCTTGTTGGCAGATATGTAAGAAAGTTCAACTATATACCATTCCCGAGGTTTTGAATACCTTTTTACTTGTTTTGGTTGCAATGGATATCCACCACAGTAATGTGAGGACTGCTTCAGCGTCTTAAGTTGTATGCTGTGATATAAAACTATACTTTTGAGTTATTTTCGTTATGTTTAGTTTCTGAAAAATCGAGAGTTTGCTCAAAAGTTGCTTTGAACAATAACAAGTTTTACTTTGGTTTATCATAATCATTGAAACACACATTAGAACCGAGCTTCTTCAATGCTTGCCTTATAGTTCCATTCAATCCAGGGAGTGTCCTTGCTGGAGTTTCCGGGCACCGGCAATAGAAAAAACCACAGAATCCTTGTTAAAAGAGCATGCCAGTTTCTTCTGAGATAGCAGTCACAAAACGAGGGCATTTTCTCATGGGAAGTTAAAATGATAATTTGGCAGTAAAACCACATTGAATTCTAGGATTGAATTAAGTAAGCAGCTGAGGTGTTTTAGTAGGAATGAAGAAGACACACTGCCAGATTTAGGCAAATATACCCTCCATATAGGGCATCATGAGGTTCTCCAGAATCCAGTTAATCATCCTCACATTCCATATCATCATTCTTAAAAAGACCGCAACAGTAGACAAATGCCTGAATATTTTTGGGTTGATCAAAATCAAGAAATAAACCAGACTAAATTAATATCCCATATAAATCTGTATGATCACATTAAATGTTAACTTGCATTCACCAAAGCAAAAAAATACAAGTTGCACATCTAGTTCAACAAGAAAGTGCTATCTAGTACACATTGGTTCTTGGCAAGCTGATATGGTCTTCGAATCTTCAGTCGTCTCTTAATCAACCTGAAAATCCCAAAAATAAAGGTTCATAATCAGCATCTAACACTCATCTTATAAACAAGACAAGTCCACAGACACACAGTCTATTATGTTGACTGAGTACACGGACACACAAAAAGAGTAAAATTAAATCACAAGCACAGCCAAAGTAGGCATGAAATCAAAGTCAGAATGGCGCAAAAGGTCATATTCAGTGGATAGATAAGCCACTAGCAAAGAGGGGACATAAACATTGAAATCATTAAATCTAGACATCCGGGGTAGCAAAAGCAAGAGATCAACTTAGCATATATAACACTATACAGATTATTACAGAAGACTTTAGCTATAATTTGCCTGACTTCACAATTATTGTTTAAAACAACGAATCAAAAAAGAAAGAATTCAAACTTAGGTTCCCTCTAGTATATGAAAGGCCATTACAACTGAGGACTTAGCTGTAGTTATCTCAGGGCAATAAAACCAAACAAAAAAACTAAGCACACGAGTCATCTTAAACTGTGTTGCACACATTCGAGAAGTTCATATGGATCATTATTAACTAAGTCCTACAATGATATATTCGAATTAAACAGCTAAGTTATAGAAACAATGAGGGCTCTGATATTCCGTAGTCGCTTCTTTATCAAAACTGCCAACCCCCATCCCTATTTCCTCTCTGCCCAGCAATTTCAATAACTAGTAAAGTAATCACATTATTCATAAATCAATGGGGTCCTAGGATCAAGAAATTCAACTATCCAATGCTGCTGCAGGGGTGGAACAATAACAAATTACAATGAGCTATAATTTTTATGAAACATCCAAAATCTAGCAATCAAAAAATAAAATAAACGCGATTAGATAATCCTAGTGCCTACTGCTATGCACATCAAGCAATTCATGTATAAATAACATGGTGAATAAAGATGTACCTAGGCGGATCCAACGATGATGTTATTGATGGGGATGAAGATAAGCTTGACGAAGAAGCCCACGAACCCCATCACCACAAATCCGATTGCGGTACGCACAGCCACCTTGGAGAATTCTGCAAATTTCAAACATCCATGAATTACAGAGCACCCCAAAAGATAAAAATCAAAGATTAAGATGGATCAAAGGAATACCTTTGCGATCAGGCTTGTGGCAGCGCTTGACGAGGCGAACGCTGTCCTTGGCAAAATCCCTCAACGGATCGAAAACGGTGTCCAAAGAATCCATTCTTTCTTGCGGATCTGCTGGATGGCGTCGGAGAAGGAAGAGGCGCGATCGAGAAGCTCCGGTAAACGGCAGGAGGAAAAGAATAGAGTAGTACTAATAATAGTCAAAGACTTGGGATCTTGATTTTTATGGAGGGTTTTTGTCTTCTTTATTCCCGCAATGCCATATTTACCCTTCAGCATATGTCTTATTTGCTCTTTCATGCCATACGCATAAAACTGAATGTTATGGGATGCAGAACTACGGAGTAACTGAATCTGGTGGAGTATTTTGTTGATGAGTTCAGTAGCTGGGAACTGATTTTGACATGAGAACATTCCCAAGGCCATGGCTGAACTGTAAAACCAAGTCAAGCTATTTATTACGATCGCCGATTATTTCAGGCAAGTTCCATCCATCATATACATTAGTCTATGGAGTCATTGGTGTGCATAAAGTATATTGGGGTCGTTTGTTTCGCGTACGAAACGCAGTAACTACAAAATCCGCGTATTTAACATTTTGGACGATTGTTTGGTTAACGTAAAATCGTTAAAACGCGGTAAATGACGATTCCGCGGAATTTCAATTTCCCACACAACGTGGGAAATTTGTTACCGAGTACTACCTCGGTCGAATTGAAATACGCGTTGTTTGTTATATGAATTTACCATTTTCTCCCAACTTGACGTAATTTTTGTACAATCATGCGTAAATTTTTTTTATTTCCCCCATTTTATTTCGCGGCAAATTTTTTCAGTTCCCTCCCCAACATCTTAAACTCTCTCATAACTATCCAATATCATCACTGTAAATAACTTTTTTTTTGGTTTATTTGACTGTGCTTACAAATATTTGTTCGGTATACATAATATTAATATTTGAGGGATGATCAATCAGTTGAATTTCTATATAATTATTTTTGGTTTCTAGATTTCGGATGGATTTTGTATTTTTTTAGAGAACAGTAAATTGTTTTTGTAGATTCGAGAGAGTTTTTTGATTATTTAGAAAATAATCACGTGATTATTTAGAAAATAATATTTTATTCACGTGATTACTTTCAATTTATTTTCGATTTATTTTAAGACAATTATAAATTATTTTTAAAGATTCTAGTGAAATATTGTTCGAAAATTTACGATAAGTGATGGTTGAGTTAATTTGAATTTATTTTTGAAAAAATTAAAATACAAAATCCTTAGATTTTAAAGAATCACGTGAATTCAACCAAACAACGGGTAGTAAATAAAATCCTAGTAATAACAAAATCCGCACGTGCAACCAAACAAGTTTTTCAAAATCTGAGGATTTTTTCTAGGAATTAAATTCCGAATAGTTACAAAATCCGTGGGAACTTAATTCCCACATGAACCAAACGACCCCTTGGAATTACAAATATTCGGAGATGAATTTTAAATGTAATGGAGCAAAACTCAATTGAACTTTGCCAAATTCGAATAAACATAATTTTATTGAACTCAATTAGAATAAATAAAAGTGAATCTAAAAAATCGGATGATCAAACTGAATCGAACTAAATGTCAACCAAAATTTTCTGGTCTTGATTAAGATGAACTAAAATTTACTAAATTAAATTGAACCGAATATAACAAATTTCAAATGAACTTAATAAAAATTTTGAATGCTAATAAAGTGAACTACAACTAAAATTTTGGGATGGAATTGAATTGAACGTCTAATTTGATTAGAATCGATTTTAATTAAAAAATATACAGTGAAGTAAAACTTAACTAAATATAAATGAACCTACACAAAAATAAGGGCATTAATGTCTTTAATTAAATAAACTTACGAGAAGGTCTTGGGTGAGACCTTATGGTAGGACGAATGATAGTTCATATGTTTGTTAGCTTTGTTAGTGTGTTTGTAAGTTTTGTTTGCCTTTAACACATAAATACAATTTTTGACAAACAAAAATTAGAAACACAAACAAATGCATTAAACACATGAACAAAAGTTATGTCAAACAAAGTTTAGAAACGCACAAACAAATGTATTAAACACATGAACTATCATTAGTCATATCATAAGGTTATGGTAGGACTGTCTCATTTAAGAAAATTTTAATTAATTACTATATCTCTTTCTAGAAATTATAACCCAGCTCTTAATGCAAAATTTCCCTTCATCCAAATCAGTTGCCTTTTATCATCAGTTGCCCAGCCAAGAACTCTTTTGAGTCTTTTCAAAACATCACCACTGATGAAGATGCTCTACAACTACTGGCCATGCAAAACAACATCAAACCAGATACTCCTTCCCAGAATCTATTAAGGAATTGGTCGGCTTCCTCTCTAGTCTAGTCTGTGATTGGATATATCCAGGTTGGATTGGCTCCTTAAACAAACTAACGTACCTGGATCTCGGCCAGGTTCAATCTCTAACCTCTCTAATCTCGAGTCATTAGTGTTGTCGAATAATTCATTAAGGATACATTCCTAAAGGAAATTCCTCGAGAAAATGGTAATTTATCTTCGCTCGAGCATTTCTAATAGTAGTCGTTTGCTCTTTTATATATTTATATTTAATTTAATTCTATGAACTTTTCAGGTAAAATTCCGCTAGAGGTTGTTAATATGCACTTTTTGATGCAAGTTTTAGGCTTGAGATATAATAACTTGTCCGAAATTATATTTAAAACATTATTGATATAATAGTGAAGGTTCAAGTTCAAACATGAAACACCTGCATCTATCGAGACTTGATTGCATTATTTATATTATGTGTTGAAAAATAATCAATATAGTTCAAAAAATACCTTAGAGTTGATTAAATCCATTTATAATTTATGTGTAGAAAGAACTATTGAGAAGTGATCTTAAGAAGCACTATTGTGTGGATGCTCTAATTTTAAATACCTGAAATTAATACAAAAGAAGAAGAATGCGGTTACGTGGTTAATTATTCAAAAATTATCCATGTTATTTATGTTATTAAAAAGAGAAAGATAATAACTGAAGAACGTGGTTGAACATAAGTTTAAAAGACAACTAAAAATATGGAGACTAGTTTGATTATATATAGCAGAAATCTGTGATGACTCATGAGCCATGATAATATAGTACAGTGCATCATATACACATGTTCCCAGCTCTTCCTCTTCAGATATACATGTTCTTATTTTACACACATCAGCACGAAGATGCAGCTCGATTATTCGACCGTTTTTTTCCAGGCTAGTCAGAAATTGAAATGGAACTGCTCTTGCAGCTCGATGTCATAGCCATCAGTGGTAAGCACAAACGGCGCTACTCCGTTTGCATCATTAAACATCCCAGACAAGTAACCGCCGTCCGACAAGTTTGCTGCGCCTGTTTCTGCAAAGTTGTCTTCCTCGGTGACTATGGAGTTCTTCTGAACCAGGTCTCTGAAGATCGAAGAGCTCAGCAGAAGGCCGAGCGCCGTTGGCGAGGTCTTTTGGCGGGAAACGTGAACTGGGATTTTAGTTTCGCGCGCTTTTTCGTGGTGGTAGAGGTCGCCTGTGCTGAATGATCTTTGGAAGAATGGTGATTGAGGGCTGCTGTTTCTTGAACCTATGTTGGTTGACATGAGATTCTCTTGATCCGAGGTTGTCTTTGATGTTTGGACAGAAACTGGATTGTTGAGCCCTGGCTTCAACCATCTTATGTAAGTGCTCAAGTCGAAATTGGTCACAGCGTTGATTCCTCTGTACTCGATTGCAGCAATGTCGTATGCGCGAGCCGCTTCTTCTTGTGTACCTGTGAATATAATTGTAAGGTTGCGTTCTTTTCAACTTAACTGCATTTCAGTACTGCATTTGCTAATAAATTGTACAGGTTCAGTTTATTTCAGTTCAGTTCAGTTTTTGAGTGGTAAACTTACTGTAAGTTCCTAGATAGAGGTATTTGTTCCCGAAAACTCTTCCAATTCTTGCTTCCCATCTGCCGTTATGATGGTGCCTGAAATCAATGTACTATAATTATTTGTTTTGACCGGCTTGTTTGTAAAACTGTTTATATATGGAGCAAAAGACGATATCTCTTGCCCGCAGGGCCCCTTCATCCCGGCACCACGGGGTGATGAGGAGGTAAAACTGTTTATATAAACACTACATATGAAGGTTGAGACTATTTATTAGGTAGTTTATATTGATAATGTTGTTTTTTTGCTTCTTTTTGGTTGGAAATGCATACCTGGCAACACCCCTATACTTGGATACTCCCCTCGAAAATCCGCTACTTTTCCTTCTGAGTGAGGCCAGGTACTCTTCTTTCGTTACCGTCGGCATAATCTCGACCTCTTTTTCATAATCGGTTATCTGCACAAAATGTTATATATATATATATAAGCAGTGATGAGATTAGATGTATAACACTACTAGTCGTGGAACTGTTTTTCAGTTTGTACCGGGAAATTAGTGAAAGTGGATGTTCCCCAATACTTGATTGCTGCTAAGTCATATGCTCTCGCTGCAGCCTCTTCCTCGTCATACGCTCCTAAATAGACTGGATTCGTGCCAGAATTTCATAAAGTTATTAAAATCATTAAAGATTTTGGTCATTCTGATTTAGCATCACACACTTTCCTAATACAGAAAGAATCAGTATAGTATATATGTAAAATCACTTACCTTGCTTTCCTTTCTTCTTCTGTGTCACATTCCATGAAAGCTTGTCCCACAGATGCGCTTCATACCGGCCGGTCCACCGGTGCCTGCTCACCCCTCGAAACCTCGAGCTCCTCTTCACTGTGGTCGGAACCGAAGCGGTTAGATCAACCTGGTCAACCGGCTTTTGCAGCAATTCTTGACCGGAAACTTCAGCATTTACAGCAGTCTGAAGATCCCTTCTCCGGCGCTTCTGTAACCTCCCGTCGGGAACAGGAACCACTTCGCCGTCGGCCACCGTCAGGCTCCGTTTTCCGGGACTCTCTTCGCTCTTAATCGGAGTAGACATTCTTGTAATTATTTTATATTTGTTGGTTTTTGTTAATTTCTCTGGTTTTTCTGAGAATATATACATTAGTTTCGTGCATGAATATATATAGTGCATGATCATGATCGCATGTGTGCTTGGCATTACTGTGTCCCGGAACTAGTAGCTGTCGACAGCGACATTCCGGGCGATGAGATCGATGCATGAGAGGGAAAGATATTCAGTTCGGGTCGCTTTTGTGGGAATTTTCTTAAACATTTTCTCAACAGCTTGGGACAAAAATGGCGCTGTCATCATGGTCCTATTGGCCAGCACGAGGAATTTGGAATTCTGGTGGCTTCGTTTTGGAAGTAACTGGAACAGACGACGACGACCAGCTTTCTGCAATCCGGTTTTGGATCTTTTTTTTGGGATTGTTATATTCCTCCACTAACATAAAGTCCATGTACATTTTCGTTTCTTCATATCGTGTGATCATGATGATTTGATCCGTAAAGGTGGAAAGTTTTGGAATATTTCAAGCCATATTTCTATAATTATCTCTAGTACTTCACTAGAGAAGGCGATCGATTAACATGTTACAAGCATTTTTTTAAAATATAAAATTACAAATAATGAAATGATAAGTGTGGTACTGAAATAGAAGGAGTATTAAATTTTCAATAGGTCTCACTGACTAATTTTCAAATTTTCATGTTTACATTATATGTAAAAGATTAAAACAAAGCAGTTAACGATTCTGCATAAAAGTAAAAAAAACTAATATATGTAAAAAAAAAACCAGGTTTGAAAGTAAGATGACACCCTCTAAATTTATGCAATTTAATTTTTCAAATGAACTCCAAAATTATTCATTTGAAACGTCTATAGTAGTTGCAATTCATTTTGACATTAAGATGATTATAGATACATTGTTATACACATTAAGATCATGTATATCTATCTTTTATGACCGCTTGAGATCAAGAGTTAAAGTTATCTAAAGTTAGTGTATATTAGGATGAGAGCAGGATGCCAGAATCACAAAATCTGGAGATAATAGAACCCGCCAGAAATTTAGCCGTTTCAGTAAGCACCATTTCTTGGAATGTACACCATGCAAAATGCCATTTTTGTCTCCTCTGAAGAATACCAAATCAAAGGCGATGTTATCTGTGGAATTTATGCTCTAATTATTCTTACAATTCAAGTTTTCAACACTAGTTGCTTGGGGCATGATGATTAGATGTGATTTAATTAATTTAGTCGACCAATTTTGGATGTGTGGAGTGTGAATGCTCGCACAAGCTACGTTCGTCTTCATATTTCAAAATCATGTTACGGACAAACAACATATTATATCAATCACAGTCAACCGGACAGTGTAACTATTTATTATTTTTTAAATATTATTGGGTCTTTTTTTAAAAAATTAAATACATTTTAACTCAATTCAATTGAGTCGGTTTGGTTTTAATTTAGTTTTAAGGAAAGTTCTAATTAAAAGCGTGATAAAAAGAGTTATATTCTTATTAATGGCATACATTTTTTAATATTTTTCTTAAGGGTGTTAAATTGATTTTCTGGTTAAAATAATAATTAAGCGAATAAGAAAACCACACTACAATACATGAAGAGGCTTATTTTTTTAGCAAAATAAATTCATTTTTTCAGCAAGATTGTAATATTTTATATCCCAGTTTCATTAATTTTACTTGAATTAGATTGAATCGATTCAATTAATTTTGTCCAAATTTTAAAGGGTTAAGATTTTAAGGCATTCAAACCATCGGATGGATGACCTCGTCAGAAGAGGACCATCTGATGAACTTATAAGGAAAAATTTAAAGATTTCAAACCATCGGATGGATGCCCTCATCAGAAGAGCACCATCTGATGAACTCATAAGGAAAAATTTAAAGATTTCAAACCATTAGATGGATGCCCTCGTCAGAAGAGGACCATCCGATAAACTCATAAGGAAGAATTTGAAGGTTTAAGATTTTAAGGCATACAAACCATATGATGGATTCTCCCAGCAGAAGGGGATCATCAGATGATATACAAGAATAAACTAAAGATTTAAGAATTCAAAGCTAGATACTTTCAGATATATTTGTACGATGCAGGGTATTAGGTGGTTAGCTACCCTCGACAGAAGGGGGGAAGGAAAGGTGGGTTTGGCTCGGATAGTCGAACCGCATCAAAGGAAAGGTAAAGGAACACAAGTTAATTCTTAGAATTTTCAGATTTTATAAGGTTTAGTACATCAGACGACAATCTTAGGTTCTTGCGTCTGATGCTCCTAAAGGGGGAGAACATGAGAATAAATAATACAGTAAAAAGAAAGAAAAGGGTGCAGGTGCGCAAAAAAGAAGGAAAAGCAAAAGCATTTCTTCCTTAAATATCAGACAAGGGCAGATTATAGAAATGAGCAAGAAAAAGAAAATTACAAGAAGCAGATGCAACAAAAATCTATGAATTAGGAGAGCGAGTGCCATCGGAATCGGGAGAGCGAGTAGCATTAGGCCCAGGGAGCCGAGTCGGAAGACGGGTAGCCTCAGGACGTTGGATCCGGGGTCTCTTGCAGACTACCTTTGGCTTGCCATCTTCCTAGCCCACGGTGAACCCATATAGGAAAGAAAAGCCACAATATTCGCGATAAACAGGGGTTTCAGGGAAAACTCCCAAGTCATTTATAACATCCTTGGGAGGAGGAGAATCGGAGTCAGAAGAAGAGGTAGGAGAGCCAAGAGGGGGTAAAGGCCCCTCTGGAGCAGACAGGGCTCGGAGAGAGGAGGCTGATAGAGGAAGAGAGGTAAAGCAGAGAGCTTTCCAGATTGTGGGAGCCAATTGGCTCAAGGTCTTGTTCAGCAAGCACTAGAACTTATAGAGGTAGCGCTGATGGGCGCCAGACTTGTAGAAAGACTTCTGGTAATCGAGTCGGGGACCTCCTAGGACCCATCCTCGCATTTACTTATAAACCCAGGTGGTCTGTTGGTCGTTAGACTCCTTCAAGACCTCTTTTACGGCTATCATAAACTCCGGGGATCAGATGATCTCCTCGAAAAGGGCAGCACTGTATTCGCGCAGGTTGGAACCATCATTCCAGAGTTGTAATTCCTTCTCAAGCTCGGACAAGCAAGATTGTAGTTCAGCCAAACGAAATTTCTCTTGTTCCAGCTCTTGAGCAAGGACGGGAGACTGGCGTTTCACTTCAGCAAGACGACGCTGGTCAGTGGATTCTAAGAGATATCGAGACCAGCCGATCCGAGTATCTCGAAAGAAAAGACAGATACCTGAAACACCGAAGGTTAAGAGGTAACAATAAGATAAATAGAAAACAGGACACATGAGAAAAAGGGAATTACCGAAGGATCGGGATGGGGACCTGCAACTGTGAGTCATTCGGGGGAGACAAAGACTGAGGGCTTAGAGCCTCAGTTCGAGGGATCTTCCGACTACAGCTTAAAGGATCAGTGGCGAGGGCGCCAACCAAATCAGGAAGAGGAACCGGTATGGGAACCACTGTGCCGGTACCCACAGGATGAGTCTCACTTGGGGGGCTCGGGCCGTCCAACTCAGACAAGAAGGTAGGATCAAGGTCGGGATGATAAGACGGATCATCCTCGAGAAAATGCAGCACTGCAAAAGAGAAAACCGAGTCAAGAACCAGACGGGCAAGGAAAAAGGGAAAACCGACTAAAAAGACAAAATTATAAGGTGCAACCTTGGTTGGGCCAATTAGTGCGGTAATAAGGAGCAGTAAAAACTTCGTCAGGATATATACCTCGGGAGGCCAAGAGAATCCTCCGTTTTCAGGAATCCAATTTTGGGATAGGTACACTGGGCTATGCAGCAGAATCTCATAATCCGAGCGTAGCTCATCAGGGAGCTAGGATACCTGATCCTCGGATATGATGTCACGATTCCACCAAGGAGCCCGATAGGTTTAATGGTTATAGGAATAATGACCATCTAATAACCAAGCCCTCGGATAATTGACGAGGCCTCAGATGAAGTGGATATCCGGAATACGGGAGGCAAAGCCAAAAATTTCAGGGATTCTGCTTGCGTTCCCTGACAGACAGAAGAAAGATCGGAACAGGTCTACAGACTCAGAGATCCCACATCGACGGCAATTGACTAGAAACGCCATGATGATTGCAAATCCGTTGGGATTAATTTGAGCAGGGAAGATTCTGTGGTGGTGAAGGAGGTCAGAGTACAAAGGGGGGAAGGGTAGGCTTAGGCCAAACCGAAACAAACACTTCGGGATGCATGGCCCATTGATTTAATACCCATCTAAGCCCAAGGGAAAGATTTGGGCATCCACCGCCAAAGGGCAGAACATCGTGATGGCGGCTTGGAAGGTCTCAGAGCGGATCCACTCTTGTGCTGGATTGACAGGGAACCCTTGGACATTAGAACAATTTCTCGCGAACGAATGCGCAAGGATTCATCAGGGGCTTCGCCAGTTCTCTTCTTAGATTCGAGACGACGAGAGTTGGGATCCTCACCAAAATGAACGATCTTGAGGCGAGCCATGTCGCTGCAAGAAGATGAGGTGGCGGCGCTATCAGAAGACTTCTCAGGAGCAGGCGAGGTCAAGCGAGAATGATTCAAGGTAAGCGGACAAGAATCCTGAGAAAAGGAAGAATAATTGCAGGAAAGGTAGTCAGCCATGCGAGTGGAATGGAGAAAAGGGGGGAAGAAATTTTTAGTACGAATAAAAGGAGCAAGGCAGTGGAAGATAAAGGGGTAAGGACAAGCCGTACCTAGGTAGAAGACAAAATGATTAAGTCACTCAAAAGAAAGGAAAAAATTGGACATTGTGTACCCGTCAGGCGAAAATTGCGCCAATCAGGGATTACCTATTAAAAGGATGTCGCCCCGGGATGACGAAGCGCAAAACCCACAAAGCATCGGTAAAGGAAGCTCGGATAAAAAAGGAGAAGGGTCGGACCAGGTCAAGTCAAGCATCGCTCTTCCAGAACGAACACTCGACTTAGGGGGCTTGTGATGCCCAATTAGGAAAGGTGGTGACTCAGCTGCTTAAGGAAATTGCCAGAAGAATGCATGGGCACGTGAGAGAATGTTAAGAAAGATATGGGAGGTACAGTCACATGTGAGACATACTTGGGGAGGAGGAAAAAGAATGATGAGTCAGCAAGGAAAAGAGGACGAGGAAGGCGTTTCAGGACGCCTATAAATAGATGCCACAATCAACCATTCCAGGTAAGTTTTTCTGACTCTTGAATACAAAGTTTCATATTTCAAAGCACGAAATCTCATCATTACACCGGAGCTACCACCCCCGGAGTAGCGCCGAGGGGTCTGTTTTGCAGGTGTCAGAGAACAGATCCTTAGTCAATCCCCATCCGAAGCTAGCAGGGTCGGACGGCTAAGTATCTCAGCGAGCGGTCTATCGACTTATACTTCTAAGCCCTCGGATATTATCAGATCCCGAGGCATCCATATACTAGTGCGGATTATCCCCGCATCAATTAGCCCCTGCCATTTGTATTTCCCGACTCCGCCTCTGAAGGTTAGACCCAAATATTTAGACTGTCGTGGTTTATATGAGTGAGGCTGATAGGTACCCTTTGGTGGAATATACGGTGTGCGAGAGTTTGTCTCCCGGGGTTGGGCGTCAATGTTTGGAATCCTATGAATCGTGAGACGAAAATTTGCCATATGGTGATGATGAGCTAGTTGTATTTCAACATGGTGATAAAAAGATTGACCTGGATAGAAAGTTTGTCTTGTTTGCTCAATCTGGTAGAATAGATCATGAGTCTCAAAAGCCGATGATATTCCTGGTAATTTGAAGGAATTGATTGATTGTTTTATTAAGTTGAGTCGTGTTTGGTGGATTTACGCGTTGAGTGGGGAGACTTGCTTTTTAGAAGGTAAAGTTACTTTTGACCTAATGAAAATGTGTTGTATCCCCAATCTCAAGTGTTTGAGGTATACATTAGATTTTGTGAGCTGTCCTCAGAAGGCTGATATCGAAGAGATGTTTATGAAGTTTGAAAATCTTCCCCATTGGAAAATCAGTCCAGATAATATAATAAGTATTCGTAGGGAAATTAAAAAATGTAAGATCTTTTTTGGGTTGGGATAGAATATTCTTCTTTTTTTTCTTTTTTTTTTTAAAAAGTGATAGAATATTCTTCTGAGCATGATTGTGTTAAGTTGGAAATTAAAAAACTAAGGAAATTAAAAAACTAAGTTCCATTTAAGTAGTATGAATGTGTTAAGTTGGAATTAAAAAAACTAAGTTCCATTTAAGTAGTATGAATGTGTTCGGTAAGAAAATGATGTTTTATGACCAAGTATAAATGTTGTAAGTTGGAAATGAAAAAATTAATTACAGGCCTAGCGGGGCCCAAGGGGGCCATGACCCTCCTAATTTTTTTTGAAAAATTGTTGTTTTACCCTTAGATTTTTTATATATCAAAATTTAGTACCAATAATTTCGTTATATTCTATTATGGTCCTTTTTAACCTTAATTCTCGGGTCATTTGTAGCATGAATGTGTTTTGTAAGAATAAGATGCTTATGAAATAATTGGCATTTGTTGGTATTGACATTATTATGATGGTTAGTGGATTCCTACTTTTTCTATGAACTCAATATATGCTCAATATTCATATTTTTTATTATAGTTTTATAAGTTTTATTCTATCATTTGTGCAACATGCCTCTCTGGCTCTTGCTGACTATTACTATTTTTTTTTTTGAAAAAGACTATTACTATTTTTTAACATGTATTTCTTTAATTTATCATCTCAATATAGCTGTTTTTTTATCAATCGGTATGGTGGATATTAACCGAATCTTGTTTTGGACTAAATTGTTTAGATGTTTTGAAATATCTTAGTCAGTCCAATTTACATAATCAAAATGGTGAATTCTCTTATTCGGTCTTTGCCAGAAGAACCAAATGTATGAATTTATCCGAAAGTCCAAACCTTCAGAGCTTAAGATTGATTAAAGAAAGAAATTATAGTGACTACAAGCTGATCATATTCGAACAAACACCATTGCCTCGTAAGCCATTTCATTGCCTAACATCAACATAGAGCCCATTGCCCTAATAGTAATTAAAATTCAAAACTAAATCTACCTCGAATCTGATATACGATCAATAGTATTGTAGAAAAATCGAACGTTTATTTGTTTGTTAGCTGCTGTTATTATCACCGTCTGATTCAAAACAAACATTTTGCGACGTATGATTCTCAACAACATTTTGTGTTCCTCTCAACCAATTTCATTTGGTTGCCGCTTCTAACCACATATTTTCGTCTAATAAGAGAATAAAATATGCATTCATGGTTAATTCATGACGCATCGCATTGTGTTGAAGGTGTTTTGATTTGAATGAACATTATGAAGAATTACCAGAAACAATTGATGAAGAACAACAAATAAAGTCCGATTTTCCTACGATACTATTAATTGTATCGGATTCAAGGTAGATTTGATAAAGAACTGTTTGGTTTGTGCGTAAGTAATGAAATGACGATGGATAAAGTTTTTATGGTTAGAGAATAATTCAAAATATAAACTGTCTGGTCGATATAGGTTTTGTCATCATTCAAATACTCCCTCCGTCTCATCCAAAGCTGCACAGTTGACTTTTCACGGTCTTCAATGATCGTGTTTGACCATTAATATCTTTAAGTACATATAGAAACAATATATAAAAATTTACTTTTTGAAAAATAGATGTTATAATGAATCTATTGATATCTCATATAATAGTTTTATCATTTATCTATTGACCTATAATTGCAGTCAAAGTTTCCTAAGTTTGACTCTGAAAAGTCAACTGTGCAGCTTGAGGTGAGACAGAGGGAGTATAGGTTTTGTCATCTCACAAGTATACTAATCATTTCATTAATTTCATAATATAAATCTAATTTTACGATGAATATAAGGAAAGCTTATGATTGCAGATCGATCTTCTGACTTTGGGGCATGTGAGACTAGGGGCAGAAAAAAGAGAGGAGAGGCCGAAATCATATACGAAACCCGAAAGACAGATGAGGTCCAGCCCAGCCCATTTAAGAATTATTGGTCCATCATTTTCGCGCCAAGGCGCTCTCACGACTCAACCTATATAATCAATATCGCATCTCTGGGTTTCACTTCGTAGCTCACTTTTTTTCACCGAAGCCATGTCCGACGGTCACTTGTTCAACAACATTTCTCTCGGAGGCCGCGCCGGAACTGTAAGTTTATCTCATTTTTTCAAGTTTTTTTTCCGGTCCCGTTTGATGTAATTTTGAGGGATTGAGTGCCCTACCGTCCTCGTCGATCCCCATTTCCGCCGCCGCTCGAAACCCTAGCCTTTTTGGGTATGGCGGCGGCTAGCTTAAACCTAAATGAAAATCCAGCCCAGGAATCTTCACGAGACTTAACTTGCTTTTTTGAAAACTCAATTTTATTTGACGATAATTCCTGAATTCAAAACCCTAGCTAAAGCAATTGCATGTTCTGATCATTAATTTTTTGTTAATTCACGTGGCCTTTGGGGTGGGAAATGAACTTTTTTTTTTTCTGGCATTTTTTAATTTAATCTTTGTGGGGCTTGGTATCATTGCAGAATCCGGGGCAATTGAAGGTTCATAGTGGCGGTATTGCATGGAAGAAACAAGGTGGAGGCAAGGCTGTGGAGGTCGACAAATCCGACATAGCAGGGCTTACCTGGATGAAGGTTCCCCGCAGCAATCAGCTTGGAGTTCGAATCAAAGATGGGCTTAACTATAAGTTCACTGGTTTCCGTGATCAGGTAAATGCACGCGAGTATCGTGATTTATATACTATCATCAGCCTCCTGTTTGTGGTTCTTGTCCCTGTGAAGTACATGTTAACTAGGAAGGGTATATCTGAATTTGTTAATGGAGAGGGGAAGAAGGGTGCTAGGTTTTCTTCCCTTTTTCTCCTCTCCCTGAAATTAATTATATTTCCTAACCACCTTGCCCCAAGAAAGTGAAGTTCAACAATAAATTATATATAACTTACAGGGGTTGTATAAGAATGCAATTTTGTTGTTTGGTTGTTTGTTTTCATGGTCTTGTTCCACCTCCTATATGATGGAGTTGTCAATGAAAATAGGATTAGAAATTAGGTTGTATCTTTTCAAGGTATGTGAACTTATCCTGTATTGTCCTTGTTTGGTTTGCAGGATGTTACTAGCTTAAGTACTTATTTCCAGAACACTCTTGCAATAGCACCTGAGGAGAAGCAGCTTTCGGTTAGTGGGAAGAATTGGGGTGAAGTTGATCTTACTGGTATGTCCTTAATACATCTGAATTTAATTTAGTTATAAAAAATTCAAGGTGTGGCTGTTTGACGTCCTGTATTTACTTTTGGCGTCCGTATTTTATCTTATAGTGACAAAGTTACCCTCAATATTTTAAGATGTAAAAATAAGAAGCTTGTAATGATTGAAATGGCAATTGTTCTAATAAATAATAACTTCAAGTCTAGACATGTTTAAATACAGATGGAACCGTTTTCCAACATGTAGTGAAGTTTTGTCAACTGAAATTAGTTTAGAATTTTTATTTTGAACCGTGTGATCAGCCATAAATGACCGAAATTCATTCGCAATTACCCAGCCATAATCAGGGAAATTTATCGACTTCCACCATTACCCATTCACAATTAACCAGATCCACCAACATGGTTTTCACTTTTCAACATCTATTTCTATTACTCAATGAAATTCTAAATACGACTATTCCTTGATGACTTGCTGTGAACCGATGCCAATCCAAGTAGAAGGAAACTAATGGCCGGAAATAGAAGACTCAACTGATGTCGATCTGAATAGACAAACCTAATTGAAAGTGGTATATGGGATTAACAGAGGGAGAATGAAAATGAACAGAGGTTGGAGGGAGCCGGGGTCTGGGGATCAATATGAACTGGAGAGATCCATGAAGAAAAAGAGTGAACCTTTGATTATACATATAGTTCAGAAAAATTGGATTAGTGAGCCTTGTCTTTTAATTATTTAGTGCAATTTGTCAATAAAATATGGATGCCGGAAGTAAAAATAGGATGCCAAATAGTCATCGAAAATCAATTAACTATTGCCAACTTGATTAAACTGGATTATTGGCAACTAAAATTTATTTTTAAGGTGACCTACTGAAAAGTTTTAATTTACTTCCCTTCTATTTCATATTCTGTTTTTGTCTTGTAATTTTCTAGATTCGACTTCTTCTTAATTAAAATTACTTTCCTATTTGAGATTTATACTATGCTGAGTGAAGAATTAATATGATGCTGGTCTCTGTCCAGAATTGCTTGATTCCTTTTTGCTCCACTTTCCCCACTACATGATGTTGATGCTCATTCATATCGTTTGCAGATTTAAATCACGTGATTTTGTGTGGTGTTTAATGTCTTGGATATGATCATGAAAATTTGTTTTTGTAGTCTGGACTGTTTTACTTATTATATAGACTTGTATTGGTGTTGATTATTGATTTTCTCTGGCTTTCTTCCAGGGAATAATCTTACATTTCAGGTGGGAGGCAAGCAAGCTTTTGAAGTGTCCTTAGCAGATGTTGCACAAACACAAATGCAAGGAAAAAATGATGTCATGTTGGAGTTCCATATGGATGATGCTGGTGGAGCCAATGAGGTGTGTGCAATTTATTTGTGACTTCTATCACTATGTTGACGTGGTGGAATTGATTTAGCATACAGTTCTGTATGAAACTGTTTCATTCCCTTTAATATTGCGCAGAAAGATTCATTGATGGAGATCAGTTTCCACATTCCTAACTCAAACACTCAGTTTGTTGGTGATGAGAGTCACCCTCCTGCTCAGGTAATGAGTTTGTATTTTATTTTATTTGTATTGGCATTGGAGTGGGATCCTTTATCTAAGAATCCTTGTATTTCTGTTAGGTTTTTCGCGATAAAATCATGTCGATGGCTGATGTTGGCGCAGGAGGTGAAGACTCTGTTGTGACATTCGATACGATTGGTATCCTTACACCAAGGTATTATATTTCATTCTTTTTTTTTCCTCAGGACATACTTGTCCTCACATTCTTTATCTATTTACTCTCCGGGAACTAAATCTGTATCCTAAATTCAGGGGTCGATACAACGTGGAGCTTCATCTTACATTTCTGCGTCTCCAAGGGCAAGCAAATGATTTTAAGATTCAATACAGCAGTGTTGTTCGTCTATTTCTGTTGCCCAAGGTTTGCTCCTTGACTATAGTCTATAGACATTTTTGCATGGTTAAGAACTTGCTTATTTTACTGTGAAGTTTATTCTTTTGATGTTTAACATAGTTTGCCTAATACTTCTGTTATTGTGCAGTCTAATCAGCCGCATACCTTTGTAGTAGTCACCCTTGACCCGCCTATTCGCAAGGGCCAAACTTTGTATCCCCATATTGTTTTCCAGGTATACTGATGCACTTCTCTTTCTTTTTCATCTTTCCTATTTGATTATTAAGCATCTCATTGCTTTTCATGTCTTGTATATGTTTTTCAGTTTGAAAATGACTTTGTTGTTGAAAGCACTCTTTCAATGAGTGAGGGGCTTCTTTCTTCCAAGTATAAGGACAAATTAGAACCAACATATAAGGTGAGAGAATCGTTTATAAAATCTTGGTTTTGAGACTCTTTATTTGTAGTTTTGGTGGTGTATGTTATAAGAGTTCTTTGTTTAAACTACAGGGGCTAATTTACGAAGTCTTCACAAGTATTCTAAAAGGCTTGTCTGGGGCTAAAGTCACAAGACCTGGCAAGTTCCGCAGCTGTCAGGATGGTTATGCTGTGAAGTCCTCATTGAAAGCTGAGGATGGAGTTCTGTATCCCCTTGAGAAAGGCTTTTTTTTCTTACCCAAGCCACCAACCCTTATTCTTCATGAAGATGTATGACCTTGCTTACCTTGTATTTGTCAATTATGTGTTTTACATTGTTAGAAATGCAGAATTGCTTATTCTCCTGAACATTAAATCTTGACCTACCTCTTTGTATCTTTAGATCGATTATTTGGAGTTTCAGAGACACGGTGCAGGTGGTACAAGCATGCATTACTTTGATTTACTTATCAGACTTAAGACTGAACAAGAGCATCTTTTCCGGAACATTCAGAAAAATGAATACACCAATCTCAATGAGTTTATCAGGTTAGTATGATCCTGTTACATGTAAGACTTCCTTGCAAGCTGGCAAGAACACACTTTCTGAGTAGTCTTGAACTGGTATTGTAGTGCAAAGGGATTGAAGACCATAAGTGTCGGAGACACTCAGACTGCCGATGGTGTTACAGCTGTGTTGGATGATGATGATGATGATGCTGTTGATCCTCATCTTGAGCGTATTAAGAATGAAGCTGGTGGAGATGAGAGTGACGAGGAGGTAAATTTTTGCATGTGTTAGTTAAATACCTTATTTGTTTTTGTTAGCTTAGGCATAATGCTAAATTGCTAATGGTTAAGGAAATTTGCTACCTCCAGTTTTTTTTCTTCTATCTGTTGTTTTTGAGACAAGTGGCAACGATCTTTTTTAAAAGACCTGGCTTTAAATTGCATCAGCATTTTCCTAACCTTGCTTTACTTACTCTGGAAGTTCGAGGTTGACACTCATCATTTTTCCTTTTCCTTGTTAGGATGAAGATTTTGTTGCTGACAAAGATGACGAGGGCTCCCCCACTGATGATTCTGGTGGAGATTCTGATGGAAGTGATAGTGGGGATGAGGAGGTGATTATTTTATCTCATCTACTTCTAAGTCAATCTTTCGGGTTTTAATGTTAAAATAGTGACTCCCTGACTAAGCTCATCTTACTGTCACTAGGCTCCAGCAAAAAAGAAAGCCAAGAAGGAGCCTTCTGTTCCTGCTCCTACCTCTAAGCCGTCTGCGAGTAGAAAAAAAGCCAAGGACGGTGAAGATGAAACTAAAAAGAGGAAACAAAAGAAGAAAAAGGATCCAAATGCTCCAAAGAAGGCATTAAGTGCCTTTATGTTCTTCTCGCAGGTCGAAAGAGAGGTCAGTCACATTAGCGATTTAACACTCTTCCTTTTTCATGTAATTGTGGACAAACTATAGATGCGCTTGCACTTTAAATATTTCATGCTCTGCTGTGGGGAATGAATCAAGGCTATTTAAAATAGAGGGGTGTTGGACTTTAAATATTTAGTGCTGTTCATCTGATATATACTCTATTGGATTTTAGATGGCCTTGTTAAAATTCTGGACTTATGACTCGTAAACCAAGTACAGTCTTTGAAGTAAAAAAATGTCAATACTTTACTGTGTAACCCCAAAATTTCTTTTGACCCTTGTGCTTTACTTGTGATGGTATGCCATTTCTCTCTTGAGAATTACTGAATTAGGAATACTTTACTGTCTGCAATTTTTAATTGAATAGTGTTTGATCTCTGTTCTTTTTGCACTTGTAATAGGATATTAAGAAAACCAATCCGGGAATAGCATTTACCGAAGTGGGGAAGGTTCTTGGAGAGAGATGGAACAAGATGTCAGGTATGTTAATATCAGGGCATAGTCCTTTGGATTTTTGGTAATTATAACGTCTTCCCTGTGTCCTATAATTCTCTTTGGATTGTATTATATGTAGCTGAGGACAAGGCACCTTTCGAAGAAATGGCTCGCAAAGACAAAGAAAGGGCTCGCAAAGATATGGATCGTTATAACGATGGGCTGAGTGGCAAGAACACACAGGTTACAGATGTTGTTGATTCCGACAGTGAATAGGATCTTGGTTATCATGAAGGCAACCTTATTTAATCTCAAGTAGAATGCTAGATTATGCAATTAGGGGTGATTTTCATCTTGATAACTGAAGTTCCAAATCAGACTAGTCTATCGCTCTCAGTTGCCTCTGTTTCTAAACTTAGCATTATGATACTCGTATACTGAGGTTGTGACAGAAAGTTCTTTCTTTTTTGATTACTATGACAAGAAAGTGCTTTTCCCTAACAACATTTGTTCTGAAAACGAATTGAAAACACAAAACCCGTTTAAAATACAGTGATAAAGAGCAACGCAGTATAAATTACTTACCGCCCTGGTTTACTATTGGAATATAATTTCATTGATCATCATTAAATTTTAACTGCTTACCATTTATTTTTTTCGAACTTATACACACATTGGTCAAACAAAAAGTGGATTTCGTTAGATTTATAGTAAATATATCTAAACTGTAAAATATATCTTCTGAAACAAAATATAGTCTGACTACACCAAATAAAGCCATTATGACAAAAAATTAAAAATATTTTGAAATTGACAAAACATCAGTCGGTTTCTGTATAAACTCATTCGTTTATAAACAATTTCACCTCTCATGAAAAATCTGTGCATTCAAAAAAAATAAAAAATCTACAGATGGAGGCTTTGAGTTTAATTTGCTGAAGTCGTGGATAACAATTAAGTCAACTACTTCCAAATTAGAATTCTCTCTTCCTACACAAATAAAAACGCAAAATTTGCATTTCCCACGCTACGAAACATCCTTTGTTTATAAGGACGCTACGAAATAACTTAGCAAGGCCTGTTAGGGATACAGTTTAGATAGCCTGAGAACCACGTCAGCTCCGAAACCTGGGACGCCGGAGATGGTCTGATCAGTTCCAAGTCTCTATATATCCTAGCGCCGTCTGGATTTCCCGACGGCACGAATTTGGCTCCGTTCATGAAGAGGTCGCCGTCCGACACCCATGTCCACTTGTGCCACTCGGATTCCGGCGCCATCCGGTGAGTGACCTCCTTGAAGTAGGGGAACGCCGGCGAGGCGATGAATCGGTTCCCTTGGCTTACGATGGTGGCGGCGTGGCTGCCGCCGATTGCGTACATTTCCCAGTAGGTATAGTCGTTGTTGACCAAGTGGAAGAACCCGGTTCGGCACCTTGGCATTCTTTGCACCAGTCTCTTACCGAAATGTGTGAATGCCACCGTCACCTTCATGTCCTTGTCCACGTCGGTGTGATCATTGGCACCAAAGAGCAAAACCTGCGTGATTCACTCCCATTGTTAATCGCAGTAAATTCTTGTAATTTCAAACGTGCTTTTGAAGTCGAAAATTATATATGTTGAAATTGTTTATTTTGAAAGCCTATGAACAATTTATACTTTTGACCCAAAAAACATACTTCCCAATAGTTTACCAAACATTTAAACTGATGTATTTAGAAGTAAAGCATATGCAAATATGTGTCACCTAAGAACTCTACAAATTAAAAGTCATTTACATTGAACTATATATTTAGTTAGCACTAAAAATTATCATGAACTATATATGTTGAAAATTTTACATTGTATACTTTGGATATGTATCGATTGATATAAATTGCATTAAAAAAAGTTAGACATATTTTGAGTGAATGGTTGAAAGTCAAAATGTGCTTGTACCTTGTCATGATCGGTGAAGTGGCAATTGGAAATGGTGATTCCGGTGGAAGCCTCAACGGCGTCAATGAGGCCGTCGCTAGCTCTCCACATGGAGAGATGGTCGAGCCAAATATCAGAGCCTCCAAAGATGCTGATCCCATCCCCTTCGCTACGAACCCTCATGCCGATATGGTCAACGGAATCCCTAATCATCCCGCCGGAAGTTGGCACGATGTCGTGAATATGAAGGTTAGTGATGATAATATTCCTCACGAACTGGATCGTGATCCCGCCGCCGCCGGCGATGTGGACGCTGGCGCCGCGGCCGTCGATGGTCTTGTGGCTCTGCATGATCAGCTCCTGCTCGAGCTTGATGGTCATGCTCCGGGCGAAGGTGATCCACAGCGGCCGCTTCTGGATGACGGCGTGGCGGAGCGTTCCCGGCTTGGGGTTCTGGTAGTCGTCGGAGGGGTCGGAGACGACGTAGTATTTCCCGCCGGCGCCTCCCTTGGCGTTCCGGCCGAAGCCCATGGCGCATTTAGCGAGATTCTGGCGCTTCTTGGACCACATGGGATCGCATCTCCAGCAGCGGTCGATGACGTTGAAGGCTCTGCATGGGCCTCTGCGTTTCCTTCCTCTTAGCTCTCTTCTGGTGAGGGTCACGTTCGACGTCAGAGCATCCAACTGTTCGCCTCCGTTCATCATTTCAATCTCCGCTTCACTGTTCCATCAAATGTTTGTTTATGGTCAAATTAAGCTTACCACTTAACAATGCACAAAATGAATATGTTTTATTGAACAAGGGAGGGGGGAAATGATTAATATGTAACTTCATCAAATGAGAGAATACAAAACCAATTCAAACTAAGTTAATATTTCAACGGTGATATTACAACTTTTAGGTTGACATATTATATATATAGTTTCATATATAGTACCGAATCTCAGTTCAAATTGTAATTGTTGAGACCATACATCTTTAATCAACATATTAAAGATATATTTGACGGTAAATTAATTTTTAAAACTCAAATTTTTTTAAAACACATAAATATTTTACTATGTATAAAATTTATTTAGAGGATTAGTTGTAACATGTATTTTCAATGGTTATGGTCCATAGTCAATCTATTTTGAAAATCTCCATAAATTGTTCAGTTATAAATGAGACAAAAATCGAATAGTATATATATATGTGTGTGTGTGTGAACATGATAATGTCCCATGCATGCACCTGAGGGAACGGGCGGGGAGGACAAGATTGTTGTTGTAATCACGGGACCATTGCAGAGCCTCGTCGCGCCGCTGGATCCAATAATCGTCCAGCTCGCCGGCACTGGCGGCGATGGTGGGAATGCTGCCGCCGGCCAAAACAAACACCAACAAGCACACGAAAGACCAACCCATAGTTTTATCCTTCTAATTTAGCCGAGTTCAAAATTCTGTGGCTGGCAGCTATGAAATCGATCAGGGTGAAAACCCTGTGAGCTCTGAGAGATGGATCAGAGCCGCATAGACCAGCCACAAAAATTACTGTTTATGATTCCAAGTTTTACGAAAACGTACCCTAACCCTGCCTCTATACGGTTTTCACCATCCTCTCTTATATTTATACTGCGCGGTTTGCTCTTGAAATCAAAACCGCAGTACACGGTTTGCCATCCGTTTTTTACTGTCTTCATTTTTTAACCAGGTTAATGGTTTATTTTGTTAACAATTACCGCAGATTAATTACAACCTTAGTAACCGGATCAAAGGAGAGGAAAGAATATAGGATTTTGGCGGAAATAGCTCAATTAATTTAATTATTACAAGATGTATAATTCCTATTAATGGCAAGTATATAGGAGTGGTATAAAGATAACTTGGAAAAGGAGAAACCAGGAGTACTTGTCCTGACAAAATTTGCAATTCAAAAGAGAATTCGCTTAACACTTATTCTTGCACTTTTAACCATTTCTGGAAAAAAATTCCTCATGTTATTTACACAGAGCCTCAAGCTTTAGATTACTTCACTTCCAATTCACAATTTATTCCTTCTGTTTAGTCACATGGATATGCAGACAATATGCCTGAATTGGGGGGAACTATAACAGGCTAATGAAAGTAATTGTATATGTAGGACATAAAATAAATAAATAAATAAATATGGGTAAACCTATCACTTATGTATAGGGATTCAAAATTTAATATTCATTCCTTCTAACAAATAACTGCATGACTACTTTTTTTTATCAATATTTTAAAACAATACTTGAATGTAACACAATAAGGCCCTGTTTACTAGAGCTTATTTCTTAATGTACTGAATTGAACTGAACTGAATTGAAGTAAAAAATGATGTATTGAAAAATGGAATCAACATGACTGAATTAACCTGAATTTCATCAAATTACATTTTCACTGAACTGAACTGAATTGAACTGATCTACAGATAAACTCTGGTAAACAGGGCCTAAGTATATAAATAATAGAAAAACTTAACGGTACATGTTCAGTGATATTTTTTTACCGATGCAATAGAAAATGAACATGTATTAGCCTAAATCGGGGCGGACCCAGGAATTGTAATTAAGAGGGGCATAATTAATATTAAAAATTTTGTATGTAGCAAATTTTAATATATAAACTCTGTTTGGATAATGTTATGTACTAAATTTGGAATATTTAACATCTAATTAATGTAATATAGATGAATACTAAATGAAGATATCAATCTTTTTATGAAAATAGATAACTTTTAATAAGTGTTTGAAAAGGGATTCTTAATTTTAAAAGGAAAAGATAAATTAGTTATGATTGTGGTCCCATATAAATCAAGGGGTTGCTCCATGCAGGTACATTTTTCTTACTCAGGTTCGAATTTTTACAAAATTCCCCTTAATATTACTAAGGCTAAAAAAGCTTAGCCAAAATGAAAGAGGACATTTGAGGGTATTTTGGTAAAAATGTGGACATGCATGAGAAACACGTGAATATACAAACAACTACTATTTAGATATGTGCTTCCTGTATAATAATATTATATGAGATATGTGGCTATCTAATTAGATATTTAGATATTTGTGTTTAGGGGATCAGTAATACTAATTAATGAACCATTACGCATGCACGTCTAAAGGCCTAAACTAATTTTACTTTTATAGGTTCATAGGTCATACAACTTTCTGCACAAAAGCAAGGATTGGAACCTACTTTGGTTAAGCTAATTGTTAAGATATTCTAACTACTTTCATTTTAATTTTTAACTAAAAAATTCCATTTCCGTGACTTGATATTGAATCCTAGCTAGCAGCAAGTATTAAACGTAAAATTAGTTTATAATCCAACATGAAGACATCAAAAATCAATTCTTAATAATAATAAATAAATGTACGTGTTGCTATAATTTTTTTTAAAAAAAGAAGGGGGGGGGGGCATCCGTACATTTCAGTACAGTAGTAGTATAAGAAGGCGAGCCGACATGATGCGAGTTTTTCAAAGGTCGACCGCCGAAAGCCATGGTTTCTCCGACCGGCGTCTATCACGTCTTCGAAACCATATTCCCTCTATACACCGCCTTGTTCCTAGCCTACGCTTCTCTGAAATGGCTGCACCTCTTCTCGCCGGAGCAATGCGCCGGGATCAACAAGTTCGTCGCCAGCTTCTCCGTGCCGCTGCTCTCGTTCCAGGTGATCGCCGCCAATAACATCTACGACATGAATCTGAGCCTTGTTTTCGCCGACTTGCTGCAGAAGGCTTCCGCCGCCGTGGTTCTGGTCGTTTTCGCGAGGATGAGGGCGGCCGGAGGAAGGCTGAGCTGGGTCATCACGGGGCTGTCTCTTGCGACGCTGCCGAATACGCTGATTCTGGGGATTCCGATGCTGAGGGCCATGTACGGAGATGAGGCGGCGGGGCTGCTTTCTCAGATCGTGGTGATGCAGAGCTTGGTTTGGTATAATGTTTTGCTGCTTTTGTTCGAGATCAATGACGCAAGAAGAATTATTAATAAGCCTTCTAATGCAGGTCAGTTCAAATTTTACTAGGGATTTTTTAATGAAAAACTCAGAGAAAAACATTCATATAATAAAATGAGACTTATTTTTGCGCCATTTTCTTGAATGTTATGAATGGATGATTTGCAAATATTTTTGGTTTCTTTAATATTGTCTTATCAATTTATCGTAACTTTGTTTGTATAAGTTAGATATGCACTTTTTGATAAAAGTAAGATGTGACACTATGCAATATTTTTATAAAGTTAAAAAAATATACGGGCTACTGTTAAGATATCCCACATCGGTAGCGTACGAGCCTAATAACTAATATATAAGGATCAAAGGTGACACCACCTATTGCCAATTGGTTTTAGGATGGAAGCCTGAGATCCATATAATTTAATAAAGATCCATATAATTTAATATGGTATCAGAGCGGGTTCAATTTGGACCTGGGCCCTAATGGGTTAACTGGGCCGATGTGTGGATCCCCTTTGGGCCGGTGGTATCTCCCTTAATTTAACCGGTGGAGTACCCCTTTATTTTGGCCTTAATATGACCCGATATGGGTTGTGGACTAATTCCACGTTTGCACGTGAGGGGGCGTGTTAAGATATCCCACATCGGTAGCGTACGAGCCTAATAACTAATATATAAGGATCAAAGGTGACACCACCTATTGCCAATTGGTTTTAGGATGGAAGCCTGAGATCCATATAATTTAATAAAGATCCATATAATTTAATAGCTACACAATTTGATATTTCACTATTTTGACACTTTTATTCATAAATACTTTTCGTGTGTGCTTAATTCTCTCCAAAATAACACCCAGTTAATAATGAAGATGAGGAAGTTGCTATAGAAGGAGAAGTGAAAGAGGAAGAATCACATGATGAAGCCAAAAGCATGAGAACCATTGCACTGATTGTTGGGAAGAAGCTGATCAGCAACCCCAACACTCATTCAACTCTGGCTGGTCTCATTTGGGCTTGCATACATTTCAGGTAAAATATATATATATATATATATATATATATAAAATATATATATATATACATTAATTTCACAAATATCTTAAATTATTAAAAATATACACAATTTAACAAGAAGTTAAGGAAATTGCAGGTTTGGATTGCAGCTTCCAAAGATTGTGGCTCGATCAATCTCGTTGCTCTCTGATGGCGGACTAGGAATGGCAATGTTCAGCTTAGGTACGCATATTATACGTATATTATATATCAGATGAAAAACGAGTCAATATTATAAATAGTTGTGTTTTGAATTTTGATTTAGAGGTTTATATGTATATTCCAACTTCTCAGGTCTTTTCATGGGGTCGCAGTCAAGGATAGTAGCATGTGGAACAAGAAAGACGATGTTAGCCATGGCAATGAAGTTTGTGGTCGGACCGGTCACTATGGCCGGTTGCTCTGCCGCCGTCGGATTGCGTGGAACACACTTGAAACTAGCCATTGTTCAGGTCAAGGAATTCTTTTCCAACATTTTCTGATGTTTCCTTTTAGAATTAATTAGACATAGTAACGGTTTTTCTAATGTATGCTCTCTGCCCTGAAATTTCAGGCAGCACTTCCTCCGGGGATTGTTCCATTTGTGTTTGCTAAAGAGTATAATGTACATCCTGATATCCTAAGCACCGGGTATGTATTTAACTTTGATTGTTATGGATTTTAATTACTTCTACTGTCCCTTTATTTTAATTTTACCCATTTGGTAATTTTTGTTATTGTAGGATACTTTTGGGGTTGTTGATAGCCACGCCAATTGCACTTGCTTATTACTATAGTCTATCGTCAATATGAACCAAGAAGTAATATGTACAACAATGAGACGAGCTTCCTCCCATTGAGCAATTTGGCAAGGGTAGAATAGAGACTATGTGAAAAAAATAAGGAATTTCTCTATGCAGGTCCATTTTTCTATTGCAGGTCCGTATTTTTACCATAATGCCCTCTGATAGAACTCTATGATTTCAAGCCCATTTTTTGCCTTAACAATATTAGGGGTATTATGGTAAAAATACGGACCTGCAATAGAAATGGACCTGCAATAGAAATGGACCTGCATAGAGCAACCCCCAAAATATACTATGTACGGGGTTTATCAAGTGTCGAGGATGTGTAAAATTATAAATTTAATTATTTTATTTACAATATTTATACTCAAAAATTGATAACATATTTAAAAATTATGGAAATTATGTTAGAATTATATACATATATTTTAATTAATAAATTTATGTCTTGATCTACAAAAGTCAAAATGTAACGAGACAAAAGAAGTAATTACACTTTCGATATGATATCATAAGTGTCGATTGTTAAGGTCTTGGAAGAGTACATATTTAAGTTAACATTTAAATAGTTGAGCATTTAACTAATTACATGTGCTTTTTGAAAATGGATTGAAAAACAGTTAAACCCTCACCTTTCTTGAAATTCAAGATATATGAGATTCAATGAAACCTGTAAACATTATATAGCATGCAACTAATCAAACACCATTTAAGATTTACATAAATCGAATTGACAATTGCTTAAACTGAATTGACATGCATGGCTAGTACTCATGAAACTGATCATAACTTATGACACATGTTTCTTAAAATTATAGAGTTTTAATATTTAGAAACTAAACATTTGTATCTTTCTTTTGACGGTTTAGAACATACATTCCATTCACGATTGACCTTCCAACTATCCTCTTTAACATGAACTAGAACTGGAGGGTTACTACTGACCACTACTAACTTAAACAGTCATATCTTATCACAAAACAAATGAAACAGTTCATAAAGTTTATACCATTGAAAACTACACAGAAAAGGGTTTCTTTTGATATATTACACTAAAATTTATATTAACATTAAGTTATCCAAACGATAATATAAATATCGCTAAAGTTAAACTGAAACTGAACAAGTTACGGCTGACCAGATGTTATTGAAACAACCATAACTACCTATACATAAATATTGAAAATATAACATTTATACCATTATAAACTAGACATCAACATCTTCCATTAGATATATTACCCATACAATTGTATTATTTAATTCTCTTTCAAAGAGCCACTAAAACATCTTAGCAGAACCAAACCGGACAAAGGAATTCACTGATGGACACTAGTTACTAAAAAGACCACAACCTTTTACACAAACCTCAGAAAAATATATAATACTTGTACCGATAGAAACTAGAAATCACTATCTTTCGTTCAGTATATTTTAACTAAATTTTAATTACTTATTTCCTATTCAATTATCCCCATAAAGATGACGACAAAATTAAAGTTTGGAACCGTAATATACAACAACATCGGTTTAATTTACTTTCTTTTACTACGTACATTTATAGGTATAGAATCATACTTTCTAGTAAGGGTTTGAGTGTTCCAATAGCAATCACATGATCCTATAACATACGATGATTGATTTACTCGAATTTAATTTCATAATAGGGTAATAATAACTTACGATTATGCGGCAAGGCAAGAGCACGAACAATAAAATTTGATTGACACATCTACGTACTATCCTCCATGATTTGATAAACTCAATCACTCATATCCAAACTTCTTACCAACGTTTATGGTTTGATAGATGATATCAACCAAAATCTATGTAACGATGATTATTAAGGGAGGGTAGGGTTTGATCGACGATATAACCAAAGCTATATAACGATGAATTTTGGAGAGGGAATAGAGACGGTAATCATGTGGAGAGTGCAGGGTTTTGTATATAAAAATCAGTTTTAAGGTAAAAATCAAGGAATGGTTTAGAATCGGTATCAATCAGTTTTAAGGTAAAAATCAAGGAATGGTTTAGAATCGGTTTCAATGATACGAGTTTAACGCATGACTAAGTCAAAACCTATTCGTTTCTAATTTTATTTTATCATATATATTTCCATATACTCATTAATAGAGTCCGTCTCTTGAGTGACCGTCACTATATAGTGAATAGTACTTAGTTGTAATAATATCACAATACAAAAGTACGGAGGGACCATTTTGCAAATTATGCAAATATGAAAATTACACGCGCTACACGCGCGGACCATTGGAAGAAAAACTCCCTCATTTTTCCTTTTCCTCTCACTCATAACCGGTGGGACCCATACCCACCTATTCTCCCATGTCCACTCATAAAAACAAATAAATAGTCTCTTTCCTCTCCTTTCCGCTCAGGTTCCTCTTTTCGCCTTTGAATTTTCACAAGGCGTTGCGGTGTACGCTTAGTTTTTTTTTTTTCGTCAAAGTGTACGCTTAGCTTGATAAACAAACTCTCAAATCTCTTCGAAACGGCTCTATGGCTATTTCAGAAGCCTAACACAAAAATAAGGTAAAAAGTAAATCAGTTAAGATAAAAAAGGTGAAGTAATTAAGGTATAAGTTAACCAAGGTAAAAGGTGAATCATTTAGGATAAAAGGTGAAGCAATTAAGATAAAAGGTGAAGGAGGTTCATCTTTCACTAGAAAACAAAAAATGCATTCATCAACTTTCCATTACTAAACAACAACCTTTCAAAAAAACAAAAATTGCATAGAACACAACCTTTCATTCTTAAAAATCAACATTTCAGTATCAACCAACAACCTTTCAAAAAGACAAAAATGCATATACAAATAAAACACAACCTTTCACTCTAAAATGTCAACCTTTTACTATTAAACATCAACCTTTCAAAAAAGACAAAAATGCATATA